>CM040190.1:90549879-90624879 GCA_022606455.1 Callitettix versicolor
GGACTGAACCGTTTTTGGTACCCAAATATAAAAATGACTTAAATTGTATTCTAAAATGGGTCGAACGCCGTAAAATATTATAAATTTATTTAAAATTTTTCAGTACACTAAAATTTTGTTGAGTTTCTACAACTCAACAATTTTGAGTTGAGTAAATTTTGTTGAGTACACCTGCTGTTCCTAGCTGCAAATATTCTACATTCGTTGACGCAGGAGTATAGCAAAAGTTATGACGATGGAAGTATTCCGAAACACGTCAGTAAATATAAAATGTTCGAAGCTAGGAAATGTATGTACTCAACAAAACAACATTTCTAGCGTAAGAAAGATAATTGCCTTGCGAATTGCACTATTAAATTACAAACGATCGAAAAAAATGTTGTAACTATTTTGAGACTTTTCTCTATCAAATAAGAATATGAAAACTTGATTTCTAAAAGATTACTTGCGGCTCTGTTTAAACTACTTATGTGCAAATCTATGTATATTCGAAATCGGTATTACTTTTCATTACAAGTGTTACCTCACACAGGATTAATAAAAATATAAAAAATGTTTACCGGGAAGCTTTTACCCCTTAACTACGTCCAAATATTTTTCGGCGTCGATCCTATATCTGGAAGCAGACCGCTACAAAGATGATCGGCCGATTTCATGTTCATTTACCACTATGATGTTCATTACCGACAGAGAGAATTTATACGTATCCTCGGTTTTGCTAATCCCTGAAATTTATCCTGTTACATACTGATAAGTTCGCAGTACGGTTGTAACCCGACGCATACAAGGCAGATTATTTTCGAACTCGTTCGCTCCGCTAATCCTTCCACCTTCACCGGCGCGGCGGCAGAAACAAATGACCGGCATTACGCATTGTGGAAATTCACTTCCAACTTGTTCAAAGATTTACGACCCAATCCCATTGGAAACCTTTTGTCGAAGCGCGAATTGAATATCGCGGGCGCCGTTTTTCAAAGTTTCCTTCAGACGCTGCGATAATATTTTCCGAAATAACATCCCTCGTCGGGCATATACAATTCCAAGTTGTACTTCTCAATCACCAGATTCGACAGAAAACTTTCCGAACGCAAGATTTGTAACACGGTAACGTATATTTAAAATATTAAATAATAGAATCAATACAATCAAACAGAACTAGTATATCAAAGGAAAGCACACCTCGCGGGATATTTTTAATTAATATACGGAACGCTGCACGACAGCGCCCGTCACTTTTTCCGTCAAACCGTAATATTTACGATAACGTTTGCTGGACCAACTTAATTGAAAATTGTATGACCATTCTCCATGAAGTGGTCAAAATTACGATAGGTTTTGCTGTTCAGCCAGTATTACAGTAAATAACCAGCAACTCTTAATGTTGAATCAGAGCCCGCCATCTTGAAACGGAAGTGAAAGGGGAAAACTTATACACACGTCTTACTGGCTTTATACATACCAAATTTCAAAACAATCGGTTAATTGTTTTGAATTAATCGGTTGTTGAAACAAAAGTAAACTGGAAAAAGCGTAGGGTTGTATACCTTCGTATCAAACATCAAACAATCGGTCAATGCGTGTGTCCAAAACTACGTAACAAATACACAAACAACCGCGAGCACACACGCAAGGAGCCTGAGGACCTCTAACAGCCGTATGTAGGAAGGATCCTCTTGCAGGTAACAAATCTATTAATATGAGGCTCATGCCAGCAGGAAGTAAAAAATATTTGGCTTCAAGGAGCCTGAGGACCTGTAACAGCCGTGTGTAGGAAGGATCCTCTTGTAAGTCACAAATCTATGAATGTGAGTTTCTTGCCAGCAGGAAGTAAAGATATTTGGCTTCAAGGAGTCTGAGGACCTCTAACAGCCATGTGTAGGAAGGATCCTCTTGTAAGTCACAAATCTATGAATGTGAGTTTCTTGCCAGGAGGAAGTAAAGATATTTGGCTTCAAGGAGCCTGAGGACCTCTAATAGCCGTGTGTAGGAAGGATCCTCTTGTAAGTCACAAATCTATGAATGTGAGTTTCTTGCCAGGAGGAAGTAAAGATATTTGGCTTCAAGGAGCCTGAGGACCTCTAACAGCCGTGTGTAGGAAGGATCCTCTTGTAAGTCACAAATCTATGAATGTGAGTTTCTTGCCAGGAGGAAGTAAAGATATTTGGCTTCAAGGAGCCTGAGGACCTGTAACAGCCGTGTGTAGGGAGGATTCCCTTGCAGGTCGCAAATCTACGAATGTGAGGCTCTTCCCAGCAGAAAGTAAGAAAATGTTTGGATTAAAGGAGCCTTAGGACCTCCATCAACAGAATGGACTAGTCAGTTGATTGGTAAAACGTATTGAGGGCACCAGCATTCTGAACTACAATTCGAAAGGCACAATGGCTGTTTCCGCGCTACCAGAGGTCGCAAAACCTTATAATCTCAAGTAATATAATCTAAGACATGTTCATTAAATTTGTGAACCCAACTACGATTTCTGTAAATGGGCAATAATTTGCTACTAACTCAGTAAATTACCGCATACAAACTTTACGAGACAGACAAAGCAAAACTCGTTAAACCTTCCAGTACCATTAAAGCGCTAAGTATATAAATGGTTTTAGTTATGATAACACTAGAAACCATTGTCGTGTCTTGGGTCATGAATGCAAACATAAAACTCTGCTTAGGAAGATTGTATCGCGGATCGCGCAGCTCCGAAACTATTCCTTACCCTCGCTCACTATTTATTGTATAGAACACTTTCAGATTTGAAAGACACATTTACATTTCAATGCTTAAACTTGCGTTAGTTGTTACGTTGAAAACTTTTAATGGAAAACTTGCAACGTTAAAATACAGTTTACTTTTAACGGTACTTTCAGTCCGTTAGTAAGAATTAGCAAAGTGCCATCTTCGTAAGATCCAGACTTAAGGATTTCAAATATTAGAGCCTATTCTGACGTATTCATTACTTTTTAAAAGGTCGTTAATAATTTTGTGTGTGTGCGCGCACACACACACTCGCACATACACTCGCGCGCACACGCGCACACACTCGCGCGCACACACACAAGCGCGTGCGCACACACACAAGCGCGCGCGCACGTACACACACTCTATCTCGCGCGCGCACGCACGCACACACACTCTCGCGCGCGCGTGAGCACACACCCTCACACACGCACACACTCGCGCACACACTCGAGCACGCACGCACATACTCACATACACACACTCGCGCGTGCGCACACACACACACACAAACACACACGCGCGCGCGCACGCACGCACGCACACACACACACACACAACACTCGCACAAATACACACACACACACACACACACACACACACACACACACACACACACACACACACACACACACTAGGGTCCGATTAACAGTCATTTTCGGAACCGTTGGGTTGACGGATGACAAAACAGACGGAAAAATATATCTTCCGTACTTTCATCGAGCGATAAAAATAACATGCTATACTCCGTTTATAGCACATAATATTTTATCTATATTTTGGAAATTGTAGTCAATCGAAAATTTCCTATTTAACTCTATTTATGTACTATACTAATTTTACATACATAGGTCTATAACACAGTAAATTACCCGTACTTTATCTTTTAACTAATATTCATGTGTATATGCGACAGAACTGCACGAGTCATCTAAAGTAATCACGTGATTGTTACGTAATCGACTTATACGCTGAATGATATTGTCGAGATATCTTTCTTTCAATAGACACATTCATGCTCTCTTTATGAAATTGTTAACCTTATTTGAAGTGTTTCTATGTCATTCCACTACAAGATAGGATCGTTTACTTTTCGATTATCAATGTTTGCTTCGAGTAGAAATTAGCGTCATTATCAATTTAAATTGATTTAATTGATGTAATTACCTATATATATATATATATATATATATATATATATATATATATATATATATACACGCCGTAGGTTACCTCTCCTGTAACGCATTATTCTACATTGGATAAAATATAGATATTAATAGAAAAAAACACACACACGCTTACGGACACGCTCACGCGCACGCGCTCGTACGCACGCGCACACACACACACACACACACACACACACACACACACACACACACACACTTTAACTCCACGAAATATGCATTATTAAACAAAATTAATTATTTATAGAGACTAATATTCAACATTTATGAAAATTAAACTGTTATTAAAACAGTAACCGATATAAGAACATATTTACAGTATGTATAACTTTTTTTTTATTCCACATCTTTTATAAAAAAATAATAAATCTTAAGAAGAAAAAAGTAACTTTAAAGGGTGAATTGTATCATTCAGGCATTGTATTTCAACAGAATACCTTTCTAAATAAGCCTCTGTGGTTACAAAATGAGTGCATTCTGAAAATCGTATAGTTTCGGCAGTCAGCCAGTTGTTCCTTTGCAATACATTTAATTCAAAATTGGCGCAAAAATCGATTTCGGTAATAGTTTGGACATCGTCGTGACGTTGCGAAAGCGGTTCAACAATATCAAAATTTTTAATCTTAAATTATTTATATTTTTTTATACTAACGTCATTGTAAATCAGTTTTCATCGATTAATTGGCACGAAGCATTTCAATAATTTTTTTTTTAACGTCCGACTATTGTGCACATTTAGGCTAATGCAGACGATGGGATTATTTATAGCGTATGAAAATGCCAAGCCCTGGCCGGGAATCGAACCCGGGTCCTCGGGATGAAAGCCTAGTACGCTATCAACTAGGCCACTGAGGCGGCTCAGCATTTCGATAAAAATATTTTCTGGTTCTGCGTATTACCATAATAACCCCACAAAAAGCTAATTTTCATTGAAAATTCATCAAAAAAGGGGTAAAATGATAGGTAATTCGAAAAACGATAATTAAGTACACTCGTTTAACTACACTTTTCAGGTGTTTAATTGTTACAACTTTGTAAAAGTTCGTAACAAATTAAGTATTAGAAACAAAACCGACGATAAAAGTTTGTAAAGACGAATAGCGTGAATTTGAACCTCCTAGCGGCACCTCAAAGTTCCATTGCGTGATTAGGTAAATCTATTACACAAAATGGGAACTACTTGGCGCCGGGCGGTAACACTTATCTGATCACTGTGAAACGAAATCACACTTTAAAAAGTAACGATTGATTACTTTTAACAACAAACGCAATCGCTTTTCAAACCAAAATTACTAAAGTTTTTAAAAACAATTAGGATTACGACATATCTCCTTCCGTCTAGAAGTATTTACTCTACTCGTAAAGGCTATCGCGGTTTCGAAACTTCAATGTTTCATCTTCAGGCCGTAGTACAAAAGGTCAAATCCCTCTGTCGAGGTACTCACATAGTTAACAAACATTGAAAACACACGTCACAACACTAAAAATAAGTGGTGTCCGGACTGAAACGACGTACGAGTTGCACGATAAAGTTTTGCCAAGCAAACCTTATCGTTGTGCGCTTTAATAAAAATTTTGTAATTGTGTTTAGTGCAGAAAACGTGTGTTTTTCAATGTTTTTTTAACACCACGACAGAGAGATTTGACCTTTTGTATTACTGCCTGAAGATGAAATATTGCAGTTTCGAAACCGCAGTAGCCTTTTTCAAGGTGAGTTAAAAGACCACTATTTCTTATTATTTATTATTTAAATATGTGGTCCGGTGCTATGTTGCGATCACTTCCTCGTTACAAGACGTAGGCCCTATAATCAAAACCGGTTTACGGTTTGACGGATCATTAAATTTTCAGTTCTAAAATTGTATTTTGCTTGGATGTCCGTCCGCCTATCCGTGAATTTCGACCGATACTAAACGAGTTGACCTTTTCGATGAAGTCCGACATTCAGGATTGGTTCCCATTTGTCTTGGCTATCTTTTTTTTTCAAAGAGGAAAGGATCTGTTCCGTCAAAGTAACTATCATAAATCGAATTTTCTCAAAACTCGCACTAAATTAATTTCATAAAAAATTTTATTCAAACGCAAAAAAAAGGAATTTGAAAATTTTTAATCAGATTTTTAAAAAAATGTAAAATAAAAATTCTGCAATCATTTTAAAATTTGAACTTACCGTAATTTAAAAACTGTTGAACTGATTTCGCTGGGAAATGAACTTGTCGAAGCTACTACCAAAATCGATTTTTGCGCCACGTTTAAATCTAATCGAAACTGCGAACGTAAACGTCTTAAAACATAATTAAATTTGCACGTAAATATAATTTTAAAAATCTGTCAAAATGTTTTTTACAGGGCAAAACTACATGGTCCAGGGATTGTATCTTACCGTGTTGGAATACGTTAATAATGAATAAATGTGGACTTAGTGGTCGATGTGGCTAAAGCACCGGTCAGTCTGCTGCGTCTCTGAACTGCGCACTTTAAGGTTCTTAGATCTAGCCGCAATTACTCCCGTTGTTTTTTCCTTACCGCTAACATTGATCCTTCGTCTTTACTAGACGAACTGTTACAAAGTGTGGACGTTAACAACGATATAAAAAGTAAATTTATCTAGGACATACGCAAAAAGTCATTATATACCACGACTCGAATGACTTCTTTTAATCTCTAAATAAAATTACACTTTGAATATATTCGAATGAAATGATAGACTCGGCGGTTGTGTAGACTTAACAAATGCCAACAGTACAACAAACGTTTTCACAGTCGCTGAACAAGAAAACCCCTCAGTTTTATCTCTCTTTCCAGCTGAAATTTCTCCAATGTGGAACGTCAACCTACATAGTGCCGTGGTAATAAATAGTGTCTTTTTCAGTTAAAAAAAAAAAAACGTGATAAATTATTTTTGCTTTAAGTGATGTTGTCGTTAGCGTAAAACCGTTTTCGCGGGAAGACTACTTTTCATTTCACACGATTTAAGTTTTTTTCATAAAACATTACGACAATTAGCATTTCTTGACCCGTTAATTTTAATTTATAAAGTTATAACACATAGAAAATGTGTGCGTGCGCCTGCGCGTGTGTTTGTGTGTGTGTGTGTGTGTATATGTGTATATATATATATATATATATATATATATATATATATATATATATATATATATATAAAGTCACGCACACGAGCACACATTTTCTATGTATTATAACTTTATAAATTAATATATATATATATATATATATATATATATATATATATATATATATAAAATCCACATACACACACACACACACACAAAATATATATATATATATTTTTTTTTTTGTACTAAATGAATTAAATAGTAAATCGTATTTATTTTATAAACAGTTTGACAATTCTATACTTTAAAAAATCACTTCGACTGTAACTCTTCTTTCCTTAAAACAATAAGATTCATTTCCTCTCTTCAAAAAAAAATAATAATCTCCAGTTTTAAAATTAAAATATCCTTCTCACAAATGAACGGATCCCTTAAAACGTCTTTGTTTCAAGTGCTATCGTGCATTACAATTTCACTCTTTCATGGCCCAAACGTCTTCTATTCTTTCGTTTCCCTTAACAGTAAGTTGCAATTTCGCATTATCCTTTTACTTGTAACGTAATGTGTATAATAATATTGCATAAACCCGAAATCTAAGCTAATTTTGTAAACGCGAAGTTTATTTGTCGCGCCTAATTTTGTACTTATTGCAAAGCGAAATACAACCACGAATTGTAAAATATTATTTCTTATTTTGCGAATTTTCTGGTCAACAATTAATTTCACAAACTAGAGATTTTATCTTCATTTTTTTTACAGTACGAAGTATTTGCGAAAGCTCGATGATAGGTTTTTTGGTGTTTAACGTCCGACTATTGTGCACACTTGGGCTAATGCAGACGATGGGATGATTTATGGCGTACGAAAATGCAAGCCCTGGCCGGAAATCGAACCCGGGTCCTCGGGGTGAAAGTACGCTACCAACTAGGCCACCGAGGCGGCTACGATGATAGGCAAACAATAATCACACTGATGTGATAAATAAAGTTTTTTTTAAATCATTATCAACATTAAAGTTTGTATGTTAGCATATTTCAATTGGAAGCCGTTGGAGAAAAGCTTTACAACACGTTAAGACCCAGACACAAAGTCTTTGACACGAGCACTGATCCTGACCTCTAGATCAGTTTTGGGGGGTATATATATCACTAAAAGTATATATACATTAAAGTGTGCGTGTGTGTGTGTGTGTGAACGCTTACGTTCATTATTTCAAAACTGGGACAAATTTGTCACAATGGCTTTGACAAATTAAGTAAACAGTTTCAAAATGGCGATTATTTAAAATGTTTAAAAGTTCATTACTTTTCTTGTCATAAACGATTTTAAAAACCTTGTTCATCGTCGTAATCGGCGTTAAAAATTGCATAAATTAGCATTTTGAAAATTTAAAAATTGATATTAAGGTCTTTTTACTGTGGTGTGGATTCATTTTCGTATTGTCAACGTAATTTTGAAAGTTTAAAATGCCAATATGTGGAGATTTTAACGCTGATTATAATGGTGAAATTAGAATTTCAAAATGGTGAGGTAAAGAGATATAGTTCCGGTAATTCCCTCCTAACAAGTCAGCGAGACAGGTGCGTGCCGCGATTATTGTTACATTTGAAAAGGCGGTCATTTTTAACTTTTTGAACAAACTTTTCAACCAAATCGCACCAAGATGACGATATTTGCAGGGATGCGCGCGCACATTTTTATATTACGTATATAGGTTTACCACATACATACGTAAACAGAGGTCAGGATCATTGCTCATCTCACGTCTCGGTCCGAGTCTAACAATGATGGCCACTATACTAACAAAGGTTTCCGAATTTCTAACCCTGTGAAACACCAACAATCGCGAAAACAACGTTAGTACACAATAACAATACAGTAACATAGTTCAAGATAAGCGCTGCTTTGTGCCGTTCAGATCGCACCCGACTTGTATTGGTAAAAGCAATTGAGATGGGTACGTATTAGCGTCTAAATATCTTGGAGGCGAACACAATAGGGGATGTTTTTATCAGCCCTCATAAATCAGCAAGTTGTAATTAGTTTAGCAACGATACGGCTGTGAATTGTTTTATAACTTTCGGTTCAATCATATATAGAATTTGTGATCTGGAAATATTTGAAGCAGGCAATGAACTTAAGCCAATCTTAAGGTAGCCTAACACTATCCGCGTAAGTGAGCAATTGGAGCAAACATCAGACCCAGGACTTTGAATGAGCACCAATCCTTATATCTTTTTTTATATTTAGTCAAAAACTGTATATATTTACAAAGTAGATGTTATTCTCGATTGTCGAAATCGGATAATGCTCGACATTTGTAACGTAACCGCAGATGGCAAATGTGGTTTTACTCAGATCGCGGATTGAGTATTTATTTCAGACAATGGACGAATAAATTTACTCACTTCGTGGTTACTTCGGCAGTTGAGTAAACTGAAATACCCACCCGCTGAGTAGGGCCTAAGCATCTTCATTTCAGGATTTACTCAGTTGTCGAAACGACAATTACCACGGTGCAGGAAGCATGCACCCCGCAGGTAGGTACAGACTAGCTACACCTATTGAGAGGATTTAGACGTCCCTCGCGGTACCCGAGTCTAACACACACTTACACAACAACACTACACTTACGACTTTAACACTTTACACTCACATATACATTTAGGGAAGCGATAATAGCCTTAAAGTGCTTTTCGCCTTAAAATAACAATATATATATATATATATATATATATATATATATATATATATACACACACACACCGACATGTCATTCAACTGAAGAACACCGATAAATATGACTTTTTAATATTTTCGTTATTTTTGAGCCAAAACGTTTTATTATACGCCCAATAGTAATAATACAAAACATGTAATTGCGAAAACTACTGGACTTTGAAAAACTCGAAAATAAAAACGAATCGCATAACCTCATTAATACTCAAAACAGCCAACGTGTTTTCATCGTGTAAACGATTAATTAAATGCGTGTAATTAACAATAAAAAAGGACTTTTTTAATTGCCTTAAGAACCTTACTAACGCGTTTTGGTTGAGTAAATCCGCAACACGAAACACGCGGCGAGAGTAAATGAAGACGCTCGGAGTGAGTTTACTCAATAGCTTTGTTATTACTAAAATGGAAAATAGGGAAACCGTGAAGTGAGTTTATTAATTCCGTTATTGCCCGAAATATGTGCTCTTTCAAAGAGTGAGTAAAACTTTGCAATTCATTGTGAGGGAAAATAATTTAATGCAATGTCTGATTTCGACAATAGCACATAATATATGTATAAGCACTTTTAAGTTCGTAATTTTAAATCAATTTGATTCAAACATGGCAAACAAATTGATTTCGACAATAGCGTAAGCTTGAACCAATTTTTATCCAGCAAAATACGTTGAACACATTCAAAATACACGGGCATTAAAAAAAAAATCAGACTATTTTACGATGGACTCGTAAAAATTGTATAAGTGTATAAACATGTGTATGCGTCCGAGCTCGCGTGTACGTTTGTGTGTTTCGGCACTCTTCGTTAGTAATGTTGGTCAGCAACAAAACCCGTTTAGCAGTTTCAAAATGGCAGCAATTAAAAATATTCAAAAATTCAAAAGGTTTACATATTACTTTCTTAATCTTATTTCTTATTGAGAAATTGAATTTGTCGACGGTCAGGATTCATTTTAGTTTTTCCAATGCAATTTAAAACAATAATAAATGTAATAATCACTTAAAAATTGATTACGATGGTGAAATGAGAATTTCAAATAGCTTTGTTTAATTGTAACAAGATCACTGTGGCGACACTATACATATTTTAACATGTATCATGTTTTAGAGGTGGTTGTGATGGTGGATTTTACGTGATGCGAGTGTACAAATTTATATTGATATATAATAGTGTGTTTTGCGCGTCGCAAATCTCGAATTAAATTAATTATAATTACAATATCCTGTGTTTCCGCCCGGGATCGAAGCGGGAACTTGCTCGTGAGAGGCGTACTTAATAACCACTACACTACAACAGCTGTTTTATATTAATTCGTAACGATCAGCTGATTTCATTGAACAGCTGATAGACTATAATACGTTTTAGGTTATGTTGTTAAAAAGTAATGTGTCGTGTTTTCGAACAAATTATCGTAATGAAAATAATAAGGAAGAGAAAACGTGATACATGATTTTTATTTTCGGTCAATAACAGAATTGTTTTAAGTCGTTTACAACAAATAAACACAACAGGTCCTTTAAAATAAACACAATAAAAAGAAAAAAATTGTAAATAGATATTTCTAAATTCCTTTTTACCTTTAGCGCAATTACGATAACAAGGTTATCATTTTCAGAAGGACTCTTAACAAAAACAGTTTTTTCCGTAATGATAATAAGAGTTAAATAGGAATAAAGAAATAACTCCATACATTTTGTTCTGTTAGTATATTTATTTCCAAAGATGGTATGAATTTTAAAAAAAGTGCTGATAAAAAAACACTTTCGGAAATTTGTATCCATCAGACCAGCGAGACAGTTGCGTGCTGTGATTATTTGTTAAATGATTTCAGTTTTGTATTTCGCTAATGACCGAAATTTCACGAAAATATGCTATACAAATTTTGTGAAAATTTAGTTTCTACAGCTTCGTGGAAGCATACCGATCAATACTTGTTTGACACTACGTTTGAGCTGAACGTTGAGCTGAGAAAATTTCCATTCCTCAACCTTTCCAATAAGGATATAACCATAAAAATCTGGAAAAGGAATTAGTCCACAAACGTCTTTCTTGTACGTTTTGGCTAGAAAAAGCAAAACCTAGGATGGTTGAAACAATTTCTGATTAATTTTAATTTTACTGTAAAGTAATTTATTACTAAAATTTAACTTGGATTCTTTAATTGTATACTTGAAGCCGTTTCAGGAGAAGGATTAAATACGGAGGACGGAATACTTGAAACGGCTTTACCGACAATTTACGGCAGTAAGGGATCCAACGTTATTACAACCCGAGAGTTATTACTTTGACTTATTTAAGTTGCGTCAAAAGGTTAATTTATTTACGGCTTGTATTTGCCGGAGTGGGCGTAGATTACAGAAACAACAGACAGGCAATCAATAACGTAGGATATTTGTGATCCTGCAAAAGTATAAAGTTATTAAAATGACCAAACACATGGTTTTAAAGCGCTTATTGTGTCTTCTTTTGCATATAAAATACATATTAACAAGACCTGATCAGCTGACTGACAGTGTCTTCCGCCGACTGTACCGGTGCACATTTGCTACGGAATTTATCGGGACGCTGCTTCATTTCAAACTGCGCCATATTAGCGTTCCAATACACACTCAAGGTGATAGGCTATAGCGATAGTCTTGGATAGTACACGCGCCCAAATATTTAAGAAAACATTGTTTCTTCTTGCTTATTCTGCAAGAACGTAATTCGCGAAAGTGAAATTAAAAAAAGGCAGTACTGGACTTGTGCATACAAGAGCGAGAGTTACTTGAAAGAAGATTTTAATATATACGATGTTTTGTGTATGTGTGTGTGTGTGTGTGTGTGTGTGTGTGTGTGTGTACGGGCGCGTGTGTGTGCTTGTGTGCGAGTGTATGTGTGCGCGCGCGTGTGTGCGTGCGTGTGTGCGAGTGTGTGTGGGTGTGTGTGGGTGTGTGTGGGTGTGTGTGGGTGGGTGGGTTCGAGTGTGTGTGTGTGTGTGCGCGCGCGAGTGGGTGCGTGTGTGCGCGCGCGAGAGAGAGAGAGTACGTTCGAGTGTGTGTGTGTGTGTGTGTGTGTGTGTGTGTGTGTGTGTGTGTGTGTGTGTGTGTGTGTGTGTGTGTGTGTGTGTGTGTGTGCGCGCGCGCGCGTGAGTGTGCATGCATGTGTGTGTGTGTGTGCGTGTGTGTGTGTGTGTGTGTGAGTGCGAGTGAGTGTGCGAGTGTGGGTGTGTGTGCGCGCGAGTGTGTGTGCGCGCGCGAGTGTGTGCGTGCGCGCGAGTGTGTGTGCGCGCGCGAGTGTGTGCGTGCGCGCGAGTGTGTGTGTGTGTGTGCGCGCGCGCACGAGTGTACATGCATGTGTGTGTGTGTGTGCGCGCGCGCGCGTGAGTGTGCATGCACGCATGCATGTGTGTGTGTGCGCGCGCACGCGTTTGTGCAAAGCAATAAAGCACCACACTAGTTAAATAAGAATAACTACTCTTAAAATATTACGCCTATATTTTCGCTTTTGTTGAACAATGTATTTTTTCACAGTGCAAATTGTCGATTATACATTTGTCTTTCGATTTTTTGTTATAACAAAAATAAATGTTCATTACGTTTGAATGTTTTTCTAGAAAAACGTGTAATTTACATCTTATATGTTTTTACTGCATCTTAAAATCATTTTTTCAGTAAAACAAATTATTACGACTGATTTTCTTTTATTACTACATATTTAGATGTAATTGCCCGTTTGGAATTCCAAGTACAATAACATTTCGAAAACATTTTTCGGTAACGTTATGAGGACGAATCCATTTTGCGAGGCTAGGATGAGATGCACTGACCGCTAATCAACAAACAAGTATGTTAACCAGACCACAGGAAGTGACTGCGGAGGGGGAAGGTTAACACTAAATCCAATCTGAGCAGGTGTTCCGACAAGTTGTCAGGCGCCGGCCTTGAACAGGTATTTTTGGCTACCTTACAATGAAAAGACATATTTTAAGCATGATAGGAAATGTTAACTTTTTAAATAATCATGACACGCAGCTGTATCGATTGAAGCGAATTTCCAAGTTTTCTTGATCTTGTCATCTTCTTTAAACTGTGATTTCACTGTGAGTATTACAATCACACACACACGCGCGCGCGCACGCACGCACGCACACACGCACGCACGCACGCACAAACGCGCGCACACACACACACACACACACACACACACACACACACACACACACACACACACACACACACACACACACACACACACACACACACACACACACACACACACACACATATATATATATATATATATATATATATATATTCAGTATATGAACCATGACCACCGTCAAATTGAATTTCTTAATTTCAAATTATTTACTGCTGGTTATGCAATTTTTAACGCTAATTACGATAGCAAAATCAGATTTCCGGATATATTTAACAGTAAAACGTTATAAGCATATATATATATATATATATATATATATATATATATAACCTTAAAAGCCGCCTCGGTGGTCTAGTAGATAGAGTACTAGGCTTTCACCCCGAGGACCCGGGTTCGATTCCCGGCGAGGGCTTGGCATTTTCATACGCTATAAAATCATCCCACCGTCTGCATTAGCCCAAGTGTGCACTATAGTCGGACGTTAAACAAAAAAAAAAAAAAAATATAAGCATTTTTAAATTTTAATGATTGAAACGGCTGCCATTTTGAAACAGTTAAACGGATTTTTTTTTTTAATTTATGTATTCTAGCGAAGCTATTATCGCAATCGTTGTTCGCCAAATTTGCATCAAGTAGAACTACAATTGCGAACGTGAGCCTGTTAAAACACGCACACGCACGCGCACGCGCGCACGCGCACGCACACACACACACACACACACACACGCGCGCGCGCGCGCGCGCGCGCGCACGCACGCACACATTTCGCGGATAGATGGATGTCTAAAATGTACCTTTTTTAACTTTGGTGATTAAAAGTATATATGCGAGATTCTTCTAAATCGATATGCTTATTCCAAGATCGTTAGTCCACCGTTACGATCACCAAACATCGTATTGTTCTACTTACACCGTACGGATTGTATATTACGTAATCCTCTTGTCGCGAAGCGATATGCTTATTCCAAGATCGATAATCCACCGTTACGATCACCAAACATCGTATTGTTCTACTTACACCGTACAGATTGCATATTACTTAATCCTCTTGTCGCGAAGCGATATGTTTATTCCAAGATCGTTAATCCACCGTTACGATCACCAAACATCGTATTGTTCTACTTACACCGTACAGATTGTATATTACGTAATCCTCTTGTCGCGAAGCGATATTCTTATTCCAAGATCGATAATCCACCGTTACGATCACCAAACATCGTATTGTTCCACTTACACCGTACAGATTGTATATTACTTAATCCTCTTGTCGCGAAGCGTTATGTTTATTCCAAGATCGATAATCCACCGTTACGATCACCAAACATCGTATTGTTCTACTTACACCGTACAGATTGTATATTACTTAATCCTCTTGTCGCGAAGCGATATGCTTGTTGCAAGATCGTTAATCCACCGTTACGATCACCAAACATCGTATTGTTCTACTTACACCGTACAGATTGTATATTACGTAATCCTCTTGTCGCGAAGCGATATGCTTATTCCAAGATCGTTAATCCACCGTTACGATCACCAAACTTCGTGTTGTTCTACTTACACCGTACAGATTGTATATTACTTAATCCTCTTGTCGCGAAGCGATATGTTTATTCCAAGATCGATAATCCACCGTTACGATCACCAAACATCGTATTGTTCTACTTACACCGTACAGATTGTATATTACTTAATCCTCTTGTCGCGAAGCGATATGCTTGTTGCAAGATCGTTAATCCACCGTTACGATCACCAAACATTGTATTGTTCTACTTACACCGTACAGATTGTATATTACGTAATCCTCTTGTCGCGAAGCGATATGCTTATTCAAGATCGTTAATCCACCGTTACGATCACCAAACTTCGTGTTGTTCTACTTACACCGTACAGATTGTATATTACTTAATCCTCTTGTCGCGAAGCGATATGTTTATTCAAGATCGATAATCCACCGTTACGATCACCAAACATCGTATTGTTCTACTTACACCGTACAGATTGTATATTACTTAATCCTCTTGTCGCGAAGCGTTATGTTTATTCCAAGATCGTTAATCCACCGTTACGATCACCAAACATCGTATTGTTCTACTTACACCGTACAGATTGTATATTACTTAATCCTCTTGTCGCGAAACGATATGCTTAATCCAAGATCGATAATCCACCGTTACGATCACCAAACATCGTATTGTTCTACTTACACCGTACAGATTGTATATTACTTAATCCTCTTGTCGCGAAGCGATATGTTTATTCAAGATCGTTAATCCACCGTTACGATCACCAAACATCGTATTGTTCTACTTACACCGTACAGATTGTATATTACTTAATTCTCTTGTCGCGAAGCGATATGCTTATTCAAGTTCGTTAATCCACCGTTACGATCACCAAACATCGTATTGTTCTACTTACACCGTACAGATTGTATATTACTTAATCCTCTTGTCGCGAAGCGATATGCTTATTCAAGATCGTTAATCCACCGTTACGATCACCAAACATCGTATTGTTCTACTTACACCGTACAGATTGTATATTACTTAATCCTCTTGTCGCGAAGCGATATGCTTATTCCAAGATCGTTAATCCACCGTTACGATCACCAAACATCGTATTGTTCTACTTACACCGTACAGATTGTATATTACTTAATTCTCTTGTCGCGAAGCGATATGCTTATTCAAGATCGTTAATCCACCGTTACGATCACCAAACATCGTATTGTTCTACTTACACCGTACAGATTGCATATTACTTAATCCTCTTGTCGCGAAGCGTTATGTTTATTCCAAGATCGTTAATCCACCGTTACGATCACCAAACATCGTATTGTTCTACTTACACCGTACAGATTGTATATTACTTAATCCTCTTGTCGCGAAGCGTTATGTTTATTCAAGATCGTTAATCCACCGTTACGATCACCAAACATCGTATTGTTCTACTTACACCGTACAGATTGTATATTACTTAATCCTCTTGTCGCGAAGCGTTATGTTTATTCCAAGATCGTTAATCCACCGTTACGATCACCAAACATCGTATTGTTCTACTTACACCGTACAGATTGTATATTACTTAATCCTCTTGTCGCGAAGCGATATGCTTATTCCAAGATCGTTAATCCACCGTTACGATCACCAAACATCGTATTGTTCTACTTACACCGTACAGATTGTATATTACTTAATCCTCTTGTCGCGAAGCGATATGCTTATTCCAAGATCGTTAATCCACCGTTACGATCACCAAACATCGTATTGTTCTACTTACACCGTACAGATTGTATATTACTTAATCCTCTTGTCGCGAAGCGATATGCTTATTCCAAGATCGTTAATCCACCGTTACGATCACCAAACATCGTATTGTTCTACTTACACCGTACAGATTGTATATTACTTAATCCTCTTGTCTCGAAGCGATATGCTTATTCCAAGATCGTTAATCCACCGTTACGATCACCAAACATCGTATTGTTCTACTTACACCGTACAGATTGTATATTACTTAATCCTCTTGTCGCGAAGCGATATGCTTATTCAAGATCGTTAATCCACCGTTACGATCACCAAACATCGTATTGTTCTACTTACACCGTACAGATTGTATATTACTTAATCCTCTTGTCGCGAAGCGATATGCTTATTCCAAGATCGTTAATCCACCGTTACGATCACCAAACATCGTATTGTTCTACTTACACCGTACAGATTGTATATTACTTAATTCTCTTGTCGCGAAGCGATATGCTTATTCCAAGTTCGTTAATCCACCGTTACGATCACCAAACATCGTATTGTTCTACTTACACCGTACAGATTGTATATTACTTAATCCTCTTGTCGCGAAGCGATATGCTTATTCAAGATCGTTAATCCACCGTTACGATCACCAAACATCGTATTGTTCTACTTACACCGTACAGATTGTATATTACTTAATCCTCTTGTCGCGAAGCGATATGCTTATTCCAAGATCGTTAATCCACCGTTACGATCACCAAACATCGTATTGTTCTACTTACACCGTACAGATTGTATATTACTTAATTCTCTTGTCGCGAAGCGATATGCTTATTCCAAGATCGTTAATCCACCGTTACGATCACCAAACATCGTATTGTTCTACTTACACCGTACAGATTGCATATTACTTAATCCTCTTGTCGCGAAGCGTTATGTTTATTCCAAGATCGTTAATCCACCGTTACGATCACCAAACATCGTATTGTTCTACTTACACCGTACAGATTGTATATTACTTAATCCTCTTGTCGCGAAGCGATATGCTTATTCCAAGATCGTTAATCCACCGTTACGATCACCAAACATCGTATTGTTCTACTTACACCGTACAGATTGTATATTACTTAATCCTCTTGTCGCGAAGCGATATGCTTATTCCAAGATCGTTAATCCACCGTTACGATCACCAAACATCGTATTGTTCTACTTACACCGTACAGATTGTATATTACTTAATCCTCTTGTCGCGAAGCGATATGCTTATTCAAGATCGTTAATCCACCGTTACGATCACCAAACATCGTATTGTTCTACTTACACCGTACAGATTGTATATTACTTAATCCTCTTGTCTCGAAGCGATATGCTTATTCCAAGATCGTTAATCCACCGTTACGATCACCAAACATCGTATTGTTCTACTTACACCGTACAGATTGTATATTACTTAATCCTCTTGTCGCGAAGCGATATGCTTGTTGCAAGATCGTTAATCCACCGTTACGATCACCAAACATCGTATTGTTCTACTTACACCGTACAGATTGTATATTACGTAATCCTCTTGTCGCGAAGCGATATGCTTATTCCAAGATCGTTAATCCACCGTTACGATCACCAAACTTCGTGTTGTTCTACTTACACCGTACAGATTGTATATTACTTAATCCTCTTGTCGCGAAGCGATATGTTTATTCCAAGATCGATAATCCACCGTTACGATCACCAAACATCGTATTGTTCTACTTACACCGTACAGATTGTATATTACTTAATCCTCTTGTCGCGAAGCGATATGCTTGTTGCAAGATCGTTAATCCACCGTTACGATCACCAAACATTGTATTGTTCTACTTACACCGTACAGATTGTATATTACGTAATCCTCTTGTCGCGAAGCGATATGCTTATTCCAAGATCGTTAATCCACCGTTACGATCACCAAACTTCGTGTTGTTCTACTTACACCGTACAGATTGTATATTACTTAATCCTCTTGTCGCGAAGCGATATGTTTATTCCACGATCGATAATCCACCGTTACGATCACCAAACATCGTATTGTTCTACTTACACCGTACAGATTGTATATTACTTAATCCTCTTGTCGCGAAGCGTTATGTTTATTCCAAGATCGTTAATCCACCGTTACGATCACCAAACATCGTATTGTTCTACTTACACCGTACAGATTGTATATTACTTAATCCTCTTGTCGCGAAACGATATGCTTAATCCAAGATCGATAATCCACCGTTACGATCACCAAACATCGTATTGTTCTACTTACACCGTACAGATTGTATATTACTTAATCCTCTTGTCGCGAAGCGATATGTTTATTCCAAGATCGTTAATCCACCGTTACGATCACCAAACATCGTATTGTTCTACTTACACCGTACAGATTGTATATTACTTAATTCTCTTGTCGCGAAGCGATATGCTTATTCCAAGTTCGTTAATCCACCGTTACGATCACCAAACATCGTATTGTTCTACTTACACCGTACAGATTGTATATTACTTAATCCTCTTGTAGCGAAGCGATATGCTTATTCCAAGATCGTTAATCCACCGTTACGATCACCAAACATCGTATTGTTCTACTTACACCGTACAGATTGTATATTACTTAATCCTCTTGTCGCGAAGCGATATGCTTATTCCAAGATCGTTAATCCACCGTTACGATCACCAAACATCGTATTGTTCTACTTACACCGTACAGATTGTATATTACTTAATTCTCTTGTCGCGAAGCGATATGCTTATTCCAAGATCGTTAATCCACCGTTACGATCACCAAACATCGTATTGTTCTACTTACACCGTACAGATTGCATATTACTTAATCCTCTTGTCGCGAAGCGTTATGTTTATTCCAAGATCGTTAATCCACCGTTACGATCACCAAACATCGTATTGTTCTACTTACACCGTACAGATTGTATATTACTTAATCCTCTTGTCGCGAAGCGTTATGTTTATTCCATGATCGTTAATCCACCGTTACGATCACCAAACATCGTATTGTTCTACTTACACCGTACAGATTGTATATTACTTAATCCTCTTGTCGCGAAGCGTTATGTTTATTCAAGATCGTTAATCCACCGTTACGATCACCAAACATCGTATTGTTCTACTTACACCGTACAGATTGTATATTACTTAATCCTCTTGTCGCGAAGCGATATGCTTATTCCAAGATCGTTAATCCACCGTTACGATCACCAAACATCGTATTGTTCTACTTACACCGTACAGATTGTATATTACTTAATCCTCTTGTCGCGAAGCGATATGCTTATTCCAAGATCGTTAATCCACCGTTACGATCACCAAACATCGTATTGTTCTACTTACACCGTACAGATTGTATATTACTTAATCCTCTTGTCGCGAAGCGATATGCTTATTCCAAGATCGTTAATCCACCGTTACGATCACCAAACATCGTATTGTTCTACTTACACCGTACAGATTGTATATTACTTAATCCTCTTGTCTCGAAGCGATATGCTTATTCCAAGATCGTTAATCCACCGTTACGATCACCAAACATCGTATTGTTCTACTTACACCGTACAGATTGTATATTACTTAATCCTCTTGTCGCGAAGCGATATGCTTATTCAAGATCGTTAATCCACCGTTACGATCACCAAACATCGTATTGTTCTACTTACACCGTACAGATTGTATATTACTTAATCCTCTTGTCGCGAAGCGATATGCTTATTCAAGATCGTTAATCCACCGTTACGATCACCAAACATCGTATTGTTCTACTTACACCGTACAGATTGTATATTACTTAATCCTCTTGTCGCGAAGCGATATGCTTGTTGCAAGATCGTTAATCCACCGTTACGATCACCAAACATCGTATTGTTCTACTTACACCGTACAGATTGTATATTACGTAATCCTCTTGTCGCGAAGCGATATGCTTATTCCAAGATCGTTAATCCACCGTTACGATCACCAAACTTCGTGTTGTTCTACTTACACCGTACAGATTGTATATTACTTAATCCTCTTGTCGCGAAGCGATATGTTTATTCCAAGATCGATAATCCACCGTTACGATCACCAAACATCGTATTGTTCTACTTACACCGTACAGATTGTATATTACTTAATCCTCTTGTCGCGAAGCGATATGCTTGTTGCAAGATCGTTAATCCACCGTTACGATCACCAAACATTGTATTGTTCTACTTATACCGTACAGATTGTATATTACGTAATCCTCTTGTCGCGAAGCGATATGCTTATTCCAAGATCGTTAATCCACCGTTACGATCACCAAACTTCGTGTTGTTCTACTTACACCGTACAGATTGTATATTACTTAATCCTCTTGTCGCGAAGCGATATGTTTATTCCACGATCGATAATCCACCGTTACGATCACCAAACATCGTATTGTTCTACTTACACCGTACAGATTGTATATTACTTAATCCTCTTGTCGCGAAGCGTTATGTTTATTCCAAGATCGTTAATCCACCGTTACGATCACCAAACATCGTATTGTTCTACTTACACCGTACAGATTGTATATTACTTAATCCTCTTGTCGCGAAACGATATGCTTCATCCAAGATCGATAATCCACCGTTACGATCACCAAACATCGTATTTTTCTACTTACACCGTACAGATTGTATATTACTTAATCCTCTTGTCGCGAAGCGATATGTTTATTCCAAGATCGTTAATCCACCGTTACGATCACCAAACATCGTATTGTTCTACTTACACCGTACAGATTGTATATTACTTAATTCTCTTGTCGCGAAGCGATATGCTTATTCCAAGTTCGTTAATCCACCGTTACGATCACCAAACATCGTATTGTTCTACTTACACCGTACAGATTGTATATTACTTAATCCTCTTGTAGCGAAGCGATATGCTTATTCAAGATCGTTAATCCACCGTTACGATCACCAAACATCGTATTGTTCTACTTACACCGTACAGATTGTATATTACTTAATCCTCTTGTCGCGAAGCGATATGCTTATTCCAAGATCGTTAATCCACCGTTACGATCACCAAACATCGTATTGTTCTACTTACACCGTACAGATTGTATATTACTTAATTCTCTTGTCGCGAAGCGATATGCTTATTCCAAGATCGTTAATCCACCGTTACGATCACCAAACATCGTATTGTTCTACTTACACCGTACAGATTGCATATTACTTAATCCTCTTGTCGCGAAGCGTTATGTTTATTCCAAGATCGTTAATCCACCGTTACGATCACCAAACATCGTATTGTTCTACTTACACCGTACAGATTGTATATTACTTAATCCTCTTGTCGCGAAGCGTTATGTTTATTCCATGATCGTTAATCCACCGTTACGATCACCAAACATCGTATTGTTCTACTTACACCGTACAGATTGTATATTACTTAATCCTCTTGTCGCGAAGCGATATGTTTATTCCAAGATCGTTAATCCACCGTTACGATCACCAAACATCGTATTGTTCTACTTACACCGTACAGATTGTATATTACTTAATCCTCTTGTCGCGAAGCGATATGCTTATTCCAAGATCGTTAATCCACCGTTACGATCACCAAACATCGTATTGTTCTACTTACACCGTACAGATTGTATATTACTTAATCCTCTTGTCGCGAAGCGATATGCTTATTCAAGATCGTTAATCCACCGTTACGATCACCAAACATCGTATTGTTCTACTTACACCGTACAGATTGTATATTACTTAATCCTCTTGTCGCGAAGCGATATGCTTATTCCAAGATCGTTAATCCACCGTTACGATCACCAAACATCGTATTGTTCTACTTACACCGTACAGATTGTATATTACTTAATCCTCTTGTCTCGAAGCGATATGCTTATTCCGAGATCGTTAATCCACCGTTACGATCACCAAACATCGTATTGTTCTACTTACACCGTACAGATTGTATATTACTTAATCCTCTTGTCGCGAAGCGATATGCTTATTCCAAGATCGTTAATCCACCGTTACGATCACCAAACATCGTATTGTTCTACTTACACCGTACAGATTGTATATTACTTAATCCTCTTGTCGCGAAGCGATATGCTTATTGCAAGATCGTTAATCCACCGTTACGATCACCAAACATCGTATTGTTCTACTTACACCGTACAGATTGTATATTACGTAATCCTCTTGTCGCGAAGCGATATGCTTATTCCAAGATCGTTAATCCACCGTTACGATCACCAAACTTCGTGTTGTTCTACTTACACCGTACAGATTGTATATTACTTAATCCTCTTGTCGCGAAGCGATATGTTTATTCCAAGATCGATAATCCACCGTTACGATCACCAAACATCGTATTGTTCTACTTACACCGTACAGATTGTATATTACTTAATCCTCTTGTCGCGAAGCGATATGCTTGTTGCAAGATCGTTAATCCACCGTTACGATCACCAAACATTGTATTGTTCTACTTACACCGTACAGATTGTATATTACGTAATCCTCTTGTCGCGAAGCGATATGCTTATTCAAGATCGTTAATCCACCGTTACGATCACCAAACTTCGTGTTGTTCTACTTACACCGTACAGATTGTATATTACTTAATCCTCTTGTCGCGAAGCGATATGTTTATTCCACGATCGATAATCCACCGTTACGATCACCAAACATCGTATTGTTCTACTTACACCGTACAGATTGTATATTACTTAATCCTCTTGTCGCGAAGCGTTATGTTTATTCAAGATCGTTAATCCACCGTTACGATCACCAAACATCGTATTGTTCTACTTACACCGTACAGATTGTATATTACTTAATCCTCTTGTCGCGAAACGATATGCTTCATCCAAGATCGATAATCCACCGTTACGATCACCAAACATCGTATTTTCTACTTACACCGTACAGATTGTATATTACTTAATCCTCTTGTCGCGAAGCGATATGTTTATTCAAGATCGTTAATCCACCGTTACGATCACCAAACATCGTATTGTTCTACTTACACCGTACAGATTGTATATTACTTAATTCTCTTGTCGCGAAGCGATATGCTTATTCAAGTTCGTTAATCCACCGTTACGATCACCAAACATCGTATTGTTCTACTTACACCGTACAGATTGTATATTACTTAATCCTCTTGTCGCGAAGCGATATGCTTATTCCAAGATCGTTAATCCACCGTTACGATCACCAAACATCGTATTGTTCTACTTACACCGTACAGATTGTATATTACTTAATCCTCTTGTCGCGAAGCGATATGCTTATTCAAGATCGTTAATCCACCGTTACGATCACCAAACATCGTATTGTTCTACTTACACCGTACAGATTGTATATTACTTAATTCTCTTGTCGCGAAGCGATATGCTTATTCAAGATCGTTAATCCACCGTTACGATCACCAAACATCGTATTGTTCTACTTACACCGTACAGATTGCATATTACTTAATCCTCTTGTCGCGAAGCGTTATGTTTTATCCAAGATCGTTAATCCACCGTTACGATCACCAAACATCGTATTGTTCTACTTACACCGTACAGATTGTATATTACTTAATCCTCTTGTCGCGAAGCGTTATGTTTATTCCATGATCGTTAATCCACCGTTACGATCACCAAACATCGTATTGTTCTACTTACACCGTACAGATTGTATATTACTTAATCCTCTTGTCGCGAAGCGTTATGTTTATTCCAAGATCGTTAATCCACCGTTACGATCACCAAACATCGTATTGTTCTACTTACACCGTACAGATTGTATATTACTTAATCCTCTTGTCGCGAAGCGATATGCTTATTCCAAGATCGTTAATCCACCGTTACGATCACCAAACATCGTATTGTTCTACTTACACCGTACAGATTGTATATTACTTAATCCTCTTGTCGCGAAGCGATATGCTTATTCCAAGATCGTTAATCCACCGTTACGATCACCAAACATCGTATTGTTCTACTTACACCGTACAGATTGTATATTACTTAATCCTCTTGTCGCGAAGCGATATGCTTATTCCAAGATCGTTAATCCACCGTTACGATCACCAAACATCGTATTGTTCTACTTACACCGTACAGATTGTATATTACTTAATCCTCTTGTCTCGAAGCGATATGCTTATTCCGAGATCGTTAATCCACCGTTACGATCACCAAACATCGTATTGTTCTACTTACACCGTACAGATTGTATATTACTTAATCCTCTTGTCGCGAAGCGATATGCTTATTCCAAGATCGTTAATCCACCGTTACGATCACCAAACATCGTATTGTTCTACTTACACCGTACAGATTGTATATTACTTAATCCTCTTGTCGCGAAGCGATATGCTTATTCCAAGATCGTTAATCCACCGTTACGATCACCAAACATCGTATTGTTCTACTTACACCTTACAGATTGTATATTACTTAATTCTCTTGTCGCGAAGCGAGTACAAAAGCCTTTAATAAACAACCGCGAGAGTCCACTACAGGAAATCTGGTAATCACGTTCACCTTCTTTGTCTCTCCTTAGCAATGTGAGAATACGCCATATGTCGGATAGGGGTCATGTTTGAGTGGACTTGCTACGGGCGTAACAGCCAGACAGAAGGACATAGACCTTATACCTCAAGTAGGGTACATATTTAATTTTTTAACGCTCTTTAAAATATTTCCTACTTTTCTTTCTTCCTGCAAATCGTCCTTAAAATTATCAAAAAATGTTTGTCAGCTGTTATAGTAGCAGAATCAAAGAAATGTTTGAGCGACACCTGTCTCGCTGACGTAATAGAAGCGAACATTTCAATATTAAAAAAAAAAATATGATTTTACTATTACAATCAGCATTAAGATCCTCACAAACTGTCATTTAAAAAGTTAAAATACACTGAAAGAACGAAAAAGAAACCATAGCCGTCGTCAAATTTTATTTCTTGATCAACAGATTTTTAAGATTCAAAATGCTAATGTATGCAGTTTTTAACGCTGATCACGAAGGTGAAATCATATTTTTTTAATTAAACAAAAAAAGATTGAAACGCCCGCCATTTTGAAACTGTTGAAGGATTGATTGAGCCGGCTCCAATGAAAAGTAGCTAAAAAGAACGTTGCACAGTAATATGAATAAAACAAACAATATTATCTAGCTGGAAATAGTGATACAAATGTCGGACGTTATTGAGGCGTATTAACAAAAATATTTTCTCCAACACTTTTTGGATAACCTCTATTTATATGTACAACGTGTATATAATGTTCGTTCTGCATATTTTATAGATTACTGCGATGTTGAAATTAGATTCCCTAAAAATATTGTAAGATAAAAATTAATTAATTTCTTAAAGATTAGAAACTGTCTCCACTTCTTGACAGTTAAACGGATTTTTCTGAAAAAACTAACTTGTCCAAGCAATCACGAAAACAGTATTTTACAGTCAAAGAGGATGCTTGCAGGTCCTCTTACAGGCGAGACCTTCAGGCTGAAGAGGACGGATCTGCGGACAGTGACCGGGCTACTGACTGGTCACTGGATATTCCGCAGACGTCTACACAAAATGGGCTTTCGTATGACAAATCTCTTGTGCAGAAAATGTGGTACACCTAAGGAAACAGCTGATCGCATACGTTTTGACCGTCCACCTTTGTATTCCTACGCACTTTCTGGAGTGAGGGGACCGACGATAGAACAGGGCAACAACATCCGAAGTATCTCGCGGTTCTTTAAAGACTTGAAATTGGATTGTGGAGATTGAACCTGTGGACGAGGATGCACAATGAGCTATATGGCTGATTGGCGAAACAAGGATAATGAAAGTCTTGGCCGTCTAATGGAAAATCAATACAAAAATAGATTTGTGTACCAGGTTTTAAACAAATTTGGTATTAATTAGCATATTAAGAATTCTAATTATTTTGAAAAAACAAATTATTATGTACAATCTAATTCATTTTCGTACTTTTGAGATTTTAAAATTTAAAATTTTAGCTTGTGCACAGTTGAGCATTGATTTCGAAAATGAAATTAAAAAAAACGTTTAGGCAAAAATGTTATAAACATTCACATTTTAATATTTGAAATGGCCGCAATTTTGTAACTAATGAACATATTATATATATATATATATATATATATATATATATATATATATATATATACATATATATATATTACTTATTTATTTATTTAATCGACTATTCCCCCGAAGGAGAGCGATTGAACTTGAAATACATGATTTAATCTTCCGGTGTTTGCCCTCTTTTCCTCCCAAAAATCCCTTCATCCTATCCGAATGCTCCTTCCTCCTCTCAGCTGTCCCCTTCTTTCCAGGTTGTTGTGATGTTTAATATTGTCTTCTTAATTTTATTCCGACATTCGGCACGATCCTCAAGATTTCCTATGTTGATCTGTTGTAAGTCCTTCTGGACTTCTTTCAGCCATTCCGTGCAGCATTTACTCTCTGTTATAACCCTGAGTATTTCCTTCGCCGTCCTGGAGTCTTCCGTTCTATAAATGTGTGTGTAAAACATTGCTTGGCGTTTTATGATTTCTTCCGACACTGGGTTGTTCCTCAAATAGAGTTCGCTCTGGGATCTCTTTATACAAATGCCTTTTTTATTGACTGCCTCGTAAATCTTTCGAAGGATTTTCGGTTCCTGCTTCTCTATATCCTGAACCTTGGAATGACTTCCCATCACCACTGTTTCGGCTGCGTATATTACTTCAGGAAGAACCACCGTTTTGTAGTGCCTTAATTTTGCATCTATTGAGATACACTTATTGTAATGTGCCCACGTTAACCTGTAAGCTTTCTGCAACTTAGAACGTCTTTGTTTATTGGCGATTCGGTTTAGTCCCGAGGACTGTATACTTTCCCCAAGATATTTAAAATGGAGGACTTGCGTGATTTTACCGTATTGTGTAATCTCTGGCCGTCTTTCCAGATAGTGGTTTTCTTCATAAGAAATGTGTAGTCCGATTTTTTTGCTTTTTTATGTAACGTTTCCACTGCGTGTATTGCTTCCTTCCTGTTATCAGTGATAATCGCAATATTATCCGCGAAAGCGAGGCACTTCTCTGACACGGTTCTCTTTCTTTATCCCAATCTGGATGCCTTTCACATGAGGTTCCCTTTCTATAATGATCTTTTCTAGAACAATATTGAAAAGCATTGGTGATAATCCGTCCCACTGTCGGACCCCAGTTTTGATACCAAAGGGCTCTGATACCTCACCATAAATTTTACATTGGACACAGTTCCTGTAAGCGTCTGTTCAATGATTTTTCGCGGCTTCCTGTTTATCCCGAATTCTTCCATGATCTTACAAAGGGTTTCACGGTATATAGAATCATACACCTTTCTGCAGTCAATAAACACAAATATATATATATATATATATATATATATATATATATATATATATATAAAGGCGAAAAGCACATTGAGGCTATTATCGCCTCCCTAAATGTGTGATAGTAAAGTGTTAAAGTCGTAAGTGTAGTGTTGTAAGTGTAAGTGAGTGTTAAGACTCGGGTACCGCGAGGGACGACTAAATCCTCACAATAGTGGCAGCTAGGATTACAATAGTGGCAGCTGCGGGGCACAATTACTATGTGTGTATATATATATATATATATATATATATATATATAGGAATAAAAAAATTAATTTTTGTTATTAGACTAGTTCTTAAAATTGTAAAAGAAAGTACAATGAAAGAGAGTCACATCGAGTATCACTACTGACAATGTCTCAGGATAATTATGAAACTGTTGACATACTGACTGTTGTCACAACCAACAAGATATGTAGGACAACAGTTTAGATAAAAACTTGAGGGCGGTCAGTCGAATCGGGGGGGGGACTAGAAGGCCTTTGGTACGTCAGGAAGTGCTTCAAGAGGATATTCCAGCCAGGAGGATCCAGGGGTCAGTAGCCTGAGTACGTAGACAGTTTTTGCGTACACTTCTCCTTTTCTTTTTAGGTTAAACAAATTGGAGTGCGAACTTCCTGAAAGGATTTTGGAACAAATTTCGGGGATACATTTTAATCGGGTAATACAACAGTCTTCATTCTTGGGTTGATATCAAGTGTACTTGTAGCAGAAACAATATAAAAAGATTGTAATATTATTGTATGCATTAAAGGATTTTGTTGAACCACCCACAGTTTAAAGGACCCTGGTTAAGAGAGATCCCAAATTCCTAAAAATGGCGTACCTGCCGGGAAACGAACCCGGTCAGGCAAGCTGTCTACTACTGAACCACCGCGGCATATAACACTGCATATGCACTGAACTTAACAATGTATATATTTTTTTAAGGCGAAAAGCACATTGAGGCTATTATCGCCTCTGTAAATGTAAGTGTGAGTATAAAGTGTTAAAGTCGTAAGTGTAGTGTTGCAAATGTAAGTGTGTGTTAGACTCGGGTGTCGCGAGGGACGTCTAAATGCTCTCAATAGGTGCAGCTAGCCTGCACCCACCTGCGGGGGAACATACTAATATACATATGTATATATCGAAAAATAATCTAGGGTTTCAAGAGTGATTTAAAGGTCAGGATCGGCGCTCATTTCAACATCTCATGTATGGTCTACTTCTAGTGTCCGCTTGGATAGCTCATTTTCCCAGACAAATTCACTAAAATAGTAATAAAATAAAATAAAAAAACTTTAATCTACAGCTAACCTCAGCGCCGCGAATTAAAAATCCCTTTTTAAATATACCCATAAATAATGTAAAAACTTTCACAGTTACACCTTTTCTTTAAACATAAATTTCGCCTTATAAACGGGAAAAAAGTTTAAAGGTACATTTGGAGAAAGTTGAAACGGTAAATCATTGGCGACGAAGAAAATCCTTTCGGAATCCGTTTAAACTTTATGTTTTGCCTTAAATCTTAGCTCGGCGTCCCGGTCACCTGGAGTGGGTCCCCGGACGATGTTCGATGCTCTACCAGCCGCTTGGGACTCGTACATAAATAAAACCGCGGCGCGGAAGTAAATCTCCGCTGTACTTTACAATTTAGATGTTTTGTTTTTGTATCAAGAAGTTATTTATTTTGCAACCCCAAGTGGCACTTGCTGATGCTTTATTAAAACTGCAGCAGGAAGTGTTCGGCGCTGCAGTGTACACAGGAATCGAGAAATGTATTATCGATTATTAACCGAGTTGTTGATGATAATTTTAAGAAAACATAAAGATGTTCCGATAATTCGATACTAATTGGTATCGATATTTTTTTCCGATAGTGGCAATATTGCTATCGATATTGGTGTTTCGATAATATCTAAGGATACAAGCATTTAAATATCATATGGATATATCGATTAAAACTGTGTCGCATTTTATTTAAGTATTACGTTCATAAAAAAAGACATTTTTCATGCAGGAAAATGTCCCGTGTTTTTGTTTTTGTTATCGGTTTATTGTGTTATCTTTATCTAAGATGTACCGCAGGTGGGTGCAGACTAGCTGCACCTATTGAGAGGATTTAGACGCCCCTCGCGTACCCGAGTCTAACACACACTTACATTTGCAACACTACACTTACGACTTTAACACTACACTCACACTTACATTTAGAGAAGTGGTAATAGCCTCAATGTTCTTTTCGCCTTAAAATAAATAAATAAAAAAAAAATATCTAAGATGGAGATAACTCCTAATTATTTTCAGATAGCTAATTAATAAAGATTATTGTTACAGTTAGTAGTAAATATTAGGCTTGTCTTTTTAACATAACGAATTTGTCGCATCTGTACATTTTAAAAGTATTAAAAAAGCGTGTATTTAGTTTTTAACACTGTTAAAATGTAATTTTCATAATGAATTTTGGATTAAAATTACAACTCATCATTTAAAATTGTTTTCTTATTAAAACATCGCTGTTGTTAACCGACATTAGAAATTTAATTTAATCATTAGGTTACTACTATTAGAGTAAATATTTTATTTAAAAAAAAACAATGTTATTCGATATCATGAGTATCGATACTTTTCATCCGGTATCTTCGGAGTATCGATTTTTTCCCCCAATATTGTATCGAAACCAAATATGGCATCAATTGCGATATCGGACGATTCTTAAAAATAAATAACAAAAATTGATATTTTGGTAGGTAAAACTAAAGCCGTTAGAAATTCACGCGAATGTCTGTCTATATGTGGAACTCAACATATAGACAGACATTCGCGTCTGATGTTCGTAAACGTCAAACATCACTGTACCATTTGGCAAAAATGGTCTTTCTAGCGAAATTAAAAAAAATACATGAGTAAAATCTCAGTCTTTCGTTTTTGTCTCGAAACTAAATGAGGGGGGAGTATCATTTGAAACTAGAAATGATACTGGTTCGGAATACAAAAGAGTTTTTTTCACGTAAAGAGCCGTTTAACGCTGACCAAAATTTTAAATCTTTTTATGATCTCTCTAATTTCAACGTAGCCTATTATGTAGGAAAAATTTCGAAAAAATATAAACCGAGTAAAAAAACAATTTCATTTTTTTTATTTCAACAAAAACTTGCTTTAAATTATGCAAGAATAACTTTCGAATTTATTTTACGATAATCGGCCTTTTGCCGTGTGGTTAAAGTAAGTAGAATAAAATTTAAAAATAATTATTTTAGTTTTGGTAAAAAGGACACATATAGGTCGTACGCTTACAAGCGGTACCGTCCGCACGATGTATTTCGAGCGTCTGGTACCGTCTAGTCCGCGTCGCGGCTGTATAAACGACACGGAAGTCAGCTGATAAATACCTTATTTTTGATACGTAAGGCATCAAATACATGGTTAGAATATTGCATTTTAGGTGTACACCTTGTACTTGACTTGAAAATGTTCTATATTATACTTGGTCAATCCTAACTTTTTATTTAAGATTTGCACTATCTGGCAACGCTGTACTCGCTGTATTATAACAGGCTTTGAACCTGCCACTCACGGCGATGACTCGCAATCGTTTTATTTGCAAAAACAGTTTTGTTTAATTTCAAAATTCATATTGTTCACACTATTATTAGTTTAGTAAAAGAGTTGCATTATTTCTATTTTAGATAATATATTAAATCTACAGGGTCCACCAATGAAACGGGATGATTGTAGACGGCCGTGAGACAATGTTGGCAGGTAGTAGGGGGATGGTTACTGGCGGTTTCGCGGTAAAAGAGTATTATCAAAATGGCCATTTTTTTTTTCAAACTGACGTGCTTTCCGACGTTATTTTAATATACCGCAAAACCAGACTGTTCCGTCAGATAATGCAATTCGAACATGAATATACAACCTCGAGCAAACGGGATAAACGTCTTAAAAAAGAGGCAGGAGTGTAAAAACTGTTCGAACACCTGAAAACATCGCAGCTGTTCAACAGGCTATGGTTAAAAGTCCTCGCCGATCAGCCAAACAACATGCCCTTCGCATTGGAACAAGTTACACATCTGGAGGGACACCTGTTTTTGTGTTATGGGGATACCTAAAAACAAAAGTGTTTCAAGCAGATCTACCAACAACAATTGAAGCCATCAAACAAGGAATTGTAGACAAGATTGCAGCAATACCTGTCAACATGCTGCTAGAGGTCATACAAAACTTCCAAACCAGGCTCCAGGAATGCCTTAACTGCAATGGAGGATATTTGGTAGACGTAGTGTTCAGAAAATAATATTTTTTCGTATTATACCCATAATGGCTATTCTTGTACTTTCAATTTTGTTTAATCATCCCGTTTCACTGGCGGAACCTGTATTTACTACTAGCGGGATACCCGTCGCGGCTCCGACTGCAAGACTTTCAGAATTAAAAGTATCAGGAACAGTGATAATTTTTATAAATTGTTTTACAGAGCGATAATTTTTTTCTAACTCAAAATTAAAATACTAAAATCGTGAATATTCCTGAAATATACATGTTACAATTTTTGTTAAACATAATATTTTCTGTTAATTTTTTTAAAAGATGATGTCAGAAACAGAAGTAGAAACATTGATGTAACGAACGAGAACACAAAACAAAGTTCCTGAAATATATGTTTCCTGATATATCTATACAGACTTAGATTACGTGCATATTTAATCTACAGTATTTGTTGTGCAATGATGAGTTCTTATTGGTTATATAATGTTTTTTCCTAAATGTGGATTATCTGTGGGGTTATCCGCGAATAAACGGGAGTTAACTAATTTAATTATATTAACTTAAAAAAAAACTTTAAATGATGAAATCCGGAACATGCTAAAACACGTTTTTCATTGTGTTTTAGAGTACTTAAGTTGCAAGAAAATCCGATCGTAAAAAAATTATTTTTCAATGAAAACATACGGTTTATTCTACATCTATATCTATAATTCGATCTACAACGTTCTACGACGTCTTCCGATCTCCAACCTCCACCGATCGTGGTCCCACCACAGGTCTTCTGGTAGATCCCTTTTTTTTATTTCCTTTTCGAACCCCTCTCTTCAGCTCAGTCTCGGCCTTCCTCGTTTTCTTCTTCCAGGTGTTCGCCATTGCATGATTTTTTTGGGAATTCGCTCATCCGGCATTCTTTGTACATGCCCGTACCAAACCAGTTGTTTTGTTCTTATGTCCTCTACAATTGTATGCCTTACGTCCATTATTCTCCGTATACTTTCATTTCTTATCTTTTATACATTTCTCATCCGTATACTTTTATTCTACATCTTTAAGGGATAAACGCTGGAGAACGGTGACAAACGTGTTTCATTGTTTGCATTATTTATGTTAATATTAAAGAAAATTCTATAAACAATATTTTTTCAATGGAAACTATTAAAACTCTCTTGCCTCTTAGAGTGTGAAATTTTAGCATGTTAATTTGTTTGTGTTTTAGTGAATTTTCAAGGAATAACACTCTAAATTTTTCTTCTAATACTGGCTGAACGGCAACACCTATCACAGTTTCGCAATTTAACCTATTAATCAAATAGGTTAAAATATTAACCTACGCGAAATTTTATACCTACTCCTAATTTTTATTCTTTTAATGATGAAATATGAAAAATAACTGTTTCATAATTTGTGTTTTAGAAAATTTGTATGTTTAAAAAAAATCCGGTTAACATATTTTTCTCCAATGAAAACCATACCCTTTGTTCACATTTTTACCCCTTAAGGGGATCATAAAGCAAACTTTTACATCCTTTTTTATCCCTTTAGCAGATTAATTTTGAAAAATGCTGAAAAAAACATTTCTTTTTTAGAGTATTTATGTTAAGTTTTAAAAAGATCCGATGAAAAATATTTTTCCAATAAAAACTCTTGTAATCCCTTTTTACCACTTTAGGGGTTGAATATTACAAAATCGTCTCTTATTGCACCGCTACATGCTAGTACGAATGTACCTTGAAATTTTCAAGTATCTAGCTATCACAGTTTTGACTGTAAGTCAGGCAGTCAATCAAGACTTCTAATACAAATTGAGATATCCTACTATCTCCCTATTCAGATGTTCCTCCTAGTAATATAACCAGTAGCCTATTGTTTCCTATCAATTGTTCGACAGCCGGGCAGTTCGACGTAATCGATGCTAACCGTTTAACAGCTCGACAAACCCAAATGAAAAGCTAGGAAGGACAAACTATAATTTACAAGGACAAGAATTTTTTTTATATTAAGAAAATCTAAACAAAGATTTTAATAGATACAGTGTATTATATCCATTTATTGCTTTTTTAGTCTAAAAAGTGATTTTTATTATTACAAGTAATATGCATACGGGTCAATGCGCAAGCGTGGGTGTATTACTGGGGATTACTTGAATTTCGAAGAAATTTGACGTGTAGGTAATTCATTTTTAAATGTCAAATTTATTTGTGTCGTAAAAGTTAACGAAAATGTAAGTGGCTGGAAAGATATGGTCTCTATCTGCTCTTGAGCGAACTTGTGCACCTGAAGGTTGTAGGTTTGAAATTCAGTTACTGCCGTATGTTTTACCGTTTTCTTGAACAGCTATCTGTCGTCCTATTAGTCAGACACAATCGTAATTCTAAGTAAACTTGAATAAAGTTCATAGTAAACTAACAAGAATATATTAAGAGAAGTTGAATTTTAAGGGTAGACGATGTTTACTTAAATTCTTATTTTAATTTAACAAGTGAACGCACCCTCTTCCACTTCCCTCAAGGTGGTTGCAATAAGAAGACAATTTATTTAGGGGCGCCGGATTGAAGCTTTCCATTTCGAAGTAAAATTTCATGTTTTTGTAAATTACGTTTGAATAAAGAAGCGCCGTCCCAGTAAGCCTTATCATTTAAACTGACAACCGGGGCTGTAGTCTACATTCATTCCTGCGGTGCTTTCTTTGTAAATCTCGCTGTTTTCTTCTGTAGGCTATAACGCGAAGGCTTTTTTCTCTGTTGTTTAATAATCATTTCTGTTTAATTGGATTTAATAAAAGTCGCTATAAATCCGCCAAGATCGTCATGAAACCAAAAGGTCCGTAAAGATTATAAAATAAGTTTGTTAGAAGTGATGTAGTTTATTTTTGCATTTCCAGTAATAGTTGCTACGTTTATAAATGCATTTTTAGACCAGAATTGAATATTATCTGAACCTGAACTAATAGTATTCTTAGTCCTGAACCATCTAGAATATTTTCATTAGAATCTTTATAATTTTACGTCCTTTAGTTTATGAAAAAATAAATAGTTTCAAAACATTATTCAAATTACCTCGTTTAAAACGATTCACCAATAATTCCAGTTGAAAAACTGACGGAAAACCTGATAATCTTTCGATTTCGCAAAATCTGTCGCTATATTTTCCTAAAATTCCGTTTGTTTGCCTGTTTGTTTGCTAAGCAGTTTTAGCCAAACGACCGATTGTTTTCAAATTTGTCATGAACGTACCTTGTACAAAGCCCAAACGATGAATGTGTAAGACTTCTTCCATTCACTACCGTTTCAAGATGGCGGCCTCTGATTTAACGACTATGAGTGTACGCAAATTTAGTCAACGCAATGCTTGATTGTTTTGAAATGTTGTACAACAATATATCTTGTGTAAGGCCCAAACGATGTATGTGTAAGACTTTTTCCATTCACTACCGTTTCAAGATGGCTGCCTCTGACTTAACGACGATGAGTGTACGCAGTTTTAGTCAACGCAATGCTTGATTGTTTTGAAAGGTTGTACAAAAATATATCTTGTGTAAGGCCCAAACGATGTATGTGTAAGACTTTTTCCATTCACTACCGTTTCAAGATGGCTACCTCTGACTTAACGACTACGAGTGTACGCAATTTTAGTCAACGCAAGGCTTGATTGTTTTGAAAGGTTGTACAAAAATATACCTTGTGTAAGGCCCAAACGATGTATGTGTAAGACTTTTTCCATTCACCACCGTTTCAAGATGGCTGCCTCTGATTTTACCACTATGAGTGTACGCAATTTTAGTCAACTCAATGCTTGATTGTTTTGAAATGTTGTACAAAAATATATCTTGTGTAAGGCCCAAACGATGTATGTGTAAGACTTTTTCCATTCACTACTGTTTCAAGATGGCGGCCTCTGATTTAACCACTACGAGTTACGCAATTTTAGTCAACGCAATGCTTGATTGTTTTGAAATGTTGTACAAAAATATACCTTGTGTAAGGCCCAAACGATGAATGTGTAAGACTTTTTCCATTCACTACCGTTTCAAGATGGCGGCCTCTGATTTAACCACTACGAGTTACGCAATTTTAGTCAACGCAATGCTTGATTGTTTTGAAAGGTTGTACAAAAATATATCTTGTGTAAGGCCCAAACGATGTATGTGTAAGACTTTTTCCATTCACTACCGTTTCAAGATGGCGGCCTCTGATTTAATGACTATGAGTGTACGCAGTTTTAGTCAACGCAATGCTTGATTATTTTGAAAGGTTGTACAAAAATATATCTTGTGTAAGGCCCAAACGATGTATGTGTAAGACTTCTTCCATTCACTACCGTTTCAAGATGGCGGCCTCTTATTTAACCACTACGAGTGTACGCAATGCTTGATTGTTTTGAAATGTTGTACAAAAATATATCTTGTGTAAGGCCCAAACGATGTATGTGTAAGACTTTTTCCATTCACTACTGTTTCAAGATGGCTGCCTCTGATTTAACCACTACGAGTCTTTAGACAGCTGTATAAAGAAAAATGTGGCCTAGTAATACTTTTTCTAAATACTAAGGTTACTGGTTAAACAAGCGGAAAAGCACTGTCGTGGAGCGGTGACCAGGAGAATACACTGCGATATCTGCAGTTCTTTGAGACACTAGTACTAAAACCCTTTCTTAAGTTTCATTCCACAATAACAGAATGGAAAGACATAAATACTGACTTACGTAGAAACTTTTACAGCTGATAGAAATCGCTACCATACGCTACAATACGACTTCTACTGTATGGTTTTTTACACGTTGGTTTACCGAAACTTTGAGACAAGATATCACGCCTGTGATTTTTGTTACGGCGATTGACTAGGCACGGTCACTGGTCACACAAGCGACTAGCATTCTCTGTCACGCCCCTCGAGTACAGAATAACCCTTTGACACGTGCTCCACAAAAACCACCTTAGACTCCGAGCGAGCTCGAGAGATAGAGGCGGCCAGGGTGAACCATAAAGAAAGTATCTTGCATGAAAGTATCTTGTACAAGGCATCAACGAAGTATGCGTAAGATATTTTCCATTCATTTCCGTTTCAAGATGGCGACCTCTGATTTAACGACGATGAGTGTACGCAATTTTAGCCAAAACATTGATCGTTTTGAAATTTTGTACAAAAATATACCTTCTGTAAGGCCCAAACGATTTATGTGTAAGACTTTTTCCATTCGCTACCGTTTCAAGACGGCAGCATTTGATTTTAGAGTAGTTGCTCTTATTCGGTTCCTCTTGCTAAATGTTACATTTCTGTTACGACTCCTCTTGCCAAGTGTTACATCTCTTGTTCGGCTCCTCTCGCTAAGTGTTACATCTCTTGTTCGGCTCGTCTCGCCAAGTGTTACATTTCTGTTACGGCTCCTCTCGCCAAGTGTTACATCTCTTGTTCGGCTCCTCTCGCCAACTGTTACATTTCTGTTACGGCTCGTCTCGCCAAGTGTTACATTTCTGTTACGGCTCCTCTTGCCAAGTGTTACATCTCTTGTTCGGCTCCTCTTGCCAAGTGTTACATTTCTGTTACGGCTCGTCTCGCCAAGTGTTACATTTCTGTTACGGCTCCTCTTGCCAAGTGTTACATCTCTTGTTCGGCTCCTCTCGCCAACTGTTACATTTCTGTTACGGCTCGTCTCGCCAAGTGTTACATTTCTGTTACGGCTCCTCTTGCCAAGTGTTACATCTCTTGTTCGGCTCCTCTTGCCAAGTGTTACATTTCTGTTACGGCTCGTCTCGCCAAGTGTTACATTTCTGTTACGGCTCCTCTCGCCAAGTGTTACATCTCTTGTTCGGCTCCTCTCGCCAAGTGTTACATTTCTGTTACGGCTCCTCTCGCCAAGTGTTACATCTCTTGTTCGGCTCCTCTCGCCAAGTGTTACATCTCTTGTTCGGCTCCTCTCGCCAAGTGTTACATCTCTTGTTCGGTTCCCATTGCTAAATGTTACATTTCTGTTACGGCTCGTCTCGCCAAGTGTTACATTTCTGTTACGGCTTCTCTTGCTAAGTGTTATATCTCTTGTTCGGCTCCTCTCGCCAAGTGTTACATCTCTTCAATCCGATCCCACAAGCTTGTACGAAGCTAAGTCCCCACCACTACTCTACTAGCACTGGTATCTTCTTAATTTTACTTTTAAAATAATAGTACTTATAATTAGGAATTTAAAGCCAATAAAACGCATCATATAAAGTTAAACAACATTCGTCAGTTTACAGAATGCTGTAATAAAAGTTGTTTAATGACTACTTCAATGTTTTATCTTTAAATTTACTTTACGTTAATAAAGACTTATATATATTTTATGATTTTATGTTACTTATGTAAATGAAGCCAGTTTTGTAGAAGTTTTAAAGAAATTAAGTAATTTTTTAATAATTATTTTATATTAGTTTTAAGTTTGAAAAGAGCTAACAGTTGCCAGTTTTTGACGGTATTATTTTAAAAATTTTCATGACCCAGGGAGGCCCTCCTATAAGTTGAATCATTCAACCAACCGCCCCCACCCACAAAACTGCATTAATTTCAGTGGCCCTGATACGCCCGTAACCTTTTCCGCAATTTTCAAGCGTAACCGTAATGGATAGAAAACGTCATTGGACCAATTTTATTGGACATTTTATGCTCCTTCTCCGTGAAGCGGTCAAAATTATGACAGGTCTTGCCGTTCAAACAGTATTACACGAAACAGCCAGCAACTACAGCCATCGTTAAATCGAAGTCACAATCTTCAAACGGAAAATAATAGGAAAAACCGTAGACGTACGTCGTTCTAGCTTTAAACAAGGTACATTTGAACCAAAATTAAAAACAATCGGTCAATGTGTTTGACCAAAAACTGCGTTAAACACACGCGCGCGCGCACACACACGCACAAACCAAATGGCGAATGGTCGAGTTGAAACAGAGAACTCGCTTCGCTCGATCATTTGAACTTTACGTTGCCTAAAGAATTTTTTTTTTTAATTTTTTGTGGACGAAAAACCTAGAATGTTATCTCTGCCCAAAACAGGATCGGATATAAAATTACTTATATAAATAAATATAAAAATTAATTGTTGTAGTGAAACAACAAAATGTAGAACAGCTAATGCCTAAGAAATAAATAATAAATTAATAAAACATAATTAATTAAAAAAGATAAAAATATTTTGGGGAAAAAACGTAATAAATTACTGTAGTATTTGAACAACAAAATACGACAGGGCTGCAAATTGTCCCTGAAAAGAAAATAACAATGCATTAAAAATATAACAAATTTAAAAAATTGATTAAATTTTATATAATTTAAGTTATTTAAGCGACTCAAGAAATTTAGTACTCGGTCAATCAACATTGAAGGTTTCTGTAAAGTACTGTCTAATCCATAACCCGCGTAGCTTCCTAATCTTGTAGAATGTGTTCAATTGTGAAGTATAAATCACGGAACTCACAGAGTTCCAGCGTCCCATCAGAAATACATGTGTGAAAAGAAGTTACCAATACGAAAGCGGGTAACCAAAACATTGTCCCTACGAGTCGCACGTATTGACTCGTATGTTTAACTCTTTTAAGTTTGTTATTGCCGATAGCGGCCAAAATCTGAAGAAATAACAAATTGCGTGCTTGGCAGCAGCACAGTTCCTCAAGATGTTAATACTATTTTGTAGTTATTATTTTCTTCGCAGTATCTGTTAAAGACAGAAAAAAACAATAAAACAGACTTGCGTTACGGTTTAGTTTCGTGTTCTGACGTTAACAGATACAAAACCCACAGGACTAAATCTTTTACAAAATGCAAAACAGTTTTTCTCACGCGACTGCAAGATATGTGAAATGATGAGATGTTCAGTTTTAAATTTGACATCGTAAATACCCCCGCGGCGGCAACTAAATACTTCAGCAGTCAACAGTCGTCCTTTACTCTTGTCCTTTGTTCTTGCACTCTTTTGTCACTGTACCTGACATGGACTGGAAATATCAAACACAAAACAATCACCGGGCAAACGGTGAAAATCAATCCGAGAAGAACATTGCAAAGAGTGTGTATTAAATTCTCCTCCCCACCTTTGACTTTACCATACATTTGTTCCGGTATATTGTTAGACGAACAACCAGTCCATATATATATTTGTGTGTGTGTGTGTGTGTGTGTGTGTGTGTGTGTGTGTGTGTGTGTGTGTGTGTGTGTGTGTGTGTGTGTGTGTGTGTGTGTGTGTGTGTGTGTGTGTGTGTGTGCGTGTGCGTGCGTGCATGCGTGCGTGCGTGCGTGCGTGTGTGTGTGTCTGTGTATGTGTGTGTGTGTGTGTGTGTGTGTGTGTGTGTGTGTGTGTGTGTGTGTGTGTGTGTGTGTGTGTGTGTGTGTGTGTGTGCGTTCTATGGACACATCAGTAGACTCCCAACAACGAGACTTGCCAACAGAATCCTTAAAGTATATACAAGGTGTCAAATCAACAACGTCGTGGATCGCACAAGTCAGAATAATAGACCTACATGACGCAGGAATAGACTCAACAGATGTTGAAGATAGTCACGCATACAGGAGAAAGATGCTCGGTTGGAAGGTCCCAGAGAATGAAATCCCAAAGAGAGCAGGGGTAAAATGGACGGAGGAGCGGAAGAGGATCCATGGGGACAGGATGAGGGAGGTGTGGAGGATTAGAAGGAACAAGACATGAGTCAGAGTGCTTTGGGTGACCCAACAGGGTCTATGCGCAAAAATAATAATAATAATAATATATATATATATATATATATATATATATATATATATATTGAAAAATCTGCTGTTTAAATCCGGTCAAAGCAGATATGTTTTTAAAATATGGTATTATTGCGCATAATTTATTAACAAATAATATAAAAAACAATTTTAAGTCAATTCCTACTTAGGCCATGCGCTTCCATCTCGTCAGCGAGACAGCTGCGTGCTGCGATTCATAAAACCAACATGACTACTTATAATGTACGTAAGACAGTGTTCATAAAAATCCTTCATAAATGCGTTTGTTATATTGTTATGGATTTTTAAGAAATTTACTTACTTAGAACATAAGTGTTATTTAAATCAAATCCTATCGTATAGTCTGTACTAATATGCGATATTAATATTTGAAAAAACTGTATTAACATCAAGTGTCATCCACTACAAGTTTTAAAAAATGTATTTGAACTTGAGTGGGTGAATAAAATGTTAAAGACAGAAAAACAATAAAACAGACTTGCGTTACGGTTTAGTTTCGTGTTCTGACGTTAACAGATACAAAACCCACAGGACTAAATCTTTTACAAAATGCAAAACAGTTTTTCACGCGACTGCAAGATATGTGAAATGATGAGATGTTCAGTTTTAAATTTGACATCGTAAATATTTCGCGGCGGCAACTAAATACTTCAGCAGTCAACAGTCGTCCTTACTCTTGTCCTTTGTTCTTGCACTCTTTTTGTCACTGTACCTGACATGGACTGGAAATATCAAACACAAAACAATCACCGGGCAAACGGTGAAAATCAATCCGAGAAGAACATTGCAAAGAGTGTGTATTAAATTCTCCTCCCACCTTTGACTTTACCATACATTTGTTCCGGTATATTGTTAGACGAACAACCAGTCCATATATATATTTGTGTGTGTGTGTGTGTGTGTGTGTGTGTGTGTGTGTGTGTGTGTGTGTGTGTGTGTGTGTGTGTGTGTGTGTGTGTGTGTGTGTGTGTGTGTGTGTGTGTGTGTGTGTGTGTGTGTGTGTGTGTGTGTGTGTGCGTTCTATGGACACATCAGTAGACTCCCAACAACGAGACTTGCCAACAGAATCCTTAAGTATATACAAGGTGTCAAATCAACAACGTCGTGGATCGCACAAGTCAGAATAATAGACCTACATGACGCAGGAATAGACTCAACAGATGTTGAAGATAGTCACGCATACAGGAGAAAGATGCTCGGTTGGAAGGTCCCAGAGAATGAAATCCCAAAGAGAGCAGGGGTAAAATGGACGGAGGAGCGGAAGAGGATCCATGGGGACAGGATGAGGGAGGTGTGGAGGATTAGAAGGAACAAGACATGAGTCGGAGTGCTTTGGGTGACCCAACAGGGTCTATGCGCAAATAATAATAATAATAATATATATATATATATATATATATATATATATATATATATATATTGAAAAATCTGCTGTTTAAATCCGGTCAAAGCAGATATGTTTTTAAAATATGGTATTATTGCGCATAATTTATTAACAAATAATATAAAAACAATTTTAAGTCAATTCCTACTTAGGCCATGCGCTTCCATCTCGTCAGCAGAGACAGCTGCGTGCTGCGATTCATAAAACCAACATGACTACTTATAATGTACGTAAGACAGTGTTCATAAAAATCCTTCATAAATGCGTTTGTTATATTGTTATGGATTTTTAAGAAATTTACTTACTTAGAACATAAGTGTTATTTAAATCAAATCCTATCGTATAGTCTGTACTAATATGCGATATTAATATTTGAAAAAACTGTATTAACATCAAGTGTCATCCACTACAAGTTTTAAAAAAATGTATTTGAACTTGAGTGGGTGAATAAAAAGTATTTTATTAACGATTGAAAATTTATTCAATATATACACACACACACACACACACACACACACACACACACACACACACACACACACACACACACACACACACACACACACACACACACACACACACACACACACACACACACACACACACACACACACACACACACACACACACACACACACACACACACACACACACACACACACACACACACACACACACACACACACACACACACACACACACACACACACACACACACACACACACACACACACACACACACACACACACACACACACACACACACACACACACACACACACACACACACACACACACACACACACACACACACACACACACACACACACACACACACACACACACACACACACACACACACACACACACACACACACACACACACACACACACACACACACACACACACACACACACACACACACACACACACACACACACACACACACACACACACACACACACACACACACACACACACACACACACACACACACACACACACACACACACACACACACACACACACACACACACACACACACACACACACACACACACACACACACACACACACACACACACACACACACACACACACACACACACACACACACACACACACACACACACACACACACACACACACACACACACACACACACACACACACACACACACACACACACACACACACACACACACACACACACACACACACACACACACACACACACACACACACACACACACACACACACACACACACACACACACACACACACACACACACACACACACACACACACACACACACACACACACACACACACACACACACACACACACACACACACACACACACACACACACACACACACACACACACACACACACACACACACACACACACACACACACACACACACACACACACACACACACACACACACACACACACACACACACACACACACACACACACACACACACACACACACACACACACACACACACACGTCAGAATAGACCTACATGACGCAGAAATAGACTCAAGAGACGTTGAAGAGAAAGATATGAGAAAGAGGATCCATGGGGACAGGATGAGGCAGGTGTGGAGGATTAGAAGGAACAAGACATGAGTCGGAGTGCTTTGCGTGATCCAACAGGGTCTATGCAAATAATAATAATAATAATAATAATAATATATATATATATATATATATATATATATATATATATATATATATATGAAGAGTGTGAACTAATAGTAGGTAATGAAAAAAATAGTTCACAGAATAGGCCGAGTATTATATACTCGTAGTACAAGATTTTCAAAGAAATAATGTTTGTTCTTAAGACCTATCTGTAACTATTGTTGAACTTCCATTAGAGAATCTATCGTGTACTTAGATCTGGGAATATTAAAATGACCTCCTGGTTACTTTTTAGAAATTATTAAATTATCTTTACATATATAACCTTTGCGTATTTTATTAGTCCAGCGTTCGTAATTACGATCCGATTTGATAAAAACACATCAGAAAAATCGATTTTAGTAACTGGACAAATTCGTTACACAGGAAATTACGATCAACAGTTTCAAAATGGCGGCCATTTAACACCTTAATATATTTAATTGAAAACAAAAATAAACCTAACCGCCGTCGTGTTTGTTCTGTTCTTATCGTTTTACTCTCAAACCGTAAAGGTTAATTTTTATTTGTTACAATTTTTTGCATCGAAAAACCATTAAGGTTACCATCACCGTCACGCAAAATGAAAGTATAAAAAAATAACAAAAATTTACTTTAATAAAAAAAAACTATAATAGTAAAAATAAATAAAACAAATTTTAAATAAACGAATATTTAAGAACTTAATAACAATAAATAAAATTTAATAGCAATTCGTAAAGGTTATAAACATAACAGAGATAAAGTTATTTAAGGAAAATAAATAAATAAAATAAAAAATGGGATGTAAATTGTTCCTGAAAAAATAAAAATAAAATATAAGTACAATGTACAAAAAAAATTAAAAATAAAGTAATAACAATAACAACAATAAATTAAATTTTATTTAAAAGATTCAAGCGACGCGGTCAATAGCTGAAGAATCATCTTTTAACATTTCCTCTAAATTGACGCCTATTCCACATACTCGGTGCATGTTCCTTAAATAATTACAATATTGCATGTTCAATTCATTTGTTTAAAATTCGGTGCACTGATATTCATGGTGATCAAAATTTGATCAAAATCCGATGAACCCAATTTCCTTTTTTTTGCGATCGTTAACTTTTTATCCGGAATTTTAGAATAGCGCGTTTCGTTTTTGCAACTAGATAATAACGACACGACCTTCTGTACACAAACAGAAGCGTATTTCATTGTAAATACAAATAATTTCCAATTGATGTTTACAAGCATTTCCGAAAACTAACGAATCGAACGCAGTTAAAAGAAGGCCTAATGAAATTTCGGAAGTAGCAAGCAACGTTCGCCGTAACTAATAAACAAAGTTGCCGCTCAACTCGGAGCCAACTTCTTTTACAACCCCACAGAACCCACTAAGACTTATACCTAAGTATGAAGAACATAAAACAGGCTTAAAGTGAGTTCTGTTCTTGTTTAATGACAAAACTATGCGGTGCCTGGAAACTCATTAACACAAGTTCCGACGTTACTTACGAGTAAGTTTTTCTGTACGCGGAGGTATCGTTAACAACGGTAAATAACGGCTTGGCAGCGTTGTCCGTCATTTGTATGCCAACACATCAAACGACTGTGTTTTATCCGGCACGCACCTGTCTCGCTGCTGGAAGCGGACTCCAAACAGTAACGTTTTTATCCTACTCTTTAAGAATAAGCGATTTTATCTTCATAGTTCGCGTTGAAATCTGCAATAAAATTAATTAATCTAATAGGCTACAAAACACGATTTCTGCAGTTTTTTTTTATTATTATTATATACATTACAACTGAGGATTTACTCATTTAGTAATTTAGTTTTATTATGAAAAACACTTTAAGAGATATAACCCATTGGTTACTCTCAAAGTCCAGTGGCTTTGTTCTGCGCAGTCGTCTACCTCCCGTACCGGTGTCCAGCAAAGTGCACATCTCAGGATATAAATGTCCAGAGATGCGTCGTCCATGCCTCACTAAGTGCTTCTTCACTTCTTCGTTGACTAGTTCCACTTTGAGATCTCTGTGTAGGTTATCACTCCTCACATACCACGGAGCATGAACTATGGCAGCGAAGCACTTTGATTTCTGTAGTGAAATTTTTTTTTTTCCGAAAAAAGAATGAAATAATAGACTAAAGACCTCATTTGTTTGTAATAATTTGAATAGCCGCCATTTTATAACCCTTAAACGAATTTTACTGGGTAACGAATGTGACACGCCTATAACCAAAATTAATTTATGCGCCAATTATGAATCGAATCGGCAAAAATTAAACGTTTTAGAAATTCACATTAAACTTAAAACACGAAAATGAACCCTGACCGCCATCATGTTCGTTAAAATATTTTCATTGGATTTTTATAATTTAAAAAGCCGGTACATTTTAATGTTGATTATGTTTTAAAACAGTGTAAACTAAAAAAAAATAAAATATAGGTTAGTTGAAAATTCGCTTCCATCACGTCAGCGAGACTACTCACCGCGATTATTTCCAATTTGCTACACTCACTTGGGTTATGCATCTTTGAAAAACGAAAATAATTGAGTAATGCTAAACCGATTAAGAGAAATAAGGCCAGTTTTCTTACCGATACTTGAAAGAAATAAAACGGAAGGGAGAGAAACAACGGAAGGAAGGGAGGGAGGGAGTGGGAAAGAGGAGAGATAGAGAAAGAAAGAATTACTGAAAACTGTTTTCTCAACGAATGTTTTATGTCAGAACAATTATTGAGATTAGAATACTGAATTACTTTTAAAATAATCTTTAAATTATAGGCTACACAAGTTTCGCTGTTGTTTTGCTCAAAGTTGTTATTAAAGATCGCATACAATCACAACGCAATATTTGTATTTGCATACGGCAAATATTTATATATTGTTTGGGAGGGGGGAATTGAAAGAAATATCTCTAGAATTTTTTTGCTATCAATAGCTTTCAAAAAGAAATTAAATTTGCATGGTATTTCATGGTCATTCTTGACATAAATTAAAGTGGAAAAGTTTGTGCAATGTGCTATTCATCATATCTAATATAATGAAAATATATGAAGAGAAAATATAAATACCGCCATGCTATTTTAATATTAGGCCTAGGTTGTTTTTAAAGAATAGTAAATCATACAGCTATTTAAAAGCAAAATGAATTGCCATTAGTGTTCTATAATGTTAAAATTAATAACTATTTAGAAATATATTAATGGCGTTACAAGTAGGCCTACAGCTTATTAAAGCCCTGCAAAATATTAAAATTTATGAACCTAAAGTAAATTTTATTTTTGCAGGTTACCTAAGATGCCGTCAGGTTATTTGATTAAATAAATTGAATATATCATTAATACTATGAAATAATTAATATGACATAGTATTATTAATTAATTCATAGTCCTAGAAGGACATAGAAAGCAGTAAAATTAGACTACAAGTTATAGGCCTATACAAGTAGATCTACGGATTATAACTTACAAAATGTTAGCAATAATGAAGAGAAATTAAGTTTTTATATGCTGGGTTTTTGATTGACATCATCTGGTTTTTAGGTTATATTTATAAATAAACTGAGAACATTATAATCTAGTAATTATGGAATTAAAACATTAAAACTAGGCTACCCTAATTATTTAGTACAAATACATTCTGCAATGTGTATTCAACGTGAACATTACCTAGCTAAAATGGCGATTCTTGGGTCCTTTTCTGGAAAAATTACAAATCACACAAACACAACCGAAGTGTTTAGAAACTAAAAACATGACCACTCCACGATTACACGCATTGTCACTACACTCTGAAGAAATACTCACGAAACTACTTTTTAAAATGATTTTTATAATTTAAACCCGAAATTAATAACTACCCACAAGCCTACAACACAAACAACTAACTACTGTAACGACGTTCTTCTTTGCAGTCGCAAAATGGCCTGATACCATCGACCAATCAAATTGATTTATTTTACTCACGTGTAATTATTGTCAAGCTGCAACAGACTGACCGCTAGAATGCGCATAATGTTTTATCTGTAGTAACCTTGATTTAGTGCTTACCACTGCCTGACTTTACGGTGGATGATACATTTTCAGAATTACCACCAGAATGCGCTGGATGCTATTCATAAAACATCAAGCTACAGAGCAGGTAATAGATAACATACAAACGCGGTGTGTTCCATAATCCATAGCAACACGTCTAATGTCAAATCATTACTTAGTTCTCAACAATAGATAGATTATTATATATTGCCAGTTCACCTTTTTGTATCCGTATGTAAATACCAAAATGTATTTTGTTTAAACGCGAACATATGTTTGTCTTTTAGACGTATGTGAAACTCTATAGCCTAAAGAATAAATTTGAAAATTATGAACGTATTAGTCGTCATTTCAAAAAGTGTGTGTGTGTGTGTGTGTGTGTGTGTGTGTGTGTGTGTGTGTGTGTGTGTGTGTGTGTGTGTGTGTGTGTGTGTTCAAACTTGGCACAAAAATCGATTTCGATAATACAGTCGCTTTAAATCGTTTGTTACTCAGGAAAATCCGTTTAACAGTTTCAAAATGGCATCCGTTCGAAATATCCCAAATGGGCATTATTGTTAAGCATTTGGTTTGATTGTCTGTTACGCAGTTTTGGCCAAACGAATTGACCGATTGCTTTGAAATTTAATACGATACCTTTGTGTAAAACCCGAAAGACGTATGTGTAATATTTTCCCCCATCACTTCCGTTTTAAGATGGCGGCCTTTAATTTAGAATAACGAGTGTAGGCAGTTTTAGCTAAATTCACTATACGAGGATTTTTTTAATTTGATACGAAGATATTTTCGTATCAATGATGTATGTGTACGGTTTACCTCATTTATTTCAGTTTCAAGATGGCGGAAGTAAGATTTAAGAACGATAAAAATTGTAGGTATTTTTGACCAAACGCACTGACCAATTGTCCTAAAATTTAGTAATATGGTAACTTGTAGAAAGCCCATAATATGTATGTGTAAGATTTTTTCCCACTTACTTCCATTTCAAGATGGCGGTATCTAATTTGCAATGACCAGTAGGCATTGGTTAAAGAGTAGGTAATGATTAATGTTACGCAGTTTTAGCTATACGTATTAACCGATTGTTTTGAAATTTGGAACGATAACATCTTGTATACAATCCAAATGATGTATGTATTACATTTTTTTTTCTATTCACTTCCGCTTTAAGATGGCGGCATCTTATTTAACCATGAGGACTGTATGCAGTTCTGGTCAAACACATTGGCCGATTTTTTTCCTGAAATTTGGTACGAAAGTACCTTGTATAAAGCACGAAATACGTATGTGTTTCGTTTCTCATTTTCTTCTGTTTCAAAATGGAAGGCTCTGAATTACGTTGACAGTTTGGTTGCTGGTTATTTCCTGTAATATTGGCTGAACGGCAAAACCTATCATAATTTTGAGCGCTCAGTGAAGAAAGAGCCTAAAAATTTCGAATAAAGTTAGTCCGATAAAATTTTTCATAAATAATGGGTTACCGGTTAAATTGGCGAAACTTTTACGAGCGCTGTCACGGAGCGTTGTCACGGAGCGCTGTCACGGAGCGCTGTCACGGAGCGCTGTCATGGAGCGCTGTCACGGAGCGCTGTCACGGAGAGCTGTCACGGAGCGCTGTCACGGAGAGCTGTCACGGAGAGCTGTCACGGAGCGCTGTCACGGAGCGCTGTCACGGAGCGCTGTCACGGAGCGCCGTCACGGAGCGCTGTCACGGAGCGCTGTCACGGAGCGCTGTCACGGAGCGCTGTCACGGAGCGCTGTCACGGAGCGCTGTCACGGAGTGCTGTCACGGAGCGTTGTCACGGAGCGCCGTCACGGAGCGCTGTCACGGAGCGCTGTCACAGAGCGCTGTCACGGAGCGCTGTCACGGAGCGCTTTGTATAACCTATTAATTAAGAATGCACCGCGAGGTCCACTGTTCTTTGAACTACAAGGTACTAAATTATCCCTGACCTTTTTCCCTGCACTTTTTTTAAAACCCATATACCTATCGTAAACAGTGTTTAAATATACATAAGCACTTTACGTTTTCAAACTTCACTGAAATTATGAAATTAATTCTTTCGGCGGTCAAAGTTCATGTTCGAATTTCCATGCAATTTGAAAATTTATTATTAAGCTAGCTTGATAAATTTTATTAAAATATGAGCTAGCTAGAATGAAAGTGGTATAAGTCTTCGTCACTCTGTTTAATAGAATTGAAGGTTTTGAGAAATCATCAGTAAAAAAAATCAATATTGCATGTATATTTAAGTGATTTTAATGTAGGCCTATATGTAATCAAACATAGACCTTATTGTCAATGCTACACTTTTTTGTAAAAACATAAGTAAATATATTTTAAATGACTTATACCACTGTCATTCTAACAAAGTCACACGTTCTATAACATTTGATCTAGCCTAATCAGTTAACGAAATGTATGCGAAATAAGCAGATGTTTTTAACATTTTTCGCATCGTGTTTCCGGCAAGAACCGATGTTTTTGGAACGGCCACGTTGGAAATTTGTTTTAAGATGATCCGTATTGCGGACTTGGGACATGCCTTGCCAAGAATACAAGAATATCTTCAAACATTTCTCAATGCCCAGCAATAGCGTAATGGAAATATAATATAACTTGGCGTCTGATTTTATTATCTCATGATACTTTATTACCAAACAAATAAGTAACGGATATTTTACGACAGGAATCGTATGCTTACTGCGTATTTCTTTCAATTTATGGCGACATTTGCAAATATGTTACCAGCAGGCACCGTCGTATTTCCGCGAGATCGTTTGTTACTGAAATAATTCTTCAGTTTTAATCGAACCGGTGTAATATAAGCACGCAGCTGACTCGCTGAAGTGATGGAAGTGTATTTTATCAAACATTATTTTTATCGTGCCCTTTAAAAAAAATCACAATAATAAACAGCATTAAAGTATATATAAGAAATGAAGCTATCTATAAGAAAATTGAAAAACTGTCAGATACTATGAGAAAAAGGAGAATAAATTTTTACGGCCATCTTCTTAGAATGAACTCCAATAGATTGACGAAACAAGTGTTTGATTTTTTCCATAATCGTAAAACAAAACCGAACTGGTTTAAAGAAATTGAAAAAGACCTAATAGAATTAAAAATTACAGAAAATTCACTGCTTGACCAAACTGCTAATATAAGTACCAAGGACGAAAGAATAAGATTCCAAGATAAAACCAAAATAAGACCTAAACCTGTCATTTCGGAAGATGGGAGGAAAAGAAGATCGGAAAGAATGAAGAGCTACTGGGAAAAAAGAAAAGTACAGCGCGCAAGAAATGATTGATTCAGCGTACCCCAAAGAGGGTGAAACGAAAAGAAGAAGAAACAGCATTGAAATATGAAACATATTCAAAATTTCAAAGTATGTTAACAACAAAATAATCCCTACATAATATGTGTATTTTAAAGGTGATTATGATTATCAAAAATATGATTTTGAATTCATAAGAAAAAGTCGATTTTTCGAATTTGAAATATACCGCCATTTTGAAATTTCTGAAATGACTTTGCAAACTAAATTTTTCAAGGTACTGTATAAATTACGAAAATCGATTTTTGTGCCAAGTGAATCAAATCGTACCGACATTGCGTTTTCGTTCAAACATAAGCGAACAGCCGCCTCGGTGGCCTAGTTGACTGGGCTTTCACCCCGAGGACCCGGGTTCGATTCCCGGCCAGGGCTTGGCATTTTCATACGCTTTAAATCATCCCATCGTCTGCATTAGCCCAAACGTGCATAATAATCGAACGATAAACAAAACAAAAAATCTATTAATACGTTTGTTTTCAATTTACCCTCTACTTACTGTGATTATATTTTAATATCGAGTTATCAGTTTGAAGTTTAAGCGCACATTTTATGTGATTTCCAAAGGTACTTTATCTAAAACTTTAAGTTATCACAGTTCATAACTGTCGTTTAAAAGCTTACAAAAATTACAGTTTTTATATAACATTAATTGTTCTGTTCTTAATTAATAGATCTATGGAATTATTCTCTTCAAGTAAACTCACAAGTAAAATATGCAGTTCATATTACCTTGTATTGCAGCTCGGTTTATTCAAGATTATTTTAAGTTTACTAATTGTTAATATTCTTAAATTGAAATTCTAGTTTAAATACATATTTTCCTTGCTAGGCTTTAATCTCATTCAAATATTATATTTGTTGGTTTTGATACAATATTTAGACTTTATTATATTTCTTGGACTCATTTTTAGCTTATTTCAAACTCAATTAAATTATTCTTTAACTATATTTGGCTTTTTTCGATTGTGGCATTATCACCGCCTTCTGGATTTCATTACGCTTTACATAAAATCACAGTTTCTGTGGTCTATCTATGGCCTATATTTAAGTTATGTAAATTATCATTTCCATTCATCAATCAGGTGATCGCCATAATTTAAGCTATACTATCCAAAACAATGTTTTTGTTTACTGTAATTACATTCTGTATTAAATATTTAAGATTTTTACACAATATTGAAATATTAACCTATATCTTCTATTTTTTACACTTAACAAAATGAACATTTGTAACTATACATATAAAACTTTTAACGGGTTAGTCTTTTTAAATACCACAATATATATAAAATGTTTAACTAATCTAAATAATAATAGTATTTACACGTCAAGGTCACGCTCCAAACCTAACTTTCTAAGAAAAATTCTCTAACATTTGCTTTACATCTATACATTTACTTACGTTACGTTTTTGAAACACCAGTCCAGTAGTGAACGAACAAACGAATGAACATTTACCTGAAAGAAGAAAAGAAAACATTACAGAAATCACATGAATGGATAAATCAATATTTTTATGCAGTTAAAAATTATTTACTCTTATAAATATCGATGATTGCGTGAACCTGGGAAGTATAAAATTTTAAATAACAGTTATAAAACATTTTGATAATAATAAATTAAAAAAAAATAAAGTACAAAATTATATTATATATATAATATATATATATATATATATATATATATATATATATATATATATATATATATATATATATACGTGTGTGTGTGTGTGTGTGTGTGTGTGTTCAGAAAGTAACGAGAATTTTAAAAATTTCGCGGACTTGGAGAGTCCGATTGTCAATTTTTTTTTATTATGTTTGTATACATGCCCTTGAAGTATGATAAAACTTTCAGTTGTTTTCATTGTTGACTTTATCTGTGACAGCTATAAATGTGAGACGTGTTTTTATGAGCTCGGCAGTTTTTGTTTGTCAAAAGAAATGGATCAAAGAATTTGTATCAAAATTTTGCATAAAAAATGGAATAAAGTGTAACAAAGTGTGTGAAATGTTAACAAAGGCCTATGATGAGTCTGCTACGAGTAAAGCAAGAGTTTACGAGTGGAATAAGCGCTTTAAAGAAGGCCGTCAGGACGTTGAAGATGACGAACGCCCTGGACGCCCCAGCACATCAACAACCGATGAAAACGTGGAAAAAGTGAAAGAAATGGTTATGAACAATCGCCGAATCACAATTAGAGAGGTCGCTGATGATGTTGGCATATCGATTGGATCATGTCATGACATTGTTTCCAGTGTTTTGTGTATGAAACGTGTGGCAGCAAAATTCGTTCCAAAATTGTTGAAATTGAACAAAAACAGCAGCGAATGGAAGCTACTCAGGAGTAACAAAATGAAGTCAACGACGATGCAGAATTACTGAAACGTATTATAACAGGTGACAAAACATGGGTTTATGGATATGATGTCGAAACTAAGGCTCAATCATCCCAGTGGAGGCATTTTGGCTCGCGAAGACCGAAAAAGGCTCGACAAGTGCGGTCGAACGTGAAGGTTATGCTCACTGTGTTCTTCGATATTAATGGCATAGTGCATCATGAATTCCTGCCACCAGGTGAAACAGTCAATAAGGACTACCTATAATTTCAACGCCGTTTGCGTGAAGAAATCCGAAAAAAACGCCCGGATCTGTGGAAAAACAATTCATGGCTTTTGCACCACGATAATGCACCAGCACACACTTCATGGCTTGTTCGTGAAATTTTGGCCAAAAACAGTACTGTAACGATGCCCTAGCCTCCATATTTGCCAGACATGGCTCCGTGTGACTTTCCTATTTCCAAAAATAAAGAGAACTTTGAAGGGCCGTCGTTTTACAGCATAGATGACATTAAAAGCGCATCGCTGAAAGAACTAAAGGCTATCTCTAAGATTGAGTTTGAGAAGTGTTTCGAGGATTGGAAGAAGCGCTGGTACAAGTCTCCAATGGGGACTATTTTGAAGGCGACAACATCAATATAGAAGAATAAATAAATATTTTGTTCAAAAAATTAAAATTCTCGTTACTTTATGAACACACCTATATATATATATATATATATATATATATATATATATATATATATATATATATATATTAATAATTTTCAAAAGCATAGACAAACTGCCGTTTCATGTGACCTAGATCCAAGACCTTTAAAACAATGTCGACTATGATCTATAAATCACTTTTTGAGAGGTTGTTAAAATTATATATAATATATTGAGCTCACTTAAGACTAACTTGGAGAAGGTGTCAGCTCGAGGGTGTAATACACAGTTTTGACGAAACGGCACAATGTTTCTTCTCTAATTAATTTCAAATTTGGCACAAAAGTAGATGTAACTGTAAAAGTCGTTAAACAGCGAATTCCGATCAATTTCAAAATGGGTCTAATTCAAATCTTTGGAAAAAATCTTCTTCCTTTCAATTTAATTTTTGCAATTGAATTTCTAACTCGTAATTAGCACTAAATTCTCATAAAGTAGCACTTGAAATATTTAAATTACACATGAAATGCAAACAAAATAATCCTGAAGGCAGTCAGGATTTGTTATGTTTTCATTGTAGCCTACATTTAAAAATAAAGACCGGTTGCGCCTATTGAGAGGATTTAGACGTCCCTCACGGTACCCGAGTCTAATACACTTACACTTACAACACTACACTTACGACTTTAACACTTTACACTCACACTTACGCTTAAGGAGGCGATATTAGCCTCAATGTGCTTTTCGCCTTAAAATAAAAAAAAAATAAGAATAAAAATTATAATTTATGCAGATTTTGTTTCTCATTATGACGGTGAAACCAGTTTCGAAAAACTACTATGTCCAGTATAATAATCTGCCTTCCCTAGCTTCTTCAATTCTTCTTTCGTTGACGCGTTTCGGAGAACCTCCATCTTTAAAAACTATAAGAGTAAAGAAATAGTTTTTGAAGATGAAGGTTCTCCGAAACGCGCCAACGAAAGAAGAATTGACGAAGCTAGAGAAGGCAGAGTATTATACTGAATACAGTGACAATAATCCTAGCAGAAAAGAAGATGAATATAAAAAGAATTTCGAAAAACTAGTTGATATTGGAAATTCGCTTCTATCACGTCAGCGAGTCAGTTGCGTGCCGCGTTTATTTTTAGACTTCTTGTGGAGTTAGCAAGTAAAAACATCGACAAGTTGGATAAGCTCTGAACTAATAGTCACGGTTATTTTCAATCTCCTTGAAGCTTCGCTACAGCCCGTTCCAAAAACGTTTATTCCTGGCGCTTTAAATGAAATAAAGTTATATATTAAAAAAATAGTGCTCTGAAAGAATTTCAATTTACTTGTATTTAAGAAAAAAAATAAGCACGCGAACATATAGAGCAATCAGATAAGGTAAAAACAATAGGCTAAAACCATATTTACTAAAATAGGTTTAAAATATCGTTATGAACAAATACAAGCGTTTCAGTAAATCATTTTGTCTGATATAAAGTTAAGAATAATTAATTTCAACCGCAATTTTTGTATTTAAAATTTTTTATCCCATTCAAAATAAGGAAATTAACCAGACGTCAAACAGTGTTCGTTTTCAATGAAGTTTGATAATTTTTAATTCTAATTTATGCACATTTCGATGTTTTTTTGATGGTCAAATTATATTTTTCGAAAACGTTGCATTTGGTGTACTTAAAGTAGCAGAAAAAAAACAAAATTAAGTACTGTAATCAGTATTAATTGTTGGTTTGTATCTGTGCAATCATACAGGATGTTTCAAAAACAATGACCCGATTTTAATTTTAATATTATTGTTCCTAGTGCATTACCGTAATGAAACTACAGCCGAGGTCTACAGTTTTAGAAAATCGCCGCTAGATGTCTACAAGAGCACTGACCTTGAGGCTAACGTCAGTCAGTATGGCCGCGCAGGAGAAGACATTTTGTGTTTTTCCTTTCAGAAAAACCGAATCAGTTGTAAAGTTCAACAAGCGTTTTATAATCGTTTTGGTACTAAACCAGGTATAAAGAACATCCGTCTTTGGTATAAACAGTTTGTAGACACTGGGTGTTTGTGCAAGAGGAAAAATTCTGGACGACCACGCACATCAGAGGAGACAGTGCAACAAACTGGAGCTGCGTTTCAGCGGAGCCCGCGGAAGTCAACACGCGTGCTAGCCGAGAACTTGGAGTACCTCATGCAACAAATACAACAAATGCAGTAGCTACAGTCCAAGAAAACATTCTGCGCACAGTTTGGAATGAGTTCGGCTATTGTATGGATGTCGTCCGAGCCTCTAATGGAGGCCCCATCGAGCATTTGTAATACGTCAACATAAACGTGATGGTTGTGTGAGTAGTTTGATGTATAACTGTGTGTGTGTGTGTGTGTGTGCGCCCATTTAAAAAAATAAATACAGTTGTTTGAAATCAGGTCATTCTTTTTTAAACACCCTGTATTACTGATCTTATACACACAACTGATGTTAAAGAAAATGTAGCAAACACTTATCCGTATAAATGTCATGCAAACATAAAATATCAATTTAGCATAATATATCCAACTGTCAAAGCTCTAATACTATCAATACTAACTATACTGGTCATTCTATATAAGGGTCATTCTTTTTGAAACACCTTGTATTACTGATCTTATACACACAACTGATGTTAAAGAAAATGTAGCAAACACATATCCGTATAAATGTCATGCAAACATAAAATATCAATTTAGCATAATATATCCAACTGTCAAACTCTAATACTATCAATACTAACTATACTGGTCATTCTATATAAGGGTCATTCTTTTTGAAACACCCTGTATTACTGATCTTATACACTCAACTGATGTTAAAGAAAATGTAGCAAACACATATCCGTATAAATGTCATACAAACATAAAATATCAATTTACCATTATATATCCAACTGTCAAAGCTCTAATACTATCAATATACTAACTATACTGGTCATTCTATATAAGGGTCATTCTTTTTGAAACACCCTGTATTACTGAACTTATACACAATTGGTGTTAAAGAAAATGTAGCAAACACATATCCGTATAAATGTCATAAAAACATAAAATATCAATTTAGCATAATATATCCAACTGTCAAAGCTCTATAAATACTAACTATACTGGTCACTCTATATAAGGGTCATTCTTTTTGAAACACCCTATATTACTGATCTTATACACAATTGGTGTTAAAGAAAATGTAGCAAACACTTATCTGTATAAATGCCATACAAACATAAAATATCAATTTAGCATAATATATCCAACTGTCAAAGCTCTAATACTATCAATACTAACTATACTGGTCATTCTATATAAGGGTCATTCTTTTTGAAACACCCTGTATTACTGATCTTATACACAATTGGTGTTAAAGATAATGTAGCAAACACTTATCTGTATAAATGTCACACAAACATAAAATATCAATTTAGCATAATATATCCAACTGTCAAAGCTCTATCAATACTAACTATACTGGTCACTCTATATAAGGGTCATTCTTTTTGAAACACCCTATATTACTGAACTTATACACAATTGGTGTTAAAGAAAATGTAGCAAACACATATCCGTATAAATGTCATGCAAACATAAAATATCAATTTAGCATAATATATCCAACTGTCAAAGCTCTATAAATACTAACTATACTGGTCACTCTATATAAGGGTCATTCTTTTTGAAACACCCTATATTACTGATCTTATACACAATTGGTGTTAAAGAAAATGTAGCAAACACTTACCCGTATTAATGTCATACAAACATAAAATATCAATTTAGCATAATATATCCAACTGTCAAAGCTCTAATACTATCAATACTAACTATACTGGTCATTCTATATAAGGGTCATTCTTTTTGAAACACCCTGTATTACTGATCTTATACATACAACTGATGATAAAGAAAATGTAGCAAACACATATCCGTATTAATGTCATACAAACATAAAATATCAATTTAGCATAATATATCCAACTGTCAAAGCACTAATACTATCAATACTAACTATACTGGTCATTCTATATAAGGGTCATTCTTTTTGAAACACCCTGTATTACTGATCTTATACACAATTGATGTTAAAGAAAATGTAGCAAACACATATCCGTATAAATGTCATGCAAACATAAAATATCAATTTAGCATAATATATCCAACTGTCAAAGCTCTAATACTATCAATACTAACTATACTGGTCATTCTATATAAGGGTCATTCTTTTTGAAACATCCTGTATTACTGATCTTATACACACAACTGATGTTAAAGAAAATGTAGCAAACACTTATCCGTATAAATGTCATGCAAACATAAAATATCAATTTAGCATAATATATCCAACTATCAATACTGTAATACTATCAATGCAATAACTGGACTGGATATGGAGTGCAATGGCAGTTATTAATAGTTTAAATATTTATTAATACTTATTTACAGGGTTCGATACTAGAATAGAGATGCAGGAATTGTAATCTTCTTCCGGGAGCATGACAGGGTATTCCAAATTATGGTATGAAAAAATCTATGGTTATACAAAAACTTGAACATTCTTTTTTAGTTCTAAATTTTATTTTACAAAATAAATACCAAAATATGTTGTAGTCAGGTAATAAAAACAGTAAAAAATAGCACAGTGTCATCATAGTTTAACTTGTTTGTCCGTCCTAAAATATTGTCCAAAACTTCAACATGTTATCATCACATTTCTTGTCTCGTGATACTAATGTTGAATGGTGTCCAGACACAAAGAGTCAACTTAGCGGGGTTAAAGAGCCGAAGAGGTCCATTGATCTTTACAAACAACGTGCCAGAAACTGTTGCAATATTCAGTGGTGATTCCAATGATGTGATAATGAGGTTTATCTGTGAGAACCTCTTTCACATTCACTCGACGATGTGGCATCGGATTGACTGACTGTTGCAACAGGGTGAGGAAAGGAAACACTCTGGAGTGGAGATACTCTTGAAAGGTCTTTCATTGAGTATGAACTTGGAGGCCAGTTTCCTCATTTCACTATCCCCAAAAGTTATTGCGACATTTTGTGCCCAGTTTTTTCATCCATTACTTTGACGGTGTCAACAAACTCGAGAGTATTTTTCACTGAGAGTTCTTGTTTTAATAGACTTTTTAAGCAATGTTAAGGAGAGATACCGGCAGTAGGAGAATTGAGGGTGAATCAGACTACCACTTCTTCAGCCAGTGAAGGTCAAGCCACACTGCCAACCGCTACAGTGAAGTAGTCGCAGTTCGCAATTTTTTTTTCTGTTTAACGTCCGACTATTGTACACACTTGGGTTAATGCAGACGATGGGATGATTTATAGCGTATGAAAATGCCAAGTCTGGCCGGGAATCGAATCCGGGTCCTCGGGGTGAAAGCCCAGTACGCTATCAACTAGGCCACCGAGGCGGCTAGTAACGCACAACAAACTACTCTAGCCTTACAACATAATCGATCGTTACGACTTGGGAATAGTTTTTTTTTTTACGTGAAGTGTAACAAGTAGTACGCCACGCCCACTTACTAACAGAGTAACATGTGATTAAATACGTAATTAATTATCGTAATTGTTTTCCTAAAGAGCGGTACCGGAACGCCACTCCGGCGCGTTCCGCCTTAAATCAAACCCTGTTTATTTATATACAATGTGCAACGATATATTTTTTTTACGGTCAGCTTTGATATATTTACGTCAGCTTATGATATGATTAGATCAGCCTATGAGATTAACTATTTGAGCGGCCGTTATAGTAACACCCGGAATTAGGACTTAAAAATGAGCACTGATATTACGCTATAAAAAATTTAAAGAAAAATTGTTAAAAATTGTAGGTGTGCGCGCGCGCGTGTGCATGTGTGAATTGTACCACTCTCGCGATCGAAATTTTGGTATAAATCTGATTTGATTCAAAATTGACATTGCTAATGACCTGCACGAGTTCATTACCCATAGAAATTCGTTCTACAGTTTCAAAATGGCGGTCATTTAATTTTCTCTGAAACTGTATAACTTTTTCGTCTTAATAATTTTTCAAGATCTGATTTCAATAAATAATCGTTTCGAATTTTCAGTATCTGTTGAAATTAGTGAATTTAATTTGACGGCGGTCAGGGTTCATTATAGTTATTTTCAGTGCATTCGGAAAGTTTATAATGCAGTCTGTGACCAGTTTAAGACTATTTAATTCGCTTGCATCACGTCAACAGACTGCTGCGCCGCGACGCGTTATTTTGGTTTTCAGGAGTCGGTAAACAGGCGGCGCTTAAAGTTTACAAGCCTTCATTTTTAAAAAAATAATGAAAACATAAACTGGCGTAAAATAACTGAGTTGAGCACGTCATGTCAGCTGGTGAAAATGGGGGAAAATTGCGTTTCGTTTCGCAAAACTTAATTAAAATGTGGCATTTACCGTGAACTGGCAATCAGCAAACGTTACCACGAAGTGATTAATCCATTTAGCGTTGGCAGAATGCCTAAGCTGTCCGATGCCTTACTTTGGCAAGACACGGGCAATTTGAACTGATAAAGAAATATTGATTTCATAGGTACTATGCCAGTTTGCCCTAATATTTTATTTAATAAAAGTAGCTGTTATTGCTTTTAGGTGTAACCAAGCATTATTATTATTGTTATTATTAGCGAAATTCCATTCCAGTATGAGCTATTGGCGTGTAGTGTCCATCATCCTATGGTTCAGACCTGGGAATCTCATATGAGCACATGTTTCAACCTGTAGATCATTTTTTGAAGAGTTTGTGTTGTGTGTGTGTGTGTGTGTGTGTGTGTGTGTGTGTGTGTGTGTGTGTGTGTGCGTGCGTGCGTGCGTGCGTGCGTGCGTGCGGTGTGTGAGCGAGAGAGAGCCTAACTTTGGTTCACAATTTTCTGTTCCCGATTTGATTCAAAACGCGTATCACTAATCGATTTTTGTAATAGCTTGCTCAAGGTCGTTACTTAACCAAATCCGTTTAACAGTTTCAAATTGGCCACCACCTTCTAAATCTTCAAAATATAAAATTTTTTGTCATTAAAAAAATATCTAGGCCATTATAATTTCATCGTCGGAGTTAACATTAAAATGCGCGCAAATTAAATTGTAAAATTGTACAATTTTTCAATTCTCTGGAGCTCCTCCGTTCTATTTTGGCTCTTTAGATAAGTCTGCTGGATTTATTTACATTTAAAAGGATACGCGAGTTGGCCTCGCAGAAAATCTGCGCAGAACGTAATTGTGAACACTCCGGAATGAAGAAGAGTAAGCACTGCATTATGAGGTGAACTTAAAGTAGGCTATCGGTTAATTAACTTACGTTTAAGTAATCATGTTTTTAAATAAAATTGTCTACATGTGATTAGTACGCAGACTTTAAAAAGCCAATAGGCGGAATCCTAATGGAAAATAACAGTTCAAATCCCTGATGATATATCTATTCATAAATATCTCTAGTATGCATTAACCAAATTAAATGACTCGATCGGAAAAAACAGCCGTACAGAATATTAAGTTACAAGAATGATAACTCATAGGCTGCTTTCACATTATATCAACCAGTAAACAACGAGTTGCCAACAACCGGCGCAACTGGTTGCATCAGTCGGAAACATACAGTCTACTGCAACGCAACAGGTGCAACCAACTGATCCGCCTCGGTGGCCTAGTGGTTCGATTCCCGGCGAGGGCTTGGCATTTTCATACGCTATAAATCATCCCATCGTCTGCATTAGCCCAAGTGTGCACAATAGTCGGACGTTAAACACCAAAAAAAGAAAACAACTGATCATACGAAACTAGTCGCACACAACCCAGCTGCTCATCTGATTCAGTCGCGCAACTTCTTGAATGTGTTCAGTAATTAATTCATAAAAATTTTAGAAATTAATTGAAATTAAAATTGTTTTGTTCTTAAAATGGCTTCCAAAGACGAAGACTATAGTTTAAAGCTAGCGCAACAGGTCGATAAATATCCTGTATTATACAATTTATGAATGACAGATAAGAAAAAAGAAATAAAATTGATAGTTAACTACAAGAAATTTAAAGTGTGTTAGAATAATGACAATGGAAAAAGCAACTTTTGTAATATTGCATCTGTATAATTTTGCCCAGTAATAATATTCGTATAGCCTACGTGTAATAATTTATCGTTAAATTAAAAATTAAAGCAGTTGAAATATTTTTATATTTTGTCGTGCCTTACTTATACATCAAATAGTTATTGTTATACTGTATGATTTGCTGAAATACGGATGAACCAAATAGCGCCTTTCTTTTTTTCTTCTTCTTCTTAAATAAAACCAAGACATCAAAATATCATCTTCCTCGGAAGAAATCACGTACCAGTCGATTGGTAATGTGAAGTCGATCGACATAATGTGAAAACAAAACACGCAACTGGTTGTAAAAAACTGGTTGTTATAGCTTGCTGCTTACAACTGATTGCTGTAGTGTGAAAGCGACCTTACGAGTGATGTGAGTGCTCGCTGCTGGTGGCATCTCGCGGCAGAGTGTTCAACTACAGTTAAATAGAAAATAGTACTGTCTGTTTGCCAACCTCTCCATCCCTGTCCTTGCAGCTTGCAGCGTTAGTAGCTTTTTTTGTTATTTTCAAAGTGAAAAGCACATTGAGGACATTATCGCCTCCCTAAATGTAAGTGTGAGTGTAGTGTTGTGTGTGTTAGACTCGGGTACCACGAGGAACGGCTAAATCCTCTCAACAGGTGCAGCTAGCCTGCACCTCCCCTGCGGGTCAGCGTTCGTAGCGGCAGATGGTCCAATTACTTGAACTTTAACAGCTGATATCGAGCACGCTTTTTTTTCTTTTTTTTGTGTGTTTAACGTTCGACTATTGTGCACAGGCTAATGCAGACGATGGGATGATTTATAGCGTATGAAAATGCCAAGCCCTGGGCGGGAATCGAACCCGGGTCCTCGGGTGAAAGTCCAGTACGCTATCAACTAGGCTACCGAGGCGGCAGCACGCCTTTTATATTAGTGGCTGTATTTCTAAGACCGCCACTATATTCAATGGCCGTACTGACTTGTGTTTGATTTCACAATTTGTTTATAGACATATATTCTCAAAAGACTGTAAATAAAGTATGAACATGTGGGCGTATATAATACGCATAATTATATTCTATATTCATATCTTGACTCAATGACTGGCAAGCCACCAAACTGTGTAGTCACCGCAGTAAGTAATCCTTACAATAAGAACGAAACGAATTATTTAATCCTTGGAAAAGCAGTAAAACGAAAGTGTTCAAACGAAAAAATAACGCGCCATGCATTTGGAACGCTTAACATAATTGAAAACAAGAAACGTTTTGAAAATAAATAATTTCGTCATTTTAAAAAAGAATGAGTTTGTAGTCATTACTAATTCGTTTGACAGTACAATTTGTTACGATCCTTCAAAAAGTGATATGGAGGTCAGTATCGGCGCTCATTTCAAGTTCCAGAGCCTACGATGGCCGCTCCATTAGCTTATTTGCCGACGGATATTTTCTAAAAGCTATGCACTTCCAGCGCTAGATTGCGCCACTGTAACAACACATATAACAGTATCGCCAAGTCGTCTACTCTATATCTCCAACAGCAAGCATGAACCGGCAACTTCACTACAACAAATTGGCAAATAATGTACATTTCTTCGTTGTAAAAAATCACATTAATCCGATCGGCAAAACTTTTCACTTCCACCGTTAGGTTGTGCCACAGTAACAACTCATTGAGCAATCACCAAGACGTCGACTCTCCATCTCTCACTGGGGAGGGGCTAGCATGCATCAACCGGTAATGACGCTGCAACAAATCGGTTTATAAAATACACTGTTATTCTTAACACACACACACACACACACACACACACACACACACACACACACACACACACACACACACACACATATATATATATATATATATATATATATATATATGTGTGTGTGTGTGTGTGTGTGTGTATCGTCTATATATGCTAAGCCGCCTCGGTGGCCTAGTTGATAGCGTACTGGGCTTTCACCCCGAGGACCCGGGTTCGATTCCCGGCCAGAGCTTGGTATTTTCATACGCTATAAATCATCCCATCGTCTGCATTAGCCCAAGTGTGCACAATAGTCGGATGTTAAACGCCCAAAAAAAAAAAAATTCTATATATGCTTAAATCTTCTTTTCTAAATCTGTACTACAAACGCTTCCAGTGTTAGCACCTTCCAAACACCGGTATACGTAAATGCTACTATATATGTAAGTATGAATGAAAATTCAGACACCGTGATTTATTTGCGCATTAAACAATTAATTCAACACTACTTCTTTCATTAAATCACGTAACAAGACAGTGTTGCCAACTTAACATATCCCTTACATCTTAATGAGACATCGTTAGCACAGCGCACTTAATACTTTTCCCGTGGCATGTAGAGCGGCAATTCAGGTTTGTAGGTTAGAGTCATTTTTATCCGTAAACATAGGTCTTTATAATGTATCAAACGTGTACCGTACTCGCCTATCAGCAAGAAGAGATTGATAAAATAAAATGGTTGCATGGAGTGTTATCAGCCGTCTGACGTCGCACACCATCAGTGGTATAACAGTAATATCTTGGAAATTGAAGATAATTTTGTACAAAGAGCATTTGTTATTATTTAATCTTCCGTACGAAAGGCACAATACTTTTTTCGCAGTGGCAGTGGCACGCAGCTGTTTCGCAGACATGATAGCAGCGAAATTTTCAAAAATATATTTGAAAGAATTATAAGATTCAAAAAGTGTTAAAAAGTCACGTTTGCCTTACATATATTCTTGAAGTGAATGTCTACCAGTGAGCAGCAGGTTTTTAGTGCATTAATAGCTCAGTGCGGATGTGAGTTCAAAACTCCGCTAATGACTTTAATTTTTGTTTCATTTAATATAATACTGGCACATTTATTAAAAATTTGAAATTATGTATATAAATAATTAAATAGTAAGTAGTTATGTAGTATTTAATTTACCTAGCACAATTTTCAAAAAAAAATATTGCACCGCTACTTTGTTTCTACAAATATCAGCCAGATGCAATTCTCACTTACTATTTCTGATACTTTCTTTAAAAAGTATAACTTATATAGTTTCAAAATGATCCATTGAAATGAAAGAATAATGTGTAAACCTTTGCGTGGAACACTGTGTGTGTGTGTGTGTGTGTGTGTGTGTGTGTGTGTGTGTGTGTGTGTGTGTGTGTGTGTGTGTGTGTGTGTGTGTGTGTGTGTGTGTGTGTGTGTGTGTGTGTGTGTGTGTGTGTGTGTGTGTGTGTGTGTGTGTCTTTCCCATTTTTTGCGATGCTAAAAAAGGTGGAAAAAATCTTTTATAGACTACCTGGGGTAGGGTACCGTCACTACCCCAGAGTTCATATTAAGTTCAAACTCAAGCTCAAACTCAAGTTAATATATATTTTTACCCACTAAAAAAACCACCAAAAGCATTCCTCTTCTGCAAAACTCCTCACGGAACCACCGCCAGGCATTACTACACGGGAAGGTGGACTGGATGAACGCCTACTCTTCTACAATGTTGGCTCTCCTTTCTCGATCCTCAGCCCTCAACTTCTTCATGACCATTGCAGCGAATCCCGCAATGACCCTCCAGTTGTCCTCTGAAGCCATCATAGTTGCAACCAGACTTTCAGGTGCAATGGTACCTCGCAGATATGTTTGCAGCTGCATCCTTTCCTCGTCGAATCTCCGACACCGGAAAAACACATGCTCCGCATCTTCCTCCACTGCTGGAAGACAGAGGGGACAAGCCGAGTCCTTTTCCAGCCTGAAAAGGAACAAGTAAGCTCGGAAGCAACCATACCCAGTGAGAATCTGTGTGAGATAGAAATCCACCTCCCTATGATTCCTATTGCACCAATCCTGGATATTATGTATGAGTTGGCATGTCCATCGTCCATTTTTTGATGGACGTAAAATTTGTTGTCCATTTGTTGTGTGTGTGTGTGTGTGTGCGCGCACACACACGCGTGTTTGTGTGTGCGCGTGCGCGCGCGTGTTTAAGAGTGGCTGCGTGCGCGTGCATGTTTGTATGTGCGCGTGTGTGCGTATGTGTGCTTTTATATTTAACGAATCACTTCAAACAAAACATACTTTGAAATAAATAACGAGCTGTAAGAAATCACTTTACAATGGTGACACCATTCCGAGCCGTTGAAGTTAACAAAACTTCTCGCAACTAACAATAAATATTCCTTTCAGTGTCGCAACAATGCCGGCGTTAATTAAATAAAAACAAGGTACTAAAAGAGATTCCGCGTGGACCGGATGCAGAAAGTTTTAATGAGAAGTCAAACTGATCTCAAAAAATCAAAAGTGGCTACAAAATCGATACTTTTATTATCACCGAACAATAGACACTGTCTAAATGCTGAAATTAAAACCGTGCACAAAGCGACAATTTTAATCAGCCCCCAATTCCCCCCCACGTTTGTTCACTGCGACCATTTAAAGCACCGTTGCCGGATCTGTTTGAATTCAATTGTTGGGCAAACAGCTAACAGACGTGTTAACCTGTATTTAAATTGCTTTTACATTAATGTATTTTGCTTTTCATAATACAAAATTATTAATTACATTAGGATATAAAGTTGAATGCATGCAAATGACATGGGAATAAACGAAACGCTTATTTGCAGTACAATATTAAAGTTAATGAAACATTTCATATAATTGTATTGTTTTGCAATAATTGTTTGTGGGATTCCTAGTTATAGTATATAAGGTTGTTGAGTATTTGATGATAATTGTTATGCTTGAATAACACGGCTATGAGCTACGTGCTACGTGATGTATTATACTGTACAGTAACATTATCGGCGAAATTCTATTGGAAAATGAGCTACTTGACCCAGATCTAGGAACTAAAAAAGAGCTTTTATCACACCCAACCTATATCTAGATAACATTTGGAGGGGTCGTTAAAAATTGTGTGTGTGTGTGTGTGTGTGTGTGTGTGTGTGTGTGTGTGTGAGAGAGAGAGAGAGTGTGTGTGTGTGCGTGCGTGCATATGTGCGTGTGTGCGTGTAAGCGCGCGCATCGTGTGGTGTGTGTGTTTGTGTGTGCGCGCATGCGTGCATGTTTGTGTGTGTGTGTGTGTGTGCGCGCGCGTGTGTGTGCGAACGTGTGTGTGTGTGTGTGTGTGTGTGTGTGTGTGTGTGTGTTTGTGTTTGAGTGTGTGTGTGTATATGTGTGTGCGCGCGCGCGTGTGTGTGTATATGTGTGCGCGCGCGTGTGTGCGTGTGCGTGTGCGTATGTTTGTGTGCGTGCGTGGTTGCTTGCGTGAGTCAGTGTGGGTGTGTGTGCGCGTGCGTGGTTGCGTGCGTGAGTCAGTGTGTGTGTGTGTTTTAATACGCTTTTACTTTGCAATTTTAGATCGATTCATTTTCAATTTGGCACGAAAATCGATTTTCACAATTTACAATTCACGATTTAGACAAGTTTGTTACCCAGCAGAACCAATCAAACTGTTACAAAATGGCGTTAATTTCAAAAACTTTACATTTTTGATTTTGAAAATCTCATTCCATCACCGTATGCACCGTTAAAACTGCATATTAATATACTAATTACTAATTTTTACTAATTTTTAAAATTGGTTGAAATTGTAAATTTAACACAGGTCAGGGTTTATTTTAGGTGTCGTTTTCAGTTTAAATGGCTAATTTAAGCGGTTTCAAATGCTTCAGCTTAACCTCAATTCAAGTGATATTGAAGCTATATCTGAAAACAGCTATTTAGAAGTAGTAATTTCCAGTCTATAACAATACATGCCTAGAACAATATATGCTGTGAGGTATGCACTACAGATTCAAGCGTGACGCGAAAGCAAATGTTTAAACCCATGCATGTTTACCGCAACCATACAGGTTTTCACTTCAAAAATAGCATTTTATTAATCACTAAACAAAATAAAATAATAATAATAACGTTTACTAGAGTGCGCGTATGAATGTTAGCGCGTTCTGTGAAGGTAGAACTTGACGTCAAACTGAATTTGTCCCCGTACAAAACACACACACACACATACACTGCGATAACAAGTAGTCACTTAAAAAATTTAAAATGCAGATAAAAAATGATGTATAAGCATTATATATAGTTGTTCATCATTTGAGTGAACAAAAATAAATCATTTTAAAACTGTTTTTTCAAAACCGAAATGACAAAACATATATATTTTCTAAAAGCGTGATACTCAGTCTTGTGTGTTCTCCTATTCAAAGTAATTTCGATAATTTTTCAGAAACAATTTTCACGCCACAGCAGACCTAACTGATAAAACAAAACTTAATCACACGGCTATAAATAACGTCACTCTAATATTAACTGTAAAATTAGCACAAGTAATTACAAAACACACCTTGTATTATTTCCTCTCGCAATTTCCGTTTAAAATGTAACCCTTTAAAGTATATTAGAGGGGTTTCGAAACGTAAATCATTAAAATTGCAAGGGATGTGTGCCGAGAGGCATTACCGGGGTAACGTGTGTGTGAGAAATATATTCGTGTCACACGCTATGCGCCTCACGCTACGCCCCCTCTAGAAATAGCATACTCATAACTGGGTGTTTAAGAAGCTAAGTCGGAATTGGAGAAACGTTATCTTTCAGATCATCGACATTAATTTAAATTTTAATAACGTATTTTAACCTAATTTTACGAGTTAATTTCTAGTGGCCCACTAGTCAGTGAACAACGAATTGGAATTATGTTTTGAATAATACTGCGGCGACCATTATGGTACGACCCAGAATCCGTGACTTCCCAATAATAGCGGACATTTCAAAACTATAAATAACATATCTTTTTCACTTGTCGATTTTTCGAAAATCTGATTTACCATCGTAATCAGGTGGTAAGAAGCTGCAAAAATGTGTTTTTTTAAATTTCATTTTTCGTTTAAAATAGAAAAATGAACGCGACGCTGGTTCAAGTCATAACTGATTCAAAGACTCCAAAATTATTTGCAAACATTTCCACCAATTGAACTGGTAACAGTTATGTTTACATAAAAAAGTTACTGAAACTATTTTATTGACAATTTTATGCTCTTTCTCCATGAAACGGTCAAAATTGTCATAGGTCTTGCCGTTACAAGATAATTTCCAGCAATTACACTCGTTATGGTTAAATCAATTACCGCAATCTTAAAATGGAAGTTAATGAAATCTTCAACAACCGTCGTTCGCGCTTTATTCAAGGTACCTTAGAACCAAAATAATCGGTAACTTCTTTGGCTAAAACTCATGGATAGTATACTTGTCATCGTTAAATTAGAGTCCGCCATTGTGAATGGGGAAGACCTTCATACACATCGTTCGTGTGTAAGATACCTTCCTGCCAAATTTTAAAACAATCGGTCAATGCGTTTCATACAATCATCGTTCTTGTGTAAGTAAAAAATACCGTTCGTGCAGTGTAACGTTTCGTGCCAAATTGAAAAACAATCGGTCAATGCGTTTGTCTTCGTTAAATTAAAGGCCACCATCTTGATGTGAATTCGAAAATCTTAACATACTTCGTTCGTGCAGTGTAACTTCGTGACAAATTTCAAAACAATCGGTCAATCGTTTCATCGTCTTCGTTAAATTAAAGGCCACCATCTTGATGTGAATTCGAAAAATTAGAGGCCGCCATCTTGATGCGAATTTCAAAAAATCTTACACATCGTAAAATCGTCTTCGTTAAAGTACTTCGTTTATGTGCAGTGTAACAATTTCAAAACAATCGGTCAATGCGTTTGGCAAAAACTGAGTAAGGCCTACACTCGTCATCGTTATATTAGAGGCCGCCATCTTGATGTGAATGGGAAAAATCTTACACATACTTCGTTCGTGTGCAGTGTAACTTCGTGCCAAATTTCAAAACAATCGGTCAATGCGTTTGGCAAAAACTGCGTACTCTCGTCATCGTTATATTAGAGGCCGCCATCTTGATGTGAATGGGAAAAATCTTACACATACTTCGTTCGTGTGCAGTGTAACTTCGTGCCAAATTTCAAAACAATCGGTCAATGCGTTTGGCAAAAACTGTACTCGTCATCGTTATATTAGAGGCCGCCATCTTGATGTGAATGGGAAAAATCTTACACATACTTCGTTCGTGTGCAGTGTAACTTCGTGCCAAATTTCAAAACAATCGGTCAATGCGTTTGGCAAAAACTGCGTACTCTCGTCATCGTTATATTAGAGGCCGCCATCTTGATGCGAATGGGAAAAATCTTACACATACTTCGTTCGTGTGCAGTGTAACTTCGTGCCAAATTTCAAAACAATCGGTCAATACGTTTGGCAAAAACTGAGTAGGCCTACACTCGTCATCGTTATATTAGAGGCCGCCATCTTGATGCGAATGGGAAAAATCTTACACATACTTCGTTCGTGTGCAGTGTAACTTCGTGCCAAATTTCAAAACAATCGGTCAATACGTTTGGCAAAAACTGCGTACACTCGTCATCGTTATATTAGAGGCCGCCATCTTGATGCGAATGGGAAAAATCTTACACATACTTCGTTCGTGTGCAGTGTAACTTCGTGCCAAATTTCAAAACAATCGGTCAATACGTTTGGCAAAAACTGAGTACACTCGTCATCGTTATATTAGAGGCCGCCACTTGATGCGAATGGGAAAAATCTTACACATACTTCGTTCGTGTGCAGTGTAACTTCGTGCCAAATTTAAAAACAACCGGTCAATACGTTTGGCCAAAACATCGTACAATCGTCTTCGTTATATTACAGGCCGCCATTTTGATGTCAATGGGAAAAATCTTACACATACTTCGTTCGTGCAGTGTAACTTCGTGACAAATTTCAAAACAATCGGTCAATACGTTTGGCAAAAACATCGTACAATCGTCTTCGTTATATTACAGCCGCCATTTTGATGTGAATGGGAAAAATCTTACACATACTTCGTTCGTGTGCAGTGTAACTTCGTGCCAAATTTCAAAACAATCGGTCAATACGTTTGGCAAAAACATCGTATAATCGTCTTCGTTATATTACAGCCGCCATTTTGATGTGAATGGGAAAAATCTTACACATACTTCGTTCGTGTGCAGTGTAACTTCGTGACAAATTTCAAAACAATCGGTCAATGTGTTTGGCAAAAACATCGTACAATCGTCTTCGTTAAAGTAAAGGCAACCATCTTGATGTGAATGGGAAAAATCTTACATAAACTTCGTTCGTGTGCAGTGTAACTTCGTGCCAAATTTCAAAACAATCGGTCAATACATTTGGCAAAACACAGCCGCCATTTTGATGTGAATGGGAAAAATCTTACACATAAAATATCGTGTAACTTCGTGCCAAATTTCAAAACAATCGGTCAATACGTTTGGCAAAAAACATCGTATAATCGTCTTCGTTAAATCTTTAAATGAAGAGAAAAACCACCATCTTGATGTGAATGGCCAAATTTCAAAAAATCTTACAAATACTTCGTTCACCATCTGTGCAGTGTAACTTGCAGTGTAACTTCGTGCCAAATTTCAAAACAATCGGTCAATACGTTTGGCAAAAATATCGTATAATCGTCTTCGTTAAATAAGAGACCACCATCTTGATGTGAATGGGAAAAATCTTACACATACTTCGTTCGTGTGCAGTGTAACTTCGTGCCAAATTTCAAAACAATCGGTCAATACGTTTGGCAAAAATATCGTATAATCGTCTTCGTTAAATAAGAGACCACCATCTTGATGTGAATGGGAAAAATCTTACACATACTTCGTTCGTGCAGTGTAACTTCGTGACAAATTTCAAAACAATCGGTCAATGTGTTTGGCAAAAACATCGTACAATCGTCTTCGTTAAATCAAAGGCAATCACCTTGATGTGAATGGGAAATATCTTACACATACTTCGTTCGTGCAGCGTAACTTCGTGCCAAATTTCAAAACAATAGGTCAATGCGTTTGGCAAAAACATCGTACAATCGTCTTCGTTAAAGTAAAGGCAACCATCTTGATGTTAATGGGAAATATCTTACACATACTTCGTTCGTGCAGTGTAACTTCGTGCCAAATTTCAAAACAATCGGTCAATGCGTTTGGCAAAAACTGCGTACTCTCGTCATCGTTATATTAGAGGCCGCCGTCTTGATGTGAATGGGAAAAATCTTACACATACTTCGTTCTTTTGCAGTGTAACTTGTGCCAAATTTCAAAACAATCGGTCAATACGTTTGGCCAAAACATCGTACAATCGGCTTCGTTAAATCTTGATTTGAAAGGGTAAAATCATACACATACTTCGTTCGTGTGCAGTGTAACTTCGTGCCAAATTTCAAAACAATCGGTCAATACGTTTGGCCAAAACATCGTAAAATCGTCTTCGTTAAATCTTGATTTGAAAGGGTAAAATCATACACATACTTCGTTCGTGTGCAGTGTAACTTCGTGCCAAATTTCAAAACAATCGGTCAATACGTTTGGCCAAAACCGCCAAACGAAACACGAACACATAAAATAACAGTCGAGCTATATCAGAGACACATCGCTTCGCTTATTCAAACTGACTAACTGGTTCAACATTGCTCAGTCAAAACGTCAGAAGCTAAAAATTTGAAGTTTGGTCGGTATATTTGTTTTGTTAATGTACCTACAAACTCTCAAAGAAGCGAATTTTCAACAAAAAGTATGGGTATAACAGTTCATATTGTAAAGCATTTTTCTTACTTTCTTAAAACGTAGCACAAGTATTGTAGAATACAAATTTCAGCATTTTCAAAAAAATAAACTTCTAAGGATAAATAAGTAAAGGACAAATTGCTTTGGGAGCGCGTCTACTGTAAACAATTATTTTCTGTAATGGGATAAATCTACTTACAACAAAGTTTATAATACCTGCAAGATAAAATAAAGTATTCACGTAAAACGAAACTGCTAAGGTCAATTTTTTAAAGGCGAAAAGCACATTGAGGCTATTATCGTCTCCGTAAATGTAAGTGTGAGTGTTAAGTGTTAAAGTCATAAGTGTAGTGTTGTAAGTGTAAGTGTGTGTTAGACTCGGGTACCGCGAGGGACGTCTAAATCCTCTCAATAGCTAGTCTGCACCCCCTGCGGGGTTGCTAAAGTCGAACTAGTGGTAAGAGGGATCACAATGCTTCAATAACACTATTTCTAAAACGGCAATAGAGTGCAGAAATTTTGTATAAAGTTTCGAGTATACTACGCTTAGAAAAGATTTTAAAATCAACAGGCATATAGTGGATTTTCGAAAAAAAATCTTTAATCACGGCTGTTTCGTTGACGTGATGGAAAGGAATTTCCAAAAATGTTATTTAACTTTGAATTTCTGATTTCACCATTATAATCAGCATTAAAATCTGTATTTTAAGTTTTTAAATTTTACTAAAATGAAAAACTACCACCGTAAAATTTTTATTTTTTAATTTTGATGGAACGTAAATATTCAGAATACTAATTTATACTGTTTTAACGCTTTTTTCTACGGTAAAATTCTTTTCTAAAAAAAAATACTAAAAACCATTTAGAAATTGTTAAACGAATTTGGTTGGTTAACGAACTTGTTTAAGGTATTAATAAAGTATATAAGTTTGACAAGATATATATTTCGACTCTCTTATACAACTCGACCTTTCGACATTTTCTTAGAGCCGCCTCGGTGGTCTAGTGGATAGCGTACTAGGCTTTCACCCCGAGGATCCGAGTTGATTCCCGGCGAGGGCTTGGCATTTTCATACGCTATTAATCATCCCACCGTCTGCATTAGCCCAAGTGTGCACAATAGTTGGACGTTAAACAAAAAAAAAAAAAAAAAAAATCGACATTTTCTTTATGTTTATTTATTAGACCGTTTTGGTCAAAAGCACTTGACCGACTGTTTTCAAACTTCGTACGAAGGTATCTTGCACAACACCCGAACGACATATGTGTAAGGTTTTTCCCACTCGCATCAGTTTCAAGATGGCTACCTAAATTTAACAATAACA
>CM040190.1:90629879-90687379 GCA_022606455.1 Callitettix versicolor
AACTTGAAGGCATTAGTGGCAACGGAAGTTTGGGTTGAATTAATAAACCTTTCCAACATCAACTAAACAGCTGTTTGTTTACCTCAGCGCGGTGGCGGGAAGGTGGAACCGAACCACTTCCGTACAAAAATAAACGAAACACTTTGATTTACTCTGGAAATTAAAACATTTTTCTATCTTTGCAATGGTTAGATTTTTAAAGACAATAATTCAAAACATTTTTATATAAAATACACTACCCGCAAGGCGTTGCAATTTAAATTCAAATGTTTCTATGTTCTGAAACAGTTACAATGATATTTAGGATCATATTATTTTATAAAATGTGCTTTATACTAACTTATTAATTTACATTAGATTTATCATTATCATATTATTTTTTTAATATGATTGTTCTGATGTTATTGTTTAAATATGATTGTTATGATATTATTGTTTAAATATTCATATCGCCTGTGAATATTTTTTTGTAATTTTTTTAATTACAATAATTGTTCGTAAATATGAGATCTATTTAAATCAGAAAATGGTATAGGACTACTTCAACATTATATCAAAATCGTTTGAGCTGTTTTCTATAAAACAATGGCGAACATACAAAGACAGATAACATTTTCTGGTATAATTCACGTGTATTTTCTAAATTTTCCAAAATATGAGATCCAAAATATCGATTTTTTTTTTTTGCTCGAAAATGGTATATTTCAACATTATAACAAAATCGTTTGAGCTGTTTTCTAGAATTTTTTGTTTTGTTTTTAGTCTGATTATTGTGCACACTTGGGCTAATGCAGACGATGGGATGATTTATAGCGCATGAAAATGCCAAGCCCTGGCCGGGAATCGAACCCGGGTCCTCGGGGTGAAAGCCCAGTGCGCTATCAACTAGGCCACCGAGGCGGCAAACATTCCTAGAAAACAATGGTGAACATACAAGGATAGATAATTTAATATTTTCTGGCATAGTTTCCGTGTATTTTCTAAATTTTCCAAAATATGAGATCCAAAATATCGTTTTGTTTCGAAAATGGTATATTTCAACATTATATCAAAATCGTTTGAGCTTATTCTAGAAAACGATGGAATACATACAACGATAATTTAATTTTTTAGGTTATAGTCCACGTGTATTTTTTAATTAAAACAAATTTTCTAATATACGAGATCCAACAAGATTGATTTTCTAGTCCGAAAATGGCATATTTCAAAATTATAGCAAAATCGTTTGAGCTTATTTCTAGAAAACGATGGAGTACACACAAGGATAATTTGAAATTCTAGGGTATAGTTCAATTGTATTTTCTAATTAAAATTTGCCCAAATTTTAATCCAAAATTCGAGATTTAACAAGATCGATTTTTTACAGTTCGAAAATGATATTATATCAACATTATATCAAAATCGTTCGAGCTGTTTTCCAGAAAACAAGGACATACAAACAAAGACAGGTAGTTTAATAATATCGGATAAAATGTAGTTCACGTATTTTTCCAACTAAAAAAAAATCTCAAAAATAAAGTACAAAAACTCGATTTTTTGAGCCATAAAATAGATTATCAAAATCGTTAGAGCTTTTTTCGAGAAAACAAAGACATGTATACGAAATTAGTTTAATAAGAATAACTATTGCTTAAATAAAGCAATACTAAATCGGTCCACTTTTTATACATTTTTTTGTAAGCGTTAATAAAATTACTTCAACACTAATGTACACTCCAGTTAATAAACATTATAATTAATCGTGTGGTAATAAAATCTGCAACTCCAATTAGAACTAATTAGACAATCGCGTCTGCCGAGGCGCCTACATGCTGTTCCGAAAATAACTGTCGATCACAGTGGCGACCTTAAAATCCCAGAAAGTAATCTGTTGCAAAGCAAAGTTTGAAAACGCTGAAGTTCCATTAATTTATCATGCGACTGTTCACACGAGGCGGAACTGCTACACTGCGAAATGAAGGCGTAATTAGCGCTGTACCACACCGCACACACACCCCCCGCTAACTTTTACTCTCCGCGCAAAAGTTACATTCATTTTTGACTCGAATTGTTGAAAACTTTGAATTCCAGTAATGCAGGATTTTATAAAATTTAAACGAGATTTGTGTGACTATATTTTACGTAAATTTTTTACAGGTTTAACTATCTGAAGTTCATGAAAAAAGTTTAAAAAGTAGATACGTATAAATTAAATCAATAAGCGTTACATACAGCACTCTTCGGAAATCCTAACATTTTATCTTACAATCGTTAGAAAATGGAAATCCACGTTTTCCACGTGTATCAGACTGATACACGAAGACGGGTCAATTCATTTTCTCAATACCTACAGGTTTTGAAAATTTAAATGGTTAATAATGCTGACTTCAACGGTTATTATAATATCAAATCACATAAAATAATCAATCTGTTTTACAAAATGGAATGAACGCCATTTTGAAACCAGTAGGGTAATTTTCCTGATTAACGAACTTGTCAAAGCTATTATCAAAATCGATTTTTATGCCAAGATTAGCAATGAAATCGAACAAAAACTGTGGCATGAAACTGTGCAAAAAAATGTGTGCACACACACGCGTTTCGAACAAACGTACTTGAAGTACGGAAGTTGAGATAAACACGAATCACCAATGTCTTATGAATCTCGGATACGTCGATGATACATACGAGGTGTGCTCAGAAAGTAACGAGAATTTTTAAATTTCGCCGGTTTTGAGAGTCCGATTGTCAAATATTGTTTATATTATGTTGGTATACATACCCTTGAAGTATGATAAAACTTTCAGCTGTTTTCATTGTTGTCTTTGTCTGTGACAGCCACTAAGGTTAAACGTGTTTTTATGAGCTCGGCGATTTTCGTTTGTTAAAAGAAATGGATCAAAGAATTTGTATCAAATTTTGCGTACAAAAATGGAATGAAGTATAACAAATGTGAAATGTTAATAAAGGCCTATGGTGAGTCTGCTATGAGTAAAACAAGAGTTTACGAGTGGTATAAGCGTTTCCAAAAAGGCCGTGAAGACGTTGATGATAACGAACGCCCTGGACGCCCCAGCACATCAACAACCGATGAAAACGTAGAAAAAATGAAGGAAATGGTTATGAACAATCGCCGAATCACAATTAGAGAGGTCGCTGATAATGTTGGCATATCGATTGGATCATGCCATTAAATTGTTTCCAGTGTTTTGTGTATGAAACGCGTGACAGCAAAATTCGTTCCAAAATTGTTGAATTTTGAACAAAAACAGCGGCGAATGGAAGTTACTCAGGAGTCACAAAATGAAGTCAACGACGATGCAGAATTACTGAAACGTATTATAACAGGTGATGAAACATGGGTTTACGGATATGACATCGAAACTAAGACTCAATCATCCCAGTGGAGGCATTCTGACTCACCAAGACCGAAAAATGCTCGACAAGTGCGGTCGAACGTGAAGGTTATGCTCACTGTGTTCTTCAATATTAATGGCATAATGCTCATGAATTTCTGCCACCAGGTGAAACGGTCAATAAGGACTACCTATAATTTCAACGCCGTTTGCGTGAAGCAATCCGAAAAAAACGCCCGGATCTGTGGAAAAACAATTCATTGCTTTTGCACCACGATAATAGACCAGCTCACACTTCATTGCTTGTTCGTGAATTTTTGGCCAAAAACAGAACTGTAACGATGCCCCATCCTCCATATTCGCCAGACATGGCTCCGTGTGACTTTTTTCTATTCCCAAAAATAAAGAGAACCTTAAAGGGCCGTAGTTTTACAGCTGTAGATGACATTAAAAGTGCATCGCTGAAAGAACTAAGGGCTATCTCAAAGATCGAGTTTGAGAAGTGTTTCGAGGATTGGAAGGAGCGCTGGCACAAGTGCGTAATCTCCAGTGGGGACTATTTTTAAGGCGACAACATCAATGTAGAAGAATAAATAAATATTTTGTTCAAAACATTAAAATTCTCGTTACTTTCTGAACACACCTTGTATATATATATATATGCATAGACACATGTATTGTGGTACATGCAGTATACCAGTGCATGTATTTCAAATGTGGTGTTAGTTATAATGTATATTACTTTGTATTTGTATGAGAAGCAGAACACACAAGGGTTGCATTTATCGCCCCTACTTCAGCATTACTAGATCATAAGTTTCAGGTAACCTATACGGAACACATCTCTAGTGGCATAGTTTCTCAAATTCCATTGAACATACTAAATCGTATCGTTCTTTTTTTCAACGTGTTGTAAATTCGTAAATCGAATGCGAAAAATTATTACTGTACTTAAAGCCGAATTTATTCTATCTAATAGTTTGGACAAGTTGGTTTTTTTCAATTCCTAACATTGCAAATATTTACGCTACACGTTTTTCTCCAACTGAGATTCGCAAATTATAACTTTCAAAGGAACCGTAATGTACAGGTATTTTAGTTGTACACGTATCAGAACCAGAACTTTAACAAAACCTTCCAACAAGCTACATTCTACTTTTCCCATCCTCTTTCTTTCAAACTGTCTCCGGTCATCACGTGTATGGAACTGCATTAACCGACTTGATTCGTTGCGTGAACACCACACTCTGATTCGTACAAAACACGCACTTCTGTCTGTTCTCCCGACAATAGGTGTTAACGGAACGGTCCCAACACGAAAGTTACACTCCATGAACGAATGAACATGAGAGGAACATTGTCAGCGTCGCCAACAATAGAACTTATGTATCTTTAATAGCTAACAAAATGTTTTACAAAAAAATTGGTTCTCGTTACGAGTTCAAGGGGTGGAATATTTTATTAGGTCCCGTGGAAAGGAAGATAACAATGAAAGTTTTTTCCTGTATATATAATTACTTTGTGTATTAATTGGAGAGGGAAAATGTGTTTTTCTCCCTTTATAATAGGAACGGGAAGCGTATCCACCGACACAATTATGGAAGGCACGAGTTAAACACCCTCCCCCCCTAAACAACGCGTTGCTTCTAAGTATTGTGATAATAATGTCGCGTTCTGAATAAGTCTTTTTGTTGCATAAATTACGTTCCGTTCGAACTGGAATCAGTTTATCATTCAAACTGTACTGCAAGCACAAGCGCCCGAACAATTTCAATAAATTAAATTTTTAAGTTGATTTTATTGTTGATTTATGTTTAAAGGGAAACGAATTTCTTAGAATCATTTGTTGGATTTGTGATCGTTACAGCGACTTAAAGTCAATTACGAAATAGAAACAAAATATTTATTGACAATGAAAAACGTAATTCATACATTAAAGTATGTTCACGATGACTACTTTTCAGAAATATTCACCTTGTAGAAATCGATTCCCCAGTAAAGGTACATTACACGTTTGTCTGTCTGTCTGTAACGCTGTTTTTTTATTCGTAAGCGATATGACCGATCATTAAAAAAATGTGGGAAGTCGTCTTTGTAACTAACATAATCCAGGAAAATATACAGTTTGACAAACAATATTTAGGGGTAGTTAAAGAATAAAATCTAAAGGGTAAAGGGTAGATGAAGTTGTAAAAACTATCCATCTAGTTTGTAGTATCATTTGAGGCTAGACGTGAAATTGATTCCAAATTTATGTAGTTTTTGTACATATAGAAGTATGGGCAAAGTATGGGCGAAAAATTACAAGAGGCTGAGATTGAGAAGCGATAGGAGTCACTAAACCTAAAGATTACAGAGGAAATAAAAGGTATACAGAAGGACTTACGTGCAACGAAAGCCAAAATAATTAAAACGATTGACGGAAGAAAGGACAAGATACGAAGGAAGGAGATAGAAGAGAAAGGAAACACAAAAACGACTTCAGGATAACTAACCACTGATGATCTGTATTACATGAGAAGATAACACGAATCGAACAGTATCCAAGTTCAACTAGAGATCAACAAATCCGATAAAATTTATTAAAATATTAAGTACACGCATATAAGTAGTGAGTAATATCAGAGGTAGAAAAGGAAGAGTGGACATCAGTTTGAAGAATAGAGGAGACACGAGGCAATAATATCAGAGGTAGAAAAGGAAGAGTGGACATCAGTTTGAAGATTAGAGGAGACACGAGGCAATAATATCAGAGGTAGAAAAGGAAGAGTGGACATCAGTTTGAAGAATAGAGGAGACACGAGGCAATAATATCAGAGGTAGAAAAGGAAGAGTGGACATCAGTTTGAAGATTAGAGGAGACACGAGGCAATAATATCAGAGGTAGAAAAGGAAGAGTGGACATCAGTTTGAAGGTTAGAGGAGACACGAGGCAATAATATCAGAGGTAGAAAAGGAAGAGTGGACATCAGTTTGAAGATTAGAGGAGACAAGAGGCAATAATATCAGAGGTAGAAAAGGAAGAGTGGACATCAGTTTGAAGGTTAGAGGAGACACGAGGCAATAATATCAGAGGTAGAAAAGGAAGAGTGGACATCAGTTTGAAGATTAGAGGAGACACGAGGCAATAATCAGAGGTAGAAAAGGAAGAGTGGACATCAGTTTGTAGATTAGAGGAGACAAGAGGCAATAATATCAGAGGTAGAAAAGGAAGAGTGGACATCAGTTTGAAGATTAGAGGAGAAACGAGGCAGGAGGACAGCGCACCAGATATAAGGAAATTTTCAAACAAATTTATACAGAACGTTTTCAAAACCTTCTCAAAAGTTTCGGTTTTCATGTGTCTCTTCTTTTCGGTTTAAAACGTTCTCCGACGTCTTTCGGTTCCTAGCTTCCATTTTTCTCTGTCGTTCCACAGATCTGGATCCAATCCCCACTCTCTTACTTCGTTATCCTTTCTCTCCAACTATGTCTCGATCTTCCTCTTTTTTGTCACCATGTGGTTTCCACTTTAAAATCTGTTTGGGAAGTCAATTTTCGTTCATTCATTGAACATGACCAAACCGTCAAAGTTATTTTATCTCGATGTCGTCTACTATGGTATACATCTCATCCACGATTTAACGAATTCTTACATTTTTATCTTTTCCCGTTTAGACCGACCTGCTGCTCTTCGTCAATAGTTCATTTCTGTAGCTTCAATTCCACGAAGGAGTGTATGTCTCCTAATTTTTGAAATTTTAGGTCAGAAAAATCTAAAAAAAATTATAAACCTAGTTTGGACTAAAACAAAAAAAAACGTTTTTTATCTCGATATTTATGGATTTTAACAAAAGCGTTTTGTGCACAGTTTACCGACACCTTTGTGAGGTTTTTTTACACTGCTCTTACCTTTTCAGTGCGTTGAGTCCGCATCGCGGAAGTGAGATGACACGGAAAACCGCTGATCCATACTTGTGAATATAGTTAATATTTGAAACAAGGCTCCTACGGAACATAAAAAGGCGCTTTTAAGTCACGTGTATAACTCATTTTATTTTTTTTATAATATTCCGTAATGACTCAATACGTTTTTTTTTTTTTTTTTTTTTTTGCTTAATGAGGACGAAGGAGCAGCGTTAACGTTAACGGAAAGCAACTGGAGTAACTGCGGCTAGAACTAAGATGCAATTTATTGGAAAACACATTTTCATCGTATAAAAAAATTAAGTATCCTCCAAACGGTATCTAAATATAGGTCAGGATCGCGCTCATTTCAGGAACCTTAATTTGCGTCTCACTCCAATCGTTCTTTGCTAATTAAGAAACCAAGACACTTTGTAGCACGCTTCATGTGAACAGTTTCCCCAGAATGGACGTCGTTATTGCGGCCATAATCGTGTTTTTGGTCAAGGTCGTTACGGCAGCCCCTCGGCGTACGCTATCGGTCCCGACGATCAGGTCGATCGGTAATGTCGAGACTTTATCCTGGCTTTAAGGAATCGATCCTGTTATCATCTCTCTCTGATGAAAAGGAATCCTGTTATCGACTCTACAATGTAGAATGTTATTACTTTTGACCTGCGTGCAATTATTTAAAAACGGACGCCGAATAGCGTAACTTGTATTAGCAAAGATTGACCGGAAAATATACTATAACGTCTGGAGCGGACATCTTGGGAAGAACCAGACCCAGTAACTTGAAATAAGAACTGAAACAGATTTGTAGAATAATATTTAAGAGCGGATAATATATATATAAATATATATATATATATATATATATATATATATATGACATATATATGACATATATATATATCACTATGTTCAGTATAATAATCTGCCTTCCCTAGCTTCGCCAATTCTTGTTTCGTTGACGCGTTTCGGAGAACCTCCATCTTCAAAAACTATTTCTATACTGGTCACCAATATTCTGGCTCGTCCTTTCTACGGTACCAATATTTATAACTTTCTAGCTCTACCTAGTACTCCTCCTCTATTTACGTGCCTGTGTTTGTGTTTAACATGTATCATTAAACAAAACGTGCTCGCTTCTGATTGGCTCTCCAAATCATACGTTTTAGCTCGCTTCTGATTGGCTCCTTTCAAACTTTCTCTTCAACGGTTGTCCCTTCTATTAATTTTTGAAAATTTTTAGATTTTTAAACGTAAAAATTTTCAAAAATAAACAGGAGGGACGACCGTTGAAGAGAAAGTTTGAAAGGAGCCAATCAGAAGCGAGCAAAATCGTATAATTTTGAAGAGCCAATCAGAAGCGAGCACTTTTTTTTAATGTATACGTGTTAAACACAGGCACGTAAATAGAGGAGGGGTACAAGAAGGAGCTAGAAAGTTATAAATAGGACGAGCCAGGATATTGGTGACCAGTATAGAAATTGTTTTTGAAGATGGAGGTTCTTCGAAACGCATCAACCACTATGTATATATATCACTATGTTCAGTATAATAATCTGCCTTCCCTAGCTTCGCCAATTCTTGTTTCGTTGACGCGTTTCGGAGAACCTCCATCTTCAAAAACTATTTCTATACTGGTCACCAATATTCTGGCTCGTCCTTTCTACGGTACCAACATTTATAACTTTCTAGCTCTACCTAGTAATCCTCCTCTATTTACGTGCCTGTGTTTGTGTTTAACATGTATACATTAAACAAAACGTGCTCGCTTCTGATTGGCTCTCTAAATCATACGTTTTAGCTCGCTTCTGATTGGCTCCTTTCAAACTTTCTCTTCAACGGTTGTCCCTTCTATTAATTTTTGAAAATTTTTAGATTTTTAAACGTAAAATTTTTTCAAAAATAAACAGGAGGGACGACCGTTGAAGAGAAAGTTTGAAAGGAGCCAATCAGAAGCGAGCAAAATCGTATAATTTTGAAGAGCCAATCAGAAGCGAGCACGTTTTGTTTAATGTATACGTGTTAAACACAGGAACGTAAATAGAGAAGGGGTACGAGGTGGAGCTATAAAATTATAAATAGGACGAGCCAGTATAAAAATTGTTTTTGAAGATGGAGGTTCTTCGAAACGCATCAACCAAAGAGGAATTGGCGAAGCTAGAGAAGGCAGATTATTATAGTGACAATAATCCTAGCAGAAAAAATAAGAATATAAAAGAATTATACATATAATTTTTTTTGTGAATGATTTTTTTCAAACATTGAATACGTGCTTAAGGCACAATTGCACAATATATTTTAATAAATATTTCCTGTAATCAATTAATTTATTAATTATAATTTGACTACAATTTTTATACGGTAAGAATGTCATAGAATATTAACGAAACAGATAATTTTTACTTATACTGTGTACTAGAAAAGTGTTGGGTTTTTAAAAACATGTTTAAACTGAGATTTGTTAGAGTTTAGGTCGAAATATGTGAAATACCGTAAAACAATTAAAATGCAAATTTGTCATGAATATGTAAAGAAGGTAAAACTAAATCAATATGGATTTAATTTCTATTATGTACAGACAAGCGATATTTTTAGGTCCGGTTATTCACGTGACCGTTTGATGACTGTCGTTAAAGCTCCTATAACGCTCAAACGGTAAATCTGCAAATAAAGTAATCCGTTAGATTACGTAGGCATTTGGGAGGCACACAAAGCAGCATATAGGCTGCTAGATAGTGGAATCTGACTGTCCTTAACTTCGGAGCATGCTAGAATCCAGAAAAGTTTAGAAACCCGATTCTAAAGATGAAAAGTGATCATTTGTTCAAAAAACACATGATTTTTTAGACCCTTTGATGTCAAGATGACATTTGAGAAGGATATCATGTGTTAAGAAAATCTGGAGACCTAGTATGGTATAGATATTGTTCCAAGACAAAGACAGGCACCGGTGCGTTAGGGGCTTACTGCCTGAGACCAATGGCAAAGAAAGCTGTTGTCCTGGGACAGTATTCAAAAATATTCCAGGCTGAAATAAGAGCATTAATGAGTGTTTCCTGGAGAATTTGAGAAGGGCCTTCAAGAAGGCTCGTCTTCATATTCATACCGACAGTCAGGCAGCAATCAAAGCACTTGTGAGCCCTACAATTCGGTCGGGAAAACCTCAATGCTCTGTCCCTGGGATTCCGAGTTACTCTTCGCTGCGTTCTATAAAGGGGTGGAAGGTAACGAGGAAGCAGACCGACTGGCTGGACTAAGGTCTGCAACTGAGTGTCTGATCTGAGCCGGCCTTAGGGATCTCTTTGCCGTTGGCGGGTATGTTATAAATAGGTGGATTAACAAACAACACCAGACAAGACGGGATAACCTTCCCGTAGCAAGCGCTTTTTGGGTAAGGTTCCTCAAGCAGGTTCCTCATGGAGGACTTCTATTGGATCACCTCCAATAGAATTACAGACATATTGTGTAGAGCAAAACTCAGGAAAATCATAGCGCTCCCGGCAGACCTTTTGTTTAGAGCAAAACTCAGGAAAATCATAGCGCTCCCGGCAGACCTTTTGTGTAGAGCAAAACTCAGGAAAATCATAGCGCTCCCAGCAGACCTTTTGTGTAGAGCAAAACTCAGGAAAATCATAGCGCTCCCGGCAGACCTTTTGTTTAGAGCAAAACTCAGGAAAATCACAGCGCTCCCGGCAGACCTTTTGTTTAGAGCAAAACTCAGGAAAATCATAGCGCACCCAGCAGACCTTTTGTGTAGAGCAAAATTCAGGAAAATCATAGCGCTCCCAGCAGACCTTTTGTGTAGAGCAAAACTCAGGAAAATCACAGCGCTCCCGGCAGACATATTGTGTAGAGCAAAATTCAGGAAAATCATAGCGATCCCGGCAGACATATTGTGTAGAGCAAAACTCAGGAAAATCACAGCGCTCCCGGCAGACCTTTTGTGTAGAGCAAAACTCAGGAAATCATAGCGATCCCAGCAGACATATTGTGTAGAGCAAAACTCAGGAAATCATAGCGATCCCAGCAGACATATTGTGTAGAGCAAAACTCAGGAAATCATAGCGATCCCAGCAGACATATTGTGTAGAGCAAAACTCAGGAAAATCATAGCGATCCCGGCAGACATATTGTGTAGAGCAAAACTCAAGAAATCATAGCGATCCCGGCAGACATATTGTGTAGAGCAAAACTCAGGAAAATCATAGCGCTCCCGGCAGACATATTGTGTAGAGCAAAACTCATGAAAATCACAGCGCTCCCGGCAGACCTTTTGTGTAGAGCAAAACTCAGGAAATCATAGCGATCCCAGCAGACATATTGTGTAGAGCAAAACTCAGGAAATCATAGCGATCCCAGCAGACATATTGTGTAGAGCAAAATTCAGGAAAATCATAGCGATCCCGGCAGACCTTTTGTGTAGAGCAAAACTCAAGAAAATCACAGCGCTTCCGGCAGACCTTTTGTGTAGAGCAAAACTCAGGAAAATCATAGCGATCCCGACAGACATATTGTGTAGAGCAGAACTCAGGAAAGTAATAGCGATCCCGGCAGACCTTTTGTGTAGAGTAAAAATCAGGAAAATCATAGCGATCCCGGCAGACATATTGTGTAGAGCAAAACTCAGGAAATCATAGCGATCCCAGCAGACATATTGTGTAGAGCAAAATTCAGGAAAATCATAGCGATCCCGGCAGATCTTTTGTGTAGAGCAAAACTCAGGAAAATCATAGCGCTCCCGGCAGACATATTGTGTAGAGCAAAACTCAGGAAATCATAGCGCTCCCGGCAGACTTATTGTGTAGAGCAAAACTCAGGAAAATCATAGCGATCCCGGCAGACATATTGTGTAGAGCGAAACTCAGGAAAACCATAGCGATCCCGGGAGACATATTGTGTAGAGCAGAACTCAGGAAAACCAAAGCGATCCCGGCAGACATATTGTGTAGAGCAAAACTCAGAAAACCATAGCGATCCCGACAGACATATTGTGTAGAGCCAAACTCAGGAAATCATAGCGCTCCCGGCAGAAATATTTTTTCCCAGAACATTTCATTTCCTTTCGACATGTTGTTACAGTGTAAATAATACCATTTGTAAGGAAACGTCAATAAAACTCAAGTACTCTGCAATAGTCTTAATCAATATTGTGAAGGGTTACGAGTACTGAGTGAAGGTTGGCTTTTGTTCTGGAAAAATCGCGACACCTGCTTCCTCGTTCACGTGATCTTACAGAATTCAAGATTACATTCTTTAATATTACACTCCTTTTAAAATGTTATTTTACCACTATAATTAGCATCAATAACTGCGCGCGCGCAAACACACACACACGCGCGCGCGCACACACACGCATAAACATACACACACGCGCGCACAAGCACACGCACGCACGCAAGCACTCACACGCGCGCGCACACGCACGCGCACACACACGCGCGCACACACGCGCGCACACACACACACACACACACACACACACACACACACACACACACACACACACACGAGTACACGCGCCCGCGCGCCCGCGCGCCCGCGCACACACACACACATACATACATACATACATACATACATACATACACGCACGCGCACATGCACACACTCACACAAGCGCGCACACACGCACGCACGCACGCACGCATGCACGCACACACACACACACACACACACACACACACACACACACACACACACACACACACACACACACACACACACACACACACACACACACACACACACACACACACACACACACACACACACACACACACACACACACACACACACACACAGGCACGCATAAACGCACGCAAACGCAGACTTACAAAAAGATAAAACCTATAAGGGAAAAATTTTATAGTTTAAAAGTGTAACTACAAAATTTAAAAAAAATTAATTTTTATTTAATTTGGAATAGTTTTTATTTTGAAACGGATTAGTCCAAGCATTTAGGCCTACCAAAATCGGTTTCAGTACCACGTATAAGCGAGTCGGTATTAATTAACATATTATACACTGAAATTACGTTACGGAAATGAACCCTGACCGCTGTCAAAATCATTTCTATGATTATAAATATTGTGAAGCGTTAACTCATGCACTTTGTAACGTTGGTTTCGATTGTCAAAAGTTTTAATCTAAAAGTTTCAACAAAATTGAAGTGCCCGCCATTTTAAAAACGTTGAACGGATTTCGCTGGGTAACGAATTTGCCCAAACTATTACCAACAGATTTTTGTGCCGTCTGAGTAAAATAGCGTACACGTAATATATATATGAAATTACATATATTTAACGGCCCATAAAAATGTAATCATCAACTGCTATTGAAATTCCCTAAAATTGTTAAAATCCTTTAAAAACAAGCACTTTTGTTTGTCATAAAATCTTTTCTTCCCCTTACAAAACACTTCTCTCTCGACGCAAACAAGGAAGTGGGAAGGTTCAGAAGACGGAAGATAAAAGAAAGGCGCACAGTGTCGGTAAAGTTTACTTAAACGTTTAATTTATGTAATTAAAAGTTTCACTTTTTTTACGTTTAACGCTAAATCAGTTCCCCTTACAATATGCTCAGGTCACTAAAGGGGTCGGGAGTTTGTGAAGAAAAGTTGAAGACGGAAGTGTGTGGAGCACTTAGACGGCTTCCCCTCTCGTGTACCCCACTTCCGGAATACAAAGGACGTTACTCAGAGCATCGTGTTTACTAGAAAACATTGCCTGATTACGAGATTTCTTTCGCTTACATTTGGCAACACTGTTAAAAATTCGCATTTGTTACCAATGATAGAGGAAAATGGTGTGTGTGTGTGTGTGTGTGTGTGTGTGTGTGTGTGTGTGAGAGAGAGAGAGAGAGAGAGAGTGCATGTGTTTATATTTATATATAAAAAAGGAGATAAGTAACATGTTTATATTTATATATAACAGTATATTTTGCGCGTCGCAATTCTCATAGCCTATTAAATTAATTATAATTAAAAATTACCGTTTCCGACGGGATCGAACCGGGGACCTTGCGCGTGTAAGGCATACGCGATAACCACTACACTACGGAAACTAAGAAGAAGTTTAACCGATTTAAGTAGCCTATATGGGATGAATCGCTAATTTAATTTTGGTAGTTATATTAAAAAGATCAGTTGTTTTATATTAATTCGTAAAGATCAGCTGATAGACAATAATAGGGTTCTATGTATGTTTTTAAAAAATATCTATGTTAATTTGCCGTGTTTTCGAACATATTATCTTAATTAAAATAAAAAGACAGAGAAAAACATGATTAATGATTTTTATTTTTATTCAATAACAAGAATTTTTTAAAAAAGCCACCAAGTGGTTAAAATCGGCGCTCATGTCAAAGCCCTTAGTGTAGGTTATGCCGCATCAATAGCTCATTTTCCAACGCAATTTTTACTGATAACATATTTTTGATAAAGAAACAGATAAACTCGTATCCTCAATTCAAACAAAACGTCACACGTCCCATTACGCAATGAAGCCGACTAATTATTAAACTTTAGAAAACTACCACTAATTACGTTTCGCATTTTCAACTTCAAAGATTAATTTTCATTCAGTGTATTTTGCACGCTCGGCTTGAAGTGAAAAACAGATCGATTGTAACCGTATAATTAATAAGCAATTAAAAGTAGACACAAAGTAATGCTTGTAAATGTTGTCAAGCTTTCTTTGAAAGTAAAATACAAAATGTCACCGGTAATGTAATTAAATTTTGTTTATACGGTTCCGTTTCTGCAAAAGATATTTATTATGTTTCGGTTGATCAAAGGTTACTAATTATTTTTCAAACGCTTTAGGAATCGGTTTCAGAGCCGCGCATTACTTCTCCCGCTCCGTGACGCATCCGTGACAATAAACGACGTAATATTCTGTTAAGCTTTTGTTTACGGGGTAGAAGAATGCAACGCAATGTTTTCAATTTGTGTGAAATTAAACGTAGAACCTTTCAACCTTATTTTACGCTTGACAAGAGCCATGTTCACAGCGCGGCACAAAGTTAGCCTTTATAAAGCGGTTAACTTCAGCTTCGGGATATGTCTGTGCAGTGTGTAACAATGTGAAACGTACTTGCGCCGATAGATACATTTTTATCGCAATTAAAATGTTATTAAACTAAAATAAATTTAATTATTGCAACACAGCCACCGGACCACTAATTTAAGTAATTAGGATTATGACCTATTTTTCCCGTCAATTGTCTATCCACTCACCTCGTAAAGGCTACCGCGGTTTCGAAACTCTATCGTTTCATCTTCAGGCCGAGATACAAAATGTTAAATCCCTCTGTCAAGGTCGTCACAAAGTCAAACAAAACATTAAAAACATACGTCACAAACACTTAACACAATTACATGATTAAAATATGTACGATGAAATTCGGCTTGACCAAACGATACGTGCGGCTGCAGTCCTGAATGTAACGACGTACGAGTCGCACGTATCGTTTGGCCAAGCCTAATTTCATCGTACATATTTTAATCGTGCAATTGTACTCAGTGTTTATGATGTATGTTTTTAATGTTTTGTTTGACTTTGTGACGACCTCAACAGAGGGATTTAACATTTTGTATCACGGCCTGAAGATGAAACAATAGTTTCGAAACCGCGTTAGCCTTTACGAGTTGAGTGGATAGATTACTGACGGGAAAAATAGGTCATAATCCTAATTACTAAAATAAATTGTGTTTAGTAAAATTTCCAGCGGGATAATTGAGCGGCCATTGTTGTAAGACAGACCTGAAATCTTGATATACCAAGGTGCTTAAAAATTTTATATACCAAATTCGCAATTGTGGTCCGATTCGATTCAAATTTGGCACACAAATCGATTATACCAATAGCTTAAATAAAACCGTTAATAAACAAAATCCGTTAAACGGTTTCAAAATAGCGGCCATTTTAATTACGAAAAATTCTTTTTTGTACTATCGTAATCAGCGTTAAAATCTGCGTAAATTAGCATTCTTTGCTTTAAAATTCAGTTCGTAACACGAAAACCAATATGACGGCGGTCAGGGTTCATTTTCGTACTGTGCGAAATTTGTGAAAAGTATGTGATATTTGAAAAGTTTATCAGGCTAATTTTACGCCAATTTGAATAATTTTGTTAGTAATACCTTGAACAGGATCGTTTTAAAAAGAAATACAATTTTGTTTGTTTACATTAATGTTTTTGCCAATCTAATTTCACCAACGTAATCAGCGTTACGATCTGCATAAATCAGCAGGTATTCATTCGAAAACCATTGGAATAAGCAAAGGAATAAGCAAAGGAATAAGCAAAGGAATTTGACGGCGGTCAGGGTCCACTTTTGCGTTTTGAATGTAATTTTCAAATTTCAGAATGTTTATCTGTTCGGACTTTAATGCTGATTATTATGGTGAGAAAAAAAAAAATATTTTTAGAAATTCGCTTCCGTCACGTCAGCGAGACAGCAGCCAGTCGAGATTATTATGTAATTCAAAGAATGTTTTCTGTTGGAAAAACAACATTAAATATTAATTTTTAATTTGTATAAAGACAATCCAATCAAAAGCAAATAAATAATAAACTTATTCTATTTACTCATAGAACATTTATACAGTACGTGAATCAATAATTAGATTTTAGATAATAAACTACACAAGAAACAAAATATATACTCATCTGTATTGGGTATTGAGTTCAGAATTGGAAAAGTAGATGAAAGGCGCAGTGTACTTTATATGCCGATTAATTTTTAACAATGAATCGATGCTATCTTTCCCTCGGAACACATTCTACTATTAGAGATTAAGAGTAGATTTGGCAACACTGCTCAAAAACTACAATCGCGCCGCCTTGCGGTTTTCAAATTACATCGAAAATACGAAAAAAAACGGCGTCAAATTAATTTTCTAAAAGTGGGCCTAATTTTAAAATTTGTAACGATAATTTAAGTCGACATTAACGAAATGTTCACAACAAGCTAAATGGTTTTTAAAACAATTTAAATGCCCGCAATTTTAAAACGGTTCAAGGGGATTTTGCTGAGTCACACACGCATAAACACACACACACACACACAAACACACGCACGCGCGCACACACACACACACACATACACGCACGCACGCGCACACGCACACACACAAACACACACACATACATGCACGCACGCGCACATGCACATGCACACACACACACACACACACACACACACACACACACACATGCATGCACACACACACACACACACACACACACACACACATACAAGCACGCACGCGCACACACACACACACACACACACACACACACACACACACACACACACACACACACACACACACATACATGCAGGCACGCGCACACCCACACACACACACACACACACACACACACACACACACATACATGCACGCACGCGCACATGCACACACACAAACACACACACACACACATACATGCACGCACGCGCACATGCACACACACACACACACACACACACACACACACACACACACACACACACACACACACAGGCACGCACGCGCACATGCACACACACACACACACACACACACACACACACACACACACATACATGCAGGCACGCGCACACGCGCACACGCGCACACACGCGCGCGCACACACACACACACACACACACACACACACACACACACACACACACACACACACACATACATGCACGCACGCGCACATGCACACACACAAACACACACACACACATACATGCACGCACGCGCACATGCACACACACACAAGCACACACACAACACACACACACACACACACACACACACACACACACACACACACACAAGCACACACAAGCACACACACAACACACACACACACACACACACACACAAACACACACAGACACGCACGCAAACGCAGACTCACAAAAAGATAAAACCTACAAGGGAAAAATTTTATAGTTTAAAAGTGTAACTACAAAATTTAAGGAAAAAAATTTTTATTTAATTTGGAATAGTTTTCATTTTGAAACGGATTTGTCCGAGCATTTAGGCCTACCAAAATCGGTTTTAGTACCACGTGTGAACGAGTCGGTATCAATCAACATATTATACACTGTAATTACGTTACGGAAATGAACCCTGACCGCTGTCAAAATCATTGTCTTAATTCCATAAATATAAATATTGTGCAACGCTAACTCATGCACTTTGTAACGTTTGTTTCGATTGTCAAAAGTTTTAATCTAAAAGTTGCAACAAAATTGAAGTGTTCGCCATTTTAAAAACGTTGAACAGAGATTGCTGGGTAACGAATTTGCCCAAACTATTACCAACAGATTTTTGTGCCGTCTGAGTTAAATAGCGTACACGTAATATATATTTGAAATTATATATATTTAACGGCCCATAAAAAAGTAATCATCAACTCCTATTGAAATTCCCTAAAATTACTAAAATCCTTTACAAAAGAATTTAAATGCCCGCAATTTTAAAATGGTTCAAGGGGATTTTGCTGAGTAACAAACTGGTCTAGATATTAACAAAATCGTCCTATAAATGAAATTATACTTAGTTAAAAGCCCCTCAAAAAGTGACCATAGGCGCTCGTAAAATTCGATACTAAGCCATATATGTTTGTTTATAATGAGTTTTTCTCTTTCCTCTTGGCGCAGACAAGGAAATGGGAAGATGTAGAACATTGATTTCACAACTGATTTTTAGTAAAAATGTGAAAAGAAGATTGTACTGATTATAAAAATTGATTTTTTTAATTATCAAACAAAAATGCAAACATTATCTTATATTTTTATACTGACTTTAAAGATTCCACAAAATCTGGAATTCAAACTCAGCGCGTATTTCAAGTTTCCCAGTGGAGTGCCGTCTAACAGCTCATTTTCAAATATAAATTCGCTCATAAAGCCTTCAATTAACTTAACGCTACGCTCTGTGTTTTGTTTACATTTCGTTTTATTCGCTTTTTAAACATGTAATAAAATGAACAACCCAAAGTGCGTTGGTTAAATCGAGGGCAACATTTTTAAGAGAATTTATTCAATATAAGACAAACTTAGAGAGTCAAAACTTTTTCTTCTTGTCTTATTAAAAGTGTCTTCCAACTTTCGTAACTGGAAAGAGTTTTTTTTTATCTTAACTTTTTCCAAAACACTGAACCCTTAAATTTTAGGCCCAATTATTTTAATCGTGCCTACCTTTTTGCTTGTTATAGCAGAAGTAGACGAGACAGGGGACGTCACAAGTGAGATATATTTAGTGCGATATTTTGTTTTTTGGTTTAACAAAACTACTCGTTATATCGCTTGGTGTGGTGACTTGGCAAAATTGTTAAATCACCAAATACTTTTTTAACACATTGTCATTGAAACAACAAATATCGCAATACAAGAGACTCGTGACCACGATTTAATTAGTGTCGATCCGGCATTCTTTGTATTTAAATCAATTTTTGAAGGGGTCGTTAAAAATACACACACACACACAAACACAAAGAAACAATCTCGCGCTTTCGCGCACAAACTTCGCGCGCGCACACACACACACACACACACACACACACACACACACACACACACACACACACACACACACACACAAAGAAACAATCTCGCGCTTTCGCGCACAAACTTCGCGAACACACACACACACACACACAATCTCGCGCTTTCGCGCACAAACTTCGCGAACACACACACACCACACACACACACAAAGAAACAATCTCGCGCTTTCGCGCACAAACTTCGCGAACACACACACACACACAAACAATCTCGCGCTTTCGCGCACAAACTTCGCGAACACACACACACACACACACACACACACACACACACACAATATCGAGCTTTCGCGCACAAACTTCGTGAACACACACACACACAAACAAACTATCTCGCGCTTTCACGCACAAACTTCGCGAACACACACAAACAAGCTCGCGCTTTTGTGCACATACATTGTAAACACACACACACACACACACACACATATATATATATATATATGTGTGTGTGTGTGTGTGTGTGTTTGTGTGTGTAGGTGTATGTGTGCGCGCGCGCGCTTACTATTTGGTTTACGTTTATTTGTTATCGTTAGTATTTGTCGCCTATGTCTATTTACACATTTATTTTGTTATTTTCTCTTACAAGATATTACAACAACAATATATCAAATACTACCACTAACATACAAGATTTCATATCGTAAGTTGTGTTTTGTCTAAAGGCTCATATTGTGATGTAATAGTGAATAGTGAGTGCACTCATAATTGCTTAATATAATAACTTATTCACAATTTTATATATATATATATATATATATATATATATATATATATATATATTGGTAGTTGTTATATATTTTAACAAGATTGTGACAAAGAAAAACAAAATTCACAAATCATAAAAAATGAGATTTCATTTTACATGTTTTTTTCAAAACGAGACTACACCAAGGTAACAACCCAGGCGTGAAAATCTGCGTAAATTAGTATTTAAAATTTATTGAAATTAAGAAAATTAATTTGACGGCAATTAGGGTTCACAATATAATTTTAAAGTTTAAATTTTAAACGATTATATTTTAATGCTGACTTTTTACGGGTGTAATGACATTTGTAAATGGTCGTAAAATTTAAGAAAATATTATAAATTCGCTTCCATCACGTTAGCCAGTCGCTTCAGCGTGCCGCTAAACATAATTCCCGACTAATCGATTAGTTGCGTTACGATATAAATTTGCTGAACTCACAATTGGGCTGTTTGAAAACGTAATAATCTAAACGCGTTCCGTTCGGTTGTCTCCCGTCTCGATATCAATTTTATTTTATTTCGCCAATTAAACGTGCACACCTTTAAAACGTGTGTACCAATTAAAATAATTAGTTTTGGTAGAATTTCGATTTTGTTTACGTTTTTAATTTAAAAACGCCCATCCGGCCGGCATTGCGGTTTGTTTTTCTAATTAAATAAACACTTTGATCAGCAAGTTTACTTTGGTCGAACTTTGAACATGAAAGGTAAACAAACGTGCCTCCACAGTGGACCGAACTAATTTATGTATTGAGGCTTTTAGTTTTTTTTAAATATTTTTACAAGCAATGGATACGAATTCAGGGGGAAATGGTACATTCAGTTCAAATTTATTAGAGCTGTAATATCATTGATTATACTTGATAACCCTCACGAGATATGTGAGCGCTCGTTGCTGGTTCCATCTTACGGCAGAGAGTTCAACTACAAATAGATAATAGTACTGTTTATTTTCTTAAACGTCTTCCTCCTGAACTTGCCGAATGCAACGTTCGTAGTAGTAAGTAATTGAACTATTTGGACTTTATCCTCTGATATCGAGCACGTTTTTTATAATGGTGTAAGTACTTATAGTCCCTTTATATTCATTAGTAAAATATTTTAATATTAAAAAAGTAAAGTAGACGCAAAAACAGTCAACATTAAAACATCGCTACTGGAAAATGTGCAACTAAAGTGGCCATCATAGTAAGACCCAGACTCGAACTGTGTAAAAGCGTTAATCTTGATTTCGATTTTTTTTTAAAGAGTGTAGTTAAATTTTACAAGGCTATATATGTTTTTTATTAGCATACGCATGTTCGTATTTTCGGTACAATTTTTTTAAAAAATTGGAAATCATCGTTACGCGACAAAATCAGTTAAAGAGATTCAAAATGGCGACCATTTGAAAATTTACAATATACTTACAACTTTTAAGTATATTTTTTTATCGAACCTTTTTTTAAACACTTCACCATCGTAAAAAGAATTAAAATATGTAAATATTGGAATTTTAAAGTTACAAGTTGCATTGAAAATACAAAAATGAATCATCTTAAAATTAAATTTCTCAATTTGAAGGGATTTTGAAAATTGGAAGTATTAATTTATACAGTTCTTAAAGCTGATTACCACGGTGAAATTAGATTATCAAAAACATTTGAGATAAAAGATTAGAAATAGTAGCCATTTTGAAACTGATGAACGGTTTTAGTTGATTAACTATTTTACCCAAACTAAGCTATTACCAAAATCGATGCCAAGTTTGAATCGAATCGGACTAAAATTTCGAACGTGAGTGGGTAAAAAACACACAAGCGCGAGCGACAAAAATGTTATAATTTTTCTAATTTTATGTCATATTAGTTTATAACTATATACACTTTAGTGATGCCTCTAAAAATGATTTAGAGGTCAGGATCGGTGTTCATTTCTAGACCCCGGATCTGAGTATTAACATGACGGCCGCTGCAGTAGCTCATTTTTAAATGTAAAATCGTTAATTACTCATAGTCAAAATAAGATTGTCTTAAGATTGTTAAGTAATATTGTATTAAGATTGTAAAGATTCTAAGATTTTAAAGTATGATTTTCTTAAGATTGTAAAGATTCTAAGATTGTAAAGTAAATTTGTATTAACTTTGTAAAGATTTTAAGATTGTAAAGTAAACTTGTCTTAAGATTGTAAAGATTGTAAGATAGTAAGATTTCTTTAGATTGTAAAGATTCTAAGATTGTAAAGTAAGATTGTATTAGGATTGTAAAGATTGTAAGATAAAATTGTCTTAAGATTGTAAAGATTTTAAGATTGTAAAGTATGATTTTCTTAAGATTGTAAATATTCTAAGATTTTAAAGTATTATTTTCTTAAGATTGTAATGATTGTAAAGTAAGACTGTCTTAAGATGGTAAACATTTTAAGTTTGTAAAGTATGATTTTCTTAAGATTGTTAACATTGTAAAATTGTAAAGTAAGATTTCTTGAGATTGTAAAGATTCTAAGATTGTAATGTAAGATTGTTTTACGATTTCAATATTGTAAGATTGTAAAGTAAGATTGTCTAAAGATTGTCTAGATTGTAAGATAAGATTGTAAAGATTTTAAGATAGTAAAGTATGATTTTCTTAAGATTGTAAGACTGTAAAGTAAGATTTCTTAAGATTGTAAAGATTCTAAGATTGTAAAGTAAGATTGTTTTACGATTTCAATATTGTAAGATTGTAAAGTAAGATTGTCTAAAGATTGTAAGATAAGATTGTAAAGATTTTAAGATTGTAAAGTATGATTTTCTTAAGATTGTAAAGATTGTAAGACTGTAAAGTAAGATTTCTTAAGATTGTAAAGATTCTAAGATTGTAAAGTAAGATTGTCTCAAGATTTAAATATTGTAAGATTGTAAAGTAAGATTGTCTAAAGATTGTAAAGATTGTAAGATAAAATTGTCTTAGGATTGTGAAGATTGTAAAGTAAGATTGTCTTAAGATTGGAAATATTGTAAAATTGTAAAGTAAGATTTTCTTAATATTGTAAATATTAAAAGATTGTAAAATAAGGTTGTCTTAAGATTGTAAGATTTTAAGATTGTAAAGTAAGATTGTCTTTATTTGTAAAATTGTCTTAAGATTGTAAAGTAAGATTGTCTTAAGATCGTAAATATTGTAAGATTGTAAAGTAAGATTGTCTTAAGATTATAAAGATTGTAAGAATTGTAAATATTTCAAGATTGTAAAGTACGATTGTCTTAAAATTGTAAAGATTGTAAGATTGTCTTTAATTTTTTTCATGAAACGATTCTAACGCACTGCGTTGCCATTTTGTATCGTCCCCTACAGGTTTTCTGAAAAAATATTAATTAAAGAAACGTCAACTCAAGTGCACTCCGTTATAAATTCAAACACCAAGACAATGCAGTGTTACAAACTGTGAAAGTGAAATGCTTAATATTTAACTAATTTTCATATAATTTCTTTAGAAAATCGAATAGAATGAGAAAGCTTTCGACTAGTCGTACAAAATTAATTAGGGAGAATGTCGTCGAGTTGGAATCTACAATCGCTGTGTTAAAATAAAAGCGCATTTAAAATTTTTTTTTTACCGGAATCTAGGCTCGCCTTTTTTTCACATGAATAGGGACGCTTAATTGGTTAGGCCTAATTAGAGTCCACAGTGTGTATTCCTTTAAGCTGTTACGTTTCTGCATTAATAAACCTTCAGCAACGACTCGAGTAGGCTAAGGCACATTGTGAGTGGCGGCGGGAGCATGTTCCGGGCATTAATAAGGCACCAAGTACCCTGCCAAGCGATAGACCTAGCCTCAAGTATATTAAGCTTTCATTGTCGCTAAGCCTCTTAAAATTCTCCGCATTCTACAAGCGCGGTTGCTCGAAACGCAAGTGCACGCGAGAACAATGCAAAAATTGAGGTTAGGAACGGGATACTTTACAAACCAGCTTATTAAATTTGTTATACTTCGGTTGATTATGGCAAACGTTAAGCGCGGAGTGTATTGATATCGCCAAGAGGCAAACGGTGTTGCCAGATTGTGCATCTACACCGAACTGATGCTAACAAGAAATACTGTCCAACTACACTAACATGATAAAAGTGAATTGCCAAAATATAACCCTTTTTATCTTACTCTATATAAAATTGCATAAAGCTGTCCAGTTATACTAAATAAACGAAAACGAACCCTGACCGCCGTCAGACTTATTTTTGTATATATATATATATATATATATATATATATATATATATATATATATATATATATATAGATATATATATATATATATATATATATGTGTATATATATATATATATATATATATATATATATATATATATATATATATATATATGAAAAGTTAAATTAATTTGAAATTGTCACCATTTTAGAGCTAAATTTTGTTATGAAAGATATATATTCAAAGCTAACCTATTACCAAACTCGATTTGTGTATTAACTATGAATCAAATCGGCATAAATTAGCTGATTTATTGACCGAACGAAGCGAGGTCTCTGTCGTGTTTCAGGCAATTGTTTTCAACCGATTGTTTTGAAATTTGGTACGAAAATAACGTACATAAAACCCGATAGACGTATGTGTAAGATTTCTTCCCATTCACCTCCTATTCAAGACGGCGGTCTCTGATTTAAACGTTGTCGGCTGTACGCGGTTTTGGTGGAAAGGCCGAAATTTGTTACGACGTTACCTTGTATAAAGTCCGAACGACTTACATGTAAGTCCCCATTCAGTTACGTTTTAAGATGGCGGCCTCTGTTTTAACGATGTCGCGTGTTTTGTAATACTGGCTGAACGGCAAGACCAATCGTAATGTTAACCGCTTCATGGAAAAATAAAATTTGTGGTACAGCAAAGTTTCTCCTAAATTTTACGGTTGCCGTTTTGATTGGCTGAAAAGTTTACGAACGTTACAACGTTATCGTAGAGCGGTTGCAGGCAATTAAGAATAATTTTTATTGCGAGTTATGCTGTTCTTTGAGCTTAGACCTTAATTATAAAATTACATTCAAAATGACAAAATAAACCCTGACCGCTGTATGATTCATTTTTGTAGTTTCAACGAGTTTAAAAAGAAACTGCAAGATACATAGCTTTTACCTTGACTGATCACACGAATAAGCGCTACAGAAAAGGTTCTCAGCCTTTTTTCTACTTCGACCCCGTAAATAATTTTGTTTATTCTGTAGACCCTCATATATTCACAATGTGTTGCACAAAAATCACCGCAAATGAAGCTTTTATTAGGAGCAATTCAGTAGGCTAATACAATTTTTAAAAATAATTTGTACTTCATATTATTAGATGTATATTAAAGATATAATTATGTTTACAGAAGCAGTAATTAAAATAAAATATAAATCACATAAATACATAAAATTTTAATGAGATGGTAGCAGTTGTCCTTCTATTATCTTACTTATATCCGGTGAAATATTTGTTAATATTAATCGTAAATCACCACGTTCTGTTATCTTGAATAGATTATTCATCTTTCGCGATAAATTATTTACATAGCTAAATGTCCTCAACTAAGAAATGCTAACAATAGTGGTTCGCTGATACTTGTTTATCTGTTCGAATGTCTTTGCAACTCCAAAAGTCGGCATATCCACTTGTTTGAAAGTTGATTTTGAATTCTAAATTCTCTTTACGTTCGTTCAATTTTCCTTGAGAAATCAATACCAATCTTTCAAATGGTTTTATAATCCACGATGGAACATTTAAATTTTCAAAATCCTTTTAATTCAATCGATCCCCTTCAAAGTTCAATAGGCCAATGGTCCACCTGGTTCTCGTTGAGAACCCCTGATCTAGCCAATTCTGCCCGGTCCTTATACCCGTTTAGCCTCCACAGGCTAGTGGACTCGCTAGGCGGGTATCTTTGCTGATCCGCTTAATATGAGGCATACAACATAAACTGTAACTGTTGAGATATAACAGTATTGGAAAAGTAAAACATTAGGGATACAGTGCAAGTGTTGAGGTAATTTTTTATTTTGATACGTTCTTGTATTTCTACGTACTTGAATTTTGATTTTTACTGAACTTATATAGCAAATACCTTTGTATTAACAAGAGTGGATCAGTTGATTTCATTTCCGTGCGCAGTTCAGAGACGCAGCAGACTGACTGTTGCTTTAGTCACATCTATCGCCAAACCCCAAGGGGGCTCTCTCATCTGTTGATATTTGGAGAACCTAGCATCGCGTCGAGAAGACGTTTACATGTTCGGTGAAGCGTATGGTATCGCACTAATCAAAACGCACAGGACTGTATACCGTTTGTAGAGTATCGTTGAAATAATCATTTTGAAACGCTTATATGTCAAAAAAATCGATCTACTTACTTAATCGATTCTATTTACTTTTAACCGCAATGCAATAAACGGAGCTGCGTAAAAATCCTTCGTTGTTCGTGAATTTTTCAAAGCATTGAATAATGAACAATTCCTTTTATTTATGGAACACAGTCGGTGCTTGGTGAAACCCCATGATATCTAGGAACGCTTACACGACTATTAATCAGTTAGTTAACCAGCGAAGGAAGTTCAACAGACTCAAAATCACGGCAATTTGAAAAGTTTTAACAAATTGTAACTTTTATACCTTAATTTTTTTCTAATAACATCCTAATTACCGTTAAAAACTGTACGAATTATCGTTCTTGAATATTAAAAATCCATTGAAAATAAATTTTCTGATGTAGGCCAAGGTTTATGATCGTATTTTCAATTTTAATTCCCAGGAATGAAATGCTGGTATACGCAGATTTTAATGCCTATTATGACGGTGAAATCAGAAATACAAAAAAGCTCAGATAACGGAAAGTATTTTGTTTTTTTTTTTTGGAAATTCGCTTCTATTATGTCAGGGATACATATGCGTGCAGCGATTGTGTAAAATTCGAAATTGTCACCATTTTAAAAGAGTTGAACGAATTTTGCTAGATAATGAACCCGTTTAGGCTATTATAAAAATCAGTTTAAGGTCTCATATATATCACATTGTAAATATATATATTTAAATCAACAGCGATTAAACAGATAGAAGCCCTAAAGGAACGTGCAGAGAGGGTCGGTCTACAGATATCGTTTCAAAAAACCGAGATCTTCTGTTCGAAATTAAATATTCAAAAACTAAATACAAAATATGGTAAGATAAACAGAATCAAGCACTTTGAATATCTGGGAGAAATTCTTGAACCCACAGGTGGCGAGAAGGCTGCGCAAAGGGTTCGGCTACTGAGAATGAAGAGGGCTCTTAGTATAACGCGTGATATATACATTAAGAAATATATGTCGACGCACACAAAAATCAGACGCTACAACACAGTCATAAAACCGGAGGCGTTATACGCAAGCGAGACGTAAATGTACTCTATATAAATGTACCATGAAAGACATTTTGAAGGAAGAACGCAAAATCTTGAGGAAGATCCTTGGCCTAAGATTAACAGAAGACGGATACAGGTTGCACTCCCGGAAGACCACAGAGAAGATATCAAACCTGGCAGCAGATATCAGAAGAAGGAGGCTTCAATTCTATGGACACATCAGTAGACTCCCAACAACGAGACTTGCCAACAGAATCCTTAAGTATATATAAAAAGTCAAATAAACAACGTCGTAGATCACACAAGTCAGAATGGACCTACATGACGCATAAATAGACTCAACATACATTGTTGAGACAGGAACGCATACAGGAGAAAGATGCTCGGGTGGAAAATCCCAGAGAATGAAATCCTAAAGGGAGCAGGGGTAAAATGGACGGAGGAGCGGAGGAGGATCCATGGGGACAAGATGAGGGAAGTATGGAGGATTAGAAGGAACAAGACATGAGTCGGAGTGCTTTGCGTGATCCAACAGGGTCTATACGCAAATAATAATAATAATAATATTATATATATATATATATATATATATATATATATATATGACGTATAACTTTTATATATATATTCATAAAATATAACGATCTGTAAAATAATGTGTTTTAGAAAATACGACCTGTACTCATTTTCAGCTTGTGGGTTTAGATATTATACACCGCAGGGGATGCAGACTTGCTACACCTATTGAGAGGATTTACACGTCCCTCGCCGTACCCGAGTCTAACACACATTTATACTTACAACACTACAATCACGACTTTAACACTTTACACTCACACTTACATTTAGGGATGCGATAATAGCCTCAATGTGATTTTCACCTTAAAATAACAAAAACAACAAAACAAAACAAAATAGATATTATCATGATGGCTGTTCCAGTTCATTTTTTAATAGCTAATAATATTCACTTCCTAATGTTTAAGGATAGACAATTTTCACCCGTCACAAAAAGCAGACAGTCACTGCTCGATGTGGACAAGTTCAGTAATTACAAAGTGCCAAGAGAGGAATTACCAATATAGAAACTATGTCAATCCATTCCGCACTAAACTATGTCGATGCTCTTTCCTTGTTAGCGCGGTTTTAACTGTTTCATCACTGATAAAATAGTCCAGAAGGGCTAAGCTATAAAATATTAAAATCGCTGCACACAGCTGTTGCGCTGGTGTGATGGAAGCAAATTTCAGATATTCTATTGCCACAATAATTTGAAGAACTTACTTTTCTCATCATAATTAGCGCTAAAAATTGCAATAATAGGAGAAATTACACACAAAGGAATTTTGAAGAACTTTAAAATTACACACAAAGGAGAAATATTTTTTTCTAATTTGTAAGCGTTTTGAAAATTTTGAATTCTAATTTGTTGAGACACCACCCTGGTTACAGTGGTTTAGATTTTCAAAATGTTTAAGTGGTAGAGTAGCAATTAGTTAATTTCCATTAAAAAATTAGCTTTTGGAGCGGCCATCAAGGTAAGGACCAGTCCCGAGACCTTGAATTGTTGAAATGAACAATTATTTTGACCTCTTGATTTCGTTTTGAGGGGTCGTTATATATATATATATATATATATATATATATATATATATATATATATATATATATACATTCCGGCGGAGGAAGCTGAAGTGAGTAGCTGATGGGCATAGCGACCCCACCATACCTCTAGCTCATTCTACTCTCACTCATTTACTCGACATACACACAACACACACCCCATATACACAAAACGATCGTCAGCTTTAGCCCAAGTGTGCACAATAGTCGGACGTTAAACACAAAAAAAATATATATACATGTGTGTGTGTGTGTGTGTGTGTGTGTGTGTGTGTGATTTTGTGTGTTTTAACACGCTAACGTTCGGAATTATAACCCGCTTTGTTTCAAACTTCGCAGAAAAATGGATACGCTTGGAAAAGTTTATTAACCAGAAAAAAACCGTTTCAAAATGGCGGATATTTCAAAAATTTTTAAATCCGTAATGTTTTTGTCCTAAATATTATTAAAAATCAAAATTCACCGTCGTAATCCGCGTTAAAAACTGAAATAATATAGAATTTTGAATTTTCAAAAAATCTTTGAAGTTAAAAAAAATTTATTGACGGCGGTCACGGTTCATTTTCATATTTTCAATTTAATCGGCAAATTTAAGAAGCTAATACATACGAGTTTATGAGTTAATTATGATAGTGATATAAGAATTTTAAAAAGGGTAAGATAAGGAATCACGTCAGGGGTGCAGACTAGCTGCACCTATTGAGAGAATTTAGACGTTCCTCGCGGTACCCGAGTTTACACACTTACACTTACAACACTACTTTTAATACTTTAACACTTTACACTCACACTTGCATTTAGGGATGCGATAATAGCCTCAATGTGCGCCTTAAAAAAAATCTTTCACGTCAGCGAAACACGTTTGTGCCGCGGTTATTTTTTAAAAAATTAGGTTGACTGTTGCCTAACACTTTAACGAATAAACTTTTCTGTTGACAAAATAACTTGTCCAAATTATTTATAAAATATAAAAATAAAAACCTAACCTACCCTTTGGATTGTTGGCAACCATAGAGTTGCCAGTAATATTCAATAAAATTTTTAAATTAATGCTAAATTTTACTGACTTAACACCGATTACGATGTTAAAATCTGATTTTCTATACAAGCTATATTCATTTTTTTTTTTTTTGAAATGACTGCCATTTTTGAAATTGTAACCAGATTTCTTAGGTAACAAACTTGTCAGTGCTGTCAACAAAATGGATTTATTGTAATTTTCAATAAAAATCAAAGCATAATTTCAAAAGTAATAGTGCCTATACATGTGCGCGCGCACACACACACACACACACGCGCGCAATCACGCATACATATAATGAAAATATATTTTTTTTTAAAAACTACTAATAAAGTTACGTAAAAGTCTGCTTGAACGCCTATTTCAAAGCCCCGGGTCTGGGTTATACCATAATGGCCAGTACAATAACTTATTTTCCAGTTAGTATTTGCTAACAGGAAATATTTACGTAAGACAAAACCGTTTTATAAGAACAACAATCCGCCCCAAACAAGAAGAAACTTCATCGAATGAAATGAAACCAAAGTGTAAGCAGAAATATTTTATTAGAAAGTGTAAATTATGTACCGCACCACTCCCGGAGATATACGAGGCTTACAGTTAAGGGTCAACAGAATAAAAAATGTAATATTAAAAATGGACGAAAAGAATAACAAGGGTCAAATCTCAGCAAAAACCGTCTACGATTGAATATTGGATAGGGGGGAAGCTAAGACTGGGCCTTCGCATCGATTTTTCCCTGCATCGAAGGCAGAAAGTTGCAAATATTCACGGGATGGGAATACGGGGAGTTCCTTAAGGATTACACAGGTTGCAGGACTTTGGTTGGTTGTTTACACAGCAGAGTCCTGGCAAATTATTGGTAAAGATTAACAAGTGTGCTCGTGAGTACCGAAGGGTAATAACCTGAGACGTTGGAACCTGTATTCAAAAATACACATATTATTGTACTAACACAGTGATTTAACTATGATTAAAGACTGAAGTATTGGTTTGAAGTTTACTTTAACTCGACACAGTAAAGTTACCTGTAAGACCTTTAAATGCACGCCTGTACAGATGATTTAATAAAATAACAGCTCGAAATGTTGCAAGTATCGTTTGGCCAAACCAAATTTTATCGTGTGTATTTTAATCGTGTAATTGCGTTAGCGTTTATGACGTGTGTTTTCAATGTTTTGTTTAATTCTGTGACGACCTCGACAGAGGGACTTGTATTACGACCTGAAGACGGAACAGTAAGGTTTCGAAACCGTGGTAGCCTTTACGAGGTGAGTAAAAAAGACCACTAAACGGAAGAAAATACGTGATAACACTAATTAATAAAATATACAATAGTTTGAGGGGTTTATTAAATTCTGTCAGCTGTTTTTACAAGAAACATTGTTTCGCCGTTTCACGAAAACATTTATGGTATCTTCGAGGTTATTCTGGCTACAAGTCTGAAGTCCAACTCTGAACTCGCTTCTAGTCTAAAGTCGCGCGCGCGTGCGTGCGTGCGTAATATAATACATAATTGGTAACAGCTTTAACAAGTACTATACGCAGCAAAATCCATTCAACAGTTTCAAAGTGGCGGCCATATCAAATCTTTAAAGACCATACCGTTTTGTTTTGTTTGTTTTTGTTTTTTTAAATCCGAAATCACTGTAGTAATCAGCGTTAAAATCTGTATAAATCAAAATTAGGAATTTTAAAATGAAATCAGATTTTCAGTACAAATTTAAGATAAATATTATTGTTGGAAATATGCTTCTATCGTTTCCAGCAAGAGATTGTCGAAATCATTTACAATCCTAGCGTTGACACAATCATATTTGTTGAAAATATAGCTGAAAAATATTTTTATAAAAGAAGTTGTAAAAAGGATATCATCACAAAACTACTAGGGACATTATATATATATATATATATATATATATATATATATATATATATATATATATATATATATATATATATATATATATATATATATATATATATATATGGTAAAAATGCAGTGTAGCCTGTTCTGCCTTTTTCGATATTTTTTACTGAAACGCTTCAGTACATGCCCAAAAACAATAATCCAAAATATATAAGCGCGTAAACCACGTGAAGTACGATAAAAATCAAAAATAAAAGCAACCAACAAAATTGCTACCCGCTCGAAAGTCGCTAACGCGTTGTAGATCGGTAAAACGATACAAATACGTCTAAAACGGGTTTTGCGTGATAAAAAACTGTATTTTTTTTAAACAAAAAACCCCATAACCTAACTGACACGGTTGTTAGGCCTAACACGGTAATGCGTGAATACGAGTATATGCGACTGTTGGAAGGCTTACAATTGCCTTTGTGACAACGGCTTTGTCCGTCTCACGGTCAACCTCTCGGTTAATTTCGTTGATTATGAGACAGCTGCACACACACGAATACGATGGAAAGATGCAGTAAAGAACACAGTAAAGAATACCTAATCTGTAGCAGTTAGGTTCACCACTCAAGTACCGTGTCAGTTAGGTTATTGAGTATTCTTTTTATTTTTTTAAAAAAAACGGTTTTCATCAAGCATCACCGTGTTAGACTTATCATATATATATATATATATATATATATATATATATATATATATATATATATATATATATAGAAATAGACCCAACAGGCGTTGAAGACAGGCACGTATACAGGAGAAAGATGCTCGGTTGGAAGGTCCCAGAGAATGAAATCCCAAAGAGAGCAGGGGTAAAATGGATGGAGGAGCGGAAGAGGATCCATGAAGACAGGATGAGGAGGTGTGGAGGATTAGAAGGAACAAGACATGAGTCGGAGTTCTTTGCGTGATCCAACAGGGTCTATACACAAATAATAATAATAATAATAATAATAATAATAATAATATATATATATATATATATATATATATATATATATATATATATATATATATATATATATATATATAAAACACATAAATAATATAAATATATGTGTGTGACATATATTTATTTAATTTAAATAAATATAAGTGACACATAAATATATATATATATATATATATATATATATATATATATATATATATATGTGTGTGTGTGTGTGTGTGTTCGTGAAGTGTTGTGAAAAAATGCACGCATAGATTAAGAAAAAAACATAATTAGACAATTTTCCTACCAGGCGATATAAAAAGTATAGCGCCAGTTCAGCAATCGCGCAAAACTACCGAGGTAATTAGTTTTTTTTGTAATATCCAGGTGTCAGAAGCAGACGAGTGGTCGCTTCGAAGTAATCAAATAAGAAGGGAAATTAATTATAACGGCGGCGAAACGAAACAAGTTGACAAATTACTGATTAATGTTGTAAATAAAGTTTGCGAAAACGTTGAGAACCCGGCGAGACGCTGAGCGAAGCAAATTGAAGGAAACACTTGAAGAACGGAATTACATAAGATGGCGGAGATGTAGGGTAATTAGGTACCGCTGCACCGGAGCACACTTATACGGGTTAAGTGTTTCTATATTAATTTTAGTGTTTACTACGTTACTTGTACGCATAGTTGTGGGTTTATTTTGTAAACTACGTCTGCTGGAGAGGGTTCGTAGTTAGTCAGTTAGTTCGATTTCCAGTAAGACAGGTGCTGGAATGTAACCTTCTGGAGGTGTGGGGGTATTCCAAATTACTAAAATAATCTTTGGTTATACAGGATCCGCCAATGAAACGGGATGATTAAATAAAGTAACTGGTTGTTGAAGAAAAACTGTGTTAATATTTTCTTAGTAAATAATTGAAAGTACAAGAATAACTATTATGGATACAATACGAAAAAAATATTATTTTTTAAACACTACGCCTACCAAATGCCCTCAATTGCAGTTAAGGCTTTCCTGGAGCCTCGCTTGGAAGTTGTGCATGACTACTTGCAGCAGGTATTACCGCAGTCTCATTCACAATGCGTTGTTTGAGGGATTGAATGGTTGTGGGTGGAACTGAAACAATTTTGTTTTTAGGTATTCTTACTCAATGCGAAGGGAATGTTGTTTGGCTAATCAGCGAAGACGTTTAACCGTAGCTTGTTGAACAGCTGCGATGTTTTCAGGTATTCGAACAGTTTTTATACTCCTACCTCTTTTTTAAGACGTAGATCCCGTTTGCTCGAGGTTGTTTATCTGTGTTCGAATTGCATTATCTGACAGGCTGGTTACGCGGTATGTTAAAAAGACGGAGTTTGCACAAAACTATCGCCATTTTGATAATACACTTTCACCGCGTAGCCGCGTTGTTCACCAACGATCCATCACAACTAAATGGTAGATTGTGCAGGTGGTGAAGCGCCAGTAACCATCCCCCCTACCTGCCAACTTTGCCTCAAGGCCACCTACAATCATCCCGTTTCATTGGAGGGCACTGTACAAAAACGTGAACGTTTTTTTATTCTAAATTTTGTTTTATAAAGAAGTACAAAAATATTTTGCAGTAAAGTTATAAAAACAGTAAAAAAACACAGTTTGTCTGTCCATTGTAAAAGATTGTGCAGAACTTCAACATGTTTTCATCACACTTCTTGTTTCTTGACAGTTAATAGTGGATGGTGTCCAAACATAAGCCAAGAGTCAATTTAGCTGGGTTAAACAGCCGAAGAAGAGGTCCAGTGATCTTTAAAAACAGGCCAGAAACTGTTGCAATATTCAGTGATAATGAGGTTCGTCTGTGAGAAACCTTTTTCAATTTCATTCAACGATGTGGCCACCGAATTGATTGACTGTTTCAACGGAGTTAGATATCCGGAACACTTTAGCAAGAAGACACTCTTGTAATCCTGTAATTAGTTATCTTTCAATGAGTGTGAACTTGGAGGCTAATTATTTTGTTTTCCCAAAATCGGATATTTTGTGGCCAGTTTTTCATCCATTACTTTGATGGCGTCAGCAAAATCAGGCATTCAAAGTTGTCATTATACAATAAATCCTCTTACATAAGCAAATGTGGACCTACTGCATTCAGCTTTTGGACTGTACCAAAGACAGTGACATTGGGATGATTCAGGTGTTTCAGAATTAAGTCCTTACGAACGTTGGAAGGACTCCATGGTACATCAGAAGTTGAGATAGTTGCCAACGAGATTAAAACATTTGCCGTGATGAATAAGAAACGCTTAAACCAGCATGTGAACCTAGAAGTCGTTCAATTACTATTAATCTAGTGAGGAGTCAAACCGTGTGATCTGGTATTGTAAGGAAAGAGAAAGTGTAACACGTGACCTACTGGATGGCCATCCGTGGATGTTTACTGACAAAAGTGAATTTGGTATAGAAAGTTTCTTGGTAACTGTAAGCAAGTTGTAACATGTCTATAATAAAACAAAAGTGAGAACGAGAGTTGATCCATACCCTCGTTAAGTCAGAATATTGTTCCTACATAAACAAACGATAATAAATGACGGGATAAACATTAATAATAAAAACACGAATACTTTATCATTAAGTAACAATTTTTTTTTTTTCTTAAGGCAAAAAGCTAATTGAGGCTATTATCACCTCCCTAAATGTAAGTGTGAGTGTAAAGTGTTAAAGTGACAAGTGTAGTGTTGTAAGTGTGTGTGTGTGTGTGTGTGTGTGTGTGTGTGTGTGTGTGTGTGTGTGTGTGTGTGTGTGTGTGTGTGTGTGTGTGTGTGTGTGTGTGTGTGTGTGTGTGTGTGTGTGTGTGTGTGTGTGTGTGTGTGTGTGTGTGTGTGTGTGTGTGTGTGTGTGTGTGTGTGTGTGTGTGTGTGTGTGTGTGTGTGTGTGTGTGTGTGTGTGTGTGTGTGTGTGTGTGTGTGTGTGTGTGTGTGTGTGTGTGTGTGTGTGTGTGTGTGTGTGTGTGTGTGTGTGTGTGTGTGTGTGTGTGTGTGTGTGTGTGTGTGTGTGTGTGTGTGTGTGTGTGTGTGTGTGTGTGTGTGTGTGTGTGTGTGTGTGTGTGTGTGTGTGTGTGTGTGTGTGTGTGTGTGTGTGTGTGTGTGTGTGTGTGTGTGTGTGTGTGTGTGTGTGTGTGTGTGTGTGTGTGTGTGTGTGTGTGTGTGTGTGTGTGTTTAGACTCGGGTACTGCAAGGGACGTCTAAAATCCTCTCAATAGGTGCAGCTAGTCTATGAACAATTTTAAATAAAAAATAAAATAACGCCTACATAATTAACATAGCGTATTTTTTCATGAATACTAAGTAATAACAATTTAGACTAATAACGTTATGCTATATTTCATTAAGATCAATGCTACTTACAATTTTTGCGAAAGAGTAAACGAATGTCCACATACCTAAAAATAAAGAAATATTTATTAAACAAGACTGAATAAAAATTATTTTCACAGCTATAAATACAGAGTCCGCCAATGAAACGGGATGATTGTAGGTGGCCCTGAGACAAAGTTGGCAGGTAGTGAGGGAGGTAGTGAGGTACTGACGCGTCACTACGTGTAAAATCTACCATTTAGTTGCAATGGATCTTTGTACGGGTGAACAACGCGGTTACGCGGTGAAAGCGTATTATCAAAATGGCGACAATTTTTTGTTTTCCGTCGTCATTTTAACATACGGCGTAACCAGCCTGTTCCGTCAGATAATGCAATTCGAACGTGGATAAAAAACCTCGAACAAACGGGATCAACGTCTTAAAAAAGAGGCAGGAGTGTAAAAACTGTTCGAACACCTGAAAACATCGCAGATGTTCAACAGACTATGGTTAGAAGTCCTCGCCGATCAGCCAAACAACCTTTCGCATTGGAATAAGTGACACATCTCGGGGGATACCTGTTTTTGTTTTACGGGGATACCTAAAAACAAAAATGTTTCAAGCACCCACAACCATTCAAGCCCTGAAACAACGAATTGTAGACGAGACTGCGGCAATACCTGTCAACATGCTGCGAGAGGTCATACAAAACTTCCAAACCAGGCTCCAGGAATGCCTTAACTGCAATGGAGGACATTTGGTAGACGTAGTGTTCAGAAAATAATATTTTTTTCGTATTGTACCCATTATGACTATTATTACTTTCAATTATACGTACAACAAATGATTATTGTACTTTCAATTGTTTACGTAAAAAATATTATTTTTTTTTCAACAATCAATTTTTTTATTTAATCATCCTGTTTCACTGGCGGACTATGTATTAGAACTACATACAAGTAAAAAGCAATTAATTTAAAATAAATTTAACACTTTATGTTGATACATTACTTATTTAAATATCAAACACAAAGAATATTTAGACAATTTTATATTATTATATAATATTTGAAACTGTTTATCAACAGTTCTTTTATTCATTAGATCTCTTTAAACTACAACGCAATGCCTGCACCAAAACAAACCCTCAGCTCTGTTCGGAAACCCGGTAAATAAATTAAACAGAAGTCGTGTTTGACAATAAATAATATGATTAGTCGTGTGTAAGCTTGGGAGCAAACATAAAAACACGGCGCGTCAGATGTTACGCGCCATAAATTGTGTTTATGTTTTAAAAGTTTAAAATAAATAAACCCTTAACTTCGCCGAGAATGGCGTTGACATTTGCTGGGGTAGATTAGTCACGTACAAAATAAATATCAGCCTGTTTTCGAACTGTTATTGGAAGTTAAAAAAAACTTAGGCAGTGCGGGACTGGCCGACAGAAGTGACTTTTGGCGTTCCTGACTGTGTACTTTTTCACTGTTACAATTTAATTATTTGTATAAAATCTTAGATGCATTCAAGAAAGGACAACTCTTGAAAATTATGGTCGTATTAAATTTCGCATGTGTAGATACACAACTTAAAAATTAATTGAAATTGTCATAGACTAAGAATTTGAGTATCTTAGGCTACATAAGGGGCTTTAATAATTAAACAGTTTATAACCCTACTTTTGACAGTTATGCATGACAATTATACTATCTAAGTATATTTATGATTCTGGAATTCAAAAATTGTTATATGCCATATACATTAAATAATTTAACTACACAAATTTAGAAAATACACATTTTTAAAATTAACAAGAACAATAAACATAACCTCAATTGCAATGATATTGAAGCTATTGTGCGAAATCAGCTGTTTAGAAATAGTCACTTTTAGTCTAGATATATACAAGAACTGTAAGGTATGCATTACGGATTCAAGCGTGACGCGAAATCAAATGTTTACTCATGTTTTGTTTCGGTATACAAGTTTTCATTTCAAAAATACATTTTATTAATCATAAAAAAAAATAATGTGTTGTAATAATAATGTTCACTAGAGTGCGCGTATGGATGTGTTAGAGCGTTCCGTGACGGCAAACTGAATTTTTCCCCGCGCTACAAAGTAGTCACTTCAAAAAAAAGTAATAAAGTCGATAAGTTGAATAGGCTAACGGCAAATTCTTCGAGTTTATCCGACTACAGCTCAGTGTGAAAACATTTACTCTTGTAGTGAGCACCAAATCAGGCGGATTACCGTTTTACAGCGTTGCCATATAGTGCACCTTAGTTGCAGCGCTTTCGCGTAGCTCAACGTGGATAGCTTCCTTACACGTTTATAACGTTATACGAAAAAAACACTGTAGTAGAGGAATGACGTTTTGTTTTGTTACTTTCATCTTTCCCTCAAAAATGGCTGATGTAATTGTGAAAACTGAAAAACATAAAACAGAATTTTAATTAAAACATTGTGTAATTATTTGCTTCAGTAAACGAGGATTTAGTTTTTGTATTTCAAGTAGTGCAGTTTTGTCAATGGAGAAAACGTATTTTTTCATAGAAATTACAGTTTAGCTTCAACATAGAGAAAGTAACGGTTGAAATATTTTTTTTTTTTTTTTTTTTTACGTCCGACTATTGTGCACACTTGGGCTAATGCAGACGGTGGGGATGATTTATAGCGTATGAAAATGCCAAGCCCTCGCCGGGAATTGAACCCGGGTCCTCGGGGTGAAAGCCTAGTACGCTATCCACTAGACCACCGAGACGGTTGAAATAAGAGTGAAGCACAGTCGATTTCTCCGCCGTAACGTTTCTCTGTTTGCTTATAATAGATTGATATTTGTACTGTAGTCGCAATTTTCCAATTTTAATTGTTATTATAAAAATATACAAACATTTTTAATTAACCGAGCGAAGCGAGTGTTTCTTTTATCTCGAATTTGGTTTGGTTTTGGGGCCTAATCTTTGAGTTACAATAACGAGTGTATGCAGCTTTAGCCAAACGCATTAAACGATTATTTTTAAATACGAAGATAGCTTCTATAAAACACAAATGAAGCATGTATAATATTTTTCCTATTTATTTCTGTTCCAGCTTAATCCGTTCCTGGACCGGGATCGTATCGTAAAAAAATCGTATCTTGAAGATCGCTGATTTGCATCGCCTCCAATGCCTTCAAGTCGTCAGTTTGAGCTCCTCCTTGTGCTCGTCGAGTAGGTTGTCAATGTCAGCCTCATCGACAACAAGCCCCAAAGACTTTGACAGAGAAATAATCTCGTCCAATGGAGCAGGATCATCCACAGCTTCTTCTTCAGTAGGGATTTCGAAACCCCAGAATTTCCTCCATGCTGAGTTCAAGATGCGCCTTGAGACCTCACCCCATGCCTTTTCTATGATTTTTAAGCAATGGACAATGTCGTAGTGACTCTTCCAAAACTAACGGAGTGTGAGTTTCGTGCTCTCTGTCATTGCGAAGCATCGTTTGAAAAGGTGCTTCGTGTAAAGCTTCTTAAAATTAACAATGACTTGCTGGTCCATAGGCTGGAGGATGGAAGTGGTGTTCGGTGGCAGATAGAGCACTTTGATGAAGTCGAAGTCGGGAAGTATCTGTTCTTCAAGGCCAGGAGGATGAGCAGGGGCATTGTCGAGCACAAGGAGGCATTTTAGAGGAAGACCATTCTCCTCTAAATATTTTTTCCCTGCAGGTCCGAAGCAGCAATTAACCCATTCAACAAATAAAAGCCTCGTGACTTATAAAAACTTGAATAGTGACGTATTGAGGCTTCCTGAGGCTTGCTTAGTGACGCGTGAGGTTTGCCCGTAGCGCGCCAACTTCAAAACAATTAAAAGCGGCAAGAGATATTGGGATCGTATCGCAAAAAACGTATCGTTTCGCGAGCACGAATATTTGCGATATTCCACTTCGTATCTTGAACACATCGTATCGTGAACCCATCGTATCGCGAGGTTCTACTGTATAATATTTTCCCTATTTATTTCTGTTGAAGACCGCGGCCCCTGAGTTACAATAACGAGTGTATGCAGCTTTAGCCAAACGCATTAAACGATTATTTTTAAATACGAAGATAGCTTCTATAAAACACAAATACGTATGTATAATATTTTCCCTATTTATTTCTGTTGAAGATGGCGGCCTCTGATTTAAAATAACGAGTGTATGCAGCTTTAGCCAAACGCATTAAATGATTATTTTTAAATACGAAGATATCTTCTATAAAACACAAATGATGTATGTATAATATTTTCCCTATTTATTTCTGCTGAATATGGCGGCCCCTGAGTTACAATAACGAGTGTATGCAGCTTTAGCCAAACGCATTAAACGATTATTTTTAAATACGAAGATATCTTCTATAAAACACAAATGACGCATATAATATTTTCCCTATTTATTTCTGTTGAAGACGGCGGCCTCTGATTTAAAATAACGAGTGTATGCAGCTTTAGCCAAACGCATTAAACGATTATTTTTAAATACGAAGTTTTCTTCTATAAAACACAAATGACGCATGTATAATATTTTCCCTATTTATTTCTGTTGAAGACGGCGGCCCCTGATTTAAAATAACGAGTGTATGCAGCTTTAGCCAAACGCATTAAACGATTATTTTTAAATACGAAGATAGCTTCTATAAAACACAAATACGTATGTATAATATTTTCCCTATTTATTTCTGTTGAAGACGGCGGCCCCTGAGTTACAATAACGAGTGTAAGCAGCTTTAGCCAAACGCATTAAACGATTATTTTTAAATACGAAGATATCTTCTATAAAACACAAATTACGTATGTATAATATTTTCCCTATTTATTTCTGTTGAAGACGGCGGCCCCTGAGTTACAATAACGAGTGTATGCAGCTTTAGCCAAACGCATTAAACGATTATTTTTAAATACGAAGATATCTTCTATAAAACACAAATTACGTATGTATAATATTTTCCCTATTTATTTCTGTTGAAGACGGCGGCCCCTGAGTTACAATAACGAGTGTATGCAGCTTTAGCCAAACGCATTAAACGATTATTTTTAAATACGAAGATAGCTTCTATAAAACACAAATTACGTATGTATAATATTTTCCCTATTTATTTCTGTTGAAGACGGCGGCACCTGATTTAAAATAACGAGTGTATGCAGCTTTAGCCAAACGCATTAAATGATTATTTTTAAATACGAAGATATCTTCTATAAAACACAAATTACGTATGTATAATATTTTCCCTATTTATTTCTGTTGAAGAAGGCGGTTCCTAAGTTACAATAACGAGTGTATGCAGCTTTAGCCAAACGCATTAAACGATTATTTTTAAATACGAAGATAGCTTCTATAAAACACAAATACGTATGTATAATATTTTCCCTATTTATTTCTGTTGAAGACGGCGGCCTCTGAGTTACAATAACGAGTGTATGCAGCTTTAGCCAAACGCATTAAACGATTATTTTTAAATACGAAGATATCTTCTATAAAACACAAATTACGTATGTATAATATTTTCCCTATTTATTTCTGTTGAAGACGGCGGCCCCTGAGTTACAATAACGAGTGTATGCAGTTTTAGCCAAACGAATTAAACGATTATTTTTAAAAACGAAGATATCTTCTATAAAACACAAATGACGTATGTATAATATTTTCCCTATTTATTTCTGTTGAAGATGGCGGCCTCTGATTTAAAATAACGAGTGTATGCAGCTTTAGCCAAACGAATTAAACGATTATTTTTAAATACGAAGATAGCTTCTATAAAACACAAATACGTATGTATAATATTTTCCCTATTTATTTCTGTTGAAGATGGCGGCCTCTGAGTTACAATAACGAGTGTATGCAGCTTTAGCCAAACGAATTAAACGATTATTTTTAAAAACGAAGATATCTTCTATAAAACACAAATGACGTATGTATAATATTTTTCCTATTTATTTCTGTTGAAGATGGCGGCCTCTGAGTTACAATAACGAGTGTATGCAGCTTTAGCCAAACGCATTAAACGATTATTTTTAAATACGAAGATATCTTCTATAAAACACAAATGATGTATGTATAATATTTTCCATATTTATTTCTGTTGAAGATGGCGGCCTCTGATTTAACGATGACAAGTACACTCATTTTGAATCAAATGGATTGACAAACTGTTTTGAAATTTGTAATGAATGTAGACATACGTACGTGTAAGATTCATTTCCATTCATCAATCCGTTTCAAAAAGGCGGGCTTTTTTAAACTACAATTTTCAATTTAAATTGTTATTATAAAAATATGCAAAATTTTTAATTAACCGAGCAAAGCTAGTTTTCTTTTATCTCGAATTTGGTTTGGTTTTGGGGCCTAATCTTTGGCATTTGGTTTGTTTGTTCTTCAGTTCCAGCCAAACACATAGACTGATTATTTTGAAATTTGGTTATTTGGTACCTTGTATACAACCTAAAGTATGTGTTTGAGTTTTTCCTTTTCCTTACACGATGGAGTTATTCCTACACGATGAATAGAAGGTTATTCCTACACGATGAATAGCATCATCGATAAGAGTGCAGATGCTGGTTATTTTCTGTATACTGGCTGAACGTCAAAGCATATATTGTGACCGCTTCGTTAAGAAATGGTACAAAATTTGCAATAAAGTTGATCCAGTAACACTTTCGTAAATATACCCGCTGGGGAGTGCAGACTAGCTGCACCTATTGAGAGGATTTAGACGTCCCTCGCTGTACCCGAGTCTAACACACACTTACACTTACAACATTACACTTACGACTTTAATCCTTTACACTCGCACTTACATTTAGGGAGACGATAATAGCCTTAATGTGCTTTTCGCCTTTAAAGAAATCGTAAATATTACGGTTACCGGTCAAACTGGAGGAAAAATATACAACTATCGTGTAGAGCTCTGTATATTAATTAAGAATATACTTCGAGGTCTAGTGTTCTTTGAACTACTAATTAAATTAGTTCTTTAAAAACGATGTTGATGCTTGGAGCTCAGCGTTGCCAGTTCGTGCGGTAAAGTAAGCAATGCTTAAACTTGCCTTGCTTAGTCAGGTCCATACGTGGCAACAGCGCAGATCCAACCACTCGCTTGATTTCGTACTTGCTACTATAGTGACGGTACCGAAAGATATATATATATTAACGTCTGACTATTGTGCACACTTGGGCTAATGCAGACGATGGGATGATTTATAGGGTATGAAAATGCAAAACCCTAGCCGGGAATCGAATCCGGGTCCTCGGGCTGAAAGCCCACTACGCTATCAACTATGCCACCGAGGCGGCTACCGAAAGATATAAGTCAATAAAGTTGAAAAAATATGTTTAATTTTCGTATCATCAATTTAAGGTTCTACAACTTGATCAAGGACTCCCACTTTCAAATTCCCTGCATGACAAAGTTTTTCTTCGTCTTCGTCACACACAAAAACAAAATTTTTGAATACCTAAATATGCTAACACCCTAGAATTCAAAATTTCAGTTCGTTTCATTAAAACTTGATACTAAAATTAATGTTGGTAATATAGCCTACTGGGCGAAATCGTTATCCAACAAAACCCGTTCATCATTTATAAATGATCACAGTTTTAAATTTTTTAAATGCAAACAATTTTTACCTTAGGCTATTTTAAAAATCCGATTTTATTATCGCAATTATCGTTTAAATCTATATAAAAATTGGAATTAAAATTTTCTTCCATCACGTCAGCGTAATTTTTTAAAATTATTTTGTCTTGATAAACAATACGAAAACATATTTAACGGTTTTTATCGTGCAATTAATTTTACGAAACAATCGTATTACAGCTTAACGTTTTTTTGTAAATGACACCGAACAGAAAAATATCAGGGAACGAGAGAATATGTTAAAAAAAGACAGAAAAAGTTGGATGTGTCGTTAGCTGTACGATATTTAAAAATATAAAATGTAAAACAGATGAAAGAAAACTTATAACGAAGTTAATATCTGTGTGTTATGTGACAATTATTTTAGTACTAAAGGGTTGTTTTTGTGATAAAAACCCTACGTACACGTAACCTGACTTACTCGTTTGATGTAAAATGAACGCAAACATAAAATATCAAACTGCAATTATTAAACTTTGTGCAAACCTATCAGGTTAGCGTGTTTCTCTTGCGTTTTAAAATATCTATTAGTTAAATCTATCTTAGTGGACAGGAAACCTTAATGACCGAAAGCAACGAGATCTCTGGTTTAATTCGACCTTTTCGTATTTAATTTCTGTTTGTTGCGCAGTTTTGGTCAAACGCATTAACCGATTGTTTTGAAATTTGGTACGGAGGTACCTCCCTTAGAGCTTGAATTGTGGATGTATGATTTTTTTCGCCTTTTTTCCATTTAAAAATAGCGTTCAGTTTTAGCCAAACACACTGATCTATTGTTTTGAGATTTGGTACGAAGGACACTGTACAAAGCCAGCACGAAGTATGTTCAAGAATTTTTCCCATTCACTTCCATATAAAAAAGGAGCTTCTGATGTGCCGATGACCAGTGTAGTTGAAGGCTGTTTCTTGTAATACTAGCTGAACGGCAAGACCAATTATGTTGACCGTTTCATGCAATAAAAGCTTAAAATTTCCAATAAAGGTGATCCAGTAATAATTTATTTAGTATTAGATTTACAAGTAAATTGACAGAAAGATTACAAGCGTTATCGTGGAGCTGTGGTCAGGAAATCAAATAAGAACATACTGTAAGTTCTACTGTTCTTTGACCCCGCAGGGGAGTGCAGCCTAGTTGCACCTATTGAGAGGATTTAGACGTACCTCGCGGTACCCGAGTCTAACACACACTTACGCTTACAACACTACACTTACGACTTTTAACACCTTACACTCACACTTACATTTAGCGAGGCTATAATAGCCTCATTGTCCTTTTCGTCTTTAAAAAAATACTGTTCTTTGAACTACTGGTTATAGTGGACCAACATTTTTTTGCATTTTATCAGGCAGTAATATTATAGTGGACTATTATCGCTTGTTGTGAAAAATACTACAAATTAAAACGTAACAAAATCAGAAATTATTAATTATATTTGGTAGAAATAATTATAGTGGACAAGAAAGTTATTTTATTACGCATTAATTTATAGTGGATGGCATATTTATTGTTTATTTAAAAAACAATTAAAATATACCGGGCAATAATTTTACCTATTTTATCGGGCCGAACTAATTTATTGATTATATTGAAAAAAGTAATACAAGAGTTGACTATAGAAATATAGTTGAATATTATGTAAGACAGAAATTGTTTTAGTGGACAAATAAATTATTTTTTAAATAGGAGTAATTATACTGGACAACATATCTATTATAATGAACGACAACTACAAAATAGTTTATAACACGTTTAGAAATTTAATGTATTGGGCAGAAGTAATTATAGTATAACAAATGAATTGATAACAGTGTTTAACAAATTATTATATTAGTACTAATAATAGTTGAAAAACAAAATTGTTGAGTACTATGTACCAACAAGATATTATACTGGACAGTGTTATATTAATAATAGTTTCACTCTGTGGAAATTTTATGTTCGGAAAATTTGTACAGAAATTTTGTAGGAATGCCAATGTTTATATATTGTACAATAACACGACTGAAACTATTTAATAAATCAACACGAAAAAGTTAGTGATATTTACTATTTTTCTAATGAAACTTCAATTATCCTTTCCACTGAATTACTATTATAATTTTAAGTACATTAAACACGTTTTCCTAATTGAAACCATTTTTCTTAAATACGTGCTCTACAAAAATGTTTTTTCAGTCAGAAAATGGAGTTACGAAATCATATAAAACTCTAATCTAACGGTTTATATTATAGTGAATAACAAAATGTACTACATATCCTTAAACAGTACTAATTATAGTGGACAAAACGTTCCTTGATTATAGCGAACAACAGATCTATTATAATGGACAATATACGTACCTAATAAGCTGTAATAACGGTGGCAAGATAATGCCTAATTTCAGATTGGTTCTAACAAGCATTAGTTTACAACACGTCACTCAAAACCAGTGTTATATATTTATCGATTAGGCAGTTACAGTGAATTAACTTCGTAAATCTACACTTAAAATATGAGTTTTGTTTCAATACCAAATACTCGTAGAAAAATATGAGCTATTTTCATACCAATTAAATCACAATGAACATCTGTGTTCAACACAATTGTTTCTAAAAGAAACCTTATTTCGATTTTTCGCCTAAATCGTATAATAGGCATTTTCGATGTTTTCACTCCAAGTCTAAAGTCGAACTTGATGTGTATATTTGTGTTTGCGAGTTTGTTAGTCCGTTCACGTGTGCGAATTCGATCCAATTTTATTCAAACTTGGAAATAACATATTTCGTAGCAGCTTGGACTCGTTCGTTACACATTGGAATTCATTCAATAGTTAGTTTTAAAATAGCGGCCATTTCAAGTGTTTGAGAACATTATGTTTTTTTTTATCTTCCATACTTTTGAAAATCTGTTTTCTCAATCGTAATCACCGTTAACATTTGCATAATTTTGCATTTTCACAAATTCCATACAAGTTAAGAAAATTGATTTGACCAAATTTTATTTTCGTATTTTGAATGTCAGTTTTTAACACTAATTTACGTAGATTTTAACGCTGATTATGGTAAAGAAATTGTATTTTTAAATTATTGTGAAATTTATAGAAAATTATGTTAGCTACAGATATAAGCTATATTTATATCTTATAGTTTTTACTTTTTTTAAACACAATCAAAAAACACATTTGCTTTTTTGCCTACTTTTTTAAAAATCGCTTAACAGCAATGTGAGCGACAATTATCCTGACATTTATTATATTCCACGTTTCGTTTCCAATTTGTTAACTTATAACCTTTAGATCACAGTAGACATTACGTTAAACCAGTAACAACAGTCAATTTAAGCTAAAGTACGTGTTCACATATTCACCTATTCTACAACAAGAAGCAGCAACCCTCACAGGTCCCTGGCTTGACAGGCGGGTTTAAGTCGGGGGATATGTGGTTAACACTCAAACGCCATCGCTGTAACTGACATTGACATTCGCCGTACGTCACAATAACTTCGGAAACTGGGTCAATGTGATTTTGTACTCACAGGAAATTATCCTGATACGAAAATGTTATTGAAAACGAAACGACGACGAAGTGATTAGTGGTGAAGAATGCATCAGGATACTGATACAGACATGCAAGGACTGCATGATGAAGTAACCGGCTGTGGTTAGGACAGGATGATGGTGGTCTCAACTTTCTGCAACCCGACACCAGGGGGCACATTCTTTGTCTTGGCTTCGTCATACGCGACAGATTTAAGTATATTCTCAACTGACGCTTAATTAAATACACAGGCCTTGCTTACTGTATATTAATTAACTGAGTCTTTTGATTTAATGTACGCCTTTCTCAATTAGCAAAAATGTAATAAACTTTTGTTGTTTCATCTACACTTATGCGACATTATCAGTTAGCGTAAATATAATAAACTTTAGTTGTTTCATTTTACACTTATGCGAAATCTCAGTTAGCGTAAATATAATAAACTTTTGTTGTTTCATTTTACACTTATGCGAAATCTCAGTTAGCGTAAATATAATAAACTTTTGTTGTTTCATCATTCACTTATGTGAAATCTCAATTAGCGTACGTATAATAAACTTTTGTTGTTTCATCATTCACTTATGTGAAATCTCAATTAGCGTACGTATAATAAACTTTTGTTGTTTCATCTTGCACTTATGTGAAATCTTAATTAGCGTAAATATAATAAACTTTTGTTGTTTCATCTTGCACTTATGCGAAATATCAATTAGCGTAAATACAATAAACTTTTGTTGTTTCATCTTTCACTTATGCGAAATCTCAGTTAGCGTAAATATAATAAACTTTAGTTGTTTCATTTTACACTTATGCGAAATCTCAGTTAGCGTAAATATAATAAACTTTTGTTGTTTCATTTTACACTTGTGCGAAATCTCAGTTAGCGTAAATATAATAAACTTTTGTTGTTTCATCATGCACTTATGTGAAATCTCAGTTAGCGTACATATAATAAACTTTTGTTGTTTCATCTTGCACTTATGTGAAATCTCAATTAGCGTAAATATAATAAACTTTTGTTGTTTCATATTGCACTTATGCGAAATATCAATTAGCGTAAATATAATAAACTTTTGTTGTTTCATCTTCCACTTATGCGAAATCTCAGTTAGCGTAAATATAATAAATTTTTGTTGTCTCATCTTACACTTATGCGAAATATCAATTAGCGTAAATATAATAAACGTTTGTTGTTTCATCTTGCACTTATGCGAAATATCAATTAGCGTAAATATAATAAACGTTTGTTGTTTCATCAAGCACTTATGCGAAATATCAATTAGCGTAAATATAATAAACGTTTGTTGTTTCATCTTACACTTATGCGAAATATCAATTAGCGTAAATATAATAAACTTTTGTTGTTTCATCTTGCACTTATGCGAAATATCAATTAGCGTAAATATAATAAACGTTTGTTGTTTCATCAAGCACTTATGCGAAATCTCAATTAGCGTAAATACAATAAACTTTTGATGTTTCATTTTGCACGTATAATAAACCTTTGGACTTATATCTTGCACTTATGTGAAATTCTTAATGTGAAATGTCTTATTTATTTATTATTGAACGTTGATAAACTTTTATTGTTTATCATTTTACACTTTTGTGAAATTCTCAGTTATTAGCATAAATTCATAAACTTTTTGTTGTTTCATCTTGCACTCATGAGAAATATATTTTTGTGAAAATCTGAGCGAAAATACAATACTGATGTTAAAGCTTAAAAGAAATCGCTAAGCAGAACAGATAAAAATGTATTGCTATTTTTTATGTATTGCTATGACTAATTATTCACGTGGTCATGTTCGAGCTATTGTCGAAAATTCGATTTTTATCAGTAAAATTGGGAGATTAGACCTCGTGCCAAATTTCGTCAAAATCGATCAATTTCATCTTTTTTTTTTGATCGGCTAAAGCACAAACACCGACGGACGAAAATTCAAGAAAACCCATTTTTCACACTGAGCAGTAAATGTAAAGATACATGAAAATATCTCGATAATTTAGTTTTCACACAGTTAATCTTTCGCTTTACTTAAGTAAAAATACAAAATACAATTATAAAATTAATAATGTATTAATTTTAAATTTTATTTTATTTTTTAACGGTCATGCTGCCAGTTAGACCGTGACTATTGACGGAGTGATCGGCGTTAACAGAAAGATTAAACCTTAGTACAGTAATCGAGCCGCGAACCTACGACCTTGAAGTGCGTAGTTCAGAAATGCAGCAGACTGGCCGATTTCTAAAATTATCTAACCGTTCATTAATAATTAACTGTCAAAAATAAATTCAAAGTTGAAATTCATTTTATTAAATTTAGTAACCTTACAATTTTACATTTAAAAAAATATTTTTAATTACAGATATAATTTCAAATTTCCCCAAAACAAATTCAGATTAAAATAATACCGAATTTATAGTGCATTTACGTTAAACGTTTCAGTTATTGCGTGCGTTAAGTATAAATGCACTTTATCGTCCTCTAAACATTTTCCGACTTCATCTTTTTCCTGGCTCACATTCAAGGCGATAATGCCCATCTAATAAATATTCAGGATCGAAAAATGACCGCAGGGTATATTTACCACATTTGTGTTGTTTACGATCTCTGATAAGGCACACATTTTGTGTGGAAGTGAAAAACACGTTTTTTTAATGTTTTACTGCAGTGTTTGAACCGAAGGAACGTCTCGTAAGATAAAATCTTTCAAATGTATAAACTGTTTCCTTTCATTTCGAAATAATTAAATATAATTAATAAAATATTATTTTATTTAATGTTACGTATTAGTAATTTTAATTAAGTACTGTGGTATTTCGTTATGACGTCACTGTAGGGAACAGAAAGAAATGACGTAACGACCGACCGACAGAAAAAAATTTTAATTGAGTTATTCAGAAAGGGAAAATAAAGGAGGCTATCTTTGCATTGATACATTAATTTTTATTATTAAATTTTTGCTTATGACAGTGATAATTACAGATTTTATAAATTGTGAAAGACTACAATCAAATTATTTTTCGTAGCAAAATCGAGGGGACAATACAGCGCAACTACAATTGTATGTGTGCATAAGTGTAGTGTGATAGAATAAACATACATCTCAGTCTCGAAAACAACAATACAATTTTGTAAAATGACAGACGTTTACAGTATTATTAGCAGTATTAATTTTGGTGGCTGGCTACGTTCTTATTTATCATTCAGTCAACTTTGTCATTTAATAAACGGACTATAAGTACAGCCACTATTACCAAAATCGTGCTCGATATCAGCGACTGAAGTCCAAGTAATTGGACCATCTGCCGCTACGAATACTGCAAGTGCAGGAACAAGGGTGGAGATGTTTCATAAGATAGACAGTACTATTACCTAACTGTAATTGAAAACTCTGCCGTGCTCAAACACGGATGTAAAACAGGCGACCCTTTTTATAGAGATTTAAATAACAAACTGAAAAAATTTTATTCGTTTTAAAAATAGACTTATTTTTGGCGACCATTTTTAATTAAATAAGAAACTGAAAAAAATTGTATTCGTTTTAAAAATAGACTTACTTTTGGCGACCATTTTTATAGAGAATTAACTAAAAAATTGTATTCGTTTTAAAAATAGACTTACTTTTAGGACCATTTTTAATTAAATAACAAACTGAAAAAAATTGTATTCGTTTTAAAAATAGACTTACTCTTGAGACCATTTTTAATTAAATAACAAACTGAAAAAAATTGTATTCGTTTTAAAAATAGACTTACTTTTGGCGACCATTTTTATAGAGAATTAACTAAAAAATTTTATTCGTTTTAAAAATAGACTTACTTTTGGCGACCATTTTTATAGAGAATTAACTAAAAAATTATATTCGTTTTAAAAATAGACTTACTTTTGGGACCATTTTTAATTAAATAACAAACTGAAAAAAATTGTATTCGTTTTAAAAATAGACTTACTTTTGGCGACCATTTTTATAGAGAATTAACTAAAAAATTGTATTCGTTTTAAAAAAAAGACTTACTTTTGGGACCATTTTTAATTAAATAACAAACTGAAAAAAATTGTATTCGTTTTAAAAATAGACTTACTTTAGGCGACCATTTTTATAGAGAATTAACAAAAAAATTGTATTCGTTTTAAAAATATACTTACTTTTGGTGACCCATTTTATAGAGAATTAAATAACAATCTGAATAAAAACCGACTTAGTTTTGCTTTGTTTGTCTATTTAATGTCAACTGTTCGAATCAAACAAACAAATTCACGAATAAAAAAGAAATTTATGTTAACAGTAGATTATATATATAGACGATATAGTGAATATCAAAATCGGTTTATCTTATTTTGCTAAAATCTATAAATTTGTAACTCACGTAGCGTAATAAACTCGACATTTTAAACACACGTACCGTGAGTTAATAGGAAAAACCTTCACGGCTGACGGAGTAGGGTCTACACTGACTTCGCATTTATTCGCATATAAGCGAAATTTGAACAGAATACGATAATAGATTTGAAGAAATTAAAGCGATTTTAGTGTTTCATTGTTAGAAGTTTCAGAATGTGTTCGTTCGTAAGTAAACAAAAAAATGAAAAATTTTCCAAATGTTTTTGAACAATTTATTTCACAAAGTAACCGAAATTACGCAGCAATTTAATTAAAACTTATTTTGTTTAACTTTTCCACTGGTTAACTCCAGAAATGGTCCACTGCCAACTGTAAACAGGCCACGAGTTTATACAGCACATTCGTTTTTATAAGTTGCAACACGTCGCGAGAAAATCTTAAGTGCTATAGACCGTTGCATTATGTATAGTGTCCAGTTCAAAATAGTAAAAACAGAGTTTATTGTAAGTAATAAAATAGAAATTTATGAACACGACAGGACTGCATAAAAATATACAATATACGGAGAATTTGAAAATGTTAAGAAATAAATAAAATAGAAATTTATGAACACGACAGGACTGCATAAAAATATACAGTATACGGAGAATTTGAAAATATTAAAAAATAAATAAAATAGAAATTTATGAACACGACAGGACTGCATAAAAATATACAATATACGGAGAATTTGAAAATGTTAAAAAAAATATAAATTTATGAACACAACAGGACTGCATAAAAATATACAATATACGGAGAATTTGAAAATATTAAAAAATAAATAAAATAGAAATTTATGAACACGACAGGACTGCATAAAAATACACAATATACGGAGAATTTGAAAATGTTAAAAAATAAATAAAATAGATATTTATGAACACGACAGGACTGCATAAAAATATACAATATACGGAGAATTTGAAAATGTTAAAAAATAAATAAAATAGAAATTTATGAACACGACAGGACTGCATAAAAATATACAATATACGGAGAATTTGAAAATGTTAAAAAATAAATAAAATAGAAATTTATGAACACGACAGGACTGCATAAAAATATACAGTATACGGAGAATTTGAAAATATTAAAAAATAAATAAAATAGAAATTTATGAACACGACAGGACTGCATAAAAATATACAATATACGGAGAATTTGAAAATGTTAAAAAATAAATAAAATAAAAATTTATGAACACGACAGGACTGCATAAAAATATACAATATACGGAGAATTTGAAAATGTTAAAAAATAAATAAAATAGAAATTTATGAACACGACAGGACTGCATAAAAATATACAATATACGGAGAATTTGAAAATGTTAAAAAATAAATAAAATAGAAATTTATGAACACGACAGGACTGCATAAAAATATACAATATACGGAGAATTTGAAAATGTTAAAAAATAAATAAAATAGAAATTTATGAACACGACAGGACTGCATAAAAATATACAATATACGGAGAATTTGAAAATGTTAAAAAATAAATAAAATAGAAATTTATGAACACGACAGGACTGCATAAAAATATACAATATACGGAGAATTTGAAAATGTTAAAAAATAAATAAAATAGAAATTTATGAACACGACAGGACTGCATAAAAATACACATTATACGGAGAATTTGAAAATGTTAAAAAATAAATAAAATAGAAATTTATGAACACGACAGGACTGCATAAAAATATACAGTATACGGAGAATTTTAAAATGTTAAAAAATAAATAAAATATAAATTTATGAACAAGACAGGACTGCATAAAAATATACAATATACGGAGAATTTGAAAATATTAAAAAATAAATAAAATAGAAATTTATGAACACGACAGGACTGCATAAAAATACACAATATACGGAGAATTTGAAAATGTTAAAAAATAAATAAAATAGAAATTTATGAACACGACACGGCTGCATAAAAATATACAATATACGGAGAATTTGAAAATGTTAAAAAATAAATTTAATAAAAATTTATGAACACGACAGGACTGCATAAAAATATACAATATACGGAGAATTTGAAAATGTTAAAAAATAAATAAAATAAAAATTTAAAAACAAGACAGTACTGCAAAAAATATACAACATACGGAGAATTTGAAAATGTTAAAAAATAAATAAAATAGAAATTTATGAACAAGACAGGACTGCATAAAAAATATACAATATACGGAGAATTTGAAAATGTTAAAAAAAAAAGAAATTTATGAACACAACAGGACTGCATAAAAATATACAATATACGGAGAATTTGAAAATGTTAAAAAATAAATAACATAAAAATTTATAAACACGACAGGACTGCATAAAAATATACAATATACGGAGAATTTGAAAATGTTAAAAAATAAATGAAGTAAAAATTTATGAACAAGACAGGACTGCATAAAAATATACAACATACGGAGAATTTGAAAATGTAAAAAAATGAATAAAATAGAAATTTATGAAGACGACAGGACTGCATAAAAATATACAATATACAGAGAATTTTAAAATGTTAAAAAATAAATAAAATAGAAATTTATGAACACCACAGGACTGCATAAAAATATACAATATACGGAGAATTTGAAAATGTTAAAAAATAAATAAAATAAAAATTTATGAAGACGACAGGACTGCATAAAAATATACAATATACGGAGAATTTTAAAATGTTAAAAAATAAATAAAATATAAATTTATGAACAAGACAGGACTGCATAAAAATATACAATATACGGAGAATTTGAAAATGTTAAAAATTGAATAAAATAAAAATTTATGAACACGACAGGACTGCATAAAAATATACAATATACGGAGAATTTTAAAATGTTAAAAAATAAATAAAATAGAAATTTATGAACACGACAGAACTGCATAAAAATATACAATATACGGAGAATTTGAAAATGTTAAAAAAAAAGAAATTTATGAACACGACAGGACTGCATAAAAATATACAATATACGGAGAATTTGAAAATGTTAAAAAATAAATAAAATAAAAATTTATGAACACGACAGGACTGCATAAAAATACACAATATACGGAGAATTTGAAAATGTTAAAAAAAAAGAAATTTATGAACACGACAGGACTGCATAAAAATACACAATATACGGAGAATTTGAAAATGTTAAAAAATAAATAAAATAGAAATTTATGAACACGACAGGACTGCATAAAAATATACAATATACAGAGAATTTGAAAATGTTAAAAAAAAAGAAATTTATGAACACGACAGGACTGCATAAAAATATACACAATATACGGAGAATTTGAAAATGTAAAAAAATAAATAAAATAGACATTTATGAACACGACAGGACTGCATAAAAATATACAATATACGGAGAATTTGAAAATGTTAAAAAATAAATAAAATAGAAAAAAGGCAAGTAAAAAGTAATTATTAAAACATGTTGACTTGCAAATGTTTGAATATATAGAAACTTCTAAAAAAAACATACCTGTGCAAAAAAAATCATTTATCTTCCTGAACAAGATTATATATCAATTTAGATTCATGAAAAGTCTCGCAGGGGGTGCAGACTAGCTGCACGTATTGAGAGGATTTAGACGTGCCTCGCGCTACCCAAGTCTAACACACACTTACACTTACAACACTACACTTACGACTTCAACACTTTACACTCACACTTACATTTAGAGAGGCGATAATAGTCTCAATGTGCTTTTCGCCTTATTATAAAAAAAAGTCATGAAAAGACCTGCCTACTTTTAAAACATAATTTTCGTAATCACGTAATATAGTAGGACTATATCAATTACTTACTAACATTACGTTTTAAAGGAAAGAAAATTCGTTGAACTACAGAACTACATTGTATAATAATACTTATTGGCATATGCATATTACAATCACTGCAATTATTCTGAAATTAATTATAAACTCATTAAAAATAATTAGTTGTATAATAATCTTAGATATACAATTATGATTTAATTTTGAAGTAGTCTTTAAGTTATTACTACTGTTTATAGGCTGTATTACAGTTACTATTACTGTTTATAGGCTGTATTACAGTTATTACTACTGTTTATAGGCTGTATTAAAGTTACTATTACTGTTTATAGGCTGTATTACAGTTATTACTACTGTTTATAGGCTGTATTACAGTTATTACTACTGTTTATAGGCTGTATTACAGTTATTATTACTGTTTTTAGGCTGTATTACAGTTACTATTACTGTATATAGGCTGTATTACAGTTATTATTGCTGTTTTAGCTGCCTCGGTTGCCTTGTCGATAGCGTACTGGACTTTCACCCCGAGGACCCGGGTTCGATTCCCGGCCAGGGCTTGGCATTTTCATACGCTATAAATCATCTCATCGTCTGCATTAGCCCAAGTGTGCACAATAGTCGAACGTTAAAAAAAAATTGCTGATTATAGGCTGTATTACAGTTATTATTACTGACTATATGCTGTATTGCAGTTATTATTACTGTTTATAGGCTGTATTACAGTTATTATTACTGTTCATATAGGCTATTTTCCATTAATTATAAAGCAATACACGACATTTCAAGAGTATGGCTCATCTCTTGTTCTCAAGTGCCTAATTTAAAACCCAAACATGCAAGTAGAACACAAACCTAGATGCCTATGTGTTAATATTTAAATACTAAAAAAATACAAGAATGTACAAACATTTATTGTTGTCTTGTACACCTTTTTTTAATACATTAATTGTCAGCGTTTTTGTGCGTAAATATCATTTATTATTTTTTTAAACACGTATCATGTTTTAGTACTGGTTTTGATGTTGAATTTTGCGGAACACATGATGTGAAAAAATTTTGTATATTGATATATAACAATATATTTTGCATATCGCGTCTTATATTAAATTATAATTAAAAATTACTGTGTTTCCGCCTGAAATCGCAGAGGACCTTCGGCGCGTGAAGCAGACGCGATAACCACGACTCTACGGAAACTACGAAGAAAATTGACCGTTTTAAGTATGTGAAAAATCGATAATTTAATTTTGATAGTTATATTAAAATAACAGTTTTTTATATTGATTCGTAAAGATCAGCTGATTTAATTGAACAGCTGATACGCTGTAATAAGTTTTAAGTTATGTTGTTAAAAAAACTACCTATGTTAGTTTGTCAAATTTTCGTAATTAAAATAAAAAAGGAAGAGAAAACATGATACATGATTTGTA
>CM040190.1:90692379-90722379 GCA_022606455.1 Callitettix versicolor
GCCAGGGCTTGGCATTTTCATACGCTATAAATCATCCCATCGTCTGCATTAGCCCAAGTGTGCACAATAGTCGAACCTTAAACAAAAAAAAAAAAAAATCTTCTGTTCTAAATCTTTTAGAATATAAAGGAACGCTCACGTCTGTAATGATTGATGTTATTTTAATCGGCGAAGCTTTGAGTTTCCAAGGTTAGATTGCGCCACTGTAGCAAAACACAGAAGAGTATTTCCTATTATCCATATTTAAAACGGAGTTTGTTTGTTCAGAGGGAATGTTAATATGCTAAAATTGGCCATACCGACGCAACAAATCGTCATATGAAGTACAATGCGCGATCTTCTGTTCTAAATATTTTAGAATATAAAAGAACGCTCACGTCTGTAATAATTGATGTTATTCTAATCGGCGAAGCTTTGAGTTTCCAAGGCTAGATTGCGCCACTGTAGCAACACACAGAACAGTATTTCCCATTCTCCATATTTAAAACGGAGTTTGTTTGTGCAGAGAGAATGTTAATATGCTAAAATTGGCCACACCGACGCCACAAATCATCATATGAAGTATACTACGCGATCTTCTGTTCTAAATCTGAACTATAAAACCAGTTAACAATACCCTTCAGCCTCCCGTATGTATTCATAAATTTCGTATGTGTTAATATATTCCGTATATTTGTATATTAATATTCCCTATTTTTGTGTTAAATATTAACAGTGCATGGAATAAAGAACAAACGTAATATCAGTGATTTTGATTTATTTTTTTTGTACTGACAACAACAAACATATCCATTTGAAAACTGACATTTCGTTTGAACAACTGGGAATTCAGTTTCCAAATGCAGTACGGACTCTTCTACATTGCCAATATACAATATTTAACTTCAAATTGTAAATACCACTTAGCAAACTGAAAGTTTACCTAAAAGTGAAGCAAAGTTTTATCTAATTAATTAATCTGTTTATAACATTCAAACTGAACAGCTGTTCAACAACCATTAAGTTTTAATGATTTTTAACAAGTATTTTGTAATTAATAAAAAAGTCTATAAAAATTTGGAAGCTGTATTTTTCATAAATCTTAGAAATTTTCTTTCAAAGGAACACGTTAGAACTTTCCTTCAAAGGTTTGTAAATTTTGAACAGAGTTATAAAAGTAATATTTGTCTAAATTATTTACAAAATGACGGAGTTTTTAGACTTACGGTATTAAATAAGTAACAGATCTACTGAAAGATCTATTATTAATTTTCCTTTCATTACGTAATGTAAAAAGGAACAGTTAAAAATACTTTTTTGAACTGGGTCTTGGAACGAGTAATAAATAAATAGCCTATTAGTTAAGAGTTTTGTATTCATACGCGTATGTTCGATGAAGAAGGAACCGCCAAATGTAAACAAGTACTGTGCAAAAATGTATTTAAATTGATTGCGCTAAATACGACAATATATATCGCAATGCGATTAAAACTAGTATTTTCTTTTTTAAACAATTTTTCGTATATTGAAAATATACGATAACATAAGATAAGATAATCGAAGTTTAATAGCAATTGGCTTGGTTCCAAAAAAGCAGAAATATAACAAATAAATTAAGAAAATAGCACACTGTTAAACTTGGAACCACTGAAAACAACCAATACGAAATCAAACACAAAGAAACACAATAGATCAGTAATGCAGTCCACATCTCACTACAACAATGGTATCAGCTGGTAACAACAGCTGATTTTGAGTGATAGATGCTTCACGTCTACGTCGTCTGCTCACGTAGATTAATTAATTACCCCAAATCAGGATGTCTTTAGCAATGAGTCAACTAAACGTTATTAATAAATTATGCGAAGGATAAAATTAAGTTATCCTAACCTACAAATAAACGGTATTATTAATAAAAAATTGCAACAAGTTTGCACATTGTTTTTTTTTAACACAATTGTCTTTCTAATGTAATGGAAACAAAGTTTCAAAAACTTACAACGTTAAGTAACATTCGATAAGTGAAAATTAAACTGGTAGACAAATTATTTTATTAAAATATGCAAAATAATTTTTAAAAAATAACTTTTTTTATTTTACCTTTTTGAAAGTTTAATTGAACCATCGTAATCAGCGTTATTAGAATTTTTAAATTAAGTTGACAATACCAAAATGCGGTTCCAATAAGGATTGGTTTTTGTATTTTTAATCGGATTTGAAAGTTCAATTTGATAATTAACGCCTATTTAATTCAAACTTGCAACGGAAGTCGATCTTGTAAATAGCTCGGACAAGTTAGTTATCTAAGCAAAACACAGAGCTCACCATCGTAATTACGAGGGTTGATCAAATATAAACGAGACTGATTTTTTAAAAAATTTATTGCTTACTTACAAATTATTCTTGATACAACTTATTTTTCTACATAGTCTCCCGCACGAGTAACACATTTTTCCCACCGGATTGGAAGTTTTTTAATTCCATCTTCGTAAAAAGTTCTCGGGCGTTCATTGAGCAATTGGAGCACGAAGGTCTCCACCGCAGAATCGTCTTCGAAACGCTGGCCTCCAAGCGCCTCTTTGAGTGGCCCAAACAGGTGATAGTCGCAGGGTGATAAGTCTGGACTGTATGGGGGATGTTCCATTGGTTCCCAGCCAATTTGATCGAGTTTAAGCCTCGTAGCGTTCGCCGAATGTGGTCGGGCATTATCGTGAAGAAGAATGACGTTTCTCGCCGGTTTAGATTTCCTTTTCCTAAGAAAAGACTGTTTTGCGGCCTCTAAAACATCGCAATAATATTGTGCATTTATTGTGCGTCGTTGATGGAGGAAATCGACGTGAAAGGCGCCTTGATTGTCGAAAAATACAGTGGCCATTACCTTCCCGGCCGACGATCGTGATTTGGCTGCTTCGTTTTCTACTGCTTCCCGTCCTTCGGCGAATTCCTTGTGCCAAGCAAAAACGCGAGCTCTTGACAGGGTCCTGTCCCCGTATTGAGCCGTCAATCTACGAAAGATTTCAGTCGGATTGACCCCCTCCTTGGCCAAGAACTTAATAATAATTCTCTGCTCCACGGAAACGTGCACTTCACTCTCACTCATAGTATAGTTTTATACTGAAGGGTCCGAACGGAAATGTTGCCCGTCTACGCCCGTCCCAAACCTCCCAGGCTACCTGAAACGCCACCCTTTAGAGTTCAATGTCCAACGGAAAAGTTTTTAGAAAGTCAGTCTCGTTTATATTTGATCAACCCTCGTAGCTTTAAAAACTACATCAAACAACACCGTAGAACGCTTGTCTAGTCGGTGGAATAACGCTTGTCTAGTCGGTGGAATAGTCGGTGTAAGACATGCGCACATACAACTGCATTAAAATTTTAGGTTCCATACTAAGTATGAATAATATTATATTTATGTATATTAAACAAACTGCTCGCACACGCACACATACGCACGCACGCACACACGCGTGCGCGCGCACCACACCCACACATCACACACACACACACACACACACACACACACACACACACACACACACACACACACACACACACACACACACACACACACACACACACACACACACACACACACACACACACACACACACACACACACACACACACACACACACACACACACACACACACACACACACACACACACATTATTAGTACACAAACACGTTGGTCCAAACACTAATTCATAATTTAACCGAATTACGTAAACACAGTCATAGTTAAATAGAACAGATGACTTCAAACGTAATCATAAAGTAGATATTGGAGTATGGCGGAGTGACGTAAGAATATATTTGGGTCCGCCGCTACTCGACGCTTGAATATATGCTCGTCCTATATTTAACTTGAGAATCACTATAGCGGTGTAGGATGTAGGCAATAAAAGTTGCAGCTTCCGTCCCCCACCCCTCCCCCCCGCCGCGTCTCTACAATCTTAATTTTATCGTGTCTCTTACAATGGGCCTTTAATACTACACGAAATCGTTTCCAATGCGGCTTCGTTTATTTGAACAGTATCAATAAACTAGAGGCGCTTACATTTATATTGATTGTAGCCGGCGTTGAACAAGCAAAAACGTTGGTAATTGGACACAACATTAACATGATACTGTATCTAATGGTAATGGTGAAAAAAAACATTACACAAAAATCAATTACTTCCTCACTAAAATAAGTTGTGAAGTTGCCAAAAAAACCCTGGATAATAGGATTAATTTTTGAAAATCGTTTCATAGCGCTCAAATTGCGATCATATAAGGAAAATTTACTCAAATCAGTGAGGAAAATTTTAAACGAAAACACATTTCGGTTCTCTTATTTCCAATTAACTACACATTCTTGAGTTATGAACAATCATAGGTTATCAGACCAACATTTGATGAATCAATTTTTAGAAACTATAAAGGTTTTCAATTCTCGTTTTAATTTTCGAAGCTCATTTTTGGAGATACAACGACTCAAAAACTCTTTTTTTGTCATAATCGAATGCATTTGAACAGACTTTTATCAAAATCATTAGAAAAGGTTTAGAAAAATTCGTTTTGTAACTAGTTTTTGGACAAAAAGCTTGAAAAACCAATTTCGCAGAAAAATAAGTGCCTAGAGATACAAACAAACCAGACCTATTTTTCATACATTTATTGTGTTAGCATGCGCGCGCGTGCGCGAGTGCGCGTGCACACACACACACACACACACACACACACACACACACACACACAGGGAGAGGGAGGAGAGAGGGATAAAGGTTTTTTTTTTGACTTGGAGAACTTTAAAACGAATAGATCCAACAAACTCTCACGAAAATATCCAACAAAATATATAGATAGATCCAACAAAATATCACACATAGATCCAACAAAATGTATGGATAGATCTATCAAAATCTCACTAATAGATTATAAATAAATCCAACAATATATCACGAATAAATCCATTAAATATCACAACAGATTCAACAAAATATTATTAAAGATCCAACAAAATCACAAGCATAGATCCAACAAAATCTCACGAATAGATCCATCAAATTTCACGATAAATCCATCACTATTAAATCCAAAGAAATTTCACGAAGAGATCCAATAAAATCTCACGAAAAGGACAACAATATCTCACGGGTAAATCTATCAAAATCGCGGAAATAGAACAATAAAAAAATCACGAATAAATAAAATTTCTCGATTTTTAATCTGTCGATTAATTCCTTTCTTCAGTAGCATCCTTCACTTGCACTAAACACGATGGTTGGAAACGAAAAATATCTCCAAGTTCTTCAAAAAGAGATAAAAATTAAAAAGTATTTGTCACCACAAAATACAGTAAAAAAACATTAGAATGTATCTAATACATAACTACAATATGAGAAACTCTCAATTCATATTACTTACTATACATTCAGGAAAGTTACATACAAACAAGAATCCGACATAATTAGGTAAACAGATTGTATTGAAAAGAATTGCTTAAAGAATAAAATTTTATGAAATAACGAAGCATATGGGCGAAGGAAGGAGAGGACAAAAGGCATGAGTGAACAACAGTAGAACGTACGACAATATTTGTCTAGCAAGGACAATCAATCCTTTATTGAATGCTTGTTAGGATCCAGCCGAGACAAACTCTATTATTACTTGTCCGCCAATGAATGGGCTTATTTATCTCCTTGTGCAGTTTGCAGCTTCCATTCTGCTGCGTTACCTGACCTACTGAATGTAATCTTGTTTTTTTGTTTTAAACGAATTACAAATTATTTTTTTAAAATTTTACTAAAAATATAATCACAACATGCAGCTGATTAGCTATCGCGATGAAAAATTTTTAACATTTTAAATTTTATTTTTATTTAAACAATTTAAACAATTTTTATTTTACAAATATTTAAACAAATTATTTAGCAATAAAATCTGCAAAAATTAGCATTTTAAATTTTCATATTACATTAAAATGTAAACGTAATACTAACCGCCGTCAAAATCACTTTCGTAACACATATATTACGCAGATTTTAACGCTGATTTCGGTGATGCAACAGATTTTCAAAAAAGTATAAATTATCGCCGACATTTTGAAAATTGATTTTCGCGCCTATTTTGAATCAAATCGGCATTACGTAGCACATTAGACATTCAAACTACATCGAAATTGAACCTTGAACGCCGTCAAATTGTTTCTCAAAATTTTAATTGCTATTTGATTTTAATTTTAACGCTGGTTACGATGGTGATTAATATGTCGTTGAATTTTTTTATATTTTTAGTTACCTTTTTTGAATTTTTATGAATGGATGTTGTAGGATATCGAACTTGTTCAAGCCATTACAAAAACATGATATTTGTTCTAAACTTGAATCAAATCGGAATTAACATACGAACATGGCAGCTCTAAAAAGGCAAGATATACACAAAGATATATTATTTTAACGACTTTTAAAAACGATATAATGGTCAGAATCGTTTTTAAAAGTAACGATTCATCCTACACGATTCATCCTCTCGTGTGTGTGTGTGTGTGTGTGTGTGTGTGTGTGTGTGTGTGTGTGTGTGTGTTTTGTATGTGTGTTTGTCTTAAGCATATGAGTAATATTAGTTAGAAGTCCAGTGGGATCGGTTAACCCATCAGCTGCCTCCTCAAGTTTGTAATAAGCGTTGTGTGTGTGTGTGTGTGTGTGTGAGAGAGAGAGAGAGAGAGAATTTTGTGTTTGAATGGATTATTGGGAGAACTATCACCTAGAGGTATGGTGAGATCAAAAACTTGTCAGTTGCTCACTTTGTGTACTTCCGCAAGGATATCACTATACAAATCCGTATACATCCAATGTGTTTTTAAGCTGATTTCGCAATCGTAATCATCATTGAAATTTGTATTGTAATTTAAATTGTCAAGGAATTTTGAATACAATTGTACGCAGATTTTAAAAGTTATTAGGGTCAATTGTGATTGTCAAGGAAATCATAACTAAACATTTATGATTTAGCAAGCTCTCGTTTCAAGTTCTCTGGTCTGAGGACCAAATCGATAGCTCTAATAGCTTTAAAAGTTAAATCTCTTACAAGCGAAGAGAAGTTCTCTATTTCAACTCGATCGTTTGACAATTTGCATTGTGTGTTTGTTACGAAGTTTCGGCCAAACGCACCGACCGATTGTTGTTAAATTTGGTAAAAAGTACCTTTAATAAAGCCAGAACGACCTTGTGTAAGATTTTCTTCCATTCGCTTTCGTTTCAATATGGCGGCCTCTAATTTAACAATGACAAATTTAACAAGTAACAAAGTGTAATCGTTACTTTCTACAATACTGGCTGAACGGCAAGACCTATCATAATTTTGACTGCTTCATGGAAAAATGGCACTAAAGGTTGAATAAAGTTGATTAATATTTTTCAAAAATATTACGGTTTCAATATTCAAAAATACTGTCAGAAAATATAACGAACGCAAAGCGCTGTCGTGGAGCGGCCACTCAATTAATTAAAATATATTGCGATGAGCCGCCTCGGTGGTCTAGTGGAGAGCGTACTAGGCTTTCACCCCGAGGACCCGGGTTCGATTCCCGGCGAGGGCTTGGCATTTTCATACGCTATAAAATCATCCCATCGTCTGCATTAGCCCAAGTGTGCACAATAGTCGGACGTTAAACACCAAAAAAATATTGCGATGTCTACTGTTTTTTCTTCAATTGTTTCTGGCAATACAGAATACCAGTGAAAAAAACTAATATTTTTAATTAAAAATGTACTAAACGTTTAGATAATTTTAATATAAAGTATAATTCAACTAAATACATAAATTAAATAGTATTATAAGTACGTTAAATAATAATATTCGTCACAAATATAAAACTTTAGTATCAGATAAATAACGGTACAAACACTCAGCGTGTAACGCTCCCCCCCCCCTTAAAGCTGCAAAGGCAGTAGAAACTTTGCCTGTACGAGTATCGAACGTTTTCTTGATTTATTGATTTTAACTTTGTAATGCCCAAAGTTGAGCCATTACCCACAGCAGAGTTTACCTTAGCTAGTAGCTAGGGCGCTCATTAAGGGTTGCAAATGGCGTGGCACGAGGGGTAAGTTATGTGTGTGAGGAAGGGCTGTTCTCGTGTTATTACTCTACACCGTGCCTTGACCGCACAAGTACAAATATTACCTGTCAACATTCCATAAAGTACCCATAGTTGAAATAATTTTAATAAACGTTTTTTTCCTAAAAAAAAGTGATTTAAAGAAAAACAACATGTTTATTCAATGTTTAACATCTAGGCATCCACAATTTAGTCCTGTTAGGAAAATTTTGTTTCGTACTGCGAAACCGGTTCTTAATTTCAAAATGGCTGTCCTATCAAATATTTAAAAATTCAAATCTTCTTTGTCCTAAATGTTTTTTTTAAAATCTGTAGTCACCATCGTAATTTGCAAAAAATTTCTAAATCTGAAGTATAAGCCTGGATAATAACTCCTTGAACTCGAGTAACGGTGAGCCAACTGTACTATTAACGTTTTGTATGTTGTTGCCGCCTCGGTAGCCTAGTTGATAGCGTACTGGGCTTTCACCCCGAACTCCCGGGTTCGATTCCCGGCCAGGGTTTGGCATTTTCATACGCTGTAAATCATTTCATCGTCTGCATTAGCCCAACTGTGCACAATAGTCGGACGTTAAAAAAAAAAAATGTATGTTGTTACTCTGAATGGTCAGAAAATAAAATTTAAAAAATGCCGTGATCAGGAGAATAACAAATCGCAAAGAAAATATAAAGCGCTACAAGTATGAATGCTAAAACATGAATGTATACTGGTCAAAAGTAAACGATTGACTAACCATATAGAAAAAAAAAACTAGAGACAGGCGGTATTTAACAGACTGTGAATTTGTCAAAGGTATTTCACATTCAACAACAGTGACGAAAAGAAAAAGTATCTGTGACAGCAGATCGCGGTGACTCAGCATCGCCTAGTGGAAAATATATTGGCTGCAACTGTGATTTGGATTTGTCGTAAGTCGCTGTGCGCTTGTGCTGCGATCTTGCGGAGATATTTATTAACAAAATACTCCTGAAATCAAATACACATGGTGACAAAGTCACAGATAGAGCTGGTGAAAATATCTTCTATTTATACGCGTCAGCAATTATTAATGCGTCGATGTATTTTATTGGAGCTAGTATAACTTCTACTAAAAAAAAAATGCAAAGTTGATAAAAAGGTGTAAATTGTTTGTGTAAAGATTAACTGAAGCCGTAAATAGTAACTTTTTTTTAATGTTTAACGTCCGACTATTGTGCACAACACTTGGGCTAATGTCCACGAATTTTAAAGTTCCTGTTTTAAAAATTGTTTCAAAAGTGTTTAGAAGAAAGCGATTTTTATTTTGTCGAGTAGGCCTACACTCATCTGCCTTTCCTGGATTATTTCTTCATTTTTATTTGTTGACGTGTTTCGTAAAACCTTTATTATAAAAACTTATGGCTGCAGAATACTTGGAGGTAATCCGTAACTCCCCAACAAATACAAAAACGTGCTCAACAAGTTAATAACACTCTAGTAGAAATAAAGAATATTATATATATATATATATATATATATATATATATATATATATATATATATAATTATTATTATTATTATTTTGTAATAATTATGTTTATTAACATAAAATTATGTAGGCTATGCTTATTTTAGCATATTTTGACAACAAATTATGTAAAATTTATTTTTTTACTTGGAAACATAACCTACCTCTAACCAAAATAAATTGTATCATTTTCCATTAAGACAAAAAAAAATCCGAAACAAATTACCGCTAATAATACCGTATTGTTGAACCTACAATACAGTATGGCATTAAGTTAAGGGAGCTGAATTTACAAACAAGCACTAGCACGTAATTCCTTAAATAACCACATTGTGTACGATATAGCTATTACTATCGTACAAGTATGACGCATAGACAAAAATATCAGCTGTGACAAGTCACGTGTATTTGTAAACGGTGATTTTTTTCTTGTCATAGTTACTGAAGTCACACGACTTTAACAGTCACCGATATTCCCACCACTAGCCAAAACCGAATATAAAGTCTAATTGGCCAGGGTAAGGAAACCTGTATCCATTTCTCTCAACATTCCTATTTTTGGTAATGACATCTACATTTTTCATATCAAAATTTTTCATCCCTTATATATTAATTTAAAATAATATTCATTTTCAATTTCGTGTTATTTTTACTTACATGTGCACTAGTTGATCCACACTCTACAATTCTTAAATAACTAGCAATTTAAAAAAATAGCCTAATTGTATTTTTGTAAAAACATTATAATAAAACTAAATACCTCTTAATAAACGACATTATTACTAGTCACTAATAATTAATTAATATTATTTCGAGATACACTTCAGCCGTTGAATGCTTAGTAGCTTTGAGTACTCTGTAATTAATAATTATTATAAGCCACATAAATCCACAATGATTAATTTTAGGCTATATTTCACTGAGGTTTAAGTTACTTCAGTGACATATAACACAGATAGACTTTAAACAATAATGTATCACATTTATTTATAAAATCAGTTTTCTTAAAAAATCACACTGGGGAATGAGCTAATGGAGCGCCATCATGATACAACCCTGAACCGGAATTACGTTGTAAATAAAAATCAGAAAAGTGCACGTTATAAGCGTTAAGTCAATCTTTATATTGGCTTTTTTAACCTTCACATTACAGTCAAAATAAGAAAATATAATATTTGTTGACTGACGTAATATTTGTTCAGTCAACTACTGAAATACTATTTTTTTTAAATTTTCATAGATAAACTAACAAGTCAACGCGATTAAGAAGGCTTCGAGTTTAAACCAAAGAAAATCACCATATCGGCTGGTCAATGGGAAAACACCAGACTTAGCATTGGGGCGCACACTCCTTCGCCAGATCTGCTCGGAATAACACCTCTATGGTCTTGCCACTTAGTAAACGGCCTGCGCAAGAATTTCTCGCGCATGTAAGAGCTCAAACAGCTCCTTCCAACAGTCCAGTGACACAGAGTCTGTCAATCTGAGTATACATACTGTCAGTACTTGGCAATAGTGAAGGAAAAGAAGGAAGCTGTGGTGAGAGAGCGGGGACTCAACCTCTCACTTGCACATTTTTCTCTGTCCCACTGGTGTTCTCAGCAGGTCGTTTTTTAAGGGGCTGACACATAGTATTTCACCTTCTGTAAAGAAGCCGCGGATCTCATTTTAGATAATGTATTGAAATATAAGCACTGTACCATATCACCGCTCACTGAAGTGTTTTCCGTCCATGAGGCATTCAAAATCATTCATTGACTCAATCAGAAGGATACACAAAGGTAACCGCTACCAAAAAGTTAACACTTGTAGGATTTACAGTTTTAATCTGTTTGTCTATAAGACACAAACGTTAGACAAAAATTTGGACACAACGCGAAGTTTACAACTTTTTTAGTGTAAAAATTTTAAAACACAACCAATGTTGAAAAGTGAACACATTGTGTTTACTAATTAACTGTGTGTTCTGGCTGGCCTGCAGCACTATTTACAAGACTTTCAACTCAATGTATGTTTACAAGGCTTATAAGATTTGCTTAAAAACTTACTATTTATTAAATTAGTTTAATGGTCCTCCAGTTAAATAACTTTCAAATCATGAAAACCACTGCATTTGCTATAAAGAGAAAAACAAATTTTAGAAAACCTAATAATAGTTCAATTCGCAAATCGCAAGCCATTTGAATTAGTAAACGGCAAGCTTGGCTATTGACATTCAATAATTTATAATATCATTTTAAGGCGCGGTACGGGACGGATTATTATTATTATTACATACGTACATCCAAAGTGTTTCCAATGGCTCGATGTCTCACATGACTTGAATCATCCCATTGTCTGCATTAGCCCAAGTGTGCACAACAGTCGGACGTTAAAACAAAAAAAAAAAAAAAAAAAATGCTTCGTCAAGGTCCAGTATTTCCGATCCTTTATGATATATGGCAGCGTGATAATTCCCTATTGTGTCAATCTCTTCAAATGTTTGGAGAATAACAGCAATCCAAGATATGCTCTGTGGTCTCCTCTTTCTTCTCACAAGCAATACTCAATACTAAGTAAGACCAGGTGTTCTGTTCTTACTCACCGATCAAGAAATTCCATAGTATAGCGATTTATCTGTTGACGTAGGCTGAATTTCAAACAAATGTCGACCACTAGCAGCAGTCTCCCGACGCTTGACCCATAGTTTGTTGAATTCTCTCTTTCCACGCGCAATGGATGCAGCCAAGGGTTGCTTGACTAGTGGATCACGCTGCTATTTGCAAGCCAGCTTATCCGCTTCTTCGTTTCCTTGTATACCGCACTGACCCGCTCTCCACTTAGTATTCGCAGGGTATTTTGGATTTCCATTGTACGATGAGTATAACTGTGTGTATTGTATTATCTCATTAGTTGTAACGCAGCTCTTGAGTTAGTCATGATGCATATTCTATCTGCAGGGATCGACGTGAATTGTATCATAACAGTATAGCAGCCACGAGTTCTGCATCTGTGATAAGGCTGGAGACACACAGAAACTGGCACCTGGCTTTCGAATCCTGTTCGTAATAAGCAGCATCTGCCTTTTCAAAGTCTTCCTTCGCAGAGCCATCGGTAAAATTTAAGGTGTTATCCCAATACTTCTCGAAAATATATTCCATAATTATTGCTAGGATGTTCGCTGTAGTGTTTTTGTTAACTCCTGGTACATCTGTACATGATTGATCTTAGCACATAATAACGGCGGAGTACATTTCGTATTTTTTCTTAACACACGCGCGCGCATGCACGAGGACAGGATGAACCTGCAAACATATCGGCGAGGCAACATATTCAAAAACTCAGGAAAATCTGGTTGAGACAATGATGACTTCAGAGGCCATTGTGGGATTCACCGCAGTGATCATGAAGAGGCCGAGGACTGAAGACCGAGAAAGGATTGTCAACAAGAGTTGGCCAGACGGGTAGGTGGATAGCCAGCCACCTCTCCACTAAGTAATGCCTAACGACTATTCCATCAGGGGGTTCAAAGAAGAGGAATGCTTTTAGTGGATGTACTCAGGTTGAGTTTGAACTTGAGTCCCACACTGTGGGATGGTACCCTGGCCCAGGTCATCTATAAACGATTTTTTCCATTTTGTTGGCATCGCAAAAACACACACACACACACACACACACACACACACACACACACACACACATACACTGAATTATTACGTAATAATATTAATTTTCGTTTTCCAGCATAATTTAAATATTTAATAAGTCATGAATTTTTAAGATCTGAAATAGCCGCCCACTGTTGGGACACATTTTATTGGTAACGATCTTGTCCATGGTATTATCAAAATCGATTTGTGTGCTACGTTTGAAACAAATCGGATCAAAATTGCAAACGGAAGTGTCTTGACACAATAACGACCATCTAAAAAGTGATCTAGAGATCGGCCCTCGTTCCCGGGTCTGGGTTTTATAATGGCTGCGCGTTTACAAATTGAATTTCGCTAAAAACCTAACAAAATTAGTAAGAGTGATGCATGCAATACAAACTGTACGTTAAATGTTTTTAAAAAAAGTAGTATAGCAGCTCTACAGACATGATTCTTGACATTACAAACTGATAAAAAATCTCGCTAAAAACGTAACAAAATTAGTAAGAGTGTGAAGCATGCAATACAAACTGTACGTTAAATATTTAAAAAAAAGTAGTATAGCAGCTCTACAGACATGATTCTTGACATTACAAACTGATAAAAAATCTCGCTAAAAACGTAACAAAATTAGTAAGATTGTGAAGCATGCAATACAAACTGTACGTTAAATATTTTAAAAAAAAGTAGTATAGCAGCTCTACAGACATGATTCTTGACATTACAAACTGATAAAAAATCTCGCTAAAAACGAAACAAAATTAGTAAGAGTGTGAAGCATGCAATACAAACTGTACGTTAAATATTTTAAAAAAAGTAGTATAGCAGCTCTACAGGCATGATTCTTGACATTACAAACTGATAAAAAATCTCGCTAAAAACGTAACAAAATTAGTAAGAGTGTGAAGCATGCAATACAAACTGTACGTTAAATATTTTTAAAAAAGTAGTATAGCAGCTCTACAGACATGATTCTTGACATTACAAACTGATAAAAAATCTCGCTAAAAACGTAACAAAATTAGTAAGAGTGTGAAGCATGCAATACAAACTGTACGTTAAATATTTTTAAAAAAGTAGTATAGCAGCTCTACAGGCATGATTCTTGACATTACAAACTGATAAAAAATCTCGCTAAAAACGTAACAAAATTAGTAAGAGTGTGAAGCATGCAATACAAACTGTACGTTAAATATTTTAAAAAAAAGTAGTATAGCAGCTCTACAGGCATGATTCTTGACATTACAAACTGATAAAAAATCTCGCTAAAAACGTAACAAAATTAGTAAGAGTGTGAAGCATGCAATACAAACTGTACGTTAAATATTTTTAAAAAAGTAGTATAGCAGCTCTACAGACATGATTCTTGACATTACAAACTGATAAAAAATCTCGCTAAAAACGTAACAAAATTAGTAAGAGTGTGAAGCATGCAATACAAACTTTACGTTAAATATTTTTAAAAAAAGTAGTATAGCAGCTCTACAGACATGATTCTTGACATTACAAACTGATAAAAAATCTCGCTAAAAACGTAACAAAATTAGTAAGAGTGTGAAGCATGCAATACAAACTGTACGTTAAATGTTTAAAAAAAAGTAGTATAGCAGCTCTACAGACATGATTCTTGACATTACAAACTGATAAAAAATCTCGCTAAAAACTTAACAAAATTAGTAAGAATGTGAAGCATGCAATACAAACTGTACGTTAAATATTAAAAAAAAAGTAGTATAGCAGCTCTACAGACATGATTCTTGACATTACAAATTGATAAAAAATCTCGCTAAAAACGTAACAAAATTAGTAAGAGCATGCAATACAAACTTTACGTAAAAAATGTTTTTTTAAAAAAAGTAGTATAGCAGCTCTACAGACATGATCCTTGACATTACAAACTGATAAAAAATCTCGCTAAAAACGTAACAAAATTAGTAAGAGCATGCAATACAAACTTTACGTAAAAACTGGTTTTTAAAAAAAGTAGTATAGCAGCTCTACAGACATGATTCTTGACATTACAAACTGATAAAAAATCTCGCTAAAAACGTAACAAAATTAGTAAGAGCATGCAATACAAACTTTACGTTAAATGTTTTTTTAAAAAAAGTAGTATAGCAGCTCTACAGACATGATTCTTGACATTACAAACTGATAAAAATTTGATTAAAGTAAAACGATAACAGCCCGACAGACGTTTCGTCTTATTGCACAGATGTTATCTTCGGACTCGGAGGGAACTGCTTGACCTAAACTTCCGAAGAAAGAGGTTAAGTTCGCAGACACCCTTCGCTGCACACAGCCACCCTAGTAAAGTTCAACTCGGTAATATATTGCTCTAGCTGAAGGGAGAGAAATGATAAAACCTAGAGACCTGGCTTTATTAACCGCAGCACAGACTCTTAGAGCCGTACTTCTACGAAAAATATATTCACAACTTTAATACTGACATTATCATTTTGCATTCATTTGACTTTACTGTAGAAACGCAAAAACCGGTTCCAATGAATTATTTAAACCACTAGTACATCAATTTTTCAGGGCGTAACATTCTTAAAACGTTTCTCTGATGAATAACGTCAAACTTATGTATGCATCATTTTGTATAATTTTGTTGTATCATTTTGTTTGCGCCTTGCAAAAGTATTACTTTTAGTATCGAATAGAACCGTTACGTATTTCTATATTTTTAAACATGAACAACCCATTTTTAAAACATACAATATGAACATAACATAAACACGAAGAAATATTGTCCTGCATATAAATAGTTAAGAATAAAACGAATAATTTTTTAAAAATCCATAGCTGTGTTTCTTACAATTAATTTAGAAACTTATATTTTACGTGAAGTTTATGAAATCAGGAAATAAAAACGACAATTATCAAATTAATATATTAAACAAATAAATATTTCGAGTGACCTAGTTTAATTTTAGAAATCTGTAAATTTCTTTAACAATTTTAATATTTCTTTTTCAGGTTTTACTGATTTAAATTAAAATATGCATTATTGTGGCTTATAAATACGAAATATAGGCTTTAACGCGCGCGCACTCTAGCGTTAGCAGTTTAGGTGCCATCTGATTTAAATATAGCCAGAAAATCTATTTCGGTAATAGCTTGTTATCCAATAAAATCCATTATTCAGTTTCAAAATGCCGGCCATTTCAGAATCTCAAAAAGGTTTGACAGCGGTCGTGCATAGTATATTTTTCAATGTAATTTTGTTAAAACTATATTTTCTGGACTTTTATAAGTTTCGATAATTTTTTCAACAAAACGCGTTTTATTATATGACCAATATTAATAATCCAAAATATAAAAGTACGAAAACAACGGAAAGTTGCAACAAAAATAAAAAAGTGAAAAACATAACCTCAAAATGACTACCGCACGAAAGTAGGTAACGTGTTTTTCATAGCGAAAACGATTAATTAAATGCGTGTTATTAATAATGAAAATAATATAATTTTTGTTTAAAAAAAAACTTTAATACTATCTCGACTCGGTTGTTGGGTGTATAACTCAGTTATTGGTTATATAACCAGTATTCCGTAAAAGCTACTAACCTTTGCAATGAGAGCTATTGCGGAGGATATAAAGGTGACGCTGCTTTGTAAAAATGGACGTCAGAATATAGTTCCGTAATAAATGGCTAAATATCGTAATTTAACGCAATTTAATAATCCACGGGTTAATATCTTTCAACGAAATAATACAGCTCATTAAAAAAAGGTAACATATTATGTTTGTAAAAGTTCCGAAAAATCAGAAATAAAATTTAACATGCTAACATACTCAGATTTGAATGCAAATTACGACAGTTTTCAAATGATTGTTAGTTAAGATAATAATATCGGACTTGTTTCCAGCGCAGCCTCGGTTGTCGTTACGTTACAACGTTACAAAACCTCGTTCAGATTTCCTTGTTACAAACGAACTAATAAAGATAGACCTGCCTAGTGGTTTTCCCATTCCAGAGTCCAGAGCGTCGAAACTAGTAACCCATCCAGTGTTTTTAGCCTATCAACTTTTCCCATTTCCCCGAGAAACGTGATCCAAACTTGGCTTATTTCCTAGTTGCCTTTATAAAATCTATGTTTATTAGCAAAGGAAAAATAAAAACCTTTGAAATTGTTAACGTGATAAACTTTTCTTCCGCTAGGAATGTCGGTTTTGTTCAGTATATATCTGTTTTTTCTAGCTTCAAACATTTTATATTTGTTAACTTTTCCGAATATTTCCATTTTCAAAACTTTTTAATGAACAGCTCCACCAAAAACTAGTTTTTTTTATACTATCTTAACCCCTACTTCTATCGCCTAGTCCGTTTATATTTATTGACGTGTTCGCTTCTGATTGGTCCTCCCGGCGCGTTTTTTTTGGTACATTTGGTAAACATTTTTAGAATTTGAAAATACCGTCTGTTTGTGAATTCACTTTTCGTTTATTATCTTTTCTCCTTTTAAATTTAACTTATATTTTTCTCAATTTTCTAAAATATATAACTTCTATTCATTATGTTGAGGAGAAATTGATAAAGAAACTGGGATGTCCGAATGCTAATTGAAAATCTGACATTTTTTTATCATCCTTATTATATGCCAGTTAAACTAAAATAAGAGAATAGGGATCGGCGTAAACGGAAAAGGTAAAATAACTAGTTTACGGTAGTAAATTAGTCTCGAACCATTTGAGATGCGCAGTTAAAGACGCAGCAGAATAACCAGTAAGAATTTTTTGAAACGAAGCATTTTTAGCGAGAGGAGTGAATAGAAAAAAATGTCCCTAACCTTTTTAATGTAACGGAAATATGAAACGGAAACGATCAAACGAATTTCGTCTCTCTATTTCTGTTTCTTTCTTTTTCTTCATCCTTTTCAATAACATTACACGCGTATTATATATATGAAGTACACGTGCACGTCGTAACCGTTTATAATACATTCGAAATTAATATAAACGTTTATAATAATTGTTGTTAATATTGCTAGTTTTTAACAACATAACCTGAAACGTATTATAGTTTTCATTGTTCAATGAATTTAGCTGATCGTTACGAATTAATATAAAACATCTGATCTTTAACTATAACTACAGTAAATAATATCTAAGCTAGGTTCACGTATTTATTTATTTAAACAAAACACGGCATTTGTAAATTTTCAAAGTAATTATATTTTCAGCAAAAAGTAGCTTCGTTCTTGTCTGTAACTCCTTGAGTTTCACACGTGTACTTTTTTTGACCTTAAACTTTTTTTTTGGAATTCTTTTATTCATATCCAACATTAAACATTTCATACACTACCCTTTTAAATTATTAAATTTAAACCTGACCGCCGTCAAACGGCGACGATAACGAAACATGTCCTCCCGTTATTTTCAACGGATTTTCAAAATTGAAAACGCTAATTTCTTGATTTTTAACGATTATAAAATCAGATATAAAAATTTAAGATAGATTTTTTTTTTAACGTCCGACTATTGTGCACACTTGATTTAATGCAGACGATTTATAGCGTATGAAAATTCCAAGCCCTGGCCGGTAATCGAACCCGGCTCCTCGGGTTGAAAGCCCAGTACGCTATCAACTAGGCCACCGAGGCGGCTCAATTTAAGATAGAGTTGTGAATATTTAAACATTTTAAAATTACCGCCATTTTGAAACCGCTGAACGAATTTTGTGCAAAGTTTGAAGTGAATCGGACTAAAATTACAAAAGTTGGTGTTCTAATACACACTCGCGCGCGCACACATACACACACACGCGTACGCACATTAACTAACCCTTAAAGAGTTACTTAGAAGTCAAGATCGCGTTATGACCACTCCACTAACTCACTTTCTAATGGAAAATTGCTAAAAAATTTAAACTTTCGTCTCGTTTATTTTTTCTACAGCAGTCTCTATTCGTCGTTGTTTTGCATAGCCGGTGTGGCCAAGGTGACTAAGGCACTGGCCAGTTTGCGTTTTTGGACTTGCACTTCTCAATACGGTAAGGTTATGATTGACGTTACTGCAGTAAGCTTTAACTTTTTCGTTAACGCCTAACCCTCGTCCAGACTGACGCTAAGTATCGACGATAAGGAAAATCAACAAATATAAACATTAATTAAGAAATAAAAGTCTTGTCGTAACCTAGTGTCTGTATTTCATTGAGTGCAGCGGGTCGTGTTAAATTGTGTGATTAAACAAACACAAAGTCTAACAGCGCTACCGTATTCACTGTGCTTAGATAAACAGCTGGCGTATGGAAAAACACAGCCCGCAATACAAAGCTACGGCCCAGAATAAATACACTGTACTTTTGGCTTAGTGACGTACAAAACATAAGTGTAAAACGATGCATTTGTTCTCGGTGAATAGTAAATGGTACAAGACTTCCTCTCATCCCGTCAAACACAAATTTAAAAATAAATACTGCAACATTTCTCTGACTATTTGAAAGTTAAAAAACTAACAATAAAAAGAGATCAAATCTGACTGGTTTTAATATAGAATAATTCAAGAATAATGAAAACTGAAGGTAACCTTAAATAAACTAATCTACAAAGCAATGTTAAAATGCATTGTACTCGTATATTGCAATTGTGTGTATGCATAGAATTGTTTGAAAATTATCAGTACAATAAATTTTAAATTTAATTAAACCACAAGCCTTATATGCAGCTGAAACATTATCTCTCACAACCCAGAGCCCACTTGAAAGGCTGGAGATCAAAGAAAGAAAGATATTATGAAAAATCGTAGTCCCCAAATTCCGTAATAACCAATTACTCCACATCAGGAATGAAACTCTTCACAAAAAAAACTGAAACACTATCAGACACAATAAGAAAAAGGAGAATATATTTTTATAGGCAAATCCTCCGAATCGACAAAAATAGACTAACCAAAAAAATGTTTGACTACTTTCGCAATAGAAGAGCCAAACCACTTTGGTTTAGAGAAACAGAGAAAGACATAACAGAACTGCAAATCACTGACACTATGCTCATGGACAGAACAGCCAAAACAATAACCAAGGACAAAAAAACGGTTCAAAGGCAAAGTCAAATCCAAGCGAACGATCCAAATCTCTGACGAAGAAAGAAAAGCAAGATCACAACGAATAAAGCAATACTGGGCTACGAGGAAGGCACAGAACATTAAAAAGTGACGATTTAGTGTACCCCAAAGTTGGGTGAAACAAATAAAGAGAAAAATTTTAAATTAATAATAACATAATTAATTTTGTGAAAAAAAACAGTTTTTATGAGATTTTAAACTTTAGATATACTTCGATAACTTAAGCTTTAAAGTAGTATATTTAAAGGTGGTATAATCTTTAAATATATTACTTTATATATATATATATATATATATATATATATATATATATATATATATATATATATATATATATATAAATATATATATAATATTTGTGATAGTAACTTTAAACGTAAATATATCTGAACTGTCGAACCAGTAACCGGAGATTAAGTGAAACTAAACAAGCAGTGGCTAAATTGAAAACAAATTAATTTGTATTAAAAGAACTCTGTGTAAATATAAATATTGCAGAAGTCTGTGCTGAAATTAATGAGAGAAAATAGTAATTATTTTACTTAATTTATTATTATACTACTTACTTTATATTTTGCGAAAGAGTAAAAGAAGGTCGACATACCTGAAATTATAAAACAATATAGGTTAATCGAGATTGAAGAAATTACGATTTTTATAAATATAATAATTACTACTACACACAGATAAACGATATTTTGAAAGTGAATTTTATATGACTTAAACAAGCTATATACGAAGTAATATAAAACAATAATTATAAAAACTACTAATTAATAATTACAACTTAAAACATTTTATGACTTCAAATTTATAAAATTTTTCGAAATAAAATTTCAACAGTATTTTCAAGAATGCTTATTTGGATATTTGCATCATTTTTTTTTATTTTGAAAAAACCTCAACAACATTTGAGTGTGTTGATTGATTCTCGTTCTAATGCTTAACGTAAAACATAAATGAAGTACCTATTTTGAAACATAATGCCACACGCTTATAATAACATAAACATAACATATAAACGATTGTGAATTTTTAATAAATCCTCTCTCCAAGAATAGAAAAAGCATTTGGCATTTCTTACTTCATAATAAACTATTATGACTTTCAGAGTAAGCATTTTTGTGTTACAGCTCTTGAAGTGAATTTATTGAAAACAGATTCAGCCATATGTTTAATTTGGTAGATCTACTTATGGACTACTTTGAGAAAATTTTGATGAAAATTATTACAGCTGTTTTTGAGAAAAATCTTACTTTTCTTAACAAAATTCTTCAAAAATCTGTTTTAATCTAAAAAAAGAGGTTCGGCGATATGAATTGATATCAAAATCAATTTATCAACTATATCTATATCAACGGAGTATAGATATAGTTTTTGAAGATAGAGGTTCTCCGAAACGCTTCAACGAAAGTAGAATTGACGAAGCTATGGAAGGCAGATCATTATACTGAACACTGTGATAATAATCCTAGCAGAAAAGAAGAGGAATTTTAAAAGAATTTTGATATCAAAATCGGTTAATTTTTTAGAACAGCAAAGTGCGCAACCACTCAGTCACGTACGCACAAATGGACAAACATTCAAGTAATTCTCAAGATCAACGGAAGTACTTTTCTAAATCGACAGAAGGACATCTCAAGATCGACACAAGTACATCTCAAAATCGAAGAAAGTACATCTCAAGAGCGACGGAAGTGCATCTCGAGATCTACACCAAAACATTTTAAGATCGAAGGCAGTACATGTAAAGATCGACAAAAATGCATCTTAAGAGCGACGGAAATACATCACAAGATTTACGGAAGTATATCTTAAGAGTGTCGGGAGTACATCTCAAGATTGACAGCAACATCTGAAGAACAACAGATATCAAGACGTCAAGATCGACGTAAGTACATTTCGAGATTGACAGAAGTACATCACAAGATCGACGTAAGTACATTTCGAGATTGACAGAAGTACATCACAAGATCGACGTAAGTACATTTCGAGATTGACAGAAGTACATCACAAGATCGACGTAAGTACATTTCGAGATTGACAGAAGTACATCACAAGATCGACGTAAGTACATTTCGAGATTGACAGAAGTACATCACAAGATCGACGTAAGTACATTTCGAGATTGACAGAAGTACATCACAAGATCGACGTAAGTACATTTCGAGATTGACAGAAGTACATCACAAGATCGACGTAAGTACATTTCGAGATTGACAGAAGTACATCACAAGATCGACGTAAGTACATTTCGAGATTGACAGAAGTACATCACAAGATCGACGTAAGTACATTTCGAGATTGACAGAAGTACATCACAAGATCGACGTAAGTACATTTCGAGATTGACAGAAGTACATCACAAGATCGACGTAAGTACATTTCGAGATTGACAGAAGTACATCACAAGATCGACGTAAGTACATTTCGAGATTGACAGAAGTACATCACAAGATCGACGTAAGTACATTTCGAGATTGACAGAAGTACATCACAAGATCGACGTAAGTACATTTCGAGATTGACAGAAGTACATCACAAGATCGACGTAAGTACATTTCGAGATTGACAGAAGTACATCACAAGATCGACGTAAGTACATTTCGAGATTGACAGAAGTACATCACAAGATCGACGTAAGTACATTTCGAGATTGACAGAAGTACATCACAAGATCGACGTAAGTACATTTCGAGATTGACAGAAGTACATCACAAGATCGACGTAAGTACATTTCGAGATTGACAGAAGTACATCACAAGATCGACGTAAGTACATTTCGAGATTGACAGAAGTACATCACAAGATCGACGTAAGTACATTTAGAGATTGACAGAAGTACATCACAAGATCGACGTAAGTACATTTCGAGATTGACAGAAGTACATCACAAGATCGACGTAAGTACATTTCGAGATTTACAGAAGTACATCACAAGATCGACGTAAGTACATTTAGAGATTGACAGAAGTACATCACAAGATCGACGTAAGTACATTTCGAGATTGACAGAAGTACATCACAAGATCGACGTAAGTACTTTTCGAGATTGACAGAAATACATCACAAGATCGACGTAAATACATTTCGAGATTGACAGAAGTACATCACAAGATCGACGTAAGTACATTTCGAGATTGACAGAAGTACATCACAAGATCGACGTAAGTACATTTCGAGATTGACAGAAGTACATCACAAGATCGACGTAAGTACATTTCGAGATTGACAGAAGTACATCACCAGTTCGGACAATCATTTCAAAAGTATTTTTTTTTTTTTTACGATCAGACTTTTATTATAATTCGTACAGCACTCAACTAAAAAACATTAACAAGTGTTTGTAACAGCTATAATAGTTTTGATTGGCCGCATCGGTGGCCTAGTTGATAGCGTACTGGGCTTTCACCCCTAGGACCCGGGTTCGATTCCCGGCCAGGGCTTGGCATTTTCATACGCTATAAATCAACCCATCGTCTGCATTAGCCAAAGTGTGCACAATAGCCGGACGTTAAAAAAAAGTTTTGATTACAACTTTTTCTTCGGTAACGCCTACCGCGAAACTATCTAGGGAAGGAACACATCTACAGACGTTCTTCAAAATCGGTTGAACTATTTTTGCTTTAGATAAAAATCTACATCTGAATTAAAAACGCCAAATTTGAAAGGCAAAAGATTAAATTTACCAGTTCCTACATTATTAAAACAGGAGCGACGGTTTTAGAGATTATAATAAAGGTGTTTCAATCACGTTACTAATTAAATTGAAAGTAAATATTTCTCAAGTATGGCATTCACTGAAGTATTTTTTAATTAAAGAAATTTTATTAACATAAGTTGATATGAATTTGTAAAATAATGTCTCGGAATTTTTAATAAAATAAAAATATAGTTTAGCATATTCACGCAGTTTTATATCACCTCGAACCTATTCAGTCATGAATTTAAACAGATTGGAACAAATTCGTTTAAAAATTTATTGTTATAATAAAACCAGCCGGATACCCGTGTTTCCACGCCGTATCTCAATATATAACGTTAATGCCAGTAAAAAATGTGCATATAATGTTTAATCGAATATTAATGTACGAATACGATATATCGATCGATAACGTAGTAACTCAGGCCGAGCATAAAGGGCGATGTAACTATATACAGCTGAAATAATTAATGAGATAAACGAATAATTATTATTTCGATTTGACAAGTGATATTGCAAAAACAACGTGACCCAGTAAATGTAAAGTTTATGTAGGCAAAATTGCTTGGCATCCCATACAGTAGTTTAGATTTATATTTCTATTCTATAGGAAAAACTTACATTAAACTACTATCAACTGGGGCTAACCTCCATGATTTCTGGAGTGTTTGAAAAACTTACATTAAACTACTGTCCACTGGGGCTAACCTCCATGATTTCTGGAGTGTTTGAAAAACTTACATTAAACTACTGTCCACTGGGGCTAACCTCCATGATTTCTGGAGTGTTTGAAAAACTTACATTAAACTACTGTCAACTGGGACTAACCTCCATGATTTCTGGAGTGTTTGAAAAACTTACATTAAACTACTGTCCACTGGGGCTAACCTCCATGATTTCTGGAGTGTTTGAAAAACTTACATTAAACTACTGTCCACTGGGGCTAACCTCCATGATTTCTGGAGTGTTTGAAAAACTTACATTAAACTACTGTCCACTGGGGCTAACCTCCATGATTTGTGGAGTGTTTGAAAAACTTACATTAAACTACTGTCCACTGGGGCTAACCTCCATGATTTCTGGAGTGTTTGAAAAACTTACATTAAACTACTATCCACTGGGACTAACCTCCATGATTTCTGGAGTGTTTGAAAAACTTACATTAAACTACTGTCAACTGGGACTAACCTCCATGATTTCTGGAGTGTTCGAAAAACTTACATTAAACTACTGTCCACTGGGGCTAACCTCCATGATTTCTGGAGTGTTTGAAAAACTTACATTAAACTACTGTCCACTGGGGCTAACCTCCATGATTTCTGGAGTGTTTGAAAAACTTACATTAAACTACTGTCCACTGGGGCTAACCTCCATGATTTCTGGAGTGTTTGAAAAACTTACATTAAACTACTATCCACTGGGACTAACCTCCATGATTTCTGGAGTGTTTTAATTAATTAAATATTTTAACATTAATTTGGGCAAATCAATTTTTTAAAAATTGTTTTAAACGAGGTATTTTTAAAAGTTTTAAATGTTAATTACATACTTAAAATAATTCATATTGAATTTTTAATTTCACTTTTCAAAACTTGTTTTACACCCTTTTAATCCATTACAACTAATATTACAATAAGTATTTTTCTTTTTCATTTTTTTTCTTTTATAAGGTTTAATATCACAAGTAAACCCGATTTAAAAATGCATTGAAAATCAATACAAAGTACATTAAAGCAGTAGACCACTTAAAATTCCAACCCCTTACAAAAAATAAAGTTTTAATTATATATTTGCCTACAACACTGTAGCAAACTGTAGGTTGTTACACCAAATTTAATTAATGTCAGACAGATTTTGAAATTTTACACCTGTTTAGGTTTTCTGTTCAACATTTTTTTAAAATAATAACTTTTAGGAATTTTTTAGTGGTACCCGCAACAATCAAGTTATGTTTGTTAAAGTTCATTGTGTACGTTCGAAGGAGTTTTGGTTGAGGCTGTACGTTTCGATGTCACTGAGAGTGACTTTCATAAATAAAGTTAAAATACGCAACTTGTGACAGTGTCTTCTTCTATTTAACCAATACGCAGATTCCCGTATCGAACAACACCATGATTCATAAATTTTACTAATTAACGCCTGAAGTTGGACCATTAAATGCAGCAAAGTTTACTTTACCTTAGCTAGGGCCCTCTTTAGGGTTGCAAATGCTGTGGCATGACGGTAAGTTATGTATGTGAGAAAGGGCTGTTTCCTTGTTAATACACATGACCCTGGTTAGCATTTTATTAGAAAATTTCCATTCAAAAATGAACTATCGGGACGGTCATCATGGTAAGACCTAGACCCGAAACCTTAACGTTTTATATATATATATATATATATATATATATATATATATATAATATTTAATACATGGTATAATTAGAAATTATTTTTATATTCTTTTTCTTTTCTGCTAGTATTATTGTCATTATGTTCAGTATAATGATCTGCCTCCCTTAGCTTCGTCAATTCTATTTTAGTTGACGCGTTTCGGAGAACTTCCATCTTCAAAAACTATATCTATACTAACAGAGTATAGATATAGTTTTTGAAGATAGAGGTTATCCGAAACGCGTCAACGAAAGTAGAATTGACGAAGCAACGGAAGGCAGATAATTATACTGAATATAGACATAATTAGGGTAACATAAAAATTATAATGAATGGAATTGACAATTTATTTCAGTTAATGAATGGAACTGAAGGCAATTAACGCAGAAAGTTATAGTAATATATTGCTGTATATTGTTAAAAGAAATGAAACGCAGAAAGCCGATACGAATATATTAATATACATTGTTATAAACGAAAGAATCAGATATTGTTAAAGAATTTTTTTTTAGTTTGAAATGGGCTAGAAAACGAGTCTCAAGAAACATGATAAACTGTAACCAGAATTTGCATTGTAATATAACTAACAAATACAATATTTGAACGAAAAACGTTAAGCCTTACAAGAATTATATATATATAGATTGTCAGCTCAAAAATATTAATATTTAGTAAACTTAAGGTAATATCAAACAAAACCTTAGCTGCAATAAAACGTAACATAATCCATATAATTTAATTATGAGTTTAGAAGAATATCGATTTTAATTTTGTATTTCCATATAACGTATCTAAGTTATTCATATAATAAACTTCAAATTAATAACAAAATAAATTTTAAAAAGAACTCATAATTTTTATGAGTTTTTAAACGATAGAATTTTGTTGTTGTTATTTTAAGGTGAAAAGCACATTGAGGCTATTATCGCCTCCTGAATGTAAGTGTGAGTGTAAAGTGTTAAAGTCGTAAGTGTAGTGTTGTAAGTGTGTGTTAGACTCGGGTACCGCGAGGGAGTCTAAATCCTCTCAATAGGTGCAGCTAGTCTGCACCCCTTGCGAGTTTAAACGATAGAAATAAATTCATAAACAGTGATAACTTAAATTTAAAATATTATATTTAAATAATGGAATATTATATATATATATATATATATATATATATATATATATATATATATACTATACTGTAAATATATCTGAACTAAATCGAACCAGTAATTCATTGTGTAAAAGTAAATATTGCAAGAATATTGTTCTCAAAGAATAGTCACAGTATAAAAAAAGATTGTAAAACAAACGAATTTGTTTTAAAAGAATTCGTTGTGTTAAAGTAAATATTGCAAGAATATTGTTCTCAAATAAATAAAGGAAAAATTATTATTTACATTATTATAAAAAGGTATAAACAAATTTTTACAGTTAGAAATTCGCTACCATCACATCAGACAGCTGGGCGCATCTATTATTTTGTGTAATCCAATAATGAAATACAGTACGGCAAAGTTTAGCGTTCTCTGGTGAAATAAAAACCAATCACTAAAAAATACATGCGCAGTTTCGGAACAACTTAAATAGTACGTAAACTACTCAGAAAATACCATTACGTTTCGCTTGATAATTAAGTAAGGTTTCGACTTGAACACGTTAATCGATATTTTTACATTAAAATCCCCGTACACAGGTTAAAACGTTCACTTCTGTTGGCAATATAGTGATATTTATGGCCAGCTGGTTTTGACATAGTTGCCAGCTCGTGCACTCTTGACCCCTATACCCTACAACAGCTGAGGGCTGCGTTCTATTTGCTTGATGGAGCATTGGTCCTCAATCAATCAACAAAACAAAAGTAAACTCCATCGACAAAACATTCTTCACACACGAAGGTTGGACAATAATGGCGTTATTCTTAGTTTATTAAAGTGAATTTCGGTACGGGATGTATAAAAGTGGAACGTGCAAATGAATGCTAATAGGTTAAAAAAATTATTCAAGCGTAAATTGCTCTCAATAGAAACGACCGGAATAAACGTGAGCTTCATTGAAGATTCAACTTTTTAAACTATTTCTAGTTAAAAGTTATAAAGTGAAGTTTTAAAATTTCTTGTAACAATTGTAGTTACGATTATTCAAACTTTTAGAATGACGACATTTAAATAAGGAAAGAAGAATAAATTAAACAATATTTTATTAAACAAAAATCATAACCGATTTTCGCTTTAAAATAAACGATCCAAGGATATTGTCGCTGGTGTGATTGAAGCTGGCTTCCAAAAAATTAAAATTAAAATTTGCATGCAGTTTTAAAACTGTTAAACGGATTTAGCAGCAAATGAAATTTTGATATCAGACAAGTTTGAATAAAATAAAATCTGCTTACATTAGGCATACTAGTATTTTGGTCCGACCCGACCTGAAAAGCTTGAGCGTCACAAAAACCTGACCCGAACTCTCTCTCTCTCTCTCTCTCTCTCTCTCTCTCTCTCTCTCTCTCTCTCTTCTGATCTCTCTCTCTCTCTCTCTCTCTATATCTCTCTCTATATATATATATATATATATATATATATATATATATATATTATTATTAATATTATTATTCGCGTATAGACCCTGTTGAATCACGCAAAGCACTCCGACTCATGTCTTGTTCCTTCTAATCCTCCACACCTCCCTCATCCTGTCCCCATGGATCCTCTTCCGCTCCTCCGTCCATTTTACCCCAGCTGTCTTTGGGATTTCATTCTCTGGGACCTTCCAACCGAGCATCTTTCTCCTGTATGCGTGCCTGTCTTCAACGTCTGTTGAGTCTATTCCTGCGTCATGTAGGTCTATTCTGACTTGTGCGATCCACGACGTTGTTGATTTGACTTCTTATATATACTCAAGGATTCTGTTGGCAAGTCTCTTTGTTGGGAGTCTACTGATGTGTCCATAGAACCGAAGCCTCCTTCTTCTGATATCTGCTGCCAGGTTCGATATCTTCTCTGTGGTCTTCCGGGAGTGCAACCTGTATCCATCTTCTGATAATCTCGGGCCAAGGATCTTCCTAAAGATTTTGCGTTCTTCCTTCAAAATACCCTCCATGGTAGCTTTTGTGTGCAGTACTAGCGTCTCGCTTGCGTATAATACCTCCGGTTTTAATGACTGTGTTGTAGTGTCTGTACAGCGTTGTAATCAGTGTAGTGTCAGTGTTGTAGTGTACAAATATATATATATATATATAAAACTGTAAATATATCTGAACTTCGAACCGGTAACCCGAGAAAGACGACTAGTCACAGCAAATAGAGGTTAATTGGAAACAAACTAACTTGTATTAAAAGAATTCACTGTGTTAACGTAAAACTAGTATTTTAAACTTCTAAATTACATTGAAAAAACAAAAATGAACCCTGACAGAAGTAATTTTCGGCGGAATTTGAAAGCTTAAAATGCTAATGTATGCTCATTTAAACGCTGGAATAAAAGAGTGATGATTTTTCAAGATTTAAACTTGCCTCCATTTTTTAAATTATCGAAACAATATTGCTGAATATCGGACTTGTTCGAGCTACGGGGGTCGTTCAGTAAGTTCTTAGAAAAAGACGCGAAAACAATGTTTTTTTTTGTAAATTTTTCAACATAATCTCCCTTTAACTCCATACTATTCTCCAAG
>CM040190.1:90727379-90737379 GCA_022606455.1 Callitettix versicolor
TTTATATATATACACAAACATGACACACATATACACACACACACATATATATATATATATATATATATATATATATATATATATATGTGTGTGTGTGTGTGTGTTTTTCTTCTTTTTGTTAGTTAACGTCCTTACGTTATGCCAGTTAGACTAATGAGGACCAGGAACTAAACACACACACACACACACACACACACACACACACACACACACACACACACACACACACACACACACATATATATATATATATTATATTATTATTATTATTATTATTATTTGCGCATAGACCCTGTTGGATCGCGCAAAGCACTCCGACTCATGTCTTGTTCCTTCTAATCCTCCACACCTCCATCATCCTGTCCCCATGGATCCTCTTCCGCTCCTCCGTCCATTTTACCCCTGCTCTCTTTGGGATTTCATTCTCTGGGACCTTCCAACCGAGCATCTTTCTCCTGTATGCGCGCCTGTCTTCAACGTCTGTTGAGTCTATTCCTGCGTCATGTAGGTCTATTGTGACTTGTGCGATCCACGACGTTGTTGATTTGACTTTTTATATATACTTAAGGATTCTGTTGGCAAGTCTCGTTGTTGGGAGTCTACTGATGTGTCCATAGAACCGAAGCCTCCTTCTTCTGATATCTGCTGCCAGGTTCGATATATGCATTCTTCCTTCAAAATACCCTCCATGGTAGCTTTTGTGTGGAGTGCTAGCGTCTCGCTTGCATATAATACCTCCGGTTTTATGACTGTGTTGTAGTGTCTGATTTTTGTGTGCGTCGACATACATCTCTTATTGTAGATATCACGCGTTATACCAAGAGCCCTCTTCATTCTCAGTAGCGGAACCCTTTGCGCAGCCTTCTCGCGACCTGTGGGTTTAACAATTTCTGCCAGATATTTGAAGTGCTTGACTCTGTTTATCTTACCATATTTTGTGTTTAGTTCTTGAATATTTAATTTTGTACAGAAGAATTCGGTTTTTTTAAACGAGATCTGTAGACCGACCCTCTATGCACATTCCTTTAGGATTGTATATATATATATATATATATATATATATATATATATATATATATATATATATATATATATATATATATATATATATATATATATATATATATATATATATATATATATATATATACTACTTTACGTTAGCTTGGCTAACTGTAAAGTGTAAAGCGTCCCGTCCTGATGGAAAGAATGACACCGACGTCTCAAACGGAGCCTTGAGGGAACTTGCAACATCCCCGTGTACCTTAACCCATACATGCAAGGCTCTGTATGGGCGGACCTCATTCCTTAGCTACTTCTGGGTAAGGATGTAAAATATAACGAGAAGGATATCACTGATCACTGAACAATAAACAGCCGCCTCGGTGGCCTAGTTGATAGCGTACTGGGCTTTCACCCCGAGGACCCGGTTTCGATTCCCGGCCAGGGCTTGGCATTTTCATACGCTTAATCATCCCATCGTCTGCATTAGCCCAATTTTGCACAATAGTCGGACGTTAAACACAAAAAAATAAAATAAATTAAAAAATAACAATAAAACGTTTCGAAAAATGGAGCACACCTTCATCATGACGGTCAAGAAAAAGAAAAAGTAAAAGAAAATTAGCAGAGCAAGCGTCTGCAAACACCTCAATAATGAACTGGGACGTAACCAACTAAGAAAAGGAGGAGCTACACACCTTGAATCCTCTCCAAAGCCTAGACTTTATAAAGAGGTTAGCACTGAAGAAGGAGCTGTAAATGAGCAACTGAAGAATACAGAAAGGGGTGCAATAGAACTACAAAGCTCGCAGTGAAATAGTGACTCTACAAACTCACTCAAGTACTATGCAATTAAAGACGTGTAAAGCGATCTAGTCAGCGCGATGGCTTCTGAGTGTCTAGTCCGCGCTTTGGCAATGCAGACGACACGAAACTCAACTCCTCGATTCTAGTTAATAGTTTATATTTGATATGTAAGTTATTACAAGCATCAAAGTACATTTACGTGCGAACGTTTAAGTGTAAAAAACGTGCACGTTTCAACGATCGATACTATTTTACAAAGCGCTGTCCGACCTCAATACGTGCTTTCAAAGCATGTACTTTATCATTTCATTTCAAAAATCTGCATTAACCTTCTCGTACATAACAATCTCTCAGCGTATGTTATACTTTAAATTTATCTCGTTTGTTATACAAAGCACCTCTTGTATATCACTACAATAAGATTTGTTTATCCTGCGTCGAGGAATTCTAAAGGATCGCTGTTATTTTAAACGTTAAATGTTTATCTAAACGCTGTAAATTTGGCATGGCTGCTGTACTGTATTAGTACAGCCTTGCAATCATAGTACAATACTTAGTACTGCAGTATATCTAATAGTCTGACCCACGTAAGACAGCATGAGTTTAGGACGGTGTAACGTTCCAATCGTTTATTGTACAGAAATTTTAGATACACTAAATCAAAGCTTTTTTGCCTATAAATCTGTTTTAATACCGTTATTATATTTTCAAACATCAATTTTACATCACACGAAATCTACCAAAAAACTGGATTTTCATTATTTTTACAACTGGATACTTTGAAGGTTCATAAAACGAACTGTCAATTTTTACTGCACAACAATGCTGATAGATTGTGTTAATGTTGACGTTTCTACCGGATTTGAAGAATTTAGGACAAACATTAAAATTATGTCGAATTTTTTGTAATAAAATGTTTCGTTACCTGGAAATTTATGAAAGTAATTCTTTAAGTGGTATCTGTAATTATACAACAGTATTATCTAGATGTTAAACCAGATTTATAATTGTATTTAGTGGGTAATAGTAAAGTTATTGAAACGAAATTTCAATTTTCACCCCACAGGGGGGTTCATACCTATTGAGAGGGACCTTCGCGGTACCTGAATCTAACACACTTACACTAACAATACTACACTTAAAACGTTAACACTTACATTTAGGGAGGCGATAATAGCTTCAATGTGCTTCTCGCCTTAAAAAAAATCAATTTAATTCTAATATCACTCGTCACTGTGTTGAACTTAACGGTATCAAAGTACTGTTGGGTGGCTTATGCTATAAACTTACAGAGAACAGAACACAACTGCTCCACGTTACTAATTTCATAAAAACAAGAAGCCAACATGATCTTTTCTTTTTTTACGTTTAGTTCTAAAGACAGACATTCTAAAATTATAATTGAGTGTCAATTCTTATTCAAAGTCTTACTTTCAAAACTGCATTTAATCAGGAAAATCAGCTAATTTGGTTTCATGATATATATTCACGGCGTTGACATAGATTTACAGACAAAATAACACGATTTGGTGTATTTGAAAGTTCTTTATAATAACCTACTGGAACACTATATAGTTCTAAACTAAGGTGTTTTTTCTCGTGAGCCAGACTGTAAAATCATAGAAAAATGAGTACGTCATACAGAACGTCCATGTCCGTAGTAAATGATACTAATTAAGCAGCTTTGTACTTTCACCACTAGGCTGTGCCACTGTAACAACAAAGCAGTATTACCAACTCCCCCTCTATAAACAGTGGTGTGGTTGCAAGGGAAAAGTAGTATGCATTAATTGGCCATACAAATGCAACATATAGGCCTATTAAGTACACTACACTCTCGAATATGAGTTAAGTAGATAAGTTATTGTTAATATGAATTTTATACCCATTTCACAAACAGTTTACAACTATTTAATGTTGCTCATTATTCTGTTTTCAGTGGATTTAATGGAACATAAATGCATTTAAAAAACTTTGATCAATGGATCAATGGTGAAAAAAATTACTTTCAAATAGAAAACTGACATTTATATACGAGGTGTGTTCAGAAAGTAACGAGAATTTTAATTTTTTGAACAAAATATTTATTTATTCTTCTACATTGATGTCGCCTTCAAAATAGTCCCCACTGGAGATTATGCACTTGTGCCAGCGCTTTTTCCAATCCTCGAAACACTTCTCAAACTCGATCTTTGAGATAGCCTTTAGTTCTTTCAGCGTTACGCTTTTAATGTCATCTACGGCTGTAAAACGAAGGCGTAGATTTTCTTTTTGGAAATAGGAAAAAGTCACACAGAGCCATGTCTGGCGAATATGGAGGATGGGGCATCGTTACAGTACTGTTTTTGGCCAAAAATTCAGGAACAAGCAATGAAGTGTGAGCTGGTGCATTATCCTGGAGCAAAAGCCATGAATTGTTTTTCCACAGATCCGTGCGTTTTTTTCGGATTGCTTCACGCAAACGGCGTTGAACTTGTAGGTAGTACTCCTTATTGACCGTTTCACCTGGTGGCAGGAATTCATGATGAATTCATTAATATCGAAGAACACAGTGTGCATAACCTTCACGTTCAACCGCAATTGTCGCGCATTTTTCGGTCTTGACGAGCCAGAATGCCTCCACTGAGATGATTGGCCTTAGTTTCGAAGTCATATCATAAACCTATGTTTCGTCACCTGTTATAATACGTTTCAATAATTCAGCATCGTCGTTAACTTCATTTAGTGACCCCTGAGCAACTTCCATTCGCAGCTGTTTTTGTTCAAAATTCAACAATTTTGGAACGAATTTTGCTGCCACGCGTTTCTCACACAAAAAACACTGGAAACAATAGCATTACATGATCCAATCGATATGTCAACATCATCAGCGACCTCTCTAATTGTGATTCGGCGATTGTTCATAAACATTTCTTTAATTTTTTCCACGTTTTCATCGATTGTTCATGTGCTGGGGCGTTCAGGGCGTTCGTTATCTTCAACGTCTTCACGGCCTTCTTGGAAACGCTTATACCACCCGTAAACTCTTGCTTTATTCATGGCAGACTCACCATAGGCCTTTGTTAACATTTCACACACTTTGTTATACGTTATTCTATTTTTTACGTAAAATTTGATACAAATTCTTTGATTCATTTCTTTTAACAAACGAATATCGCCGAGCTCATGAAAACACGTCTAACCTTAGTGACTGTCACAGACAAAGTCAACAATGAAAACAGCTGAAAGTTTTATCATCAAGGGTATGTATTACAACATAATAAAAAAAAATGTTTAATAATTGGACTCTCCAAGCCCGCGAAATTTTAAAATTCTCGTTACTTTCTGAACACACCTCGTAATATTATTATTTGTTGGATGGATACATTGTTTAACCTTAAGTTAATTTTCAGCAAACAGCTGATTCTTTACTCTTCAACGACTAAAACTCTCGTCTCGTACGTGAAAGTTTGTGTTTGCTCATCATGAAGATGTGATGAAGATGAAGATGGTTACGGGCGTTATAGTCCAGCTACTTAATAAACGGCCTGCGGGAGAATTTCTCACGCACCTAGCAGAATTCTCTTCAACCTCCCTCAAACAGCAAAGAGACACAGAGTCTGTCAATCTGAGTACACTAATTGTTACTACTCAGCTATAGTGAAGGAAAAGGATGCAGTTATGGAGAGAGAGCGGGGACTCGACATCTCACTCGCACATTTTTCTGTTCCACCAATGTTCTTATCAGGCCGTTTTATAAGCAGCTGGCGTATAGCACAGAAACTAAAATCGATTGTAGAATTCGATATCTGAAAACATGATCTTCTAACACCGTGCCGGTTATACAACCGAATCGCCAGTTATGTTTAAACAGCTGTTTGTTGGTAAATTAATATAATGATAACACAACTGTATATATTTATCTACTTATAACTTTTTTTAGTTAACAAATGAAATTCGGTGAAGTTATAACATAAAAAATGTTGTTATTTCGTAAGTGAAACTATATATCTAAAAATACAAGGGTTAAACTATACCTTTATAAGAGTCATCAATTGGCAAATAATTAATAATAAAAACGATAGGTAAAAATTATATCAATATTTATATTTTAATTTTATGAAACTAACCATATAAGGTTTGTTTTAATATTTCTGTTCTAACCACAATTATAAAGCCTACACAAGCAGTATTTATGCATTTATTTTGAGGTTACAGGATTTGATAGTCCTTGACACCGCAACCGAAGCGTCTATTGCACAACTAAGCCTCTTAAGTACTACTTCAGTATTCTGGTTCCCTCGGTGAATTGAGCAGTCCAATGACTACCTAATTCAGCTAGTTGTACAAAAATTCTGGAAAACAAACATCCTTCGCTTCTTGGTCGAAAAATTCTTACAATCATATATTATGTCACCTGCTACTTCCTTATCAGTTCCGCATATCCTACGCACATATCTTCCCTGACACTCTCAGGAGTACGGTTACCTACATTGTTGTAGTAGGTACGGTTACAGGAGTCTTGTTATAGCAGACCTACATTGGTTCTTTCTCAAACTCCAGATTTAATCCTTGGAAGATCTTCTGCTTTGCACTTTTGATCTCCGATATGATTTGAGATTTTACTGTGTTGATATTTTCTATTCCATTTCTCAGGACAAGTTGGGTAGGTCGTCTAGCATTTCCACAGTCTGATGCAGTTCACCGTATCAATGCGTTAGATATGGTTCCAGTTTCCACAAACTTTATGCTAATTTCACTCACCAGGAATGCTTTCGACAGTGCCTCAGGGTTGTATTGATCTTGACAATTTGTTCAATCAAGTAGCTAGGGAAATAAAATAAACAAAGCAACGCATGCAAAGATAAAACTAGAGGAAGGGATATTACAACCCTAGTCACTGCGATCGACTGACCTATTGTGCAACTAAACCTCCTAAAAATACCTAGTTCAGCAGATTGGTGCCCTTAACAAATTCCAGCAACCAACTTACTAGCTCACTCTGCTGAAGATCCCTACGGTCTTGGAAACCAAAAACCCCTACCCTCCTACCAGCAAGGACCTCACAATCATAAATTATGAGACCTGCAGTTTCCTTTTCCTTCCTGCACATCCTACACACGCTTTTTCCATGGTACATGTCTATCCTGTTCATGTACACCCTCATACCACAGTGTCCTGTAATAATCCTCCTGGGTTGTGCTGTGTCCAGGACATCTGCTGCCCATTTGAGTCCTCCAAACGGAACTTTGCTTAAGAATGCATAGGTAAGACTAGATTGAAGGTGGAAGTTGCCTGTTATCTGAAGTCTGCACAATTAAACTCAACACGCAATATTGTTGTTGAGTATTTATTTTTTAAGTACATTTTTATTTTTTATAAACAATGCAATGATAAGTTATCTTTGAATTTGGAACATATTTAACTGATTAAACTTAGACTGTATTGCGTAAGAGCTTGCTGTATTATTAATAATAATAATATATATAAACATAAAAAAATGGAAAGATTGCATAAGAAATGTTCAATTTCTGCAGCGCGAAAAGACATTTGAAATAAAATATAATTTATATTCAACACACGTAAGAGTACACTATTTATTTTATAAAAATATCCAATACACAGTATATGAAAGAATAATCTGAATGCATTAACTATGAAATTACTTTTTAAAAAAATCAGGATATAGGTCAGGATTGGTTGGATCAGGTCTTCTGATGGAAGGAGCAAAGTTAATGGAGATGGAATATTGGAAGGCTTTACTCCTGACATAGTCACTCCGACTAGAGATAACGCAATCGATATTTTATAAGATTACTTTCTTACGAACGAACGCTCTCTGTCTGAATTAGATACGTTTTTACCGTAGTTAAAGTTCATAATAATTTTAATGAAATGGTGCGAGAGTATTGCAGAAACGTTTACAAGTTCAATTATTTATCAAGAAAATCAGGTTAAAAATCTACTGACGAAAAAAGGAAAATCATTGTAACACATTTTGATCATAAACAAAGAAAGATAACTCAAGTTGGTGTCTAAATTTTAAAATCTTCAGAAATCTTTAGTTTGAGAGTAAATTGAAAGAAACCCGAAAGCGGCCATTGTTTCGAAAATTCTGTTCATTCTAAATTTTCTACACTGATTTTGATTATAATCAGTCATCAATATTCATATCTTCATATCGGCAGCACCTGAACTATTTTTGTTGGTTAAATCCGTAAATTTTGTTTGTGTTCTTGCATGTTTCACGAGTAAAATCATAGTTAGAACTGATTTTGAGAAAATCCGATTTTAATCAATTTGTTTTACGAAAAAGAGCTGCGAAATCTTTTGTTTTGAAAAATTTTAAAAACAGTATTGATATATACACTATGAATTAAGACTTACGTGTGAAATTCCATCGAAATCGGTTAGCCAAAACTAAACGGCGTTTATGGTGTGTTTTTGGTTAGGCCTGGAAAGCTTGTTTTATGGAAAGGTGTGCTCGAGATATTTAATCAGAATGTGTGTGTGTGTGTGTGTGTTTGTGTTTGTGTTTGTGTGTATGTATGTATGTTGATTAAAAATTACAATAGTTATAACAAGTTTAATGAACACAATTATAGTGCACAAATTATAGTGCACATTATCATATTCAACAACATTTTAACTCTTCGCAGGGCGCGCCTAGGTGTATCACATAACCGTGGCCGCAATGCCTAATTCCGTTTTTGTACCCATGTAAACTAATTTTAAGTGGACACATTGCATTATTTTTTATTATAGTTTGTTTCTAATTTATTTATTTTAATTTTCAGATTTTTAATAGTTATATTTATTTAAAAAAGTTTTAATATTTGAAACAGACAATGAAAATAATAGTTAATGAATACAAACACTTGTCTGAAAAAGGATTTAATTTTATATAAGAAACATGGCAAATATTACAGAATTCTTAGTGGTCACATTTATCAAAGAACTAAATTTATTTAAAAAAATTAAAAATAATATACAAATTTAATCTGAATCAACGTCCACTGCTTCACCTTCGTGCAAAACAGTTTGTGCAAACAGCGGTCATCTGGCTGTGATTCTTAAAACATTATTATTACATTCTTTGCAGACAATTTTGGTTGTTATTTTTGTACGGTCCGCAAATATGACAACTAGGTCTACGTGTTGGTACTTGAGCCTGTTGATTTTCCAAAAACCTATATTTTCCCAAGAAAAACTTGAAGATCTTTTAAAAGAGTTAGGATTGTCGCTGTAGCTTTCAAGTGTCCACTCGTGAAACTGAGTTTAATTTTTTTCAAAAAGTTTCGTCTTTGCTCACTGTAATACAGATGGTTAAATATGTAAATTATATTTGCATTTGTTCCGGCAATGTCTAAATGCCGATAAAAAATGGCCGTTGTCCAACGTCTCGTGTTTCGGGATGTCAAGTAACTGGCACACATTAGATCGACAGTATCAACGCCACATTTTGTAGCGTTATATTCCAAATTGACAATCGACTTTCTGGAATCTTCGTCAATAGAATAGAAACACGGTAAAAAAAATACTAAACTAAAACACTAAACACAAAACAAAAAAAAGAAGGTAAAAGTGACTATGTATGCACAAATATAGTGAAAAGCATAATAATAGTGAAAAATATAACACTATGAAAGCAGTTACACGATTGGGCGCGCCGCGGCAACTTGGCCGCAGACGTAACTATCTCGCATTCATGCCTTATTTCCAGATGTACTGAAGATAAGGTGGTATTATTTTTTACACAGTTCGTGTTCCTCAAGGTGGTCCTGACAAATATTTAAAGTCCTGAAAACATTTCTCCATCGATACCTACCGAGTAAGATGCGAAAATAAAAGATTACGGCCAATTTGCCGCTAGCGCACCCACTTAAGGGTTAATTACGAAATTGACTACCACTAAACAAGTTTCTACGGAATTCTTATGTTGATCGTGATAGTGTATTACAGCACTTTTATTCGTATTGTTCGGTATACATTTCTTATTATCACTGACAACAGATGTAATGAGAAAGAGATTATGAGAGAAAGAGTATGAATACTTGGTTTTGTCAATGGTTGTCTATCGCAAATTTCGAATAGTGTTTTAACCTGATACAGCCAAGATCTTCGAACAATACGTTCTCCAGAGTTTGAAGATTTCGCCAAACGATTTCCGAGGTCCCAAAACCTCTCAAAGTTTAAACAAAATCCTTCCGAG
>CM040190.1:90739879-90804879 GCA_022606455.1 Callitettix versicolor
TTCCGTTACATTCAGGGCACTTTTTTCTATTTACTTCTCTCGCCAAGGCTAACATTAAAACCTAGTTTCAGAAAATTCAAGATAAATTAATACTGTAAAATCGCTTCCATCACGTCAGCGAAACAGATGCGTGCCGCGATTAGTTTTAATTCTCTGAATATCTAAACAAAAACACCAGTACACGAAATAGCACCGAAATGACGTACGAAAGAAAATTTTAATTAGAATAAGTTCCGAATATACCTTCATTCTTATATTAGTGGCACGGGACAATATTCTCCTTGCACTTTAGTAATCCACATTTTCTAAGGAAACTTTGAAAAAGTAAATCTAATTTAAACTTCAAGCGAAACTTGTTCCACAACTTTTCTGAAAGGCATTTGGATGCACTAGGTTAACCGAAAAGCATGAATCAAGATCTCGTAATTTTTGCTTTAATACGATAATAACTTAACTTTGGAAAAAATATTAGAAACGTAAACGTGATAGACGGCGTCATCATTGCGGTTAAAAAACTAACAAATAAATTCGATGAATTCTAGTGTGTGTGTGTGTGTGTGTGTGTGTGTGTGTGTGTGTGTGTGTGTGTGTGTGTGTGTGTGTGTGTGTGTGTGTGTGTGTGTATGTGTCAAAACCATCTTACGTTAACAATCTCTCTGTAATGTTATAGAAAATTTCGTTACAAAAGATCCGCTAAACAGTTTCAAAATGGCGGCTATCAAGTCCTACAAAACTGGTAACTTTTTAATCATAAAAATAAAAGGTTTAAAAGAATTGTAAGTAAATATTAGAATTACATTCAAAATATTATATTCGCTGCACACAGCTGTCTCGCTGACGTGATAACAGCGAATTTCCAATATATCTTACCTTATCCTTTTTAAAATTCTGATCAAAATCGGCATTAAAATCTGCATGTATTATATTTGTTTACTTTAAAATTACAATAAAAAAAGAAAATAAACTCTGACCAACCATGAAAATATTTATCAATGATATTTCTTTAAATGATATTTTTTTAATAATATTTCTTAAATGGATTTTGAAAATTAAAAATGCTAATCAATGCAGTTCTTAACGATCATTACGACGATAAAATTCGGTGTACACAAAAATAAATTAAGACAAAAAAAATTATGAATATATAAACATTTTAAAAGACCGCTATTTTGAAACTGATGGACTACTTTTTGTGGTTTATCGAACTATCCAAGCTATTAATAAAATCGATTTTTGTACAAAGTTTGAGTTAAATCGATGTAAAATTACGAATGTTACAGTGCTAAAACACAAAACACACACGCGCGCACACACACACACACACACACACACACACACACACACACACACACACACACACACACACACACACACACACACACACACACACACACACACACACACACACACACACACACACACACACACACACACACACACACACACACACACACACACACACACACACACACACACACACACACACACACACACACACACAATTTTTTGACATCAGGATTTATGTGCTCATTTTAAGGTCGTGCGTCTGGGACTTACCGCGATGCTCCAATAGCTTATTTTCCCAATGGAAAATCGCCAAAAATAAACTTGACGGTGGGTCAGGTTTACTTTTGAAATAAACAAATTTAAAACACTAAAATATGCAGATTTTAATACCGATAACGATGGAAAAATCATATGTACACAAAACATTATAAGAAAAAAATTATTTATACAAATTCAACAATAATTTCTTCAAAAGAATTAATCTTTTCTCAATAAAATATATAAAAATTTGTTAAAAAATTATAATGAATGAAAGAACATTCAGATATTAAAAATAATTTTGTTTTGTTTTGTACGTGTAAAACTACTCCGTTTTATAAAATACCAAAAACACGAAATCGTTTTGTTTGAAAATACCGAGGTTACGTTTTTTTAAATTTAATTAACTTACTTTCAGGAAGTGTCGACACAAAAGGTAAACGCGAAGCAATGAAATTTAGATATCCTTGAAACAATAAATCATCCCTTTGACTTGTCACTAGTCAAACGTTAATTTAATGGATAAAATTAATCCAATCCTTTTTGTCAATTAGTGTCACTTCTCGGTGAAATCAAAACATATTTCGTTTTGTTATTTTGTGTGACAATGAAATATCCGGTATTTCGTTTATTTCAAAATAAAACTGAGTTTAAATTTATATTTTTAACGAATTTTTATAAACGAACTTTAAATGAAATCACGTAAACAAATATGGTCGATACTCGAAATTTAACATCAAACTACTGTACATCAAAATACTGTAAGAGATAAATATTGTTTATTAAACAAAAGAAAATGTCTTAATAAAATAATCACGATCAGGAATGAAACTCTTTACCAAAAAAATGAAACACTATCAGACACAATAAGAAAAAGGAGAATTGATTTTTATGGGCACATCCTCCGAATGGACAAAAATAGACTAACCAAAAAAATATTTGACTACTTTCGCAATAAAAGAGCCAGACCACTTCAGACCACTTTAGTTTAGAGAAACAGAGAAAGACATAGCAGAACTACAAATCACTGACACTATGCTCATGGACAAAACAATAACCAAGGACAAGAAGCAACGGTTCCAAGGCAAAGTCAAATCCATGCGAACGCTCCAAATCTCTGACGAAGAAAGAAAAGCAAGATCACAACGAATGAAGCAATACTGGGCTACGAGGAAGGCACAGAACATTAAAAAGTGATTGATTTAGTGTACCCCAAAGTTGGGTGAAACAAATAAAAAGAGAAAATAATCGCGTCACGCAGCTGTCTCGCTGACGTGATAGAAGCTATTTTGTTTTATTTATTTTACCCTTTTTTAGAATTCTGATTTCACTATCATAATCAGCATTAAAATTATATATTTTAAAGTTTCAGATACGTTGAACGAAAATGACCACTGGTGAACGTAAAATTAAAAATATAAAATTTCAACGAACTTTGAAAAATTCGAAATACTAATTTATGTAGTATTCAACTCTGTTGAAGATTGTGAAATATGATTTTCAAATATATTTCGGACAACAAATCGGAATAAAATCGCAAACACACACACACACATTTTCTTTAATGTCCACAATTTGTCAAACTAATGAGGACGAGAGAGGGGACAGCGTTAACAGTAAGTGTAAAAAACGGCAGTAACTTCGGCTAGAACTAACAACCTTGAAATGTGCAGTTCAGAAGCACAGCATACTGACCAGTGCCATCTATTACCAAGACCATATACAAATTTTAACGATATATAAAGACGTAATCGAGAATTCAGGATAGGTGCTTATTGGAGGTCTCAGGTTTGGATGTTACTAAGATGGCTGCTCTAATAGCTCATTTTCCCAATGAAAGTTCGTTAAAATTAAAAAACTCAAGCATAGTTTGTTTACGTATTAAATGTGCTTCAAGATATATCTAATATAAACGTCGATGCTATTTTTTAAAAAAATTTACTGACAACTTATTGTCTAAATCTTCGAACGATTAAACCGCAGAAAAAGAAATACATACAAAATATTTACCTATATTGGGTATTTCTTATAGATCAGATTTAGCACAGTATACTTCATATGTTAATTTGTTGTAGCGGTGTTGTCGATTGGTGCACGCTGTTCTCATTGTTAGAGCAGACGATCTGGCAATACTGCTACGATGGCGCAGTCTAGCGTTTGAAATGCAAAGCTACCCGACGTGATAAACATCAGCTTACTGTTAACGCGAGTAAAATAAAATCACTGGACAAAACTTAAACCATTTTAAAGTATTTAAACATCATTTATATACAATCACAAATAAGTAATATTGAAACTGCACATAATGGAGTGCACACTTGGGATTTACTAAAAAAGCTAATATTATTTAACACAAACAGAATTTAACACTGTGTTATGTTATCGCTTGTTTTGAAAACCCAACAGCGTATGTAAAATAAAGAAAAAAATGTCAATAAAATTTACGTAAGAAATGACTGACAAAAACATTCATAACAAAGAGAACATTTCATTATTTGCTTTTCTTAATAAAATGTAGGCCTTTTATTGCACTGGAGGAAACTTTCATAATATAGGCAATAATATTGCCTACCTTCAATAATGGAAAAGAACTTGCTGAAAAACACGCAGACTTCGCAATAACCCCTTATAAATAATATTTTATTTCAATATTTACGTCTTGAAAATATGTTGATGAAAAACATATTGGGACCGGATCGCTTACTTTGACGATTCTATAAATAATGCAAGATTCGACATTGTTGTGCGAGAAAAAAAATAATATTACTTTGTGAAAAGTTGTTTGTAAAGTTATGAAAATTTTCTTGGCTGACGGTAAAACTGGCAACAAATATATGTTCCCGGCACCCAGTTTTCACTCGCTGGAAACGAATTAACCACAATAATAATTACTTTCTTACACAGTTTATAAATATAAGTTAAACATAATATATATATATATATATATATATATATATATATATATATATATATATATATATATATATATTGAAATCTACATTGGCGTTTAATTTTTTTTAATTATATTGAAAACGAGCCTTAACCATCGTCTGGTACATTTTCATATTTTCAATAGAATTTAAAAACCTAAAATTATACTTATACTGATTTCATTGTTGATTACGATTAAATCAGAGTTTAAAAAGTGTAAAATTAAAAAAAGTTATTTTTTAAATTAAAAAAAATTAACAAAAAATTTAAAAAAGTAAAAATAAATTTAAAAAATTATTTTTTTTTAATTTAAAAAAATAATTAAAAATCAAAAAAAGAAATTTTGTAAGATTTAAAATTTCCACCATTTTGAGACAGTTTAACGCACTTGGCTGAAAAACGAACAAGCTTAAGTTCTTACCAAAATCAATTTTTGTGATAAATTTTAAGCGAAACGTACCAAAATTATGAACTTAGAGTATTACGTAAAAGTAATACATAAGACATTTAAAGACCCCCTCATATAGATCTAAATGTTATTTTTGAAATGACTGGCGCTCATTTTAAGGTGCGCCCTAAGACACCTACAATTGCTCATTTTCAAATGAAGATTCGTTAAAAATTAATAAAGGTAAGAATATTTGGATTGGAAACTACAACTTTAACAATGCTATCTAACTCCATCGCATATAATTAGAATATTGTAACACCGAAACACAAGGCACATAAGGGCCTTATTTTTGTACAACGCGGATAAGGGCAAACAAATAATTAATTTTGTTTACTTCTTGAAAACGCCGACACTAGTAATTTGTATTCTAACTGTACTGATACTTCAATAAATTTAGAAACAAAAACAAACAAAACACTTTTCAAACAACAAATACAATAATTGTTAAACAAAGAGACAAACCGTATGCTAAGCTAAACATATGGTTTTGCTTTCAAAACAAAATTAACTTTGTTTCTACGAGGGTTGATCAAATATAAACGAGACTGATTTTTTAAAGAAATTATTGCTTACTTACAAATAATTCTTGATACAACTTATTTTTCTACATAGTCTCCCGCACGAGTAACACATTTTTCCCACCGGATTGGAAGTTTTTTAATTCCATCTTCGTAAAAAGTTCTCGGGCGTTCATTGAGCCATTGGAGCACGAAGGTCTCCACCGCAGAATCGTCTTCGAAACGCTGGCCTCCAAGCGTCTCTTTGAGTGGCCCAAACAGATGATAGTCGCAGGGTGATAAGTCTGGACTGTATGGGGGATGTTCCATATGTTCCCAGCCAATTTGATCGAGTTTAAGCCTCGTAGCGTTCGCCGAATGTGGCCGGGCATTATCGTGAAGAAGAATGACGTTTCTCGCCGGTTTAGATTTCCTTTTCCTACGAAAAGACTGTTTTGCGGCCTCTAAAACATCGCAATAATATTGTGCATTTATTGTGCGTCGTTGATGGAGGAAATCGACGTGAAAGGCGCCTTGATTGTCGAAAAATACAGTGGCCATTACCTTCCCGGCCGACGATCGTGATTTGGCCTTCAGGTTTTCTACTGCTTCCGTCCTTCGGCGAATTCCTTGTGCCAAGCAAAAACGCGAGCTCTTGACAGGGTCATGTCCTCGTATTGAGCCGTTAATCTACGAAAGATTTCAGTCGGATTGACCCCCTCCTTGGCCAAAAACTTAATAATAATTCTCTGCTCCACGGAAACGTGCACTTCACTCTCACTCATTGTATAGTTTTATACTGAAGGGTCCGAACGGAAATGTTGCCCGTCTACGCCCGTCCCAAACCTCCCAGGCTACCTGAAACCCCACCCTTTAGAGTTCAATGTCCAACGGAAAAGTTTTTAGAAAGTCAATCTCGTTTATATTTGATCAACCCTCGTACTTTCTTAGAGTGGGTTAAATGTTACTGCTTTTAACGGTATTTGTTTACAAGGACAAAAATTATTCCCACAATTCTCCCGAATATAAGAGTATTCCGTATAATTTTATAAACGAAGCGACAGTGTGGTAAATTTATCGTTTTGAACGCTACAGAAATTTTACCCTTTCGAGAGTATTTTAATGCTTTTGTTGAAGACACCACAGTGTGTGCGTTTATACAATTAACTACAAGAGAACAATAGTATATTTAGTAATTCGTATTTAATTTACAAAGTATTCAAAATGTTTTTATATGTAAATGTTTGTTTAATTATTTTCAACCCGTGTTCCTAGAGGATGCCAGTAATTTGCCCACGAACAGAGTAGAAGTTAGTTTGGGTTTAAATCTTGTGTGCGAAATCCGGCACGCATATGTCTCGCTGTTGTTATTAAGCGATTTTTCAACAATATTTTTTTATCGTACGCTTCTTTGAAAATCTGATTTCACCACTGTAATTAACATAACATCTGTATTGTGTGTTAGCATTAAAAACTTTCAATTACATTGAAAAAACGAGTATTAACTATAACCACCGTCACGGAATTTAGAATTTTAAGATTTTAGACTGCTAAGACAAATAAATTTTAACAGCTGATTTCTTCAGTTCTAAAATTACTATTTAAAAATTTTCAAAAAAAAGTGAGGTTAATGTTATTAAATGATATTTTATTTTGTCAGCAAAAATTTTTGCAAAGCTAGAATTTTGGAACAATCTGTACATAATTTTTAGAAATTCATCTATATAAGTATGCCAACACTTAAATTTGGCAAGACTGTATTACGGATGCAAATGCTTTATAGTTAAAAGGCATCAATTTCTTTGTTCCATGTATAAATTTTTAATTTTGTTTCGGGTATAGATTAAGTCAGTTTTGTTCCAGGTGTAGATAAATTGAATTTTATTGCAGGTGTAAATTAAGTCAGTTTTATTTCAGTTGTAGGTTAAGTCGGGTTTGATGCAAGTGTAGGTTAAATCAGTTTTGTTCCAGATGTAGATAAAGTGAATTTTGTTGCAGGTGTAGATTAATTCAGTTTTGTTCCAGTTATAGGTTAAGTCTGGTTTGATGCAAGTGTAGGTTAAATCAGTTTTGTTCCAGTTGTAGATAAAGTGAATTTTATTGCAGGTGTAGATTAAATCAGTTTTTTTCCAGTTGTAGGTTAAGTCTGTTTTGATGCAAGTGTAGGTTAAATCATTTTTGTTCCAGGTGTAGATAAATTGAATTTTATTTCAGGTGTAAATTAAGTCAGTCTTATTTCAGTTGTAGGTTGTCAGGTTTGAGCAAGTGTAGGTTAAATCAGGTTTAATGCAAGTGTAGGTTAAATCAGTTTTGTTCCAGATGTAGATAAAGTGAATTTTGTTGCAGGTGTAGATAAAGTCAGTTTTGTTTCAGTTGTAGGTTAAGTCAGGTTTGATGAAAGTGTAGATTAAGTCAATTTTGTTCCAGGTGTAGATAAATTGAATTTTGTTGCAGGTATAGATTAAGTAGGCTTTGTTCTAGTTGTAAATTAAATAATGTTTTCCAGGTGAAGAGCAAGTAATTTTGTTCTAAGTGCAGATGAAGTTCATTTCGTTCCAGGTGTAGATAAAGTCAATTTTGTACCTGGTGTAGATATAACCAATTTCGGTCCAAGTGGAGATTTAGTTATTTCTGTCCCAGGTGTAGATTAAGTCAGTGTTGTACCGGATGTAAATATAGCCAGCATCGTTCCAGGTGTAGATTAAGTTAATTTTGTTACAAGTGTATATTAAGTAAATTTTATCTCTAGAGGTTACACGTAATTCATTTATAAAAGAAACATGTTTTAACTAAGACTTAGCCGTGCACGTACTTGGGTGCATATGAACCGCTAAGCCTACTTTGTGTTAACAACGTTGTCGGCATTTGTTCTCACTTTAACAAAGTGGAGTTTAATGTTCTTTAGTTAACAAGTTTGTTTAAAGGTTTAATCGGTTGTTAATAGAACAGTGAAATAATAAGAATATTCTTCACTCAAATTATTTATTAACTCACAGGGTAGTTTTGTAGAGAAAGTCAAAAATTTAAAACTGTTCATAATTAGTTAACTAAGGATTACAATAGCGCAAAGCTTTATAAATCATTGTAGGTTGTTATATGAGTCTCTTGGCATTTACCAAATTACTACAATAACAGAAAAAATTATATTAAAAAACTTGAAAAGTAGAAAATGAATGGGAGTTACTATGATGTCCCTAACGAAGAATGGCTGATGTTTTATTTCCAAAATTCCTTTGATAAATGAGCTATAGGAGTAGCCATCTTAAATACACATCCGATACCTTGAATTGAAATTAACGTAGATTAATTTTTTTTTTTTAAATAAAATATATTTTTTGCCCGCAGGGGGTGCAGACTAGCTGCACCTATTGAGAGGATTTAGACGTTCCTCGCGGTACCCAGGTCTTAACACACACTTACACTTAGAACACTACACTTACGACTTTAACACTTTACACTCACACTTACATTTAGGGAGGCGATAATAGCCTCGATGTGCTTTTCGCCTTAAAATAACACAGACTATTTTTTTTATAATATTTTTTTTCTTTTTCTTTTTGGTGTTTAACGTTCGACTATTGTGCACACTTGGGCTAATGCAGATGATGGGATGATTTATAGCGTATGAAAATGCCAAGCCCTCGCCCGGGAATCGAACCCGGGTCCTCGGGGTGAAAGCCTAGTACGCTATCCACTAGGCCACACACACACACACACACACACACACACACACACACACACACACACACACACACACACACACACACACACACACACACACACACACACACACACACACACACACACACACACACACACACACACACACACACACACACACACACACACACACACACACACACACACACACACACACACACACACACACACACACACACACACACACACACAAGCACATTGAGTCTATTATTGCCTCTAAATGTAAGTGTGAGTGTAAGTTGCACCCTGTGGGATATATATATATATATATATATATATATATATATATATATATATATATATATATATATATATATATATAATAGTAGTGACCCAACAACTTCCGTTCAGCATTTTCAAAATTACGTCTGTATCAAATGTTAAAAACTTATAATTGTAAAGTTATTTAAGGATAATTTTATTACATTTTGTAGAACGGTATTAATATTAAATTATATAGTTTGTAAAGCTCTTATGATTTTCAAATAATTAGCTTACATAATAATAAATAATAAGTACCTACATATAAAGTACTTTACTGCAAAAGATTGTAAACCATATCAAGTATTTTAACAACATAGTTAAAATTTACAAGATTTTGTGAAAAATTATCAAATATTACAATAAGTTTTGATAAATAATAAATGAACAGACCTATATTGATAATTTCAGGTTAGTGTTTAAGGCGGAAACACCAAATTTGGACTTACCAAATCACGTCTAATTAGATACGGTTATAATATTTTATAGTTGATCTGACTACATGATGAACTTCTGAAAACAAGAGTCTTAATACAAAATGTTCTTAGCAATTTCTATTGGAACATGAACTATTAACTATTGTAGTAAGACGTCATTTCCTCTGGCTATGAAATAAGCAGACATATAAGGTATGTAAATCCTTAATCAAGTTTAAATTAGTCAGAGTAAAAAATATATAAAATATAAATATCTTGTTTATTCCATTATTATAAACGATTCGTAAATGAAATAGTTTAAAAAATATATTTTCCTCTTCATATTTCGCACTACCAAAGTAACGTGATAAAATCTATAACAGAAAAATAATGAAGTAGAACATTGAAGTGGGTTGTGTAAGGTAATTGGAGAAGAAAATGGATTACGGGCTACGGGTCAGCCGGGTCGTTGGAGCGGGGAGATGTTGCGAAAGTGGGTCAAGATTGAGGGTTTCCTTTTGTAATTAAAAAAAAGCTTTGATTAAATGGAAGAAAATGTTAGTTAATATTAAAATACCTAACAGCTCTCCCACTGCGAGGATTTTGCGTACAAAAATATTAACAGCGTTAATACTGTTTACTTTTTCACGAAAAAAGTTGAAAGTTAACCAGAAATAAGTTCTGATAAAGTATACAGGTTCATGTGATAACTTATTTAATAATAATGACATTTTCAAACATTGAAACATGCAAAATCTACAGAAAATTTGTTGTTCTTATTTCCAATATCTAACTTTTGTCTCGTTTTTTCTACCCAAGTAAAGCATGTTTAACATCCACAAGGTCATCATCGGTTAAGTAATGCAGGACACTTGCAGAGGGAACATTTTTTTTTTTTTTTGTTTAACGTCCGACTATTGTGCACACTTGGGCTAATGCAGACCATGGGATGATTTATAGCGTATGGAAATGCCAAGCCCTTAGCCGGGAATCGAACCCGGGTCCTCGGGGTGAAAGCCCAGTACGCTATCAACTAGGCCACCGAGGCGGCTTTGCAGAGGAAAAAACCACTCATATCCTTATTATGTTAACTTCGCAGTATCAGATAGGCTAATATTGACAAAGGATCGGCGTTAACTGAAATTGTAAATCTTACGAGAGTAACTGCATATCCCGAACCCACAAACAATAGATGCGCAGTTAAGAGACGCACCAAACTGACAGGTGTCTTAAGCACCTCCCTGCCGACGGAGGCAGCTGAATTTTCTTCCCGGCGAAAAACCATTAAGGTTATCATCGCCGTTACTCAAAATGAAAATACAAAAAATAACAAAAAAAGTACTTTAATAAAAAAAACAAACAAAAAACTCTAATAGAAAATTAAATAAAACAAAACAAAATTAAATAACAGGTATGACTAAAACTAGTTAACGATAACATAAATTTTAAAAACAACAATATACACAAAAATTATTGTAGGCTTTAAATTGGCCCTACAACAATAAATGTAACTAAAACTAAATAAAATAAAAATAATTTAAAAAAATAAATTAATAAATAACAAATAATAAACAAAATCTTCAGGGCTGTAAAGGGGCTCTACAACAATAATAAAAATAACAAATATATACTTAAATTTTAGTTAGAAAATTCAGACTATGAAGGAAGTCTAGGATCCGGTCAATGGCGGAGGCACTATCTCCCAACATCGTCTGCAAACAATTGCTCAAGCAACACATAACCCGCACATTTTGGAAACCATCACAATCGAGCAATACATGTTTTATTGTGAGGGTTTCCCTACAGAACTCGCTTTCAGGTGGGTCCCCGCCTCCCATCAGAAATCCATGCGTCAGCAAGGAATGACCAATGCGAAGACCGGTGATCACCACCTCTCAGGAGGAGGCAGTTGAAATGAGCAGCTGATGAGCTTAGCAATTCCACCGTACCCTTAGTTCATACTATTCTCATTCAAATACTCAAGACACACACATTCACTACTCTATATAGCTTGCCTAAATCTAAATTGCAAAGTGCTGATTGAGTGTATAACACCCACCTAATTATGTATCACAGACAGCTACCTCCTAGTGTACCTTAGCATACCATACATATGGGGGTGTGTATGGGAGGACAATTTTCCAAGCTACTCATGTTCCCATGGGCAAGAATGAGCAAGAATTCACTGCAAAACAAAGAATCTGGTCAAATGAACACAACCTCCGCGAAAGGGTCAAGAGTAAGGGGGAGAAATTGAATGGCAATTAGCAGAGCAAGCAATGCAAGTATCTCAATAATGAATTGTGAAGTCACTAATTAGAAGTGGGGGAGTTACCCACCTTGAATCCCCTTCAAATCCTAGACTATATGAAGAGGCTAACACTGGAGAAGGCGCTGTAACTGAGCAACCCAGAGGGCACAATAGATCTATAAAGGTCGCAGTTCAATAGTAATCCTAGAAATTCATTCATTCATAGCACCCCCCCCCCCGAATTATTCTCAGAGTTATCGTAATCTATTGGCACTGGTCACAGTGGCAATATGGAATTCGGAGGAAACTAAGAATATTTATGTTTAAAATATCGGGATTAGAGTGAGTCATTTTGAAAGAGTTTTAATCTAGTAAAAACATATGTCGGCAACAGTAAAAAGCAAAACTGAACTAAATCGAGTCCGTAAGAAAATTACAAAAATGTTTACCTAAAAAGTTTTTGAAAAACTGATTTCACTATCACAATCTGCAGACATTGGCATTTTCAAACTTTCGAATTGCATTGAAAAATACGAAAATGACCCCTGACGTCAGTTGGATTTTTTTTATTATCAACGGAAATTGAAAAATTAAAAATGCTAACATATCTTCAAGCTGATTACGATGTTAAAATCATGTTTTCAAATAAGTGTAAAGTAATTTTTTATCTTCTTTTTATGTCTGAAATGACCGGTATTTTGATAACACCAAGATAGATTTTTGAGTAAGTTTGAATCAAATAGGACCAAAATCGCAAAGGTAACATCGCCTCTCTCTCTCTCTCTCTCTCTCTCTCTCTCTCTCTCTCTCTCTCTCTCTCTCTCTCTCTCTCTCTCTCTATATATATATATATATATATATATATATATATATATATATATATATATATATTTATATATATATATATATATATATATATATATATATATAAATTTTAAATATCAGAAAGTTACCTTGATAGTAAGATCGGTGCTCAATTCCAAGATCTGGGCCTTATCATGAAAGCTTATATACGCGTATTAAAATGTTATGTGTTTGTGTACGCTTCAAAAATTTGAAAAGTTCTGCACCGATTGAGCTCAAATTTTGAAGCATTATTGATTACACTTAAGCCAAGGTTTTTAGTATAGTACTTTCAACCATACACCATTACAATACTTGCCCAGGCCCAAATTTAATATAAATTATTTATTTTATGCATTACCATGGGAAATTGTTGAGTACACTCCCGCGAAGGTTTCTGCATTACTTTCAACCAAATGCCATTACAATAACTGCCCAGGACCAAAATTAATATAAATTATTTACTTTATGCATCATCATACCACTCATCCGATCGCCATGAAACTTTAGAACGAAAGTAGTTGAAACAACTGAATAAGTATTTAGTAGTTTATTTATGGAACTGATAAAATACATTTTTTTTGTTTACTGTTCTGTGAACAAGGTTAATTTTAGTTAGGAAAAAGAAAAAAACAAACCAGACGGTGGTGAATGTTACGTTTAATGCAACCACAATGTACCACAGCAAAGCGCGGTAGGGTACATCTAGTTGTTCAATTAAAATTTGTTAAAAAGTCTATTAGCTATTTCACTTCTATCACTATTGACTCTCTGTTGGTTGAAACATTATTTTCGAAATTATGAAATATTAACGGATCAATACCGGTTTATAGGTATCAGTAACTGGTACTGAGAGGGCCTTCGAGTCAATCCCTCCAAAACAGTCGTCGTTCCATTTAGTAACAAGCTGTTTATGGCTGAAGGGTTGTTTCAGAGTCGGTGAAATACCAGGGTGTGATCCTGGATAGGAAGCTGACGTGGAATGCCCATCTGGATCAAGCAATTTTGAAGGCAAAGTCGTCACTGATGGTGACGAGGCGCCTTATTGGACATGAATGGGGACTAAAGCCGAGTGTAGCCCTTTGGTATACACGGCTATTGTCAGACCCCAACTGACATATGGTTTTCTGGAATGGTGGCCAAAGGCTACTCAGGCTACAGTGGGCAGTAAATTAGCAAGCTTGCAGCGGCTTGGGGGCTTGTTGGTCACTGGGGCCTTTAGGAGCACACCTACAGCTGCTCCGGAGGTCTTATTAGACCTTCCGCCTCTTGACATTTTCATAATATCAGAGGCGAGACAGGCTGCCAATAGGCTTCGTAATCTTGGCGAATGGAGGGAGAGCATCCTTGAGGTGGAGCACTCCCGAGATCGTCAAGAGAGTTCTAAAAGACTCAGTGTTGGACATGCTACCCGATAGCAAACGCACTCAGCACGTCTTTACTCGATCTTTCACAGTTCTTCTCCATTCACGAGAGGACTGGGAAGGTGGCAAGCGACCGGTACGTCCAGGTCAGATTGTCTGGTAAACAGACGGATCACTGCATGATCAACAGTCTGGATATGGAGGATACTCCGAAACCACTGGGGCAGCACTCAATGCTTGCCCAGGTAGGTATTGCACAGTGTTTCAAGCTGAGATCTGTGCAATCTCAGCATGTGTTCATCGAGTATTAGAGGAAGGACTTACAGGTAAGGACATTCTAATACTTACTGACAGCCAGGAGGCATTACAGGCTGTCAGCTCTGTAGAAATCACATCCAAGTTGGTATGGGATTCTCTCCGCTCCCTCTGCGTCCTGTCGAGTGCTAATATGGTGCAATTAGGATGGGTACCTTGGCATTGGTGATTGAGGGAAATGAGAGAGCAGATATGATGGCCAAGAGAGGCGCTGCTTATCGACTAGTGGGACCAGAGCCCGCGTACGGCATTAGTCGCACAACTGCGAGAGGAGCAGTAAGGCAATGGGCTAGGGATGAACACATCAAACGATGGAGACAATTCCTTGGTCTAAGATTGGGGAAACGTCTTCTCTCGGGACCAGACCCTGTACTGACAAAGACACTTGTTCAGTTTAACAGGAGTTCATTGAGGCAGATCGTTGCCATGATCACCGGACACGGCCACATCCGGAACCATCTACATAAGGTGGGATTGTTACAAATCCTGAGTGTCGTTTGTGCGGGCAGGGCGCTGAAACCGCAGCACATACTCCTTGATTGCGAGGTCCTGGAGACCAAAAGGAGACTCTTTGGACCTCAGCAACCAGATTAGAAATTCAACCAGGATATCTTACACAAGATTATTGAGCTCTTTAAGGACACTGGAGTCGGTTTGAGGTGCAGTGATAGGGGTACACAAAAATCTTTTTAGCTGACGTGTCGGGGCCATAGAGCCATGTTAACCCCCCCCCACAAGGAAAAAAATCACTATTGACTGGCTGAAACACAATTTATGAAATATTCATAAATCATTACCGGTTTCAACAGCAAACTATTGTGAAAACACAAAGACTTGATCGCTGGAATACGCGAGGTAAACATTTTAGAAAATCAAATTAACGTTAATTTCCAAACATTAATAAAAATAACTATAAAACGTGAATTCCGCCGTAATTAATATTTTAATCTGGATCGCGGACAGTTTTATATTTAAGCAGGCGTTAAAGCAAAGCCGGCTGAAAGTATAATCTCACGGGAAAACCTCAATAAACCCGTGCCATTGAAATAAACCAATATCGCTTGACTGGTTGCGCTATGAGCTATTTAAATAAAATATTCACAAACAACTATTAATATTTCAGAAATATTTCACAACGTAATTCAACTAGATTTTCTACGGTAAAAAAACGTATTTAAAAAAAAATACTTCCCCAAACTAGTGAACTTTATTTAGTTTGAAAACATTTTATAATCTGATTTAAAGCATTTAAAAAAAAAGTAAATGCAATGGTATTTTAATTTAATGCTGTATGTTTGGAATAGCAACATTAACAGTATTTGCGCTGGTAAAATGAAGTTCTAATACGAGGGTTGTCCGTAAAATAAGGTTCCCAATAATTTTTCACAATGAAAAACATGTTTATTTGCATTTTTGGAAAGCTTACATTTTTTTCTATGTTTCGACATAATCAACGTTGAGTTCGATGCATTTTTGCATACGGTGAACCATCTTTTGTATGCCTGAGTTGAAAAACTCTCCCGTCGGCCGCGAAGGTAGCTTAAAACTTTTTCTTTCAGCTCATCTCTGGTACTGAAATGCGTCCCACCTACGTGTTTCTTCAAATTAGGGAAGAGATGGTAACCATTTGGGGCTAAGTCCGTGCTGTACGGTGGATGTGTGACAGTATCCTATCCAAATTGGTTGATGAGATCGGTTGTTAGACTGGCGGTGTGCGGACGAGCGTTGTCTTGATGGAAACAAACTCCCTTCGTGAGCATGCCTCTCCTCTTGTTTTTAATCGCGCGGCGAAAGTTCTTTAACATCTCACAGTAACGATCAGCATTGATTGTTGTGTCGGTATCCATGAATTCGCACAACAATAACCCCTTCCTGTCCCAAAACACGCTGGCCATGACTTTGCCGGCAGATGTTATTTTGAACTTCCGCGGCTTCGGCGACTCTGGCTGTTTCCACTGACGTTATTGTTCTTTCATTTCCGGTGGCGTATAGTGTACCCAGGTCTCGTCCCCAGTGTCAATGGAGTCCAAGAATTTCTTGCCATGAGTTTTGTAGGCGTGAAGAAATTCGCGGGCCGCATCAATCTGTTGCCGTTTGTGGTATGCTTGGGACCCATTTTGCACAAACCTTGCTATACCCTAAATGGTCTGTCAAAATTTTATCAATACAGGTCTTGCTGACATCAAGGGTCATCTCGGAGGGCTCCCGAACAGTCACCCTTCGATTGTTCAGCATTCCTTCTTCCACTTTCGTAATCGTTGTAAACGCTGTTTATCATAAACGTCTGTACGTCCGTCTTTGAATTTTCTGCACCATTTGCGCACGTGTTGTATGCTCATACATTTTTCTCCGCAGACTTCACACAGTTGGATATGAATGTCCACCGGCGCAGTGTTTTTTGCACACAAAACGAATCACGGAGCGTAATTCGCACCTGGCGGGAGACAGAAAAGACAGCTTAATTATTAACGGCTACCAAGCCAAGACAGCGTCGCAGACCGATCGCGGAGTGGGGATTGGGAGTGGAGGAACCAAGCTGCAAGTCAAGGTCACCGGATCCTGAGTAACAACGTTCGCAGCGACTATAACCACTCGGGAACTTTACTTTACGGACAACCCTCGTGTTTATCTTTGAGCCTACTGCTGAAGGATGCTTATTAGCTCTATGACCATGAGCCGGCCAAAAGGAGAAAAACAGTTGCGAATTTTATTCCCCGATATAAACAGAATATGTAAGAATGTGAATATTCGGTGATGTGACAACACCGCGCTCTCTCGGTATTGGTTGACCGTCAACGGACTACACTCATGCTGTAGTGTAAGCAATGTTGGGCTATTCGAATAAAAAAGGTATTCGTATATCTGAATAGTTCACTTTTATTCGAATATTCGAATACTAAAAAAAGTAGCTGAATAATTGTCTAGTGAATACTTTAGCCTGGGCATGTACACAACTTCTGTACATGGTACTCGGCAACAAATGAACGAATAGTTTTGTGAATTTAATACTTCCATTCGAATACTTACTAGTTACTTGACCACTGCACAGTTAACTAGCCTGCAGTGTATTCGTTTTAGATAATCATTCTAACAGTAGTTCACGATTGAATATCTAGTAAATGAACTCGGGAAGTTACCGACAGAAGCGAAGTTTTCGTAAATGATCACTTTGAAAATATGTTTACAAACATCATGTTTTGTTTAAGTAAATAAATACATGAACCTAGTTTAGAAATTTACTATAGTTAAAGTAAAAGATCAGTTGTTTTATATACATTCGAAACGATCAGCTGATTTCATTGAACAGTTGACAGGCTGTTTCAGGTTATTTTGCTAAAAACTAGCAATATTAACAACAATTATTATAAACATCCGAACTTTTCCGAGCAATTGTTAAAATCGATTTTTATTGCCGTTTAAACCAAATCCTCATAAACCACCAATTTTAAGTTAAAGAATTACATTATTTTATTTTAATTACTTTTTTCTACCACCAATTTGAAACTATAGGGCGGTTTTAGGTGATAATAAGCTTGTCAACCTATTACTAAAATTGATTTTTATAACAAAATGAGTCAAATTGAACCAAAATTTCGAAAGCGATAATAGTAGTAGTACACACAAGCGTGCGGGCACACACACACACACACACACACACACACACACACACACACACACACACACACACACACACACACACACACACACACACACACACAGAGAGAGACGAGAGAAGAGAGAGAGAGGAGGAGAGAGGGGAGGGGAGGGGAGAGAGGGGAAGAGGAAGGGGAGAGAGGGAAAGAGAGAGGAGAGAGAGAGGGAAAGAGAGAAAGGGAGAGAGAGAAAGGGAAAGAGAGGGAGAGAAGGAGAGGAGAGAGAGAGGAAAGGAGAATATTACGTTGGTTGTGGTATTTTATTTCCCTTCTCTCTTGGAATTATTAATCTTTTAATCAAGACAAAATGAGTAGCATTATACATGAAAATGCTCGTCCACCAGGTTGTAACCATCGGTTAAATGGTTGCGGCTTTGTCAGCTAACACACCGATGCGGCTGGCATCCAATATTTAAACCACTTTGCACGAAGACTTTAAAATAGTTTGTTGTGGTATGACTGTGAATTTATTTTTATTTGTGTTTTGCAGCGAGTTTTAATTAGAAAATGAGCTATTTGAGCTCCATCGTCCAGGATCTTAAAATGAATACCGATACTCATATTTAGTAGTGTGTTTTGTGTGTGTACAGGATCGCAATTTTGGCACGTTTCGATTCAAACTTAGCACAAAAATCGATTTTTGTAATAGCTTCTACAAGTGCTTTATCCAGAAAAAGCTTTGAGCATTGACTACGAGAATTGTAACCGTTATGAGAGATATGCAAGCGCTCACTGCTAGTGGCATCTTGCGGCAGAGGGTTCAACTACAGTTAAACAGATAGTAGTACTGTCTGTTTTCTCAAATGTCTTTTCCCCTATCATTGCCGCTTGCAGCGTTCTTAGCGGCAAATAGTCCAATAAATGTGACTTTAGCTTCGGATATCGAACGCTTTTATAATAATAGTTGTATTTTCTAGTCCAATGCTTTGACGACCAGACAAAACAGATGAGAAGTTAGTTGTAAATTTAAAATAAGAAAGGCAACTGTTGCATTAATTAGAATACATTAAGTATTTTTTTCTATTCATTTTCATACACGAAAATCTGATGTCTTAATTTGAATTTAGGATCACCGGTGGAGGCGTAACGGAGGCAGAAACGCATTTTCAAAAATTCGATTTGGAAGCAACCCCCAACGAAAACTTGACCTCTTTCACACTGGCCAGGCTCGTTCATCTCGTTTCCACTTAAATGGATAGCGTTATATTTTAAAAAACCTCTATATCGAATTTACACATTTTTGGGGCTCGGTGTTCGATGTGGCTAAAGCACCGGTTAATCTACTCGTCTCCGAACTGCGTAACTTAACGTTCTTACTTCTAACCCCGGTTACTCCCGTTGCTTTTCTGTTAACGCTAATCCCTTGTCCTCATTATAAAGAATTTTTTTTTTTTTTTTTTTTTAACGTCCGACTATTGTGCACACGGGCTAATGCAGACGATGGGATGATTTATAGCGTATGAAAATGCCAAGCCCTCGCCGGGAATCGAACCCGGGTCCTCGGGGTGAAAGCCTAGTACGCTATCCCCTAGGCCACCGAAGCGGCATTATTAAGAAAAAAGTTCCGCAGTGAAATGGACAACGGGTTTTAAAATAGTATTTTAATCCGTCAAATTAAGAGATTGAATTTGACTACATTTAGCATTCAATGTAATGTGAAAGTTTAAAATGCTAATATATGCAGATTTTAATGCTAATAAAGTAATACGAGTTCAAAATTTGCTTCCATCACGTCATCGAGACAGCTGCGTTCCTCGATTATAACTTGTTGAAATCAATGGGAAAATCAAAAATAATATACTGTGTTTGTTTCGCAAAACCGGAAGCGATCGTTGTCTCTTTTTAACTATCTAGTCAACATCGATATCCTATCTTCGATTGTACTTTCGCAACTTGTAGCTGAAGTTTTTCTTCTGAAGTTCCGACACTTTATCATATATCATTTGAAGTTTTCTTCGCCGACATGTACAACGGAACAGCTTGATTTATTTAATTGGTTATAAGTAACAACACACTGTGTCGATTACAACAAAGCTGTAAACTTATTTGGTGTTAACAAAGAATTTGCTTAGTTATGCTTAATCACTGTGCTCGCAAGAGTACAAATTGAGTGTAGGCTTGTAAACTCACTGAAGATGGCGACGTCGTGCTGAAACGCGTCTGACTGACATAAACGATTTGTGAGGTAAGTGTAAAAGAGTTTTTATTTACTGAATTTTTTTCATTGTCAAGTTCAGAATAATTTTAATGTTGAAAAATTATTTCATTAATTCACCATCCGTATAACTACTTTTTCTGGAACAGCCTAATTAATTTTACACTATACAATATCACCCATGGTAATTTTTTTTCAATATTAGACCTATCTATTTTTAAAAAAATGTTGTTTAAAATTAGTATGTAGCCAAATTACTAAGGCAGGAAATATAATTTAACAAATTGTCTGCGAGACTGTAATAACATACGAGTTGCACGGTAACGTTTAGCCAAACAAAATCTTACCGTTTTGCGTTTTAACAAAATCGTGTGATTGTGTTTAGTGTTGTGATGTGTGTTTACATAGTTTTGTGATTACCTCGACACCGCAGTAGCCGTTACGAGGCGAGTTAAAAGAATCCTAACGATCATAATCCTAATTATCACAATAAACAGATCGCTTAATCACAAAAAAAAGAAATATGAGAAAAGTGTTTACGAACTTTTGAAAAAACCCTGAAAATTATCTCATTTATTCAAATAGACTTAGCTAAAAATCCGGTTACAAATTAGCCATTAAACGAATCAGGGGAGCCAATTTGAAGTATAACACAGTAAATACGGACTGCAAATAAACAGAAAAAACTAAATTAAACCACAAACGCATCGGTGTTTTCCTTTTGTTTTTCGATTTATTCTGGGACATGGAATTTGTTTTTGGAGATTTGTCTATCGCCTCTTTTAACCGCGCACCTTATGGGCTTAGTTCTAGCCGCAGTTACTCCCGGTGCTTTTCCCTTACTGTTAACGCTGTTTCCTCGTAATTATTTTACTCTAACTGGCATAAAAATCGTTCATATATTATGTTAAATCGAACTGAGTTCTGATCTTCAAAATTTGAGTGAAATCTGTATTAACCAATTTTCAGAAGGATCGGCGTGGCTAAATCACCAGTCAAACTGCAGCGTCCCTGTGTCTCCTTAACGTCGTGGGTTCGAGACTACGCTTACTTCCGTAAGTTTTACCTTTCCCGTTAACGCATATTCCTCGTCCACGTTATTCTAACTTTAGTATTATTATATAAACATGAAATAAATAAATATATAGGCATATATATATGATAATATTTCCAGTTTTACACAAACATGAAATATAAATACGAAAACATGATTTTATTTAATTACGATAAAACTAAAACAAATAAAAAGTGAAGTTCATTTATCGTGGAAGTTTCATTTTGACGCAAACATAATCTTACTAAAAATAACAACACTAACTTAATTCACTTTATTGTTTACGAAAAAAATAAACAGCCAAACCAATAAACAAAGCAAAATGCTTTTATTCCGATTGAACACGAAAATGGAAAATTTAATAATGTTTACGTTTGTTATTTAATGTCAGGTAAAGATTATACGTCAGATAAAACACCGCTGGTTGTACTTCAATTAAAAACACATGTACGCACACACGCGCACGCGCACTCACATGCGCGCGCGCACATACACACGCACACAGACACACACAGACAGACACACACACACACACAGAAACACATACACACACACATACACACACAAAACAAACACACACACACACACACACACAGAAACACACACATACACACAGAAACACATACATATGCACGCACGCACACACACACACACACGCACACAGAAACACACACACACGCACGCACACACACACACACACACACACACAGAAACACACACATACAGAAACACACGCGCACGCGCGCGCGCACACACACAGAGAGAGAGAGAGAGAGAGAGAGAGAGAGAGAGAGAGAGAGAGAGAGAGAGAGAGAGAGAAACACACATACATAAACACACACACACACACACACACACACACACACACACACACACACACACACACACACACACACACAGAAACACGCAGAAGCGCGCACACACACACACACACACACACACACACACACACAAAACACACACACATACATACACAGAAATACACACACACACACACACACACACACACACACACACACACACACACACACACAGAGAGAGAGGTCGAGAGAGAGAGAGAGAGAGAGAGAGAGAGAGAGAGAGAGAGACATACATAAACACACACACACACACACACACACACACACACACACACACACACACACACACACACACACACACACACACACACACACACACACACACACACACAGAAACACGCAGAAGCGCGCGCACGCATGCACACACACACACAGAAACACACACACAGAAATACACACACACACACACACACACACACACACACACACACACACACACACACACACACACACACACATACACAGAGAGAGAGAGGTCGAGAGAGAGAGAGAAAGAGAGAGAAACACACACATTCAGAAACACACGCGCGCGCGCGCGCGCACACACACACACACAACGCTGAGCAGGCGAATTATAGTTCTGGATTCGTAAATTAGTAACGTAAATAGATCGATGCATAACCTATTCAACGGTACTGTTCGGTCCATTGCGGTCTAAGTAGGCAAAAAAATCCCACTCACAATGCGGTCAGCGCATGAATGGTTCACTTGTTCCATTTAATTAACACCGGGGGGTAGGTTGCATGCGATGTGTGTTTAATTTATCTTTAATGTTACCTCAAATTACTTTAGTTGAATAAATTATTTACAAGAGATGTTTAATTAAAATAGAGCACGCTTTTTTTGCGCCTAAGTACGCCACGAGTGTAGAACTCACAAGATATAGCCTATGAAGTTATTAATGTTAGCTTTGACGAGAGGAGTGAATAGAAAAAAAAAATCTGCCGAATGGGAAAATGTAACGGAAATATGGAATGAAAGAGCAAATGAATTTCGTCTCTATTTCTGTCTCTTTCTTTTTCTTCCTCCTTTTCGATTACAAGCGTATTATATGGAAACGTTGTGTTGATTTGTTTTCAGTATTTTCCCTTAGTTAAAGAACACGTACACGTTGTAACCGTTTATAATACATTCGGAATTAATATAATCGTTTATAATAATTGTTATTAATATTGCTAGTTTTTATCAACATAATCTGAAACTTGGTACAACCTAACAGCTGTTCAATAAAATCAGCTGATCGTTACGAATTAATATAAAAAAACTGATGTTTTACTAAAACTGCAATAAATAATATCTAAGCTAGGTTCACGTATTTATTTATTTAAACAAAACAAAATTTTTGTAAACATATCTTCAAACTGATTATATATTTCGCAAAAAAATTATTAACAAAAGCTACTTTTCTGTCGGTAACAATTCGAGTTCCACACGTGTACCTTTTTTTAATAAATTTGGCAAACAAAACCAAATTTGTAATGCTAAGAACACTGTAAAAGCATAAAGAACGTATACTCGTGTATAACCACACTGTTAATTCTAAACAACGGTAAATAATAATATATAACAACATAACGCAAACACTTTATATCAAGTACTTGATTTCAATTAGCCCCCAAAAATGATTCAACAATTAAAGTAAATTAAATAATTTTGAAAGAAACATTTTTTTATCATTCTTGCTGACGTGGTGCTTAAGAAAATTAGCCTCGAAATTATGGAAAAATAACCCTGACCGCCATAAAAATCTTGCTCTTATTTTCAATGGAATGTGAAAATTTAATATGCTAATATAGGCACGTCTTACTCTTCACTAGGTTCCGCGGCATTAGGGGTTGAGGGTAAATGAGGAGACAGACCGACCTGCTGGACTGGGATCTGCATTTGAGTTTAATCCTACCCGAGCCGGCTTTAGGGATTCCACTATATTAGGCCGGCTGTGTTATAAATAGATGAATTAGCACCATCAGGCAAAATGGGATAACCTTCATGGACATTGCCGAGCAAGCACCTCTTGGGAAAGTTTCCTCATGGAGGACTTACAGAGGTGGTAGATGTCAACTCACAAAATCATTGAGCTCATTACTAGACACTGGGGTCTAAGGGTTCACATGAACAGGGTAGGTATGTACCACGGATAAACCGTATGTAGATTGTGCAGGAAAGAGGAGGAAACTGCAGGACACATTATTTGTGGTTATGAGGCTCTTGCTAGTAGGAGGCAAGGGGTTTTGTTTTTTAGGACCCTACAGACCTCCAGGAGAATGAGCTAGTCAGTGGATTGTTGGAACTTACTAAGGGTACCAATTTGCTGAACTAGTATTTAAGAGGTTTTGTTGCACAATAAGTCAGTCGATCGTAGTTACTGGGGTTTTATAACTGGAGCCGTTTACTATAACATAGTGGCTGGACTATAACAGCAGCGTGACAGCGTTGTATCCCAGTTCACAAAGCGTTGTAACCGAGCCTAAAATACACGTACATTTATGGATTATTGGGGATATTATGAAAATAGCGCTATAACCGAATTAGCGTTCTAACCGAGAGCGTTATAACCAAGGTCGACTGTACCTCAATTTTTATTTCTGTCAGTCAGTCTCCCCAACTGGCATTTTTTCCTCACAATAATGCGCCTACTGTTCCTGGCGCATTGCTAAGAAACGAATTTCTATTTGAACAGCATTATTTTCCCCCGAAATGAAATTCCCGTCTAATTATAGAATTGATTAGTAATTACAATTTCAATGTTACAGTTGTGCGCGAGATTATTCATTAGAGCGAGAGGGGGCGAACACAAACATCCCCAAATAATCTCGCGATATCTATGGATCCAATTCCGAACGTCCCTCTTAATATGCATGGTTTGCTCTATGAAATGGCAATTAGGGTTGAATAAATATAGACACACATCAAATAACCGACAGGAGTGTAGCGGCGGCCAGCGAATGATTGATTCAAATAATTTTAAACTGTTGAACGGCGTTCTTTCTTTTATGCTTTGACGGTAAGTGGTTTTTGTTCCGCAACGATAAGGAAATCGTTTTTTTCCTGAATAAAGTGTTTCATATATTTGCAAAACATTAAACAAATATTGATAACTTTGGTGTGAACGAGGTGGTAAGGAACTAGCCAACAATTTCAAGGTTGTAATTTAAAATCTGCAGTTACTGACATAAGCTCTTGCCGTAAACGCCGATGCTTTGTCCGATTCAGGGGTTCTCAACGGGTTCATGTGAACCCTTTGGGGTCTTCTGAAGTTTGAAGGGGTCGATTTAAATAGGGGCGGGGGTTTATTGGGGAGGGCTCTATGAAATAAATTCCATTTTTAACCCCTTAACGCGCACTCATAAAAAATGAAAACGGTAAAAAAATCACTTTTTTGCAAATATCCGCAAATATTTGCTTTTGTTTCTGCGCGTTTAAATGATTAAAAAACCACTTTAAAACGACACAACCGATATTGATTTCTCGTTACAAGAAGAATTGATTAAATGTAAAGAGAATTTAGAACTCAAAATCAACTTTCAAAAAAGTGGATACGCCGAATTTTGGAGTTACAAAAGACATTCGCAAAAAATACGTCAGATTAACAAGTATCAGCGAACCACTCTTGTTAGCATTTCCTAGTTCTTACTTGGTTGAGGACATTTAGCCATGTAAATAATTTATTGCGAAAGACGAGAAATCGATTTAAGATATCAGAAAATGGTTATTTACGATTAATATTAACAAATATTTCCACGATATAAGTAAGATAATCGAAGGAAATCAATTGTAACTATCTCATTAAAATTTTATGTATTTATGTAATTTATATTGTATTAAAATTTTGCTTCTATAAACATAATTATAGGTCTATCTTTAATGTATATCGTATAATACAAAATAGAAATTATTTAAAAAAAATTTTATTACTGAATTCAGTGAAGCAGAAAAAATGTTGAGACCCCCCCGGTTAACTGGTGTAAAGTAGTCTAAAACTTCAGCGTGTCCGAGGCATTAGGCACCGAGAAATCTGCAAGCTCCTCCTTCAATTGAAGGTCGTATGACTAAACCTGCAATTACACCGTAACGTTTTCTTTTGCCGTTAAGGTCGATCCTTCGTCCTTATTAGCCTAACTGGCATATAGAACAACTTTAGTGTCTCCGATGTGGTTAAAGCACCGGTCAATCTTCAAGCTTCTGCCAACTAGGATCTCAAGGTCGTAGGTTTGAGACTGCAGTTACTACCGTAAATTCTTTTTTTGCCGTTAACGCCGATGCTCCGTCCTCGTTACTATACACAATACTTTAGTGTATCTGAGGTGGTTAAAGCACCGCTGAATGTGCAAGCTTCTGCCAACTAGTACTTCATGGTAATAGGCTCGATACTGCAGTTACTACCGTACGTTTTTTCCATTTAACGCCAATGCTTTGTCCTCATTAGTTTAACTGCAACAGCTTATAACGTTAGTGTATCTGAGGTAATCAAGTACCGGCAAATCTGGATGCTTCTCCGAACTTCCACCTCAAGGTCGTAGGTTCGATAGTGTATTGCCGAAGATTTTTCCTTGTTGTTAACGCCAGTCTTCGTGCTCACTAATCATAAAGCATTGTGTGTGTGTGTGTGTGTGTGTGTGTGTGTGTTTTACAAATCCTTCGTTCTTGTAACAAGGTACAGGTTTCGATAATAACCTGTAGAAGTTTGTTATCTAGCAAAACCTAGACAATTTTTTTTTTTTTTTTAAATTGTGTTTGTGATGTCAGCGATACACCTGCGTGCCGTGATTATTTCCATTCACAAACATAAAAGAGACCCTTCAGTTTGTCATAAACAAGCAGCTACTACGATATTTATAACGTGTTACATATTTTATTTCTGCCCGTTTACAAAGTGTAAGCATCTTATCTGATCCAAATAAATTGCTAACGTTCCCTTTTCCAAGGTAATTAAAATACCTTCGGATACGTTGCCTTCTTTCTTCTAATAGATTTCAAGTAATTACTGTAATGCTTTCATGACTGCCGGCAGAGACATGCAAACATTATTTTATATACAGAGTGTCCCGTAAGTAAGCTGCAAAACTTCAGCAAACTATTTCCGAGTCATGATAAAGAATATGTAATCTCGGATCGAAGTATTCCCGCTAATTAAATGGAAACAATACTTTTCCTTTTCTGTAATAAAATTTTCACCATCATTCACGAGCATTAAAATCTCAAGAACGCATTTTAAATTTTCACCATCGTTAACAAGCATTAAAATCTTCATAACGCATTTTAAATTTTCACTATCGTTCACAAGCATTAAAATCTCAATAACGCATTTTAAATTTTCACCATCGTTCACAAGCATTAAAATCTCAATAACGCATTTTAAATTTTCACCATCGTTCACAAGTATTAAAATCTTCATAACTCATTTTAAATTTTCACCATCGTTCACAAGCATTAAAATCTCAATAACGCATTTTAAATTTTCACCATCGTTAACAAGCATTAAAATTTTCATAACGCATTTTAAATTTTCACTATCGTTCACAAGCATTAAAATCTCAATATCGCATTTTAAATTTTCACCATCGTTCACAAGCATTAAAATCTCAATAACGCATTTTAAATTTTCACCATCGTTCACAAGTATTAAAATCATCATAACTCATTTTAAATTTTCACCATCGTTCACAAGCATTAAAATCTCAATAACGCATTTTAAATTTTCACCATCGTTAACAAGCATTAAAATCTTCATAACGCATTTTAAATTTTCACTATCGTTCACAAGCATTAAAATCTCAATAACGCATTTTAAATTTTCACCATCGTTCACAAGCATTAAAATCTCAATAACGCATTTTAAATTTTCACCATCATTCACAAGTATTAAAATCTTCATACGCATTTTAAATTTTCACCATCGTTCACAAGCATTCAAATCTCCATTAACGCATTTTAAATTTAATTTTTATTAATTTTATTTAATTTAAATTTTAAATTAAACATGGTCACATGTACGAGTAATACTTAAGGGTTTCAACTTACATTAAAAGCAACCCTGACAGCTGTCAGATACATTTTCGTATTTTCAAATAAGTTAAGAATGTCCACGCAGATTTTAACGATACAAAAATTATTTTTGAAATACTTTGCTTCCGTCATTTCAACAAGCCACTATTACATATTTTAAGAATTGAGTTATTTTCATCTTCTGTGTGATATCTTTTAAGTGATAAAAATGTTCCAGATTTGTTGACTGTAAAAATAGAAAAACTCCGGTATCCTGAATTCTGTACCGGAAATGACATTAAGGGTTTGAATGTTTCCGTGTTCTTTAACTCTAAAAATAACCAATAAAACGAGCTTTTTCCAGGTTCATTGGTATACGCTGGGGAACGTATATTTTCCCGCGAATGTCTGTCTGTCTTCCGGTAACACACCTCTGGTCGAAAAGTTTTGAAACTTTACAATTCCGTTCTGTGTCTAACCGATTATTTCTTTGTAACGTGCACAAGCATTAAAATCTCAATAACTAATTTTAAATTTTTACTATCGTTCACAAGCATTAAAATCTCAATAACGCATTTTAAATTTTCACTATCGTTCATAAGCATTAAAATCTCAATAACTCATTTTAAATTTTCACTATCGTTCACAAGCATTAAAATCTCAATAACTCATTTTAAATTTTCACTATCGTTCACAAGCATTAAAATCTCAATAACGCATTTTAAATTTTCACTATCGTTCACAAGCATTAAAATCTCAATAACGCATTTTAAATTTTATAACACATGAGGGCTCTGTGGTCAAGGCAATGATCAGTCTGCTGCGTTTCCGAACGTGTACACTAGAAGGTCGTAAATTCGACACTCAGTTACTGCTGTAAACGCCCTTTTCGTTAACGCCGATCGCACTAGTCCTAATTACTCTAACTTACATAAAGTAGGATGTTAAAAAAAGAAATAATATTTCACACATATTTGCATTTTCAACATGTTTTTTTAACCCAAAGTTTTTCTATTATTTATAAAATATAAAATTCGTAATTAGGCACATCACTAAGTAAAAATTCCATTAAAATATTTATAATATGTAAATTATTTAATTTCTTTTAGTTTAATTTAACTAATAATTGTTTTCAAAGTTTTTCAAATACACCTGAGATGAAAATATAAGGTAGTTCGTTAAAAACGATGAATTATTCAACAAAGAGTTAATATTAAAAATTGCTTAAAATAAAAAAGTGCCTCGGCTATTTACACACTGCTGTCTAACACTCTAGAAAATTATTTCCATATAAAACTTGTAATCATAAGTGATACGCTAACTGATTCATTCAAAAAGTTAATTTAGATTATTAAATAAGGATGTGTGCAAAATACAGGAATGTTTATCACAAGAAAGTGCTTCAAAAATCAAATTTTAAAACTGATCTAAACAGACGTTATCAGTGGAATGATAAGCTTTGAGGAAAAAACTAGTGGAAGAACAAGTTTAGAAAATAAACAACGCCGTATTTGATATCGTCACGTAGATGCGACACTGAAGTTGCGCACCTCAAGGACGTCGATTCGAGACTGCGGTTACCGACGTAAGCGCCTCTTGTTTCTAATTAGTCTAACTAGCATAAAGTACAGACGTAAGAAAAAGGGGTAATGACATTGTTTAACTGACAATATTCTTCAAATCGGTAATAAATTCATGACTTTAAAAAAGGACACGTCTGGAACTCGGAGAGTTAACGACAGAAGCGAAGCTTTCGTTAATAATATCTTTGCTGGATAGATATTAGTTTGAAGGTTTGATAGTTTGATTAGTTTGAAGGTTTGATAGTTTGATTAGTTTGAAGGTTTGATAGTTTGATTAGTTTGAAGGTTTGATAGTTTGATTAGTTTGAAGGTTTGATAGTTTGATTAGTTTGAAGGTTTAATTAGTTTGAAGGTTTGATAGTTTGATTAGTTTGAAGGTTTGATAGCTTGATTAGTTCGAAGGTTTGATTGTTTGATTAGTTTGAAGGTTTGATTAGTTTGAAGATTTGATAGTTTGATTAGTTTGAAAGTTTGATAGTTTGATTAGTTTGAAGGTTTGATTAGTTTGAAGGTTTGATAGTTTGATTAGTTTGAAGGTTTGATAGTTTGATTAGTTTGAAGGTTTGATAGTTTGATTAGTTTGAAGGTTTGATAGTTTGATTAGTTTGAAGGTTTGATAGTTTGAATGTTTGATAGTTTGATTAGTTTGAAGGTTTGATAGTTTTATTAGTTCGAAAGTTTGATAGTTTGATTAGTTAGAAGGTTTGATAGTTTGATTAGTTTGAAGGTTTGACAGTTTGAAGGTTTGATAGTTTGATTAGTTTGAAGGTTTGATAGTTTGATTAGTTTGAAGGTTTGATAGTTTGATTAGTTTGAAGGTTTGATAGTTTGATTAGTTTGAAGATTTGATAGTTTGATTAGTTTGAAGGTCTGATAGTTTGATTAGTTTGAAGGTTTGATAGTTTGATTACTTCGAAGGTTTGATAGTTTGATTAGTTCGAAGGTATATTTAAAAATATCTTGTTTTGTTTAAATAAATACGTGAATAGCTTAGATATTATTTACAATGGTTATAGTAAATGTTCAGTTGTTTTATATTAATTTGTAACGATCAGCTGATTTCGATGAACAGCTGACAGGCTATAATAACTTTTAGGAAATGTTAAGAACTAGCAATATTAACACCAATTATTATGAACGTTTATATTAATTCCGAATGTATTATAAAAGGGTTACAACGTACACGTGTTCTTCAACTAAGAAAAAGTACGGAAACCAAAGCAATACAACGTTATCATGTTATACGCGTATACTGTTATCGAAAAGGAGGAAGAAAAAAAGAGACAGAAACAGAGAGACGAAATTCGTTCGCTCGTTCCATATTTCCGTTACATTTTTCCGTTCGACAGATTTTTTTTCTATTTACTCCTCTCGCCAAAGCTAACATTAAAAGCTTCGCTTCAAAAATATGTGTTCAGCGCGAGAAAGTTAAAACCTTGCGTGTTTCTTCAGTTTTATTTACAAAATAATTAAAAATCTGGAAATTAAACGTGTAACTGAAGCCTGTTTATACAGACTTCAGAAACGAATCTGATATTTTACTTTTTGTTACACGGGACAGTTTTCAACTGTTCTAACATTAAGGACAAATTTCCATGAGGAAATAAAGTATTTTAGCGACCATCGTTGTAAGAGACCCAGTTCGAAAAAAACGTTTGTTTTCATATTACTTTGGAATCTGATTTTATTTCCGTAAACAGTGAAAACTGAATAAATTAGTATTATATCCTTCACAACTCACTGAAAATATGAAACACTTGTTTCCACAAACGTGAACACCAATTACGTCAGCCAAATCAGATTTACAAGTAATAAACAAGTTATGAATGTTTATTCGGTCTTGTTTCGTTTTAAAATTACTTATTCCGTTACAAGTACGATCCCCTTTTGATAGACTTGCAAATTATTTTCCACCCGTCAGCAAGACAGCCGCGTGTTTCCTTTTACCTTTTATTACTAAACAAGTAATTACTATTTCCGCTACAAGACGTTTTGCAGGATTCCATTCGATTGTATTCTTGGCTGACTAATCTTTAACTCAACCACAAGCTAACCTGAAACACACAACACTGCAAAACTATTTATTCTGCTGTCTGTAGTAGATCTAAGACGAACCGCATTTGACTAAACTTCCTTTCAACTTTGAAAACTAGTTTAGTATTGTTTTCGGTATTAGTTAGTTCAGGAAAAGCGGAGAGTAAGACGTACTTCGAAATAGAGATGGTGTATGTAAATTTCAAACTACGTTTCCGCTTTGTCAATATCTATTTATCGTTTGTTATTTTTCTTATTTTATACACAGCTCACGGGTTCGATTTCCGAAAAGGAAAAGCTGTTATCTCAACTATGCTTTCTTTTGTGGAATAAAAAATTTTACTATTTTATTTTTACTCTTGTTCTGAAAAAAAACTGTGGATAAGAGCAACTACATTCACCTTTTATATATTACGTTAAGCATTCCAATCGGTTTTGTACAAAAAAATAAGGACCTGCGTCATTGGTACTACTTGTAGGTTCGTCAGAATAACAGAGAACCCTCACGCCTCATATTTTTTTTTCATTTTAAGGCTTTACAACATAATAAAACCGATAAAAAAACCTTGTGAGCAAAATTCCAGAAGCAGTATAAAATGTACCCACAAGAGTGCAGCACAATGCAGGCGTACGTGACAAATAATTTTGTGTGTACCAAAAAAAAATCGTTTGGTAAATAAATCCTACTTGAATGTTTACTGTATCCAAGACGTAAAATAATTACTGACGAATCAGTTTTGAAATTACAATCTGTAATACGATTTAGGTCGGTTCGAATATGTAAAGTCTCTGCTTCAGTAAATACTGTAGCGTCATTTAGTGCGCAATGTAAAATCATTTTTCCATTGTGAAATTCGGTAAAGATTTGCCCTTTACACGCGTTAAATAATATCGCGTATTGGGTGTAAAAATATTTCCAATTTAATTTTACTTCTTGAAACAGACGTACACAGAATGCACTGAGTACATAAATCACAGGTTACTCGGTAAGGAACTGTATTTAAGAAGTGTCATCATAACAAAAGTGTGTATTGAATAACTTAAATCACTGCTTTAAACATTCACTCTTCACAGGAAGTGTTTGCAGTAAGATTTCATTACATGTTTTTGTAAATTTAAAGATTTAGTGAGTGACGACGATATTACTATTAACAGTTTTTTTTCATTAAACAGGTAATTTTACTTTGGTGTTTGAAAAAATTGGAAAACGAGCTACTGGAGCCACCATCGATTTTTAAGTAAAAATACAAACCTGGAACGATAAAATTTGCACCAATCTGACTTAAATAAATGTATGTGAATTACCAGATATAGAATATCTACATGTTGTTAAAAGTGCGTGCGCTTTGTGTGTGTGTGTGTGTGTGTGTGTGTGTGAGAGAGAGAGAGAGAGAGAGAGAGAGAGAGAGAGAGAGAGACTAGCAAATATTTCCCAGACAAGCTTCTTCAGCACCACAATCACTGTAAGCTGGTGATCAGGTACTGTAATAAGATTTTAAGAAACCAGTAAAACAACTTGTGATTTCTTTAAGAGATTTCAAAACTGTATGAAAACAAAACACTTTGATTTTTATTGGAAAATGAGCGTTTGGAGTGTATCATGGTAAGACCCAGTCTCGGAATTAGAATTGAGCCCCGATATTGACCTAAATATCAATGTTTGATGTGGGTGTGTGTGTGTGTGTGTGTGTGTGTGTGTGTGTGTGTGTGTGTGTGTGTGTGTGTGTGTGTGTGTGTGTGTGTGTGTGTGTGTGTGTGTGTGCGCGCGTGTGTGTGTGTGTGTGTGTGTGTGTGTGTGTGTGTGTGTGTGTGTGTGTGTGTGTGTGTGTGTGTGTGTGTGTGTGAGTGATGTCATATTTGATACAAACCTGACAGAAAAAAATCGGTCTTGCTAACAGCTTGCACAAGTTCGTTAGCCGTAAAAATACGTTAAAAAGTTTCATACTATTAAAAGTATTGTGACTAACGCACAACTTCTTAGGTTGTTAGTTCTAGCTGCAGTTACTGGTGTTCCTTTGCCCTTAGCGTTAACGCTGATCCTACATCGTCATTAGTCCCAACTGACGTAAAGTATTTGAAAATCTGATTTCACAGTTTTTTTTTTTAAGGCGGAAAGCACATTGAGGCTATTACAGTAACCCTAAATGTAAGTAAAAGTGTAAAGTGTTAAAGTTGTAAGTGTAGTGTTGTAAGTGCGTGTTAGACTCGGGTACCGCGAGGAACGTCTAAATCCTCTCAATAGGTGACACGCTCAGATTATGACACTTAAAGAAGTACTTAAGAAAACTGTTTAATCATTTTATTTCGTAATTTTCTTTCAACACGTCAGCGAAAACATATGCTTGCCAAGATTAAAAAGTTTATTTACCTCACTTTGGTATAAAATATTTTAATATACCAAAGTGAGGTAAATATTTTATTGAAAGGTAAATATTTTTAAGGTATTATTAAAGATAAATATTTTTAAATATTACTTAAAAAAACAATGTAAAAATCATTTTAACCGTGTTAAGTACAGCTCAACTAGTAGGGAACTCTTTACGTGATGGTAATTAAACGAGAATAAAGTGAGCCAGAAGTACGGCCGACTATCGCTCCTCCACGGTTTAATCAAACCATCTACGTGATCTGCCCGTATAAATAATTAAGCAGTGATTCAATATGGACAACAAACAAAGCAATTGCGCGTAATTAACATTGATTGCAATATGCAATGCATTTCGTAATACGCTGACATCGTAACATGGGGGAGGACTTTGCAAGCAAGTTCTATATTTTGTCCACGAAATTGAAAACTCTTTGTCTGACCTTGATTCTAGTGGATCTTAAAAAATAAAATCGTTTATTTTACGTTTACGTGAAAACCTGATTACACCATTGTAAATAATGTACCTTAAAAATCTGCACGTTGTTATATTAAACGTGCAACGTTTCGGATTGTAAATAAATAAATTTGAAAATACTGTGCAATTTGAAAGATTAATATACTAAAATTCAAAATTTGCATAAAAATCGACTATAGTTTGTACAAATTATTTTTCCAGCAAAAAACCGTTTAACCGTTTTAAATTTGCGGTAATTTCAAATCTTTTAAAATAAAAAAAAATCATACTATGTTCACTACACTGATCTGCCTTCCCTAACTTCGTCAATTCTTTTATCGTTGACGCGTTTCGGAGAACCTCCATCTTCAAAAACTATATCTATACTCTATTATTCTCCGAAACGCGTCAACGAAAGTAGAATTGACGACGCTAGGGAAGGCATTATACTGAACCATTATAGGGACAATAATCCTAGCAGAAAAGAAGAAGAATACAAAAACAAAAGAAGCATACCCTACTTGTTCATATTACATTTCTTTTAACCTCAATTACTATCTTTATCACCGTTAAAATCTTCACTAAACATTTTCAATTAATTGCCGGGTTCGTTTTCGTATTGTCAATGTAACAAGCGAATTTCTACTGGAAAAAAAGCAACCGGTCCGATTTGATTAACTGGCACAAAAAAATCGACATTGGTAATAGTTTGTAAAACTTCGTTACTTAATGAATCCATTCAACAGCTTCTAAATCTTTAAAAGCAATAATTTTTATTCTCACAATATTGTTTTTGAAAATCAGACTTTACCATCGTGATCAGCGTTAACATCATCTGCATTAATTACCGTTTTGAATTTTCACAATCTATTGAAATTTTTAAAAAATGAATTTGACGGCGGTCAGGGTTCATTTTTCTATTATCAGTGCAACTTAAGTGTTAAAAATGCTAGTGTATGCAGAATGTAACGCTGATTACGATGGTGAAATCGGACTGTATACGGTGGAAAAATAATGTTAGAAATTCGCTTCCATCACGTATGCGAGACAGCTGCGTGCAACTATTATTATGTGTTTAAGCCAGCTTTCACTAAGTTTTAATGCGCACGAGCGCGCGTTTTAAACTATTATAAAGGATTATTTCACTATCCTTGAAGTTTGCATATATTAGCGTTTTAACTCTAATTATATTTATAAATTAATTTTCAAATGTAAAAATGAACCGTGACCGCCGTCATAATGAAATTCCTTTAACCACGACGAATCATAATTTATGCAGTTTTTAAGACTGTGAAATCAGATTTTCAAAGAAAATTTAATGAACTTTTATAGATTTGCAACGGCCGCCATTTTGAAACCGTCAAACGAATTTCGCTGGTTAACGGGGACTTACCCAACCAATTACCATTATCAATTTTTTACGCCAACTTTGAACCTAATCGTACCGAAATTGCGAACAAGAGCGCGCTAAAACACACACACACCACAATCAAGGGAATGTTCGGAATCGGTGCTTACTTCAAGGTACCAGATCTGGGTCTTAATTATTATGGCCGCTTCAATAATTAATTTTTTCAATGAAAATTTACTATTATTTGTTTAAAAAATTGTTACGAGTTTTTTAAACATTGCCGTACAACGCTCATTTTAAATCCTATTTTGTTTGAAATGCGGAATAAAACTTTACAATAATTAAGGCATTCCGAACGACTGCAACAATTAAACTCATTTTGCTAATTATATAATTTGTACAATTAATTGATGATTCTAATTAGAATCAAATGAAAACTGCAAAAACAAATAGCCTACACATTATTTAATCACATCTGTATAACAGTGTCCGTGACCGATGTTCATTTCATGGTGGCAGGTGCGAGTCTTACCGTAACTGTTTTGACCGTTCCAATAAAATATTTTTCAAAGGAACGTCGAAAGAACCATTTTTTTGGAGAATGTAATTAAGACAATCTGTAAAAGGAAAATCTACATTTGATGACCTAACATTTTGAAATGGAGACAAGCTTTAAATTCCCACATTTTAAACATTCTACTTTAAAATTAGGAAACACGGAAATGTTTACTTTAGTAACGTAACTTGAGCCTGCGATCACCGCCTACGCTTTACGATCATAAATTTCCGATAATAAAAAGAAACGTATTAAATTTACAATTTATACAATATAAATTTTCGTTTATAATACACTAGGAAATTCAAATACAATATCTCTGTTACTAGCAAAATAGTATTGGAAAATGTAGGCCTAGTAATTACTGCACGCACCTATCTCGTCGATGTAATGAAGGGAATTCCAAAAAATATTTATTTTTCCATACAAACCCTCTTTTCAAAACTCTGATTTTACCATCAGAAAAAGTACATACAAGCATCTTTTAATTTCCAAATTACTGAGAAAAACAAAATGAACCTTGACCGTCGTCAAATTAGATTTCATATTTCAAGGGATTTTTAAAATTCAAAACGCTAATTTACGCAAATCGTAACACTAATTACAACGGTGAAATAAGATTTTCAAAAATATTAAAGAAAACAAATATAAGTTTTTAACTGGTCGCCATTTTGAAACTGTTGAACTGATTTTTGTTAAAACCAAATTACCAAAATCGATTTTTGTGACAAGTTTGTTGCCGACACACACACACACACACACACACACACACACACACACACACACATATATATATATATATATATATATATATATATATATATATATATATATAAATTTAACGACCCATCAAAAAGTTATGTAGTAAAGTAATTTCAAGGTCCCGGCTTTGGTTCTTACCATGATGGCAGCTCCAATAGCTCAATAAAAATTCGCTAAAAGTAGGTGTTTCGCTTCATACAGCCTAATGTGTTTTTGTGTGTGTTACCACGTTCATTTTCGCAATTCTGGTCCGATTTGATTTTAACTTGACACAAAAATCAATTTGGTAATAGCTTTGGAGAAAAAACCAATCAGCAGTTTCAAAATGGCGGACACTTGAAACCTTTAACTAAATTCAAAATTTCTTACACTTTTCCGAAAATTGCATTGCCCACAGTAATCGGCGTTAAAATCTCTAGAAAGCAAAATTTTGAATTTTCTATATCCTATGAAATGGGTTTGACAACGGTGAGGGTTCAGTTTTTGTACTTGCAACGCAATTTGAAAGTTTAAAATGTAATGCACGCAGATTGTAACGCTGATTGTGATTGTGGAATCAGATTTTTATAAATAAAAATAAAATAATATTTTGCTTCCATCACATCAGCGAGGCAGATAATTACACTATAACCACATTATTTCATACATATTTACCGATAAAATCGTATAACAGTATTAACATTAATAGATAAACAATAAAAAAAACTAATTATAAACACCATAATATAGAAATCTTTATATCGTACTGGAGGTCTACAATATAATGTAGGCCATTTAAAATTTTTACTATTTTGGAAAAGCTTACATTGAAACAAAAAAAGATAATTACAGTAAGGCATAAGCAATATTTTATTAAAAACGTTTCTAGTTTTACCGTTCATGCAGGTTACATTTTAGACTTTTAAAATAATATTTTAGACTATGTACACGGCCGTTAGATTAAAACTAAATCAAGTATGGCATAATCGAGTATCACTAATTGAATCTTCAAATATGCATTTAGAATGAAAAAAAATATATTTTTTTATATATTATTTGTAGATTTTTACTTATAGGTAAGAGTTTTTAAACAATAATTAAAAATGTTATATTTATTCAATCAGCGTTTCTGTTAAACTATTTAAAACAATATATTTTTGTAACCAAAGTATTTTTTTTACCAAATTATTACACGAAAGATGTAAATAAACACTGTGTGTACGTAGTTGTGTGTCGGTACAAAATATGGGACAACACGCTTCAGGCTATTACAACACTGACACTCAGTGACAGGTGTGATTGAAAGAATTTACCTTGTGTAGGAAACAGTAGGAAACAGGTGCTAGCCGCCAGTACGAAGAGGTGTCTGGAAATCATTTTAAAATAACTGTAAGCAGACCAGACTACTTGCTAATCACATTGCACTAGTCAATTAAATACACAGAAGATCCACAGACTGTAAAATGTAAAACCTGCTCACAGATTTAACAATCGTACGACAGCAGATCTCGACAAACCGCACAGATACACTGTTTAATTTCACTAAATAATTTATTAACCCGCCTTTACATTTGCTGATGAATATTTACTGTGAAATGTTGTTCTGATCCCGTTCCGCACTTGCTGACTACACACAGCACACACTCGGTTATTTTTAGAGGACGAACATCCAGTGGCTACGTAATATAACTAAAATAGATCGTAACGCGAAAGCATCAGTAAAAATACGTACAGAATGAGTAGTTATGTATTTATACACATGGCCGTTGAGCGCGAACTGATACGAACGGGGACCGCCAGCGAACTACCCCAAGAGATTGGTCTGCGCAAGGTGAACCATCGAGTTTCGGAATACAGCCGCGCTGTCGCTACTGTGCGGCGATTACAGCGCTCCCTGCGGATTTATGAGGAACTTGAACGAGTTGAAAGACAACGTTGAAAACAAGACAATAATATTGTTCGCTATCAGTACGCAGTGTTTGTCAACTTATGTTTATTGATTTATATTTAGTTTTTAGGGCTAATGGGCAAAACCAAAGTACGCACGCATTTGTGTCTGTCTAATAGTAACACCTCTTAAACCTAAACATTGTTACAGTTCATTATAAAATTTGGTGAAAACGAGCTACCGAAAAAATACAGGAGTTGACAACTAAAAATATTAGAGACAATTAAGTTGTTAATCTTAAAGATTTTCTTTTTATATATCTAGTGTATGATATATTTTTGAACTAAAGAAAATACTGTATACACTTAATACACATAAAGAGTCAAGAGTCAGAAAAATATGGAAAAACTAGGTTGATTGAAAACCAACAAAAAACACCTGGCACGTACATACTGTGTAATTAGAAGTATTCACTTGTTACTTGACCCTTTTTACATCGATATCCTTCTCTTTTCGGAACTTTTATCCACTTTTTTAACTTTATAAAATCAATACAAACCCTCATCACAAAGTGAAATTGCCTTTTATAACCTCAAAATACACAAACACATGCTACATAACATCTGTTTAAATAATATTGCATAACATCTGTAATAAAACACTTGTATAAATATAGTTTCTACTAATATTATTATAACAGAAATTTATAAAAAATAATATTTCACTAATTTTATCCATTTTAAAATGTTTAACTTCTAATTCTGTTATTATTTTATTTAATATTTATTCCATTCTATCTATTCAGTATTACAACTAAGTAGTATCTATGGTCACGTTTCTTCATCTTGTAATACAAATTATAGTTACTCACTATCTACGTTTCAAGCATCACTGTTTCATGAATTCTACCCAGTAGAGGGTGCAGACTAGTTGCACCTATTGAGAGGATTTAGACGTCCCTCACGGTACCCGAGTCTAACACACACACTTACGACTGTAACACTTTACACTTACATTTAGGGAGGCGATAATAACCTCAATGTGCTTTTCGCCTTAAAATAACAAAACAAAAAAACAAAATCATGAATTCTACACTGTTTCCTTCCTTTACTCTCAATTCGATTAAACTGCGCCACAAAATTTGTCGTGAAGTGAAAATTCACTTTAAAAAACGGTGTTTCAAAATTGGTATTTTACTCTTTTGTATTTTAGGGTCGGTAATTATATGTTCTTCACGGGCAATTATCTTCTATAATAACCTTCAGTCTTTTTAAAAGGAGTTTCTCAAAGAGCTTAGATAGTATTGGCAATAATGAAATTGGTCAATATGTGGTTACCTCATGTAGTGGTTTACCCGGCTTGGGTAACATAATTACTTCTGCTACTTTCCATTGATTCGGAACATACTGTAACCTGAATGCTGCATTGATAATGGACAGCAGTCTCCTCAAGGCTTTCTCTGGAAGTTCTTTGATTATTTGCCCTGTAATTAGATCATATCCTGGAGCTTTTTTAGGATGTAAATTCTGACTGACTTCGTTTATTAGTTCTTGTACGTTACTGGTCTAATGTCTAGTTTATCTATTTTGTTTACTTTTGGTAGATGTTCATCTGCCGTTTGCCTGGGGAGAGAACGGAATATTTGTTCCAGATGATCTGCAAATAGCTCAGCAGATCTCTCTTCGTTTCTTTTAACTGGTGGTACCTGCACAACAGTTCTCTTGATTCCCTTGGTGACACGCCATAAGGAGTAGTCAGTGTCTTTTTCAGCTGTTAGGTTTTCTAAATATTTATTAATTGTTTTGTTTTTAACTTCTTTTATCAATTCCTTAAGTTTATTTGTTAAATTGTTGAGTCTGCTTTTATTTTCATGGGTACGACTAATTTGCCATTTTTTTCGGGCTCTCCGTTTCAGGTCTACTAATTGTTTTACTTCAATTATTCCGTATAAAGATAAGAACAAAGAATGGAAACAAAAAAAAGAGGTTAATGCTACATTACCAGTTAAAGTGGGGGGCGTTATCAGTAGCGATGGAATCTTAAGCTTTAACCATTGTGAATTTACACTAACTTAGTTTAGTGTTTTTTTCAGAAAACACAAAATTGTTTGTACTATCACGGTGTATTACCAAAACCAAAAATATATCCTAAACACTAAAATCACACTGTCTTTAACGATACTAAAATGGGCGTTTTTCACTAACAAAGGAAACAATTTCAGTTCGACAGACTTTATTAAAGTACGTTTTGAACTTTTTTTGTTTGTCTGACTCTTTCTGCATGTCGGTTGTTCGGAAGTAACAATAGGAAACTAGTACATATGTACTTCCACATTGGACTAAACTAATACACATTAGCATAACATAACCAAACTAACATGGCATGCGATAGAAATCAAATAAGTTCTTCGCCTTCTTTTGTTTTTATGATTTTTAAACACGTTTATCTGTTGTTAGGAAAAATTGATAACATATTTTAATATGAAAAACAGTACACGTGTGGAACTCGGGAAGTTGCCGAGAGAAGCGAAGCTTTTGTTGAATATATAGGCTAATTATTTTGAACATATTTTTATAAATGTCTTGTTTTCTTTGAATAAATAAATACGCGAAACTATCTTAGATATTATTTACTGTAGTTATAGTAAAAGATCAGCTGTTTTATATTAATTCGTAACGATCAGCTGATTACATTAAACAGCTGATAGGCTGTAATAAGTTTTAGTTGTTAAACACTACCAATATTAACAACAATTATTATAAAAGCTTATATTAATTTCGAATGTAATATAAACGGTTACATCGTGCACGTGTTCTTTAACTAAGGAAAAATACCGAAACCAAAACAACACAACGTTTTCATAAAATACGCGTGCAATGTTATCGATAAGTAGGAAGAAAAATAGAGAGACGAAATTCCTTTGCTTGTTTCCGTTTCATACTTCCGTTCGACAGACATTTTCCTGTTCACTTCTGTCGACAAAGCTAACATAAAAGCTTCGCTTAAAAGTTACTCATGAAGGCCTAATAAATCTACGGATCTCAACGAAAGTGCGTTTTTAAAATTCATAACAAATTTAGAAGTGTTTTTTCGCCTTTTAAACTGTCCGTAAATACAAGTTGAATATATAATTAGTTTGAAAATATATTTACAAATATCTTGTATTGTTTAAATAAATAAATACGTGAACCTAGCTTAGATATTATTTACTTCAGTTATAGTAAAAGATCAGTTGTTTTATATCAATTCGCAACGATCAACTGATTAGATAAAACAGCTGATAGTCTATAATAAGTTTTAGTTGTTACAAACTAGCAATATTAACAACTATTATAAACGCTTATATTAGTACAGAATTCATTACAAACGGTTACAACGTGCACGTGTTCTTCAACTAAGCAAAAATACAGAAACCGAAGCAACACAACGTTTTCTTTTCATACGTGTGCATCGAAAAGGAGGAAGAAAAAGAAAGATAGAGAGTCGAAATTCGTTTGCTCTTTCGTTTCATATTTCCGTTCCGTAAACGTTTTTCTATTCACTTCTGTCGCCACATCTAACATTAAAAGCTTCGCTTCGAAATTACCTATTAAGGCCAAATGAATTTACGGATCTCAACGAAAGTGTGTTTTGAAAATTCGTAACAAATTAAGAAGTGTGTTTTCACCGCTGGACCTCTTAAACTGTGAGTAAATACAAGAAGGTAGAATACGATTCAAAAGTAGCAATTAAATCGTACGCTACAAGCGACGCGGTATTTTCTGATCGACTAACTCGGCTTAACCCTAGTTGCGTCACTGCAAGCAGACTGATCCATTCTTGATTATAGTTTTATGTTTAGTTTGTATTTATAGTTTATATTTAGTTTATATTTAGAATAGTAGTATTAAGGTTTATATTTCTTTTTATATTCTTCTTCTTTTCTGCTAGTATTATTGTCACTATGTTGAATATAATGATCTGCCTTCCTTAGCTTAGTCAATTCTACTTTTGTTGACGCGTTTCGGAGAACCTCCATCTTCAAAAGCTATATCTATACTGGTTACCAATTTATACTATCTCCACCTCGTACCCTTCCTCTATTCAACACGTTGATTTTGATATTCAACCTATATTATGATTTCGAAGAGCCAATCAGAAGCGAGTACGTCAGGTTTAATATACACGTGTTGAATAGAGGAGGGGTACGAGGTGGAGATAGTATAAATAGGACGGGCCATAATATTGGTGACCAGTATAGATATAGTTTTTGAAGATGGAGGTTCTCCGAAACGCGTCAACAAAAGTAGAAGTAGAATTGACGAAGCTAGGGAAGGCGGATCATTATATTCAACATGGTAAGGTTTATATTTATTTAGTGTTTAATGCAAGCAAGGACAAGAACCATGGCGGCTGCAGGCTCTCAAAGCATATGATTGAAAATTCTATTTACTAGTAATTCAAAGAACAGTAGAGCTGACAGTATATTTTTAATTGATTGGCCTCCGCTCCACGACAACGTTCTACACGCAGGAAGGGACAGACTAGCTGCACCCATTGAGAGGATTTAGAAGTTCCTCGCGGTACCCGAGTCTAACGTACACTTACACTTACATTTAGGGAGGCGATAATAGCCTCAACGTGCTTTTCGCCTTAAAAAGAAGACAACGTTCTAATAAGCTCACAAACTTATCCACAAATTTATCTGTTGCCCGTAATAATTATGAAAAGTATCTATCGACTACTATATTAAAATCTACTAAAAAACCCCATTAAAAGGGTCCGGTCCTTGGCCAAGGCCACTCGGAGCAAGATAAAGTCCAATAATATCTCGATGCCCTAAGCCAAGGGTTGAGCGGTCCGTGCCGAAGGCTGAATAACACTGGGGGCATATTTAGTATCCTTAACGGGGCCTACTGGCTACAAGCAGAACCCAGTTCTATTTACTCCTTATTCTTTTAAATAGGTCACTGAATGAATGAACTACTAGAAACCCTGTACTCGTAGGAATCATATGGCCGAGTCGAACGAAATACAAGAACTAAGGAATCAAGTGGAGTGTGGGTCCGAGACCAAAGCATTCCACTAAAGTGTGAGCCTGTGGTTGAATGCATTCTTCTTGACAAATTAAGCATGAGCGATCTGTTAACCATTCCTGGTTAATCTGAAAGATGGTAGCATCAGACAGGACAGTAGTGGACAGGGAGCTGTATAGAAAAAAAGGCTTTCCCGTGGTCAACTACGAAAGGAAAAGACTTAAGAAACCTTCGCTAGAGGCGAGAGAGTTTTTCCAAAAAGGAAAGACGTCTGGTTTGGGAGGATAAGCAACACGCTAAGGTTGAGCATCCAAATGAAGCCGTACCTTAGAGGATCCAGGAAGATTTGGTGCTGAATCAGCATGCTACTACTGGCGGCCAATCGGAAACGGGTGGTGAAAGGTTGCGAACACAGCTTACGCCAGAGGATGTTGCGAAGAAGAAAATGAACCTGCATGTGGAGTGTCTTATACTCTAGCACGCAGCCATGTCTCCTAATAGGTTTCTAGAGAACACCAAAAGTCTTGGGAGAGAATGGATAGTCTTGTACAGTCAGAAAGGTTGCTTGTGGGTCCAACTAGGCCTCTCACAGGCGAAGCCCTTAGGCACAACAGGACAGATCTGCGGTGAGTGACGGGGTTACTGACGAGTCACTGGACATTTAGCAGTCATCTACAAAAAATGAGTTTTCATATTACAAATCTTTTGCGTAGGAAATGTGGTACAGCTGGGGAAACAGCTCAACACATACTTCGTTTGACTGTCCAGACCTTGAAACAGAGACTTTGCATCGCTCGATCAGTTATAATACATTCTAACTACACTTATATTTATTTATTTTTATTTTTTTTAATTTTAAGACAAAAAGCACATTCATGCTATTAACGCCTCCGGAAATGTAAGTGTGAGTGTAAAGTGTTAAAGTCGTAAGTGTAGTGTGCCTAAGTGTTTGTTAGACTCGGGTACAGCGAGGGACGTCTACATCCTCTCAATACGTGCAGCTAGTCTGCACACCCTGCGGGGAACTACACTTATAAACAAAAAAAGAGAAAGTGCCTGTTAAATAATTTATATTTGTTTAAAATCCAATTTAATCTCAAAATTACGAGTTTATTTGACACAAACGTTTAATTTAACTGTTGAAATTTAATTAATAACGCTAAATTAATTTTCATGGGCGCAGAACGAATTCACAACGTTTTAAGTTCGTTTATTGTTAATCTGAAAAACAAAGTGAGGAAATGACTACTTAATTTTTATTTATTTTTTTTTTTATTTCAAGACGAAAAGCATATTGAGGCTATTACCGCTTCCCTAAATGTAAGTGTGAGTGTAAAGTGTTAAAGTCGTAAGTGTAGTGTTGCCAGTGTAAGTGTGTGTTAGACTTGGGTAGCGCGAGGGACGTCTAAATCCTCTCAATAAGTGCAGCTAGTGTTACTACTTAAAAAAGGCTCTATAAAATTTACTTTACAGCTGATGATACCTCATGAGACCTTCCAATTTATTTTTTTATTTACTTATACAACGGTTCAAATTATCGGATGATTTATAAGAATCGTATGATTTTGTTAAATGGTACAAGTTTTTTTAATAAAATTACTCATGTTTATTAAAATTTTTTCAAAAGAAAAGTTTGATTTTTCGTAAAATATTTCTATTCATTATAAATTCGTCGAAACTTTCTTCAGACATCTTACTAAGCTTTTCTAACAATTCTATTATAACGACTTACTAACTATGTTTGTTTGGTCAGTTGATCGCAGTGCCTGGGGTTGAATTACACCTTCCTCTAGTATCTAATGTAATCTAACTATGTTGCATTTACTATTTTTCTAATTTAGCAAAAATTACCAAATAAATTCTATAACACACTTCAACGTGCTTGATATTCTAAAAATCTCCATTCCGACCGAGCTCCATTTTATTCCGCGATTTAATTACTAACATAACAGGGTTCAAAGGGTTTATACCCTGAACGCAAATGAAAATTTAAAAGAACACATCTGCGTGTTGCCTACTTTGAACCTTCCCCCTTTTTATTATTAGTCAGTGGAGCATAGTTAAGTCCCTTTTTGCCTTCCACTGAGAGCCAATGGAGTGGTGATAAGTCCAAATACGAATTTGACCTTGGTATATCATACATCTTTATACAGTATCGATGTATAGTATTAGGGCCTTTGAAAGCAGTCAAACACGTATGGAAGGGTATTTAATAAAAGAGCTGGTTTAAGGATCTTTAAAGTGTGAAATGTATTTGTTCAATTTTGTAGCAGAAATATTTTATTTTGCTATCTAAATTACAACTGTACTATTTAGGAAGATAAAGTAGTTTAGATTTTTTTTTGCAAACTAATTAAAAACCGACAGAGAAGAAGTATTTCATTATTTTTTTACTGATTGTAAATTCAACTACATACGATCAGCTGATAGCAAAACTTTGTTAGCAAGTAGCCTAGAACAGCTGCAGGTAAATATTAAATATTGGAAATACAGGCTGTGTACTTGGTCATTCCCCAAACATAAAAGAAATTGGCAACAGCGAAACTGGCCGACAGAAATGAAAACGTAAATAAATGTAATCACATAGGTCCCACTTGTTAATGTTCTAACAACTTTGAAGGTTGTGCTGAACGTGAAGATCAATGGCGTTCATTATTTCAATTTAAATTTAAATTTATTTAGCTACAAATACATCACTCCTAGGAGATACAATGTATCCCGAAAGACAGGCATCTCAATGATCGGGAGCTAAAACTTATAAACTAACACTATGTTGAGTATAATGATCTGCCTTCCGTCAACGAAAGTAGAATTGACAAAACTAGGGAAGGCAGATCATTATACTGAACATAGTTTCAAATAATTTTGTGTTTTAAGGGTCGGAAATGTTGTATAATGGCGTTAATGTTAAAGTAGAATATTTATTATATACCTTCTTAACATAAAAATATATATATAACTTTAAACAAATAAGTATTTAATATAAAAACCATCTGCGTAACCATGACAGCCAAAACCTTACACGTCAGCTCTATTTATTGTAATCAAAACTGACTGCGTAACCGTGACGGCTAAAACCTTACATGTCCGCTCTAATTATCGTCATCAAAACTGACTGCATAACCGTGACGGTCAAAACCTTACATTGCAGCTGTATTTATCGTAATCAAAACTGACTGTGTAACGTGACGGGCAAAACCTTACATGTCAGTTCTAATTATTGTAATCAAAACAGACTGCGTAACCGTGTCGGCCAAAACCTTACATGTCAGCTCTAATTATCGTAATCAAAACTGACTGCGTAACCGTTGCAGCCGAAACGTTACATGTCAGTTCGATTTATCTCAATCAAAAACAGACTGCATAACCGTGACGGTCAAAACCTTACATGGCAGCTCTAATTATCGTAATCAAAACAGACTGCGTAACCGTGTCGGCCAAAACCTTACATGTCAGCTCTAATTATCGTAATCAAAACTGACTGCGTAACCGTTGCGGCCGAAACGTTACATGTCAGTTCGATTTATCTCAATCAAAAACAAACTGCATAACCGTGACGGTCAAAACCTTACATGGCAGCTCTAATTATCGTAATCAAAACTGACTGCGTAACCGTGACGGTCAAAACCTTACATGTCAGCTCTAATTATCGTAATCAAAACTGACTGCGTAACCGTTGCGGCCGAAACGTTACATGTCAGTTCGATTTATCTCAATCAAAAACAGACTGCATAACCGTGACGGTCAAAACCTTACATGGCAGCTCTAATTATCGTAATCAAAACTGATTGCGTAACCGTGACGGTCAAAACCTTACATGGCAGCTCTATTTATCGTAATCAAAACTGACTGTGTAACCGTGACGGCCAAAGCCTTACATGTCAGCTCTAATTATCGTAATCAAAACGGACTACGTAACCGTGACGGCCAAAACCTTACACTTCAGCTCTATTTACCGTAATCAAAACTGACTGCGTACCCGTGACGGCCAAAACCTTACACTTCAGCTCTATTTATCGTAATCAAAACTGACTGCGTAACCGTGACGGCCAAAACCTTACATGTCACTCGATTTATCTCAATAAAAACTGACTGCGTAACCGTGACGACCGAAACCTTACACGTCAGCTCCATTTGTCACTATAAAAAAAGTTAAATTCTCTAATGCGGGTCAGGCGCGCCTATAAGGCGTTGCAACTTAAAAAGACGAAATACGTGGTAATAACTAAAAACAGCAAGATTTTTTTCGGCAAAATAAATCATTGTCGTGTTTATGCAAAAATGGAATTTAATTAAACAAAAAAAGAAATAACACAGCAAGAATTAATGGAATATGAAGGAAAAGTGCCACTAGAAGAGGGTGGAAAGTACACACATCTGGGTATAGTAATTAAAAAAGGCAATATTTGAGGGTAAAATATAATCACGAATAGAGATAGAAAGAACACTTTTATTAAAACGAAAAGGTTAATCCGTCTGAAAAGAAAAAATAGATTGATAAAATATTGCTTAGTCTGTTATGGGATGAAACCTGGACACTAAGTAAAACATGAAAAAGTTAGAAAATTGTGGTTGTAGTAGTCTCGATTAACCGTCATTCTCGAGACATTTGGGGTGATGGATAACAGAAATAGACCACCCGTACTTTCGGCGATCGATACGAATAACATACAGTACTCTCATAGCAAAGAATGTTTTATTATTATTTTGAAAAGTGCAGTATAATTAATTTGTAAATGTTCTGTTTAACTCTAATTGTGTATTATACAGATTTTTTTATATATTAGTCTTTAATACAGTAAATTATCTGCACTTAAAATTTTGACAAGTATTCAATTAATAGAGTACTCACGTGACTTTACGTGAACGACTTATACGCTGCATGACATTATAATGAGATTATATAATGATATTGTATTATGAAATTGTAAATATACAGGTCTTTAGTGCACAGTAAATTATCCACACTTAAAATTCTGACTAGTATTCAATTAACAGAATTCTAACGTGACTTTACGTGCACCACTTACACGCTGAATGATATTATCGTGGTAGTGTTATCGTTTATAGTGTTTATCTGTCAATAAAAATATGCATGCAGTATTTCCGTATGTGTTAACACTATTTAAAGTGTTGCTATCTCATTCCACTAGGTTCGTTTACTTTTCGCTTAGTAATGTTTGCTTAGGGTAGCAATTACTATCAACTGCCGTCGTCTATACTATTAATAAGACGTGTCCAGTTAGAGTTTTGCTTTGTTTATAAGGTTACTTTTATTTACTACTGAAGACTTTTTAAAAATGCCACACAACAGAATTAATCTCACGGTTAAAAAAATGACGGTTATTCGATACTCTACGGTATTAAAATTGTTGTGGGCCTAAATAATAAATAACATACTGATAAGGAGAAGAATGAAAAGAAACAAAAAATAATTCTTATTTTAAAAAAACGAAAATTATCGCTTAATGAGCGACATGTATTACACAATATAATGCAATTAAGGTTAAGTATTGAAAGAAGGCAACACTCCAGGATGAAAAAATAACGAGATCGGTTTAACCGTACTTCAGCCTACTATTTAGATCAGTAATATAAAAGCGCGAATAGCAACGATGAATTCCAAACCGTAACTGAACAAGATTCTTTTGCTGATAAAATACTGTACACCCTATTTAGTGGTAAATACATTACACTTATGTACATTTGCACTGCACAAATGAGAGGGGCTCTCTCAGTCGTCACGGTAGCGGGCAGTTCGCCGGACATGAACGCAGGTTCGAATCTAATTACAGTTAACTTGTTCAGTGCGTTACGTCTAACCCAAACGTCTTCATTAGTCCAAATGGCTTAAAGATAATAGCGGCACGTAATTGTCTGGCTAACTTAATACTAGTGAAAAAACACCAATATACTTTTTTTGTGTCACAATTATTTGAAAATCTGATTTTACCATAATTACAAACCATAAAACCAGTATAAATTAGCGTTTAAACTTTCTAATAGCTGCTCGATTAATTTTGAGAAAATGAAATGACAATTTATGGAGATTTTAACGCTAATTAAGGTTGTGCGATCAAAAAAACAATTATGGATATTTTGGCTTAAAATAACTCACACATGTTTGGAGACATGTTATTTTCACATATAAATTAAAAAAAAATTTTTTTTAGTGATTTAGGGGGGTTTTAAATGGTCTTTTTTGTGTTTTAGCCAATCCACACCCTCGTGTAAACGGAAGAAGCAATTTAAACCAAATTTTGGATTTATATGCTACTAAACATGACCAATACCTTAATTACCCTCATTTTACCATATCGGACATTTTTTTAAAAACTGTTTTTTTTAAAAAAATGTAAAAAATATATTTTTTATTTAATAAAAATTTAAACTTCATAGCGAGGTGAAGATGGGTTTGAAAGTTATTTTCCAAAAAAATATCTGTTCTAGATGAAATAGTTTAGCCGTGGGGGTGTTTAAAAAAAAAAATGGCCTACTCCTGCAAATGAAAAGATGCAACCCGCAATCTTCTTTCTCTTTCTAACAGTCACGCTCTCTCTTGCTCCCTCTCCTCCACCGGCTTGTCAATTCCCCCACTTGGTCACTCGCTACATTCGTCAACCAGTTGTTTTCCTAGAACCTTCTACTGAAGTGTCCGATTGCCTCTTTTGCACTACTATTGGATTTTTCTCATTATAAACTACTCATTTTTGATTCATTGTTAAAGTAAACGAACAATAATGTGATAAATTTAGTTACACCATTGCCTTTATTGGTTTTTCCTGAACAATTACACATTTAATTCTTAAAAAAAAAATTATGTACAATTTGTTTGAGAATAATGTCACAAAACAAAATTTTTATGAGCTCGGCGATTTCCGTTTGTTAAAAGAAATAGATCAAAGAATTTGTATCACAGTTTGCGTAAAAAATGGAATAAAGTGTAACAAAGTGTGTGAAATGTTAACAAAAGCCTATGGTGAGTCTGCTATGAGTAAAACAAGAGTTTACGAGTAGTATAAGCGTTTCCAAAAAGGCCGTGAAGAAATTGAAGATGACGAAGCCCTGGATGCCCCAGCACATCAACAACCGATGAAAACGTGAAAAAAGTGAATGAAATGGTTATGAACAATCGCTGAAACACAATTAGAGAGATCGCTGATGACGTTGGCATATCGATTGGATCATATCATGACATTGTTTCCAATGTTTTTTGTATGAAACGCGTGGCAGCAAAATTCGTTCCAAAATTTTACATTTTATTTTCATTTAATGCAATTTTAATGTTTCAAATGCTAATTTATACAGTTTTTAACACCGATTACGATAGTGGAATCAAATGTTTATAGAAAGTATTGCGTAAAAAACTTACAAAATTCACGGCTTTTCATTTTTGTATTTTTATTGTAGAACAAAAATTTAATAAATTTAAAATGTTTTTATTTTAAACAAAAACAGCATATTTAGGAAATTTGCTTCCATCAGGTCAGTGAGCAGCGTGCTATAATTACAAATACAAGTTGGAATAGGCAAACTACAATGTAAGTCAAAAAGTGACATTCTGTAAAAACAGAAAAATATAACGCATGAATGTGAAGTTCTGTTTCGCAAATCCCATGGAAAGATGTCGTAGCATATAGCCAGCCTTGAAAAAAATGCTCAAGTAAGCACAAGGTCTGATAAAGCCCACAGTTACCGAAGGAACCAAGAAAAGTGTGGAGCGTGGAAGGGGAACCACGAAACACAAAGCGACTGGAGGGGAAATGTTCGACTGGCAAAAACAGCGCCTAGAGCGAGTGGCCTGCGATCTAGCGGACAAAGTTTGTCAGCGGACGTGATCGCACAACGTGATCAGATTTTCAAAAAAAAAGTATTAAAAAAGAGTGATTTTTTTACGTCATGGGAAATGTCGCCATTTTGAAATTTTTGAACGGATTTCGCTGGTTAGCGTAACTAGTACGAAAATTGATTCGTATAGTTTTCTTCAGTTCAAAAAATACTATAAATACTAACAGAGTCATTGGAAGTTTATGTTGAACGTCACTATTTCTTTTTGGCAGTTGGAATATTATTTTGAAGGAAAATTTTAAATTGGCCCCATTACTTTTACGCAAATCATTGAAGCGTTCCGAAACAATTTCCAAAAACTAATACATCAATAAAAATTTTAAATCATTTTCTTCCTTGTTTATTCGCTAACAAGAAACATTCACGGGTAGCTTTTTAAAACGATAAAAATACTGCACTACTTCAATTCCAGATTGAACCAACCACATCCTGTCAACTCGCCTAACCCTGAGAGCAAGCTTTGAAGTACAAAGCTCCCTTGTTTGAATGCTGCACACATTTTATATGATTACAACCAACAAGACATAAGCCGATTGACCTACCCCTTCCTCACTCTCGACCACCCTCTCGCCACACATTTCCATTATTCATTAAGGGTAGCAGTAAAGCGTTGTGGTATTCTGGCTTTATTCTTTTATTGCAAAAGAATCCTCGTTCAAACTTTAGCGATTGGGTTCTGATTATAGTAGGAGCAAAGAATCTTACATTTCTTACTCTAGCAGAAAATACAGAAAGCTATTGGTGGAAATAATGTGTTGTATGCACTATCACTCCTTTTTGTTCAACCAATAATTTGCAAAATTCACTTTGAAAATGACCTTTATTTAGCAGCACCAAACATTACAAGACTCAGTGAAAAGATTTTGAAATAAGCTTTTATTCTGACATCTAAATCAGTTCTTGGTAGAACGTTATATTGTGAGCGCGCACGCGCGTGTGCGCGCTTGCGTGTGTGCATGTGCACATACAAATGTGTGCAAGTGTGTATGCGAGTTGTGCTCGCATTCGCGTATGTGTGTTCGTGCGTGCGTGCGTGTGCATGTGAGTGTGTGCGCGTGCGTGTGTGCGCGTACGTGTGTGTGCGTGCGTCTGTGCAAGTGTGTATGCGAGTAGGTGCTCGCGTTCCCATATGTGTGCGCGCGCGTGTATGTGTGCAAGTGTGTATGTGCGTGTGTGTGCGCGCGCACGTGAATATTTGTATGTGTGCGTGCGTGCGTGCGTGTGCGTGTGTGTCAGAGAGAGAGAGAGAGAGAGAGAGAGAGAGAGAGAGAAAGAGAGAGAGAGAGAGAGAGAGGGAAAAATAGAGAGAATTAATGCACGTGTGTGTGTGTGTGTGTGTGTGTGTTTTAATAGTCTATGGTTCACAATTTTTGTTCGTTTTGATTCAGTCTTGGTACGCACACGATTTTGGTACCGCTTTCACAAGTATTTACCCGACAAAATCTGTTTTTCAAAAATTTATAACACCTTTTTGAAAATCAGATTGCAACATTTTTTCAAAACTTTATCAATTATTGCCACAGCCGTCCCAAATTTGACTACTCTCTGTTAATGTAAATGTGCATTACATTGACTTGTTATATAAACAAGTTAGGCCTGCGCGAAGTGCACAAACTACTTTACAGTACAGAGCGCTGTATTTTCCCCACGGTTGACTAAATGCACTTGTCAGTGCAGTGACAGCAATGACACCTTGTTGACAGTATATCAATTATCAACTATCCTGTGTTAATTAGCTACAACCAGGACAAAACCGGGATATCAGATGCATTGTTAGTGATGGGTGTGTTGTTGGTTTATTCGAACTGTGATTCACGTATGCAATTCATACAAGTACTGTTTTACCTTCAGAAAAATTAGTTGGAACAAAACATATATATGACAGAACACAATTCATCAAATTTACATTTCAATGTGCGTGCGTAAGTGCGATGTGTGTGTGTGTGTGTGTGTGTGTGTGTGTGTGTGTGTGTTTTAATTTTGGTTCTCAATTTCGGTTCGTATCGATTCAATCTAGTTTATTACCCAGCAAAATCTGTTTAACAAAATTTATAATTTATTTGATTTGAAAATCTGATTTTAAAATCGCAAGCAGCCTTAAAACCTGCATACATTAACAAATAAACTTTCAAATTCTATTGGAAATATGAAAATTAATCTATTGGCGGTCTGGTTTCGTTCCGTACTTTCAATAAAATCAAAACATTTACAATAGGCCTAAGTGGCGTGTTTAAATAAATTTTTTGTTCATATTTTTAAAATTACAGTTTTAATAAACTGTTTAGTTAAAAAGAATTACGTCTTAAAATTTAAAACGATAAATTCAGTGCCAATGACTAATGTGAGTCTTTATAAAATATAAAATAATGGCGAGACGCAGCTGTCTCGCTGAACTGATAGAAGCCAATTTCCAAAAATATTTGTATTTACCTCACCATATTTAAAATTGTAATATCACAATAAGCATTAAAATCTGCACATATTAGCATTTTAAACCATCAAATTACACTAAAAAGACGAAAACAAACCTTGACCGCCGTAAGATCATTTCTTAATTTCAACGGATTTTGAAAATTCAAAATCCTAATTTACGCAGTCGTTAACGATATGCACAGTGTAAAATCGGATTTTCCAAAAACGTTAAAGACAAAAAAGTTACATTTTTTTGTTATTTCAAGGTGAAAAGCACATTATCGCCACCTTAAATGTAAGTGTGTGTGTAAAGTGTTAAAGTCGTAAGTGCAGTTTTGTAAGTGTAAGTGTGTACCGAGTACCGCGAAGGACGTCTAAATCTTCTCAATAGGTGGATCTAGCCTGCACCCCCTTGCGGGGCAAAAAAGTTATAATTTGATTAATATTTCAAATGGCCACCATTTTGAAATGTTGAACCAATTTTACTTGTTAGCGATCATGCCTAATCTATTACCGAATCGATTTGTGTGCTCAGTTTCAATTAAATCGGACCAAAATTGCAAACACACACACAGACACAAATATATTTCTTTATATAAATTTAAAGGGCACCCCAAAAACAGTTTTGTAAGTCAGGATCGATGTTCATTTCAAGGTTCCGGATTGAATCTCACAATGATGCCCGTAACAATAGTTAATTTTTCTAATATGGAAACCACCCAAAAAATATTCCAACGATAGTAACAGGTTAGAGATCACCGATTTAATTTTTAACTTTAAGGTGAACTTTTAATGTTTTTTTAACTAGTTTTACCAAAATAGTGTTATCATTAACTTTACTGATAACACGCTTTGCTCCAGACTTACCTGTTCATTTGAGATAAAGCGGTACGTCTCGCAGGAAAGTAGTAAAGTTTTTTTATGAATATTATTTTTAAAGAAGCACTAAACTTTGTAGGGTTAAATCTTTTATTGCACAATAAATTCATAACCCTTGTTACTTAACGGAGTTTTTACAAATTGTTCGGCAGCTTGATAGAACACGTGTGAATTTAATTTTGCAATGTTTCCCGTAAGGTTAAATCGACCTTGCCTTTATGACTTGCGGTACAAGTTCGACAGGACAATTGAAACGACACCGTTGAGGTTAGGATCTATTGTCGGCCATTTGTATGTTTTCTCTACGTCAAGCTGTCACTGACACCTTGCCCGAACAGCTCATGCCACTTACCGTCTGCTAAGAACACCAGTAGGACATAGAGAAAAATGTGCGAGTGAGATGTCGAGTCCCCATTCTCTTACCGTAGCTCTCTTTCCTTTTCTTTCACTGAGTAGTAACAGTTTGTAGACTCAGATTTGCAGACTTTGTGACAGAGGACTGTTGGAGGGCACTGGAGCGGAATTCTCCTACATGCGCGAGAAATGCTCGTACAGGCCGTACTATACAACGTCACAGGCCTACTTCAAGAAAACCGGCAATGTTGGATGCTACGGAAAGTTTAGACTGATAAAACTATTTCTTACTGTATTAACGCTAGACGCACTAACGTTCGTTTCGAAATTTCATTCGAAAATGAGATACTCTATACATAAAGGTTTTACCAACTCAAAAGGTGATCTAGAGATCACAATCGATGTTGAGGGTTACTATTCAATAATATTAATATTAATAATCGATAATATTCAATAAGTCTGTACACACGCACGCGCACACGCAAACGCACGCACGCAAGGCACACGCAAACACACACACACACACAAACACACATATGTTACAAGAATAAATTTGACTCTCCTTTAAAGAGTTACCTTATTCGGACAGTTGATATCATTTGTGTACATAAAAGTAATAAATACACGACTTTTCGTCGTGTATAAGCGTATGGTTCGATTCTCGTTTTCAAGTGACTGACTTAAAACACGAGCTTAGCAATGAGAACATAGCCTAGATGCCTAGACACCTGTGTCAGAATTCTAAAAACGAACTATATGCTCCGAAACGTGGTGTATTTTTTCTAAATATAAAAATAATGGCAAACATTCAAATAACTAGTAATACTGAGTGACAAATTGAAATAATCATCTGGCGATCAGGATCCATATGGAACTGTATGCCGTGTCGTGTAATTTCAGATACGATAGAAAAAGTTGGTATTTCATTTACATTGGTCCATCCTGCATGCATGCATTAAATATGCATGTCAATTCAGAAATCATGTCTCAAGAAGAAACCACGTACGCAGCGTGTCGAAGCAAAGACGGGTCGGATGAAGTTGTCTGTAAACTTCGCTTTTTATTTTGCTTTCTGTGTTCCTTACGATGACATTTGCGCTTAATGTCTGTTCTTTCTTTCTTTAAGAACAAAAGGAAGACATGAGTCCGACACAACTTGCAGTTAGTGCCTTGTGCAACGAGTAAGACATTACTACAGTAAATATAAATGTCTAATTGTCCGTGTTTTCTTGTTGCAAACAAATCTTTATTGTACTTTGGCATTTTAACAAATTTCCCATTGTAAGAAGTAACAACGTGGTAAAACCAGTACCAGGAACTAATAAGTTAGCGCCGATTTTGATTGCTAAATTACATAATTTTTTCAGTTAAAAATTTTGTACGGAATTGAGCGCACGCGCACGTGTGTATATATGTACAACTACGTGTTTTGCGTTGGGCATTCCAAAACGTGTACGTTCACCAATTTTGAAAAAAATCGTTAAATAGATCCTAGTTTGTCAATAGCTTTGTATTATTTACATGTCGCTTATCAGTAATTTTTTGTTTAAAAATTATTTAAAAAAGGACTTTCTCAAAATTGGTTACACAAATTTTGATAAAATTTTGCTGATAGTTCATAAGTCTATACGAACTATGCAAAACATAGGCCTATACGTTGCAATAGGCTAAAATAATATTTTAAAGCAACTCAATAATGATATAATTTTTCAACATCGGTACATCAGATTTAGATAAAATGTTGGTACATACTCTATATTGTATTGCTTCAATTAAATTCGAAAAATGTTCAATTTACATTTCACGTACACTAACAATTAGGATGTGACTGATGAGGCTAAGACGTCTCTGCTACGTCTCTGAACTGCAGTTACTACAGACAACTTTATCGTTACCTTTAACGCAGATCCCTTGACCTGATTAGTATAAAAAATATATAATAAGAACGTAAGCAATAAAAAAGCTATTAACATTTTAAAACTTTTTCATGCACATTTTAACACTTATTAAACTGTAAAACAAGATTTTCAAAAAAGTGTAAACTAAAAAAGCTACCATTTTTATGATTTGAAAAGACTGCCATTTTGAAACGTTTTAGACCACAGCGTTACTGCTCACGCGCGCTATCATTTACTACACTTACTTACTGCTCATGTGCGTTGTAACATTCTAATAGACATTAGTTAATAAGTATTACTTCATTCGTTCTAGTGAATATGTTGTTAAAATTGCGTCCATTTAATTAAATAAGTTTTTCACCTAACAACCGTGTCAAGTTCTTTACCCAACTACCGTGTCAGTTCTACTGTATTTAAAAAAAATAAAAGTTTGTTTATCGTGTTAGCGATCAAAAACACGTTACCTACTTAGCCGCCTCGGTGACCTAGTTGATAGCGTACTAGGCTTTCACCCCGAGGACCCGGGTTCGATTCCCGGCCAGGGCTTAGCATTTTCATACGCTATAAATCATCCCATCGTCTGCATTAGCCCAAGTGTGCACAATAATCGGACGTAAAAAAAAAAAAAAAAAAATTAAGTATCAATTTTGAGGTTTAGCGAATTACTTTTATTTTCGATTTTTATCGTACTTCCAGTACTTTCTACGCATTTATATTTTCGGTTATTGCTTTTGGGCATATAATAAAGCGTTTTATCGAAACAATGATCGAAAAATTGCAACCAACCTACATTGCATATTTACCGTTATAAGATAAGGCCTAAGTTTACTGTAAGATAAGTCTATTAAAACATTCGTGAATACTACCACAACCTCAAAAAATGATCTGGGACTAAGGATCAGAGTAAAAGTGCTCCCTGCATAACCTCAAAATTGCAAACGCGCAAAAGTAGGTAACGTGTTTTCCATCGTCAAAACGATAATAATCCTTTTAATTAAAAAAAATTCCAACCTAACTGACACGGTTGTTGGGTGGTGAACCTAACACGGTTCTTGAGTGAAAAAACACTTTAAAAAAATATTGGATAACCTAATTAACACGGCGTTGGGAGAAAAAGCTTTTTAATTGAACTAGTTATCCTGTTGGTAACGTGTTTTTGATCGCTAAAACGATAAAAAAAATCTTTAAAACATACTTGATGACCTGACGCTGTTGTTAGGTGGTGAACCTAGCACAAAAGAAAGGTAAATCAGGAAGTTCACAAATAACGGAAGCCATTTTAACAATGTTTTCATTACAAGAACGAACCAACTAAAAAATGAATAAACCTTAACACTTAATAACGGCTGTCAGAATGTGTAAAGCGCATGAGCAGTAAGTACATGTATTTAATAACTAGCTGTTACCCGTTGCGGCTTTGCCTGCAATTATAATGTAAGCAATAAAATTTATAGTCGATTTTCAAAATCAGAATAGGTCATTTCATTTTAATATATTGCTATATACATTATTATATGATTTATGGTTTTCGGCCAAGACATATAAATTTTTGCTACTCGATACTCTAAAACAGGGTCCTGTCATATTTTAATAAAATACTGTATTATTAAAAAGTCATTATTATTTAATAAACTGGAATAGTATCGTGTTTATCTCAGATACCTAAAACGTGTTCACACCAAATGTAATCTCATTTGGTCCAGTAGTTAAAGTGTATTTGAATAACAAACAAATAAACAAAAACAAACTTTCAGAAATATAATATGATTAGCTGTTACCCGTCACGGCTTTGCCCGCAATCATAATATACATTAAAGATCATGCATTACCATGTTAGGACCAACAACCGTGTTAGTTAAATTTTGGAGTACTCTTTTTAAAAAAATAAATAAAGGTTTTTTTAATGCTTCACCGTGTTAGGCCTAACAACCATATTATTTTGCTAAAGAAGTATTCTGTAAAAAAATATAAAGATTTTTCACGCATCACTATGTTAGGCCTAACAACCGTGTCAGGATATGTAGCCTAGTATTTTTTTAAAAAATATAAAGGTTTTTTAACGCATCACCGTGATAGGTCCAACAACCGTGTCAGGATATGTAGTACTCTTTAAAAAAATATAAAGGTTTTTTCACGCATCACCGTGTTAGTTAAGTATGGTGATAAAAAAAATATAAAGTTTTTTCCATGCATAACAGTATTAGGCCCAACAACCGTGTCAGTTAGGTTATGGAGTACTCTTTTGAAAAAAATAAATGAAGGTCCTTTTAATGCATCACCGTGTTAGGCCTAACAACTATGTTAGTTAGCTTATGGAATATTCTTTAAAAAAATATAAAGATTTATCACGCATCACTATGTTAGGCCTGACAACCGTGTCAGTTAAGGTTTGGATACTCTTTAAAAAAATAAAGGTTTTTTTCACACATCACAATGACAGGCCCAACAATCATATCAGATAGGATATGTAGTATTCTTTAAAAAAAATATAAAAGTTTTTTTACACATCACCGTGTTAGGCCTAATAACCGTGTCAGTTAATATACTTAGTATTCTTTTAAAAAATTTAAATGTTTTTTCACACATCACCGTGATAGGCCTAACAACCGTGTCAGTTAGGATATGCAGTATTCTTTAAAAAAATATAAAAGTTTTTTTACGCATCACCGTGTTTGGCCTAACAACCGTGACAGTTAGGATATGTAGTCAAATAATCTTTAAAAAAATATAAAGGTTTTTTCACGCATCACCGTGTTAGGCCTAACAACCGTGTCACTTAGGTTATGCACTATTCTTTTAAAAAATGGGTTTCCTATCATCCAAACCCGTGTTAGACGTATTTTTATTGTTTTACTGGTCTGTAGATCTGTAAAACAATAAAAATACGTCTAAAATCAGTACAACACGGTACCGATTTTCACCGGTAGCAATTTTGAGTTTATGTTGGTCACTTTTATTTTCGATTTTTATCGTACTTCTCCTGCTTTCATATTTTGGATTTTTGCTTTTGGGCACATAATAAAGCATTTTAGTAAGAAAAATATCGAAAACTCCAATAGATGCTGCACTGCATATTTACCATTTTTTCATATAATGTAATTACACAAATATATATAGGCTACTACCTTACAATTAAAGTATCCTAGTAAAATTGTATATCTAATTCATATTATATTTCTGAAAGTTTGTGTGTTTGTTTGTTTGTTTGTTTGTTTGTTTGTTTGTTTGTTTGTTTGTTTGTTTGTTTGTTTGTTTGTTTGTTTGTTATTCAATCACGCTTTAACCACTTGACCAATTGAGATGAAATTTGGTACGAATATGGTTTAAGTATCAGAGATACATATAGGCCTATTCCCGTTTTACAAAACGTCATTATACTACTTACCCAGCTCAAAATAATTATCAGTTTTTAGTTTTGTGTCATGTGTTAATTGTAGTTATTTACTGGACATGTGATTTAGTTACCTGAGATGAACATAGATTCAATCCTATTTTAATAATCTTAATCTGTGTTTTATTTATTGCAAAATTATTGTTTTTAATGTAACATTTTCATATTTTAGTTGACATTTTTTTCAAAACTGACTTTAATTTGTTACTTTGTGTTAAATTTTCAATATTAAATGTAAAAAAATCCCTACACAGAGTGCCAATTGTAAGGTAGTATATATATTTGTGTAATTACATTACATGAAATATAGTAAATATGCAGTGTAGCATAACCTATATTTTTCGATATTTTTGTTACTAAAATGCTTTATTATGTGCCCAAGAGCAAGAATCCAAAATATAAAAGCACGAGAAGTACGATAAAATCTAAAATAAAAGTGACCAATATAACCTCAAAATTGGTACCAGGCGAAAATCAGTAACGTGTTGTAAATCGGTAAAACAATAAAAATACGACTAACACGGGTTTTGGGTGATAAAAACCAATTTTTAAAAGAATTCTGCATAACCAAACTGACACGGTTGTTAGGCCTAACAAGGTGATTCATGAAAAACCTTTATATATTTTTTTAAAATAGCCTACTATATATCCTGACACGGTTGTTAGGCCTAAAACGGTGATGCGTGAAAAACCTTTACATTTTTTTTAAGAATACTACATATCCTAACTGACATGGTTGTTAGGCCTAACACGGTGGTGCGTGAAAAAACCTTTATATTATTTTAAAGACATATCCCAACTGACACGGTTGTTGGGCCTATCATGGTGATGGTGAAAAAAACCTTTATTTTTTTTATAATACTACATAACCTAATTGACACGGTTGTTAGGCCTAACACTGTGATGTGTGAAAAACCTTTATATTTTTTTAAAGAATACTACATATCCTAACTGACATGGTTGTTAGGTCTAACACGGTGATGCGTGAAAAAACCTGTATAATGTTTTAAAGAATACTACATAACGTAACTGATACGGATGTTGAACCTATCACGATGATGTGTGAAAAACCTTTATATTTTTTTAAAGAATACTACATATCGTAACTGATACGATTGTTAGGCCTATCACGGTGATGTGTAAAAAAAACCTTTACTTTTTAAAGAATATTATATAACCTAATTGACACGGCTGTTAGGCCTAACACGGTGATGCGTGAAAAACTTTTATATTTTTTTTAAAGAATACTACATATCCTAACTGACACGGTTGTTGGGCCTATCACGGTAATGTGTGAAAAAAACTTTATTTTTTTTAAATAGTACTGAAAACCTTAACTGACACGGTTGTTAGGTCTACCATGGTAATGAGTGAAAAATACTTTATATAGTTTTTTAAAAGAATACTCCATAAGCTAACTAACATGGTTGTTATGCCTAACACGGTGATCCATTAAAATAACCTTTATTAATTTTTTTTAAATAGTTCTTAAAACCTAACTGACACGGTTGTTGGGCCTAATAAGGTGATGCATGAAAAAAACCGTTATATTTTTTTTAAAGAGTAACTTAACTAACACGGTTGTTAGGTCTAACACAGTGATGCGTGAAAAAAACCTTTATATTTTTTTAAAGAATACGACATATCCTGACACGGTTGTTGGGCCTATCACGATGACGTGTGAAAAAACCTTTATATTTTTTTTAAGAATTCTACATATCCTAACTGACACGGTTGTTAGGCCTAACACGGTGATGCTTGAAAAAACCTTTATATTTTTTTAAAGAATACCACATATCCTAACTGACATGGTTTTTGGGCCTATTATGGCGATGTGTGAAAAAACCGTTATTTTTTTTAAAGAGTACTTCAACTTAACTGACACGGTTGTTAAGTGTAACATGGTGATGCGTGAAAAAAACCGTTATTTTTTTTTTAAAGAGTACTCCAAACCTTAACTGACACGTTTGTTAGGCCATGGTGATGCGTGAAAAATCTTTATATTTTTTTTAAAGAATACTGCATAAGTTAACTAACATGGTTGTTAAGCCTAACGCGGTGATGCATTACAAAATACCTTTATTTATTTTTTAAAAAATAGTACTCCAGAACCTAACTGATACGGTTGTTGGGCCTAATACGGTGATGCAGGAAAAAAGCCTTAATTTTTTTTAAAGAGTACTCCATAACTTAACTAACACGGTGGTGCGTTAAAAAAACATTTATTTTAAAAAAGAAATACACCATAACCTAACTGACACGGTTGTTGGTCCTAACACGGTGATGCGTGATCTTTAATGTATATTACGATTGCGGGAAAAGCCGTGACGGTTAACAGGTAATCATATTATATTTCTGAAAGTTTTTTTTTGTTTATTTGTTTGTTATTCAATCACACTTTAACTACTGGACCAATTGAGATTAAATTTGGTATGAACACGGTTTAGGTACCTGAGATAAACACAATACTATTCCAGTTTAATTGAATAATAGTGATTTTTTAATAATACTGTATTTTATTAAAATATGACAGGACCCTGTTTTAGAGTATCGAGTAGCAAAAATGTATATTTCTTGGCGGAAAACCATAAATCGTATAATATTGTAAATAGAAATATATTAAAATAAAATGATCTAATCTGATTTTGAAAATCGACTATAAATTTTATAGCCTACATTATAATTGCAGGCAAAGCCGCAACGGGTAACAGCTAGTAATATATATATATATTCTGCACTCTGTTTTACAAACATTGAATAGTCTTAAATGAAAAATACTAGATTCTGATTATTAGATGAAAATGTAATATTAAAAACAATAATTTTGCAATAAATAAAACATAGATTAAAATTTGTAAAATGGGATTAGATCTATGTCCATCTCAGGTGCCTAAATCTCATGTTCAGTAAACAGTAATTAAACCTAACTATAGTTAACAGATGTTACAAAACTAAAAACTGATAATATTTTGGGCTAGGTAAGTAGTATAATGACGTTTTGTAAAACGGGAATAGGCCTATATGTATCTCTGATACTTAAACCATATACGTACCAAATTTCATCTCAATTGGTCCAGTGGTTAAAGCGTGATTGAATAACAAACAAACACACAAACTTTCAGAAATATAATATGAATTAGATAACGTATATTACCGGTAAATCTCTGTATGAAATTCAATATTTAGTATGATGTAAACAACAATGACGCCAAAATATAGTTCCGTAAAAACGGCATAAGATCGTAAGAATCTTTAAACAAAAACTAGAACATAAAATAAAATGTCCTAACCTTTATATACCCATTCTTAACCTATAATTTTTAAGTAAAGGTTAATGGAAACCTACTTTAGACCAATAAAAAACAATTAAATATTGAATGTTAACAAATGAATATAATTATTAATTTTTGTATATAATACTACCACATACCTTTTATGTGTGTTCTTGAAAATACACTATCAAAGAAACACCATCACCGGACGACCACAAGCAAAACATCTTTGTAAATTATGATTAAAAGATGCACTACTTATAACTTTAACAAACACAATTAAACGCTAACTTTTAAACTAGACACAATAAACACAATAACTAGACACTTCTAAACACTCATATTCTCAAAAGAAAGAAACTCAGCACTATAAAACTGTTTGAACTACTTACACCGAACTTACTACAACCAAGCCTACCGCATCAAAAATGGCGAAGTGTAATATTTGTGATAAAACGACTGCAAACTAACCAATCTGATTGTTATGGAAGTCTTGCGATGACACCACCCCAAGCGGATTATTTGGAAACTAATAGATCTACACCTTCTGTATAACCCTTGGTCTGACCTTGACTGTAATTTCTGCTGTGTTGTCTTGAGTAAACCATTGACAGATAACATGGGTGAACAAAAAATACACATTTCGTTTTTTCTT
>CM040190.1:90809879-90834879 GCA_022606455.1 Callitettix versicolor
TGTATTTCTTTTTCTCACTCTCTTTTTTTCTCTGTCTGTCTGCCTCTCTTTTTCTGTGTGTGTGTGTGTGTGTGTGTGTGTGTGTGTGTGTGCGCTCGTGTGTGTGTGTGTGTGTGTGTGTGTGTGTGTGTGTGCCTGTGTGCGCGCGCTTGTGAGTACCTTTTTCTATGTGTGAGAGTGCTCGTGTATGTGTTTCTCTCCCTTCCTCCTCCTCTCTCTCCCCTCTCTCCCTCTCTCCCTATGTATCTCCCTCTCCCTCTCTCTCTCAATCTCTCTCTCTCTCTCTCTCTCTCTCTCTCTCTCTCTCTCTCTCTCTCTATTTATCTATCTATGTATATATCTATCTATTTGTCTATCTATCTATATATCTATCTATCAGTCTATCTATCTGTCTATCTATCTGTCTGTCTGTCTGTCTGCTGCCTGTCTGTATGTCTATCTTTTTGTCTGTCTGTCTGTCTCTCTGTCTGTCCGGCTGTCTGTCTGTCTGTCTCTCTGTCTGTCGGTCTGTCTGTCTGTCTGTCTATCTATCTATCTATCTTTGTCTCTGTGCGCGCTCGTGAGTGCATGGGTGCGCTCGCGCACGCGAGTGTGTGTGTGTGTGTGTGTGTGTGTGTGTGTGTGTGTGTGTGTGTGTGTGTTATTTCACTTCACAGGTAAATAGACGCTTGAATTCATATATTTTAAATAACTTAAACTATTTTGAAAGCACTGTTTTCGTCACTGATAATTTTTTTTTTGTTTGAAAACAAATTCTGACTTTTGTACGGAACAAAGCAAAAGGATAATTTGATCGTAACAAAGAATATTTAGCAGGAGGTGGATTATCCAATTGTATCAATAAAATCTTATCTTAAATTCTTTTAAATTTTGAGTTGATAAACTGATCTTATACTACTTCGGAAGACAAATAAATTTTTGTCTGTCTCAAATTAAACGAGAATCATTTTAGGACATATACATTGTTACTGCTGTATAATTTTGTAACAGTCCTATAGTTATCGAATTCAAAGACCGCAAAGAAAACAACAGACTCAGTATCATCAATAAAATGGGAACAAAACAACGGCTGATGGGACTGGAGCCGGAGTACTTCAAATACGTTTGAGTAACCTAATACCGTAACCAAAGAGGCAATATGAGAAAACCACGCATCTTTTTGGCAGACGTAGGTATATGGTATTGATAGGTGTGTGCAGAGGAACCTTGACTTGCCACAGAATAGCAAAAAAACACCGCCAATATATCAAGTAGTCAAGCAGCCATAAACATACCGAATCCTGCAATCAACAGTTCGGCAATGACCTGGGAATGCCTGCAAAAGTTAAAAAGGGCGGAAAAGAGAAATAACTGAATGTTTTAACTGATACGTGTCCTGATAAACGTTGGGAAATAAGCAAACAGATGAGCTAGTAAGGAATGACGCATTGGTCTAACTTACAGGTCTATAATCGTTTTGCAGACTTCAAGACAGCTACTTCAAGATGTAGTATAAAGAGGAAAAGAGGCTAAAAGTATAAACTGTGGGAACACGGGCGAGGCGTAAGACAGGCCAAGGAGATCCTCTGGAACTTTATCAGAAGTGGAACGATAATTTCTTTTTCGTTCTTGTGTGTGATTTTTGTGTGTGTTTTGTGTGAGTACAAAATCTGCAAATAGATTCTGACACAGGCAGACAGTTAGCTACTGCGGGAAATTACATACCCAGGATTGTTAAACAGGCCGTTGGAATAGAGAAACAGTGAACCAAATTGGAGGGACGACGCTTGTAATTTACCTGCCCTTTGGAGGACTAATCTCAATTGTGCTGCAACTGTGTGTAAGCGTGCTAAGGCCTTTGTCAAATTAATTGGATCTAATCAGCTGGTATAATATTCAGTAAGGCGCCCCTGGTCTACGTCAGCTAATCCAGCCCACTTTTATATTTGCGTCATACGTACTTTATAGAAATACCTGGCGGGGGGAAGTAACCTTCAATTCGATTTCAGACGTGCAGAGAAAACAAACCTCGAAATTGCCAGAGACGATTTTGACGAAACGTCGGAACAGTATCTCTTGCACAAGCGATTGTGTTGAATGGATTTTCATTGGTTTTCAATGGGATTAGTATTTTTACATCTTTGAAGAAATACGTATTAACAATCACAAACGCACTCGCATGCACGTGTACGAGCGCAAATACACATATTTGTATATATATATATATATATATATATATATATATATATATATATATATATATATATATATATATATATATATATATATATATATATATATATACATACATATATATATATATATATATATATATATATATATATATATATATATATATTCCAGTTTGTGTGTGTGTGTGTGAAGCGGGACAATCTTTTATAGACGACCTGGGGTAGGGTATTGTCACTCCCCATAGTGTGGGACTCAAGTTCAAACTCAAGATAAGAGATATGGCTACCCACTAAAAAAACACCAAAAAGCATTCCTCTTCTGCAAACCCCCCACGAAACCGACGCCAGGCATTACTTAGTAGGGAGGTGGACTGTCTTTCCGTCTATCCGTATACAGTGTTTGCTCTCCTCACTTGATCTTCAGTCCTCAGCTTCTGCATGACCATTGCGGTGAATTCTGTTATAGATCTCCAGTTGGCCTCCGAAGTGATCATTGTCGCAACAAGAGTTTTCGGTGTAATTCTGCTTAGAAGAAATGTTTGCAGCTTCATCCTGTCCTCGTCTAATATCCGAAAACGGAAAAAACACATGCTCTGCATATTCCTCCACTGCTGTAAGACAGAGGGGACAAGCCGAGTACGTTTCCAGCGTGAAACGGAACAGTTAAGCTCGGAAGGAACCGTGTCCAGTGACAACTTGTGTGAGGTAGGAGTCTACCTCACTGTTGCAACAATCCTGGATGTTCGCTGTGATTTGGTATGTCATTCGTCCGTATGCTGATTCGTCCCACCGTCGCTGCCAGTTTTGTGTGTGTGTGTGTGTGGAGCATTCCATCACGAATAGAAAATATGAATCTCATTGATTTTTGTTTTGTTTTTGTTTAACGTCCGACTATTGTGCACACTTGGGCTAATGCAGACGATGGGATGATTTATAGCGTATGAAAATGGCAAACCCTGGCAGGGACTCGAACCCGGGTCCTCGAGGTGAAAGTCTAGTACGTTATCAACTAGGCCACTGAGGCGGCCTCATTGAAAATGAGGGTACATTCGTTCAACATAGTCGCTTGTAGAACAATTGCTCTGTCGTTTCACTAAAATCGTTTTGTATCGAAGATGCTATATATATATATATATATATATATATATATATATATATATATATATATAATATAACGCTTCCATCACGTTAGTGGGACATCTACGTGACGCAATTATTTCCTGTAAGTATATTCGCGGTAATAATATATACTTTACTTTTTACTGAAAACAAACAAATAAATACATTTCAAGTAGGCTACTCCATGTTAATGTTACAGACGGTAGCAGTTTTATTACTTTTACAGAAATCCCTTGTGGAAGATTATGAAGGGATTACGGTAAATTGCATTCATAAATCTTTCTGCCTTTCTTTTAAGCTTGGACTTGGTGAACAGATCTAATAAATTTTCTCCGTTTAGAAAGTGGGTTTATGTCAGTACAAGAAATTATTTTACTAGTGGGTTTCTTTCATAAAAACAGTACAATATATTTTAAAAAAATTTTTAATAAAAATGTCGTAGTTTTATAAAAGAACGTTTTTAATTTTAATTAATTAGAGCCTCGGTAATTGTAAATTTTATTTATTTTCCTCTCTTAATTACAATTTTAGAACATTGCAATATATTAGGAAAAATCCTAATTACTGTTTCCAATAATAGTGATAGACTCCAAAAAAAGTATAACGAGTTAAAAAATAGGGAAAACTTTTATATCTACTAAATAATACAATATTCACATCAATTTATTTAATATACCTAAATAATTGCAACGACTAACACACACACTTATCGACTAACACACACACACACGCGCGCGCGCATTTTCAGGCAGTTAGTGAAAAGGCGGCGAACGTGGCTGGAGCCCTTTAAAGGCTCATGCCGAATCTGGGAGGTCCAAGACAGGCACGTCGCCGACTACTGGCTAAGATAGTAAGCTCAGTGCTCCTTTACGGAGCGCCAATTTGGAGCCAGGCTATGACGGTCGTGAACTATTCGCGCAAGGTTAATGCGGTGCACCGCCGTGCGTTGCTGCGTATCGTAAGTGGTTACCGAACAGTTTCTTACGACGCTGCATGCGTAGTGGCGAGCGAACCACCAATGGAGCTGACGGCTGATGAAAGAGAGAGACAGTACTGGCGCAAGTGAAGTGTTGAGCCGCGGTATAGTCATACAATGGCAATTACAGAGGAGCGAAATCGGACCCTGGAGACATGACAGCGACAGTGGGACGAATCAGCAAATGGACGATGGACATACCAACTCAGGTAACATCCAGGATTGGTGCAGCAGGGATCATGGGGAGGTGGATTTCTATCTCACACAGATTCTCACTGGGCACGGTTGCTTCCGAACTTACTTGTTCCGTTTCAGGCTGGGAACATACTCGGCTTGTCCCTTCTGTCTTCCAGCAGTGGAGGAAGATGCGGAGCATGCATTTTTCCGTTGTCGGAGATTCGACGAGGAAAGAATGAGGCTACAAACATATCTGCGAGGCAGCATTTCACCGGAAAGTCTGGTTGCGACAATGATGGCTTCAGAGGCCAACTGGAGGGCCATTGCGGGATTCGCTGCACTGGTCATGAAGGTTTGAGGTCTGAGGATCGACCTACCATGCTAAAAACTACATTGTCATCACTAAATCTAGTAAAGTCTACAATTATTGCCTACATAACTTATATATATATATATATATATATATATATATATATATATATATATATAAGTATATGTTTGTTATATATCACTAACAATATTATAACAAAATCAGCCTACATGTACTAATTTCCGTTGTAAATATTAATTCCAAGAACTTCCAACTTTGGCACATTCGACTGTGTCTTTATCATCCTGTGAATTATCCCACATCAGTGAGGTATTTTCTCTGTACACCACTACGTTCTCCGGGAAGAAACTAAAAACATCCAGGTCAAAACGTGATCGTAAAAAACACTGAAGCAAAATAAAAAAAAAACAATTTCCTTCCGGCTTTTAAAAGGGATTTTTAATTTAAATGCATTATTCAGTTCAACTCCCTCACCTTTACTTGTATAAATATCTATTCGTTTTACTACTACTCGTAAAGTGTAATTAAAAGATAAAAGAAAAAATTTGGCGCGAACATATTGGCATGTAGTTAATTTATTGTAAAAAAAATGTTAAAAAGTTAATGTTTCTTCTTGATGATCGTAACTGCAGGAAAATGTTTTTGCAATGTGTTATCAGCGAATTTCAATGGGAAAATGGTGTAGTAGTACGGCTCTGTTAGTTTTGGACCTTGGCCTCTGTTTCGTTAATAATTGCATGTGTTAATACTCTCACGATGGCAATTTGCTCCGATTTGATTCAAACTTGGCACGAAATCAATTTAGGTATTAGCTCAGACAAGTTCGTTACTTAACAAAATTCGTTAAAAAATGGACTCCAATCTTTAGAAAAAAAATTATAACTTTTTTGAAAGTACAAATTCACTATCGCAATCGGAGTTATTTAGCAATTAAAATTTTCAAAATCTATTGAAATTAAAAATTGTAATTGACGGCGGTCAGGGATTATTTTCATATATTTATTGAGATTAAAATACTTAATTATGTCGACCGGATAAAAATTCCATGAAAAGTTCAAGTTAAATCGTTTCGAATGGCAGCCGGCCGCCTTGGTGGCCTAGTTGATAGCGTACTGGGCTTTCACCCCGAGGATTCGGGTTCATTACCGGCCAGGGCTTGGCATTTTCATACGCTATAAATCATCCCATCGTCTGCATTAGCCCAAATGTGTACAATAGTCGGACTTTAAACACACACAAAAATCAAATGGCAGCCATTTTTAATCTTTTAAAAAAATTAATATTTTTTCTTGACACGTTTTTGAAAATCAAATTTCGCGATCGTAACCAACCTTATTTCTGCTTAAATTAACAATTTAATTGAAATAAAACTAAACTTGGCAGAGGATATGGTTCATAAATATTTTCAATGTAATTTATAAGTTTAAAATACCAATTTAGGCAGATTTTTATTTTTATTATGACGGTGACAAAATTTGTAAGGTAAACAGACATTTGCTTCCATCACACCAGCGTAACAGCTACTTGCAGGGAATCAATCAAACCCAATCAAAAATTAAAAACAATCTAGCGAAATTATAAATTCGTGATTTATTTGATGAACAAAATGTTACGAAAAATAAATATTTAAAAAATGTATATTTCTGAAATGTACACGGTAATTATTTATATAAGTTTTTAAGTATGTATTGTGGTGTTTCGTGTTATCTGAATTCAGAATACACCATAGAAACAAATTATTAGTAATTAGTTGAATATTAAAGGTAAACGAAATCTGTATATATGTGGAAGAAAGAAAGCAGAGGGAAAAAGCTGGTTGTTACCTCATGAATATGCAAAGTCCACAATTAATGTTGAAAGCAATTTAGAAGCAGTCCCTTACTGGTCCATTTGGGGAAATTACGCCAACAAAATGGTTCTGTTCTCGTGTTTTGAAATGTACGTATTTTTAAGGGAGAATTTTGTTCAAACATGAACAGGTTTTTTTTCAAAAGGATTTGAGAAAAACTAGTTTCTTGCGAGGAATTGTTAGTAATAGTAGAAACAATTTTTTTAAATTAATGATTTTATTTATAAACGTTTAATGCCGAGTGTCATCACAAAGTTCCTATACATTTTTTCAAAATTAAAAAAAAAGTGCAAAACAGGGTTTTTTCTTGACGCCAATACTTTATGCGCGACTAATTAAACAAGGTGTCAATGTTAATGGTAAGGATTAAACAGGGTCTAGAACCTACAACCTTGAGCTGCGCAGTTCAGAGACGCGGAGGACTGCCCAGAAAACAGAAAACATTTCCCAAATCTAACCTCAGAAAGAAACAAATATTTTAAACAATATATGAAACAGCTGTTATTTAAAATACTTATATTGAACACAGCTGATCATTACCATTAATTTCTTATGAAAGCCTTTCATATCTCTACCTCAATGCTTATTTAAAGAGGATGCATAGTTTTCCCTCAACTATGGATTGAACAATATACATAGTTTCTCTCATAGAAAGAAACAAATATTTTAAACAATATATAAAACAGCTGTTATTTAAAATACTTATATTGAACACAGCTGATCATTACCATCAATTTCTTATGAAAGCCTTTCATATCTCTACCTCAAGACTTATTTAAAGAGGATGCATAGTTCTCCCTCAACTATGTATTAAACAATATACATAGTTTCTCTCACAGAAAGAAACTAATATTTTAAACAATATATGAAACAGCTGTTATTTAAAATACTTATATTGAACACAGCTGATCATTACCATCAATTTCTTATGAAAGCCTTTCATATCTCTACCTCAAGACTTATTTAAAGAGGATGCATAGTTCTCCCTCAACTATGTATTAAACAATATACATAGTTTCTCTCACAGAAAGAAACTAATATTTTAAACAATATATGAAACAGCTGTTATTTAAAATACTTATATTGAACACAGCTGATCATTACCATCAATTTCTTATGAAAGCCTTTCATATCTCTACCTCAAGACTTATTTAAAGAGGATGCATAGTTCTCCCTCAACTATGTATTAAACAATATACATAGTTTCTCTCACAGAAAGAAACTAATATTTTAAACAATATATGAAACAGCTGTTATTTAAAATACTTATATTGAACACAGCTGATCATTACCATCAATTTCTTATGAAAGCCTTTCATATCTCTACCTCAAGACTTATTTAAAGAGGATGCATAGTTCTCCCTCAACTATGTATTAAACAATATACATAGTTTCTCTCATAGAAAGAAACAAATATTTTAAATAATATATAAAACAGCTATTATTTAAAATACTTATATTGAACACAGCTGATCATTACCATCAATTTCTTATGAAAACTTTCGCCTTTTATATCTCTACCTCAAGACTTATTTAAAGAGGATGCATAGTTCTCCCTCAACTATGTATTAAACAATATACATAGTTTCTCTCATAGAAAGAAACTAATATTTTAAACAATATATGAAACAGCTGTTATTTAAAATACTTATATTGAACACAGCTGATCATTACCATCAATTTCTTATGAAAACTTTCGCCTTTTATATCTCTACCTCAAGACTTATTTAAAGAGGATGCATAGTTCTCCCTCAACTATGTATTAAACAATATACATAGTTTCTCTCACAGAAAGAAACTAATATTTTAAACAATATATGAAACAGCTGTTATTTAAAATACTTATATTGAACACAGCTGATCATTACCATCAATTTCTTATGAAAGCCTTTCATATCTCTACCTCAAGACTTATTTAAAGAGGATGCATAGTTCTCCCTCAACTATGTATTAAACAATATACATAGTTTCTCTCACAGAAAGAAACTAATATTTTAAACAATATATGAAACAGCTGTTATTTAAAATACTTATATTGAACACAGCTGATCATTACCATCAATTTCTTATGAAAGCCTTTCATATCTCTACCTCAAGACTTATTTAAAGAGGATGCATAGTTCTCCCTCAACTATGTATTAAACAATATACATAGTTTCTCTCATAGAAAGAAACAAATATTTTAAATAATATATAAAACAGCTATTATTTAAAATACTTATATTGAACACAGCTGATCATTACCATCAATTTCTTATGAAAGCCTTTCATATCTCTACCTCAAGACTTATTTAAAGAGGATGCATAGTTCTCCCTCAACTATGTATTAAACAATATACATAGTTTCTCTCATAGAAAGAAACAAATATTTTAAATAATATATAAAACAGCTATTATTTAAAATACTTATATTGAACACAGCTGATCATTACCATCAATTTCTTATGAAAACTTTCGCCTTTTATATCTCTACCTCAAGACTTATTTAAAGAGGATGCATAGTTTTCCCTCAACTATGGATTGAACAATATACATAGTTTCTCTCATAGAAAGAAACAAATATTTTAAATAATATATAAAACAGCTATTATTTAAAATACTTATATTGAACACAGCTGATCATTACCATCAATTTCTTATGAAAACTTTCGCCTTTTATATCTCTACCTCAAGACTTATTTAAAGAGGATACATAGTTTTCTCTCAAATTTGAGTTCAAAGCTATTAACGCCTTTAACGCCTTTATTAACGTCTTTATTAAACGCCTTTATTAAACGCCTTTAACGTTTTTGTATACTAATTAGCAGTATCTTAAAATATTTTTTTTTCAAATTTAATTTAACGAAATTTTAAGACTAGTGATAACAGAAGAAATAATTCGTACATATTTTATTACCTAACTCCAAAAAATATATAAAAAAATCAATATTAAAACATATACAAAACAGCTGTTATTAAAAATATTGATATTAAAAAAGCTATTATTCAAACTGAAAAATTATTTGTTTATTTAAATTTAATTACTTAATGACATAAAAACCAATATTAGTACTTCATTGTTTTTATAATTTTGTTTTTATTCTACAGCTGTTATAAAAATTATACTTTTGTTATTATGGAAACCAACACGAAAACAATTATTATTTAAAGCTGATCATTATCACTCAAACAATTGGAATAGTTGAAGAAACTTTTGTTCCTTATAAAGTTTTCTTAAAATAAAGTTCTACCAATTTTTACTACTTCCCGGTGGGAAAATATTGTTTTCAAATATGACTTTACGGAATTACTTATAATGATTACTAATTTGTGATACTAATTTGTAAAACTAAAATGCCCAAAAGCGTTTCGACAGATATTTCAAATAGCATATCACAAAACCTACTTAAATACGGAAGTTTCATAGCTTCCCTAGAGTGCCCTTTAAAAGCAGTGGGAATACCTGCCTTTAAACTGTGTGAGGGGTTTATGGAAATATTTTGCTTGTTACAATAAATTAAGGACAGCACAGTGGAGAATAGATAAAATAAATGGATGTTAGCATAAATTAAATATTAAAATAGTATCATTGTGATACACACAATTTTCAAAATAATAATTTATGAAATTAGTAATTTATGATTACGATGGTGAAATCGCATTAAACAAGTATACTATCAATTATGAACTTTTAAATATTTCAAATCGCCGCCATTTTGAAACTGTTGAACGAATTTTGCTAGTTACAGATTTACCCAACTTAATAACAAAATCGATTTTTGTGCCTGTTATTGAACAAAAAATAAATGTCATGTATCATGTTTTCTCTCCTTTTTTATTATAATTATGATAATTTGTTCGAAAACACGACACATGTTTTATTACTTTCGGTTAAATAACAGAAATGTTTTTCTGTATAAAATAAATATAATTGTAAGTATTTTATTTCATAATAAACAAAATTTGTGCAATATTAATATAACATTTATTTGCTATTTCTTATTAAATAATGTACTTAAGTATATTAATGGAAATATAATAAAATTAAATATACTATTTTATATCAATAATTTAATATGAGACTTGCGATACGTAAAATATAATATTAGGCCTATACCAATATAAATTTGTACAGGCGATGGTTTTTCGCCGGGGGGGGGGATAAATAAATTTTTACACTCGATTAATGCGACGCGCGAAATCCATCACAATAAGATCTAAAACATGATAATTTTAAAAGTGCATACATCTAAATCATTACGTAGAAATTTTGTGGTTTACATTACATAATACAAGATAACTGATTGTAGCAAAGAAAGTATCGTGATCTCAGTAAATTATAATGAAAAAATTCTTTTTCTTCTTCGTCTTCTTCTTCGTCTTCTTCTTCGTCTTCTGCTTCTACTTCTACTTCTGCTTCTGCTTCTGCTTCTACTTCTTCGTTTTCTTCTTCTTCTTCTTATTATTATTATTAGTTTTCTTTTTCTTCTTCTTCTTCTTCGTTTTCTTCTTAGTTTTCTTCTTCTTCTTCTTCTTCTTCGTTTTCTTCTTCTTCTTCTTCTTCTTCTTTTTCTTCTTCTTCTTCTTTTTCTTCTTCTTCTTCTTCGTTTTCTTCTTCTTCTACTTCTTCGTTTTTTTCATAGTTTTCTTCTTCTTCTTCTTCTTCTTCTTCTTCTTCTTCTTCGTTTTCTTCTTAGTTTTCTCTAAGTTTTCTTCTTCTTCGTTTTCTTCTTCTTCTTTGTGTTCCTGTAAATTACAAATGTGGCAATTTTGATTTTTTCCGGCAGCAATTCAGAAGAGTTCTGTACTGGAGAACTTTTATCGAACCAAGTTCTGAGGCATTTAAACAATGAATTTTCCTTTTACCGTGGACCTGTCTTTTCTTGCTGGATAGATTGTAGCAAAACGTATCTGGTTTCATTTCGTATGACGTTCCAAGGGTATCGTAGTCTCCGACATTTGATGCTGATCATTATTTTTAAAACGTTTTCCTTATCCTTCATTCTTCTTAAAACTTTGACGATAACGTTAACATGCTGTACACGCGTGATGTACATTGATTTATCAAGATTCGTCTATATAACCTCATTTCCAAAGCATGAAATGTTTCCTTGATGTTCATAGGCTGACTCAACACCATAAGAAATAGTCCATTTATTAAACCATTTTTTAATTTGTTTTTAATATTATAAACTTTTCTTCTTTCTAAACCACTCTTTTCAAGTACCTTTCCTTGTTGTCGTGATCGCAGCAAAACGTATCTGGTTTCATTTAGAATGATGTGACCAAGCAATTGCAGTTTTCGGCATTTGATGAAGTTCATTATTTTTAGGTATTTTGTTATTCTTCTTAGAACTTAAAAGTATTTAGGGGATTGACTAACGTTTTCTATAACCACCTGGCCAAGACTCAAAACCATAAAAACACACAGATTCAACTAACTCTGTTCTAACGTTTTTCCTCTTCCTGAATCTTTAATGATTGTCATTATTTACATGTGGCATGAGTCTTCTACAAGACATTACAGGGCTCAGTTTTGAACTTAAAAAAGAGTTCTTAACAGATCTTATTTTGTTCAAAAAGTTGGCTTTTCTTATTCGAAATGTTTCCGGCGAGTTATCGTAATCCTCATTCAAACGAGAAAATTAAACTGGATTTTCCTTATTGATTTCATAAAACGGATTAAAGTAAACTTTTAAAATTATAAAACACAAGAAAACTACAGCTTAAGATTAATGGAGCGCCAATGCAGACAAATCAATTTTGCCTATTAGCCTAGATTTTATAAAGTTTAAGCCCTCCGTTTGTCTTTTGATTTTAATTGCGTTTGCTGACAGACGTTTACATAAAATTTAATTACCCTAGTCCCTTATATCTGGCACTTAATAGCTTTCAATAAAATTATAAAATCCACTCCAGTAAAACTTTGGAAACTGTTTAGATAATTCAAAAATAATTCAATTATTGTAGAACAAATATTATAAAAACACATTTTAATTGTGAAAAACTTATAGAGTTGTGAATAGTCTGTGAATTGTTTGAATAATTAAAAAAATGTTTTACAACTAAATCGTATTTCTTAAAACTACTAATTGCTATTTACAATAGCATTATCCTGACAATACGTAAGCTACTGTCCACTTCTATCTTCAACCCCACGGAAGGAATCTGAATCTAACCCCATCACCCCTTCCTAACAGTTGTAACGGCTTAAATATTAATCCATTTTTTTAGCACTCCAACTTGAGTTGTGATCCTGAATAGGTGACCGAAGTTTGAACAAAATCGTATTAACAGATTTCGTACAATTTTTCCTTTCTTTAGTTGGTAGCTTCTGAACAGGATTTTTTATCCTTAGAACTTTGTGTAATGTTTTTAGGACCGTTCATTTGTTACGAAAGCCGCAAAATGCTTACAGAACCCAATATATGTCTACTAAATTAGCGTAACACATCCTAAATACGGAGTATAGGAAAAAGTAAAAAAAAAAAAAAAAAAAAAAAAAACAGGACGTTACAGAGGAGATGTGTTCTGATCGGAGGGCAGAAAAATAAGTTTAGTGTCCCCGCGTAGAAGTACGCTTAAATAAGCTGCCATCAAAGGTTTCGCTAAGCGATATTTCATTTTAATGAAAAAACTTCCACGTTAACAAAAAAAACATTTAAATTCTGTCTGTTATTTGAACTTTTTAATTTTTTTGTTGCTAATTTCGTTAATTCAATGCCATGACCGTTTAGCGTGTTATTTGAGCAGTAGTTAATTGGCATTAGCTTAGTTCCATGCCTGTGATCGACAGGAATATAAATGAAAGGTAGAAACAAAATATACAACGTTTTAAAAAATATTCACTGAAAAATAAGCTATTTGTTTGGTACAATGTGACTTTGAAGTAAGAGCAGATTTTTAGATCACTATTTGAGAAGTTTTTATCACTTTTATAAAGATATGCTCTACATAAAAGTAAATATTAACTGTGTGGGATTTTCAATTGAATTTGTCACTTTTAATAGAGATTTTAACGTCCGATGTAAAAAAAATATAACAAAAAAAGTTACCGTTTCTTGAAAGATTTAAATTGGCCGATTGTATTAAACTGCAAAACGGATTTCGTTTGAAAACGAACTTGTTTTCGTTTTCAATATCATTTGTAATGCAGTACGTTTCAAACTGATGGCCATTTCAAATCTTTTTCAAAAAAACCTAACACTTCTACGTTACAATTTTTTTTTTTAAGTCTGATCTTCTATCGGACCAGCGTTAAAATTTGTATAAATATGCGTTTCGCATTCCATTGATAAAATTAAAACAAATTTTAAGACAATCAGTGTTAATTTTAAAAATATCAAATACATCTGACGTGTGCCTGAGCGAATATCACAATTTACTTTTTGTCAAAGTTTTTATGAAATCGACGTATTAAACTAAAAAAATATTTTAAAATGAACACTGACTGTCGTAAAATTTGTTTTAATTTTATCAATGGAATGCGAAACACATATTTATTCCATATATTTTTCCATATATATCCCATATATTTCCAGCGTGGAAATTTTAACGCTGGTCACAATAGAAAATCAGACTTTAAAAAAAATTGTTACGTAGAAGTGTTAGGTTTTTTTAAAAAAGACTTGAAATGGCCACCAGTTTGAAACGTAGTGCATTACGAATGATGACTTTACACGGAAACTTGAAAATGGACTTCATCAGAGAAGTTGTAAAATACAAAGCAGTGAAGTATGTTCAAACGCTCTTGCAGGGAAACAGAAGTGAAGTTACGACAATGTTGGACATTTTACGTGTAACTGGAAGATTAAAGTGAACAAAGCCTATTGACCTAGTTCTGTACACATCAATGTTATGTCATGTTTATTGATTTCCTGGGAGTAGTTAATAGATGATGTAAGCATTTGTACAGAAAATAAAATAAAACAATTAATTTTTAAACGAATTTCGCTAAGTAACTGTTGGAGAAAGTGTTAATGAAATAAAAAAAATAAATATTTTATTTTTAATATTTTTAAAAGGATATAAATATTTTTACAGATCCCGCAACGTATCCAAGAGGTCAGGACCGGTAAAAATAAAAAAATAAATTCGTATTTTTTGAAAAACTCCGAACTTCGTTATAAGTTTTGTGTCATTTCTTATAGATAGTTCTATCTTTAAGCATCTAATGCCGCCTCGGTGGCCTAGTGGATAGCGTACTGGGCTTTCACCCCGAGGACCCGGGTTCGATTCCCGGCGAGAGCTTGGCATTTTCATACGCTATAAATCATCCCATCGTCTGCATTAGCCCAAGTGTGCACAATAGTCGGACCTTAAACACCCAAAAAAATTAAGCATCTAAAGGCCATTAGCATCTTTCTACACAAACTACAAGCTGAAAAAAGTATGAAGATCAGAAGACTAGTCAATCGATTTGGAAATAAATAAATCTAATGAAAGTATGTTATAGACTGGCTTTTAAAATTGTATTTTTTAACCGTTGTTACATAAACTTAACAGCTATTAACACGATACAAAATGTAATAAAAAAAAATAAAACATTAGTCTTGTACAATATATACAACCGTTAATGTTCTAACAATTGTGTTAACATATATTGTACATACAAAGATTTTGGTAAATAAATCAAATATTTATTTATTTTTCTTATGCATTAAAAACAAGATAAACATATTTAACTGAAAAAGCTTAAATATATATTATTTAATTTCTTTTATTTTTGTACATAATATTAAAAACAATCTTTGACAAAGTATGTGCAAAATTTATGCAACTGTAAACAATTTCGTGTAAATAATGCGCAATTAGTGGCAGTGTGTGAGTGAATCGTAAATATCTGTCAAGTAATCACTTGTTAATTTTGTTATCGGTTAAATTGTTTTCGACGCATGAAACTGTACAGTTTTCATGTTCTCACTATAAGCACATGTTAATAAACAATGATTGTGGAAACATCATCGTAATCAGCGTTAAAATCTCCAAAAAAATGTATCGTTGTCGAGATTCATTTTAGTGTATTTAATATAATTTAAAACTTTATTACGCAACTTTTTGCAGATTTTAATGTCCATTATAAGATGAAATAATCGTGGATCGCGTCTGTCTCACTGACGTGATAGGAGCGATTTCCCCAAAAGTATTTTTCTTTATCTTTTCATTTTTAAAATACTGATTTCTCCATCTAACAAGCATTACAATATGAGTATATTAGCATTTTAAACTTTAAAATTACATTGCGTAAGCACATTGAGGCTATTATCGCCTCCCTAATTGTAAGTATGAGTATAAAGTGTTAAAGTCATACGTGTAGTGTTGCAAGTGTAAGTGTGTGTTAGACTCAGGTACGGCGAGGGACGTCTAAATCCTCTCAATAGGTGCAGCTAGACTGCACCGCCCTGCGCGGTATGTAAATTTATAAATTATACATATATATATATATATATATATATATATATATATATATATATATATATATATATATATATATCAATAGATGCAAAATTAAAGCACTACTAAACGCAGCCGATATTAATATTAAGAAGCAATATACGCAGCCGAAACAATGGTGATGGCAGGTCATGGTTCAGGATATAGAAAAGCAGGCACGGAAAATCCTTCGAAAGATTCACGGGGCAGTCAATAAAAATGGCATTTGAATGAAGAGATCCCAGAGCGAACTCTATTTGAGGATCAACCCAGTGTCGGAAGAAATCATAAAACGCCGAGCAATGTTTTACACACACATTTATAGAACGGAAGACTCCAGGACGGCGAAGGAAATACTCAGGGTTATAACAGAGTAAATGCTGCACGGAATGGCTGAAAGAAGTCCAGAGGGACTTACAACTGATCAACATAGGAAATTTTGAGGATCGTGCCGAATGCCGGAATAAAATTAAGAAGATTAAATTTCAACATTAAACATCACAACAACCTGGAAAGAAGCGGACAGCTGAGAGGCGGAAGGAGCATTCGGATAGGTTGAAGAGATTCTGGGAGGAAAAGAGGAAAAACATCAGAAGATTAAATCAATTATTTCATGTTCAATCGCTCTCCTAAGGAGGGCGATGTATATATATATATATATATATATATATATATATATATATATATGTGTGTGTGTGTGTATGTTTTAACACGTTCATGTTCGCAATTGTAGAAATTTTGGTCAATCACAAACTTGGCACTAAACTCAATTATGATAATTGCTTGACGGACAAGTTCGTTAAACAGCAAAAATTCGTTGAACAGTTTCAAAATGGCGGTCATTTCAGCCATTAAGAATTAATAACTTTTCTGTCCAAAACTATTTGAAAATTCATTTTCACCATGGTAATTAACGTTAAAATCTATATAAATTAGTTTTTTTGAATTTTCAAAACTTTTTAAAATAAATAAATTTAATTTGACAGCGGTCAGGTTTGTATTTATATTATCAATATAATTTTATATTTTAAAATGCTAAGTCATGCAGACTTTAATGATGGTTATGGTGGTGAAGTCATAATTTCAAAAGAGGCATAATTAAGTAATTTTTTTGGGATATTCACTTCTATCACATCAGCGAGACAGGTGCGTACCGCGATTACCTACAAACTTTATGAGGTTAAAGTTGGTAAAATTTTTCTGTTTTCTTCGTGAGTGTTCAAGAAATATTGGGTGAGATTTAATTGTGAGGAGCTCTAAGATTATGAGTTAAAATATAAAATCAATTGATTATAAAACGTAATTCCTGTTATAAACAAAATTACGGTCCAATACACACTATTAGTTTTACTACTAACACTACAAACCAGATAGGAGACTATTAACGGCTAACTGAAACACTCTCTGTTGACTGTAAAACAAAGTTTCATGTAAACCAAAGTAATTCTATTTACCTTGTCATTAAACATTAGTGAAGTTCTGAAACATTGATTTGAAAGTAAACTGCAAACAGTTTTCAGAAAAGCTAATTTACAAAACTTCGAAACCGTACCGGATCTGGTTGTAGATTTAAATTGAAAATATATTTCTACTTTTAGTGAAATACTTTGATTTTAATACGGCTTATAGAAATGTGTGTATAAAGTTTGTTCAATACACACACACACACACACACACACACACACACACACACACACACACACACACACACACACACACACACACACACACACACACACACACACACACACACACACACACACACACACACACACACACACACACACACACACACACACACACACACACACACACACACACACACACACACACACACACACACACACACACACACACACACACACACACACACACACACACACACACACACACACACACACACACACACACACACACACACACACACACACACACACACACACACACACACACACACACACACACACACACACACACACACACACACACACACACACACACACACACTTTTATATTTATCATAAAAAAATGCTCATGTTCTTCACGTTTTTCTGCATTCAAATTCAGTTAAAATAAATGAAAAAAAAGTTGTTTGATTTTTTTTGCGAAACTTTTTGTTTACTAAACACGTTTGACGTAAACACAATTATAAATTAAACAACAATACTGCATTAATTGTACCTTTGTTTACAAGTATAAACATCAAAACCAATAAATAAAGTAAAAGCTTTTATTTTCATTGAACACAAATCTGAAACAGAATTAATTAATGTTTACGGTTGTTATTTTACATTAGGTAAAGATTTTAAACAATATAGGTTGTTTTTTAATCAAACGCGCGCACGCGCAACACACATGCCTGCGCGCGCGTACACACACACTCGACTTCAGACAATACACACGAACAAAACTATCGCTCAAAAACTAAAGTAGGAAAAATTGATAGGATTTTTATGAAATTTTGTATATAAAGTTTGGCCCTATCTCGAGACAATTTCTTTTTCTAATACAAGTACGCTACTCTGATTGTAACTAATAAAAATATAAATTTATCACAATCGATTTTAACAATTTTGCTCACCTTTTAATACCCAATGAAAAACTTGTGAGGCGTTTATAAACAAACGCTTTAGTTCGACTTCAGATTCGGAACAAAAACCGCCTTGAAGATGTTATGTTTAGCGAAACGTTGAAATAATGTCTCCTCTAGAACAATTATACTGAATCGATATTCACCAAAATTTCAATATAATTTATATACAAATATATATTTATACGAAATTATTCACGGTTGGATAAAAATAAAAAAACGTTGATAGCCGGAATACATCCGTTAGACAGAATTTGTTGAAAACAGAACATTGTTTGACGTTTCATCAGAAACAACCTGGCATCTTCAAGGTTATTCTCGGTCCAAGTCTGGAGTGGAACTGAAGGAAACTTTCACCTACCAGCTGCTTATATTAACTCCGAATGACGCAAAGAATTAGTGATCTGACTAGCTGACGTACATCGAGCCGACATTAACGCCCATTAGCCCAGCTGATTAGGCGCAAAAATCAGTTGGTTGACGTTTTGGTGAAACGTAACAATGAACGTAAAAGGAACAATGCTTCTTCTAGAAACGATTGTGTGGAACGGATGCACGATGGGGTCAATATATATACAAGGTGTGTTCAGAAAGTAACGAAAATTTTTTAATTTCGCGGGCTTGGAGAGTCCGATTGTCAAACAGTTTTTTTATTATGTTTGTATACATGCCCTTGAAGTATGATAAAACTTTCAGATGTTTTCATTGTTGACTTTGTCTGTGACAGTCACTAAGGTGAGACGTTTTTTTATGATCTCAGCGATTTTCGTTTGTTAAAAGAAATGGATCAAAGAATTTGTATCAAGTTTTGCGTAAAAAATGGAATAAAGTGTAACAAAGTGTGTGAAATGTTAACAAAGGCCTATGGTGAGTCTGCTATGAGTAAAGCAAGAGTTTACGAGTGGTATAAGCGCTTCCAAGAAGGCCGTGAAGACGTTGATGATGACGAACGCCCTGGACGCCCCAGCACATAAACAACCAATGAAAACGTGGAAATGGTTACGAACAATCGCCGAATCACAATTAGAGAGGTCGCTGATGATATTGGCGTATCGACTGGATCATGTCATGACATTGTTTCCAATGTTTTGTGTATGAAAAGCGTGGCAGCAAAATTCGTTCCAAAATTGTTGAATTTTGAACAAAAACACCTGCGAATGGAAGTTGCTCAGGAGTCACTAAATGAAGTCAATGACGATGCAGAATTACTGAAACGTATTATAACAGATGACGAAACATGGGTTTACGGATATGATGTCGAAGGTAAGGCTCAATCATCCCAGTGGAGGCATTCTGGCTCGCCAAGTCCGAAAAAGGCTCGACAAGTGCGGTCGAACGTGAAGGTTATGATCACTGTGTTCTTCGATATTAATGGCATAGTGCATCATGAATTCCTGCCAACAGGTGAAACGGTCAATAAGGAGTACTGCCTGCAAGTTCAACGCCGTTTGCGTGAAGAAATCCGAAAAAAACGCCGTGATCTGTGGAAAAACAATTCAGGGCTTTTGCACCACGCCAATGCACCAGCTCACACTTCTTTTGCTTGTTCGTGGATTTTTGGCCCTAAACAGTACTATAACGATGCCTCCATTTTCGCCAGACATGGCTGCGTGTGACTTTTTCCTATTTCCAAAAATAAAGAGAACCGTAAAGGGCCTTCGTTTTACAGCCGTAGATGACATTAAAAGCGCAAAGCTGAAAGAACTAAAGGCTATCTCAAAGATCGAGTTTGAGAAGTGTTTCGAGGATTGGAAAAAGCGCTGGCACAAGTGCATAATCTTTAATGGGGAATGTTTTGAAGGCGACAACATCAATGTAGAAGAATAAATAAATATTTTGTTCAAAAAATTAAAATTCTCGTTACTTTCTGAACAAACCTCGTATTAACGGCCTTCATAAAGTGATCCTGAGGTCAGGATGAGTGCTAGTTTTAAGATCCTATTTGTTATCATCCAGTGAAAGTAAGTAATAGGTGTAAATACTGTTAAAATGTGAATAAAAAGTGCTCTTCTTTAAATACCATTTATTAACCAAAACTGAAACTAAAAAATACATTAATTTCGATATTAATTATAACATATTTTTAAAAATCATAAATTAAATATCTTTACACAATGTTTATTGTTTGTTCTGCTTCGAAAAACAAATAAATTAATGAAACAATTTTATTTGCACTGTACTGACGTTACATTGTTGTTAAGTCCTTTAACCGCGAGCTGCCACGTACAAACCAGAAAGTTTGAACTTTTATCCCCTTTATAGATCCGAGCACTCAAGGAAACTGGGCCAATCCTTATTCAAGTTTTATTTTATTTCAGACAAGTCTAAAGATTCTAAACCTGTATTACCTAATCTGTCTGAAAGTGTTTCAAATTCTTACTGTACTTAATAATAATATTTACAGCTGTAAAAGATATATATCTTGTATTATTTTTCTAAATTTATCTAAATACTAAGCAAAATCCTGCAGTATTAATTTTCGAAATGAAATTTTCAATATCTAAACGATAAAACAATGATTTAAACTGAATCGCCAGCTGCAGCTGGTCTAACTATTTTTTTTTTTACCAGCTGTAGGAAAGGTCATCAGTGTAAGAGCGAGATCCGAAAATTAAATTAAGCTTTGATTCTGAATTTTCGATCTCGTTTTAAAGGGTCGTTACAATTTTAATATGTATATTAAGCCTGTCCATCTCTTCTATCTCTTTCTCTCTCTCTCTCTCTCTCTCTCTCTCTTTCTCTCTATCTCTTAAGAAGTCGGTGGTCGATGTGGCTAAAGCACCGTGCAGTCTGCTGCGTCTCTGAACTGCACACCCTAAGGTTCTTAGCACGTTTAGAAAATATCCCAACCTTTCTGTTGTGTGTGTGTGTGTGTATGTGTGTGTCTGCGCACCCTAAGGTTCTTAGCACGTTTAGAAAATATCCCAACCTTTCTGTTGTGTGTGTGTGTGTCTGCGCACCCTAAGGTTCTTAGCACGTTTAGAAAATATCCCAACCTTTCTGTTGTGTGTGTGTGTGTGTGTCTGCGCACCCTAAGATTCTTAGCACGTTTAGAAAATATCCCAACTTTTCTGTTGTGTGTGTGTGTGTGTGTGTGTGTGTGTGTGTGTGTGTGTGTGTGTGTTAGTGTATGTGGTTTCATACAAACATTTACATATTTCGATTTCAGTTATAGATTGAACAAGTCCGTTATCGAGGAAAATACGTTCAAAATTCTCAATTTAGCGGTCATTTCATATCTTAAAAATGTGTAATTATTTTATCTCGCAACTTTATGTAAATGTAATTTAACCTTCGAATCCAGCGCTAAAAACCTGAGTAAATTAGCAATTATAAATTTCAAATTCAATTGAAAATTAAAAAGTAAACCCAAAGGCAGTTTTAATATATGTAGGTTCTAAACACAATTCTTAACGAAAGTAAAAAAGGTACTTCTATGTTGAGTATAATGATCTGCCTTCCCTAGGTTCGTCAATTCTACTTTTGTTTACACGTTTCGGAGAACCTCCATCTTCAAAAACTATATCTATACTCTCTCTCTCTCTCTCTCTCTCTCTCTCTCTCTCTATATATATATATATATATATATATATATATATATATATATATATATAGTATAGATATAGTTTTTGAAGATGGAGGTTCTCCGAAACGCGTCAATAAAAGTAGAATTGGCGAAGATAGGGAAGGCAGATCATTATACTCAACATAGTGACAATAATCCTAGCAGAAAAGAAGAAGAATATAAAAAGAATTTAAAGAAGGTGGTAACAACCTAGTTGGGTGTTTGCTTTTATTGCATGATCCAAGAGCTGGTAATTATCAATGATCCAGGAGGCCCGATTGTTGGAAATTCATTAATACGTAAACAATATAAAAATAATTTATCGTAAAAAAAATTACATAAAATTCGAAAATAGTTTTCACCCACACTTTGAACATGTTAGTGGGATTTAATCCCCGCAATTATGGTTTCATCGTTTTACTGAAAAAAAAGCAAAAACTCTCTTTAGAGTCAAAGTGAGACTGGCATTGTTATGCTGTGAAAAAAATAACACAAATTTCTTATAATAGTTACACATTAATGATAATATTCTTTCATAACTATTCTAAACGTGATATTTTAAATGTAAGCGCACTCAATCTATTTTGAATGAAACAATTTAGAAGATGCAATTTCAGTGTTACTTTGTTGCAAAGAACTTAACTTTGTAATTAGTCCGTAACTGCATCGTTAAGAACACTGCACTTAGTCTAGATACAAAATTGAGGTTATAGTTTTTTTTTTAAATATTCACGGAATAACTACGGTTGATTACGTTTGCAATTTTCCTTCACAATTAGCCTTCACAATACACACACACACACACACACACAGATAGATAGATAGATAGATAGATAGATAGATAGATAGATAGAGAGAGAGAGAGAGAGAGAGAGAGAGAGAGAGAGAGAGAGAGAGAGAGAGAGAGAGAGAAAGCGAGACAGAGAGAGAAACTACTAGACAGAATTTGGTATGTTAAATTTTACAAGCAGTTAATTTTTACATTGATTTCAGGTTGATAATCAAATTTACACTTAATTGTCAACATTTAATGGAACTTCAAATTATTTCGCTGTTCTAGCAAAAAGTTTTATAATAATCTTCCAACAATTACTGAATTCAAGATGGCGGCCATTTTGAGCTGGTAGACAATGGTTTTTATCAACTACAGCTATTTCTGTTGTTTAAAGAATAAGGTGGACAATGGTTTTCCACCAAAAACATCTAAGAGTGTTAATAATTGGTAGATTACAAATTTGTTTAATATTTAATGTCTGACTAACGATTTTTCTTCAAAACCAGATTTTATAAACCGCCTAGTTGCTATTAAAAAAAATATATAAAGTACTAACTAAAGGTTTCTTTTTTGGGCACATATTTCTAACTTTTTGGACATAGCCTATCCTATAAAATCCGTAGATGTAAGAAAAATAATAAATTAAAAAATTGTTAAACTTTTGTTTTTTGCTAAATATTTGTCACCTAAATGTAGATAAGACCAACCATTTAGCCACTAATATTTTGAAATTTACCAGTAGGCAGCTTGCAAGCTTTTTTACACACTAGTTTTCCACCTCTATATTTATATATATATATATATATATATATATATATATATATATATATATATATATATATTTTTTTTTTTTTTTTTTTTTTTTTTTTTTTTTTTTTTAACGTCCGACTATTGTGTATACTTGGGCTAATGCAGACGATGGGATGATTTATAACGTATGAAAATGCCAAGCCCAGAGGCCGGGAATTGAACCGGGTCCTTAGGGTGAAAGCCTAGTACGCTATCAACTAGGCCACCGAAGTTGCTTTATATATATATGTATATATATATATATATATATATATATATATATATATAGAGAGAGAGAGAGAGAGAGAGAGAGAGAGAGAGCGATATAAAATGCCCCGAAATAAAAGTCAAAATTTTCACTTGGTTTTTTCACCTTTTAACTATTTCTACTAGGTTTTAGAGTTAACCAAAACTGACGTATCTTAGAGTTCTTCATTCTAAACTCTTTATTTCAGTAAACAGTCAATATTGTTGCTATAAAACAATAACTTCACCTTGTTTACGCATAAGTCACATGATCATGTATATCTGTGTTGTTTGTGTTGGCATATTTTTATCCAAAATTACAATTTTTTTTATTTTGATAAAATTATCTTGAATACTAGACTATATTTTAATTGTTATACATTTATAATGACCCTAGACAACATTTAATCCTTCATTAAACTACCATAATATTAATTTTGAAAATATTTGGGACTTGTAAGTTATAGAAAGAAGATTAAAGGCTTAATTTAAAGGCCCTAAACTTGAATTTGAAGGAAATTACATTTGTTATAATTAATCCAATATAAAGCACGATTAAAACGTCGGTAAAATGCAAGATAATGGTAAACTTTAAATTATAGTTAAATAAGAATAATAGTTTATGTTGTAAAAAAAAATAATTTACGAAATAGCTCGGATAAAAATAAAATTATTAGCTCTAATATTGGTTTTTATGGATTAAATAGTTTCTCACAAAATAGGCGGGGTTTCTCCCCATAATTAATAAATATATGTTTCAAAAGTTTAAATTTGTATTGTTAATATGATATTAAATAAAAAGTATATTTTAAATTAATGAAAATAAATTAGCTTAAAAGGATAAATTTAAAGTGAAACAAGGAGACATTTGTTTGTATCAAGTTGTCGAGTTATGTACGCCCTTTGTATGTATAAGTAGATTATTTCATCCTGTTGCTTTACAGTACATTAATGACTTGCTAATGACTACTTATTGTTTAGGAATAATTGAAATCCTTTTA
>CM040190.1:90839879-90847379 GCA_022606455.1 Callitettix versicolor
CGAAGTGAGTGAATGGAAAAATAGTCTGTCGAACGATTTTGTCTCTTTTTTTCTTCTTCCTTCTCGATGTAACATACGCACTATATTAAAAGGTTGAGTTGCTTTGATTTCGTTATTTTTCCTTAGCTGAACAACACGTGCACGTTGCAACCGTTTATAATACATTCGAAATAAATATAAACGTTTATAATAAATTTTTGTTAATGTTGCTAGTTAACGCCCTTCATTTTGTTTTTAAAGCGAAGCTCTTCATGTTAGCGTTGGCGAGAGCAGTGAATACGAAAACGTCTGCCGAACGGAAGAATGAAACGGAAATATGAAACGAACGTGCAAACGAATTTCGTCTCTCTCTCTCTCTTTTTTTTTTATAATTTCTTTTCGATAATGGTACATACATATTACATGGAAAGGTTGATTTCTTTGATTTCGATACTTTTCCTTAGTTGAATAACAAGTGCACATTGTAACCGTTTATAGTATTGTTACAAAATTAATGTAAACGTTTATAATAATTGTTATAAATATTGCTTTTTTTTTTTAAAACATTACCTAAAACTTATTATATCGTACAGCTGTTCAATGAAATCAGCTGATCTTTACGTATTAATTGTTAATTAAATATATTATCATAACTACAGTATATAATATTTAAGGAAGGATATATATTATTATTATTATTATTATTATTATTATTATTATTATTATTATTATTATTATTATTATTATTATTATTATTATTATTATTATTATTATTATTATTATTATTATTATTATTATTATTATTATTATTATTATTATTATTATTATTATTATTATTATTATTATTATTATTATTATTATTATTATTATTATTATTATTATTATTATTATTATTATTATTATTATTATTATTATTATTATTATTATTATTATTATTATTATTATTATTATTATTATTATTATTATTATTATTATTATTATTATTATTATTATTATTATTATTATTATTATTATTATTATTATTATTATTATTATTATTATTATTATTATTATTATTATTATTATTATTATTATTATTATTATTATTATTATTATTATTATTATTATTATTATTATTATTATTATTATTATTATTATTATTATTATTATTATTATTATTATTATTATTATTATTATTATTATTATTATTATTATTATTATTATTATTATTATTATTATTATTATTATTATTATTATTATTATTATTATTATTATTATTATTATTATTATTATTATTATTATTATTATTATTATTATTATTATTATTATTATTATTATTATTATTATTATTATTATTATTATTATTATTATTATTATTATTATTATTATTATTATTATTATTATTATTATTATTATTATTATTATTATTATTATTATTATTATTATTATTATTATTATTATTATTATTATTATTATTATTATTATTATTATTATTATTATTATTATTATTATTATTATTATTATTATTATTATTATTATTATTATTATTATTATTATTATTATTATTATTATTATTATTATTATTATTATTATTATTATTATTATTATTATTATTATTATTATTATTATTATTATTATTATTATTATTATTATTATTATTATTATTATTATTATTATTATTATTATTATTATTATTATTATTATTATTATTATTATTATTATTATTATTATTATTATTATTATTATTATTATTATTATTATTATTATCTGGTATTAGACCCTGTTGATCACGCAAAGCACTCCGACTCATGTCTTGCTCCTTCTAATCCTCCACACCTCCCTTATCCTGTCCCCATAGATCCTCTTCCGCTCCTCCGTCCATTTTACCCCTGCTCTCTTTGGGATTTCATTCTCTGGGACCTTCCAACCGAGCATCTTTCTCCTGTATGCTTTCCTTGTCTTCAACGTCTGTTGAGTCTATTCTGACTTGTGCGATCCACGACGTTGTTGATTTGACACCTTGTATATTACTTATATATATATATATATATATATATATATATATATATATATATATATATATATATATATATATATATATATATATATATATATATATATATATATATATATATATATATATATGTATATATACTTTTATTTAAACGATATTTGTAAACATATCTTAAACTAATTATATATTCAACAAAATTATCATTAATAAGAGATTCGCTTCTGTCGATAACTTCTCGAGTTCCACAATTTTTTTACCACAATCAGCTACCATATTTAATCAGTAAAGTGATTTATTCGTTGAAATTTGAAATGTTTAGACTAATTTATTTACTTTATTTTTTTGTTACGCTATCCTTCCAAGTAATTGTAATCCCATACGGATGGCGTTTTGGCTCCAAAACTTGTCGAATTGTCTAAGACGTTACGTAACAAAACAAATAAGATAATAAAATATAATTTAAAAAATTATTGTGACAGATATAACAAAAAACGTTAATTAAATTAATATAATTTAACATTTACAAAATTATATGCGTTAGAATTTATTAAATGATTATTACATAGCTAAAGATTTGTGTTTCGAACTATGCAGGATAATATATGTTAGTTTTGCTCAATAGTTCTGAAGAAAATAGTTAATAAAATTTAACAAAGCAATTAGAAAAATACACTAATTTTGTTATATTTATATTTTATATTAAGTGTAATATTTTTAGCGAATTTTCACTGCAAAATGAGCTTTGAGCGACCGTCTTGGTAAAACCCAGACTTGCAATCCTTCAGGAGCGTCGTTATAAATACATGAGAATTTACCTTCATTCACAATTGATATATATATATATATATATATATATATATATATATACATTTATCTAAATACGCTTAGGAGAAGCCAGATTCGAATTTGGTAAAACGTCAAAAAAATTGTTTTTTCAAACGATTGTTTCAAAAAAATGTACACCGTTGTTCCATGTAATACATTTATGGAAATTTTATGCTACTTCTTCTTGACGTGGACAAAATTGTCACCTGCCAATATTACAGCGAATAGCCAGCAACTACACTCGTTAAATCAGTGGCCTCCATATTGAAACGGAACTGAATGGAAAAACATCTTACACGTCGTTTGGATTCCCTACAAACTACCATAGTACCAAATTTCAAAACAAGCTGTCAATACGTTTAGCCACAAATCACGGTGAATCAGAGTTAATATATATATATATATATATATATATATATATATATGTGTGTGTGTGTGTGTGTGTGTGTGTGTGTGTGTGTGTGTGTGTGTGTGTGTGTAACGTTTTTCACGAACTTTCTAGAAGTGGTCTAGTGGTCAGCAACGGTGTAATTTCAAAGTCTCGTGTTGATACGCCCAAATTGCCCATTTCCATTGAAAATTGTTTAAAAATGATTTAATTGTAAGGTGAGATGTGTCGAGATGGTAAAGTCAACCTAAATAAATGAAATTAATCAATAACCAACTTGAAGCACGCAAACATAAACTTTTGAAGTTTTAATAAGTACCAAAGTAATTTCATAAGTTGTCAGCAATTGGGTTTATACAAAATTGATTTCTTAACTAAGTAGACTTAACTGACGTTTTAGAAGTAATTAGTAAAGTTTTTACTTAACTTTGTAATTTAAAATATCCAAACAGTTATTAATTTTGTAAAATAATAATTATGTTTACTAAGAGTTGGCCAATTACGATGGAAGATTTAAAAATTCTATTTTATTTTTTCTGTATTCCGAATGAAACAAATATTCTTTAACGAAGCTAAAAGTTTGAAGGAAATAATGTTAGGCAGAAAAATTTGTTTCGTTGCGACAAATTGTTAAATTCGTTCAGAGTAGGCCAGCCGGTCCAGAATTCGTTGTATAAATTATTCCAACTAGTAGCCTATATTTTTTGACAAAAGATTTTAAAAATATAATTGATTGAATGAGAAGTGATCAAACTTCTAGTTTCGTTAAAGAATATTTGTTTCATTCGAAATACAGACAAAATAAAATAGAATTTTTATTTATTAAAGCATTTATTGGATGCACTGTTATTTTTATTGGGGAAGCTGAAAGAGGAAATTGTTTTATTTGGTATTAAGAAGCATCGAATTTAAATTATTCAAATTTGAGTTCTAAATGCAAAACTTATAACATATGTTTAAATCAAGAGTTCGATTGTCAAACATTTTTTGTACTATGTTTGTATACATGCCCTTGAAGTATGATAAAACTTTCAGCTGTTTCCATTGTTGACTTTGTCTGTGACAGCCACTAAGGTTAAACGTGTTTTATGAGCTCAGCGATTTCCGTTTGTTAAAAAAAATGGATCAAAGAAGTTGTATCAAATTTTACGTAAAAAATAGAACAAAGGGTAACAAAGTGTGCGAAATGTTAACAAAGGCCTATGGTGAGTCTGCTATGAGTAAAGCAAGAGTTTACGAGTGGTATAAGCGTTTCCAAGAAGGACGTGAAGACGTTGAAGATGAACGCCCTGGACTCCCCAGCACATCAATAACCGATGAAAAAGTGGAAAAAATGAAAAAAATGGTTATGAACAATCACCGAATCACAATTAGAGAGGTCGCTGATGATATTGGCATATCGATTGGATCATGTCATGACATTGTTTCCAATGTTTTGTGTATGAAACGCGTGGCAGCAAAATTCGTTCTAAAATTGTAGAATTTTGAACAAAAACAGCGACGAATGGAAGTTGCTCAGGAGTCACTAAATGAAGTCAACGAAGATGCAGAATTACTGAAACGTATTATAACAGGTGACGAAATATGGGTTTACGGATATGACGTTGAAACTAAGGCTCAATCATCCCAGTGGAGGCATTCTGGCTCGCCAAGACCGAAAAAGGCTCGACAAGTGCGGTCGAACGTGAAGGTTATGCTCACTGGAGGAATTATTCGATATTAATGGCATAGTGCATCATGAATTCCTGCCACCAGGTGTAAGGAGTACTACCTACAAGTTCAACGCCGATTGCGTGAAGCAATCCGAAAAAAACGCCCGGATCTGTGGAAAAACAATTCATGGCTTTTGCATTACGATAATGCACTAGCTCACACTTCATTGCTTGTTCCTGAATTTTTGGCCAAAAACAGTACTGTAACGATGCACCAACCTCCATATTTGCCAGGCATGGCTCAGTGTGACTCTTTCTTATTTCCAAAAATAAAGAGAACCTTAAAGGGCCGTCGTTTTACAGCCGTAGATGACATTAAAAGCTCATCGCTGAAAGAACTAAAGGCTATCTCAAAGATCGAGTTTGAGAAGTGTTTCGAGGACTGGAAGAAGCGCTGGCATAAGTGCATAATCTCCAATGGGGACTATTTTGAAGGCTACAACATCAATGTAGAAGAATAAATAAATATTTTGTTCAAAAAATTAAAATTCTCGTACTTTCTGGACACACCTCGTATGTCTTTGATTAAATGTTTTCTACTATTAAATTGCAAAAATTAATGCCAGAAACAAATTGATAGATGAACACATAGCTTATTTAGAGCAAATTTTTGACTCTTATTTTTATGTTGTTAACTACTAGACGACACATATTAAAAATTTTTAAAAGTGAACCATACGGCGGTCAGGTTTCGTTTATATAAATTCATCACTTTTTAAAGTTTCAAATTCTAATTTATGCAGACTTTAACGCTGATTGTGTCAGCTAAAAAAAAATAATAGTAGGAATGCGCTTTTATCACTTGGACGAGACAGCTGCGTGCAGCGATTATTGCCTATTTTTAGCCGATATATTGAAGATATGAAAGTCAGCAAATTTAAAACTGCACAATAATTTCCCTGTTAAATACTGTATTATTATTGGCTAACGTCCTGATGGAACGATATGAAAGACGCAATCAGGGTCGTATCAACCCCTATCACCGCCCCACTTTGGACTGCGCAATTTTACTGTGTAATTAGCCCTTAATGGCATCGTTAAGTGAATAATTTAACCCAGTTCTGGACGGAGTTTTATTTGCGAAAAGCAGACGAGTTTGAAAGAAAAAATAATTGGTACGAAACTTGGAAAGTAAGTCGCTAATGTTGTTTACAGTGAAATTAAAATTTTCGGGTCAATAAATAAATAATTCATATATTTGTTTAAGTCACAAGAGAAACATGTTTAACGCCTACAAAAAAATTTAAATACGAAACTTTTCCAAAAAATCAAAATTAAATATTCGCCAAGCAACATTCCCGTTGGTGGAAGCGAAATGCCAACAAAAACTTTTTTATCTTACGCTTTCTTTGAAAATTTTATTACATTAACGAATTCATCACGAAATTTTGCATTTATGAAGTTTAAAAGTTACAATTCATATTTGAAATAACGTTAACTGCTATAAAATTCACATTTATTATGTAGTTTAAATAATATTTTGAAAAATTGTACAATAAAAATTTGTTTTTGCTAATTAGCTTCTATAAGTAAGAGAGCATTTTATGTTTTATATAGCTACCATTTTTTTTTTTGACATAACCGTTGACAGGTTTGTAATAAGTTAAGTCCAAACTACTACCAAAAACGATTTTTCAAGCAAGTTTGAATCAAATCGTATTACATTACGATCGTGAGATTGCTAAATCACACGAGTTATATCATAGATAAACCAGTGAAACTGTGATCAGTACAGAGAGAAATACAGAAATCATAAACGTGGTTACAATTAAAGAAACCAAATATATTTAAACATAGTAATAAGTTAGTCGAGTTTGAAATGGGCTACGAAACGAGTGACAAGAGGCATAATGAAGTATAAATGAATTTTAATATAGTAAAAGAAATTTAATATCTGAATAAATATGATTAGAGCATAGAGAGAATATGTATGTTTGGAATGGAACTTTAGTTGAATTATATTAATTACTGGTAAATATTTAGTAACCTCAAGTATGCTGAGCGGCCATAGAAGATAATATGAGCAAAAAATGTTTAATTGTGAGTTTGACTGAGAAGAACTTTTTCTAAATTATTATTTATATGTGATTAAAACTGTAAAAGCAGAGGTGTCTTGGCATCGAACCAATATCCTGAGCTTTAAGAGCAATCACAGCGATAGAGATTAAATTCAAAATAAACTAAAGTGTAATTAAAGAAGCCATTGTGTTAAAGTAAATATTGCAGGAAGACAGTTATAAAATAAAGTTATAAGAGAAATATACTTAATATTTTATTTTTAAATAATATTATTGTAAAATATTAAAAAAGCTCGTTGAATGTTTCAAATATCTAGGAGAAACCATAACATACAATCTAGACGAAAAACCCGCACTACTCAATAGGGTAGCAAAAATTAAAAAAGCCCAGCTACTAACTTGGCCAACGTACAAGATATTTGGCCTGTCAATAAAAACAAACATACGCCACTACAAATAAGTGGTACTCCCAGAAACATTATATGCCAGTGAAATTCTCTTCCAAATCAAAAACAATAACAAACGCTGCTTCAGAGAGAAGGATCATCAGAACGTGTCTCAACACAAGCTACCGGAAAGACGGGA
>CM040190.1:90854879-90862379 GCA_022606455.1 Callitettix versicolor
TAAAATTTTATAATTACAGACAATCATTCTTTCATATTGTTTCTCACCAAATAACGCGGCAGCGTTCCGCTCTCACCAAGAAAACCGAACTGCCGCAATGTATATCAAGAAACGCGGCAGCGTTCCGCCCCGCTAATTTGCTACGGGTTTTCTATATTTATACGGGATTATCGGTTTTCAACTTCAAAATGAATACTACCGTAACGTTGAAAATGGCACTCTTGACGATTTCCTCTTTCTTCATCACTGACGCGTCTACAGTCTAAACTACTGAACCGATTTTGATCAACTATAACTCGTTTAATCCTTTCTGGTCGTAGGGTCGTGCCTTAAAAACTCCAACAGTAAATGAGTTCGCGGTTATAAACAAGTTTGACTGGTTTTGGCGTAATTCAAAAGGTGGTTTAGCAACTTTTTTTAACATGTATCGTGTTTTAGGGCTGGTTGTGAGGTTGGATTTGCGGGACGCGTGATGCAAGTGAACAAATTTACATTGGTAGTTATAGTAAAAGATCAGTCGTTTTATATTAATTCGTAACGATCAGCTGATTTAATTGAACAGCTGATTATGTTGTTAAAAACTAGTAATATTACCAACACTTATTATAAACGTTGATATTACTTTTAATGTAATATAAACGGTTACAACGTGCACGAGTTCTTCAACTAAGAAAAAAATAACGAAACCAAAACAAACAACGTTTTCATATAATACGCGTGTACTGTTAACGAAATGAAGGAAGAAAGAAAAACAGACAGAAATAGAGATACGAAATTAGTTTGCTCGTTCGTTCCATATTTCCGTTACATTCTTCCGTTCGGCAGACGTTTATCTTTTCACTACTCTCGTCAAAGCTAACATTAAAAGCTTCGCTTCAATATTACAATTCTTTTAGTTCAACTCACTTATATACAACATTTTAAAACAAAATAATATTAAATTTTATAAAAATTGAGGTCAGTAACGGGTTTTGAACTCGTGTGCCATAGTTTTATAAGCATAAACCTTACCGCTGAGCTACCATTGCACTCAAAACAATTCACTTCAAGATTACTCACTTATATACAACATTTTAAAACAAATTAATATTAAATTTGTTATCAAATTAATATTAAATTTAATATAAATTATAAAAATTGAGGTCAGTAACGGGTTTTGAACTCGCGTGCCACAGTTTTATAAGCATAAACCTTACCGCTGAGCTACCATTGCACTCAAAACAATTCACTTCAAGATTACTCACTTATATACAACATTTTAAAACAAATTAATATTAAATTTGTTATCAAATTAATATTAAATTTAATATCAATTATAAAAATTGAGGTCAGTAACGGGTTTTGAACTCGCGTGCCACAGTTTTATAAGCACAAACCTTACCGCTGAGCTACCATTGCCCTCAAACAATTCACTTCAAGATTACTCACTTATATACAACATTTTAAAACAAATTAATATTAAATTTGTTATCAAATTAATATTAAATTTAATATCAATTATAAAAATTGAGGTCAGTAACGGGTTTTGAACTCGTGTGCCATAGTTTTATAAGCATAAACTTTACCGCTGAGCTATCATTGCACTCAAACAATTCACTTCAAGATTACTAATACGTAGTGTGTTTATTTTCGTACTGTCACACTTTTTAATTTTTCCTCAAAAAAAGGTGCGTCTAAAGATGAAAATTTTGATAAATCGTAAAATGAGCGCAACATATATCTTTAGGCAATATACAATGAGCGATACATTTGACAATATTACAGTTTAAATATTTTTAAAATTATCGAAGTAAAATATCATATAAGCGATATATTACCGACAAACGATACTCACACAAAACGATAGAGACGTAATGAAATATAACAAGCACTTCCATTCTGTAACGAAAAGCTTATTCAAATTATCGTAACTGAATAGTTCAGTAAAACAGTTTTGTTTGTACTTTATAATTATGATAAAACTTGTAAACTTAAAGTGACACGTTCGCATGATATTATAGAGAAATGACAGATTGTTAACTGAAAAGTTTAGCAGACTTTATCTTCAACTTTGTTTAACTAAAACACACAGGTATGTTGCAGCTCTTACTCAGGTGTAATGTATTCTAATCGCTTGACAAGGAAACAAGTATAAAGGTATTAATACTGATTAACCTAACTTAGAAAATGTTAAAATTAATACAGCTTATACATTCTAAACGACAAAACGTTTAAGTGTCTAACTGCTTTTCAAATTTAACTTCGGTTCCAAAACAAAAGGCAAACATGTTAGATTATTTGGAAACAACGCATGATTTCAGAATGATTTACTTAAAGACTTGTCCAGAATGAATTAAAAGTTCACAAACTAAAATATCGACCACACAGCTTATATATTTTCACACGGGTAATATAATGGTGATATCTCTATATGTTTGGCGATTTTTTTTGTCCCAATTAATTTACAGTTAGTAAAAAAATATTTTGATAGCAAAACATTTTTAGAATATCAAAATAACGGCCATTTCAAATTTTACAAGAATTTTGTAATTTTTTGTGTAAACTACTTTAAAAAATTACCTTTACCGTCGTAATAAGCGTTAGAATTGCAAAATTGAATTTTAAAAATCCATTTTAATTAAATTGGACGGCGATCAAGGCTCATTTTCGTATTTTCAATGTAATTTTAACGTTAAAAATGGTACTATATAAAATGTTTTTTATTTTAAGGTGAAAAACACATTAAGGCTCCCTAAATGTAAGTGTTAACATTTTAAAGTCGTTAGTGTAGTGTTGTAAGTGTAAGTGTGTTAGACTCGGGTACCGCGAGGAACATATAAATCCTCTCAATAGGTGCAGCTTGTCTGCACCCTCTGCGGGGGTACTATATGGAAATTCTAATTGTGGTTATGGTTGTAAAATTAAAATTTCAAAAAAACCATAACCATATTTTTTTGATACTCCCTTCCATCACGTCAGCGTGTTAGCCGCTTGCCACTGTTGTAACATTTTAAAAAAATTAATGGACCAAACTGACGTGACAAAAAGAAAAATAAACTGTTCCAAAATATTGCACGAAACGTAATTACAACAGGTGTTCCAAAAATAAGCTGAATTCAGTTCTGTATGCAATGCAAGATAATCAAGTTCTTGGTTGTAGTTAAGGTAAAGTGCAACCTGAACTTTGTCCTAACCAAGTACTTTAGCTGTTAATATTTAACGAGTTGTGAGAAAAGTGACATACGTTTTGTACGGATAAAACGTCAGTAAATATACAAAATAATCAGTGCACTTTTAAATTTATTTTCTTTCGCACTTAAACTGCTTAAACACCAATGAAAATAATTCAATAATTTTTATTTAAATGTGCTTTTAGCAAAGCTCAGCTTTATATATAAAAATAACATTTCACTCGCAAGTTTAGACACGTTTATAACGCTATCAAAATCAGTAAAGTTATTGATTTTATTGAACAATTATCAAAATACAAGGCGTTCAAAAAGTGACGTAATCAAATTGAACAATATGTTCTATACTTTTATGCCTTATTAATTGAAGTAACAACTTGATATTGTCTGTCAGTGTTTGATGTCTCTTGTAACCCCCAATTAAGAAGAGCTCTGCGATAAGTTTTGATCTGACGAAGCAGGGTTTCATCTTTATTGATACTTAAGTTTACAGAATTAACGCATTTGGGCTACGAACAATTCAAACCAACTCACAAGTGCTTCCTGCACTCAAAAACTTTTGTGTTTGGTGCAATGTCACTAAGTGGAATCTTCGTAACATTTTGTCATGACATTAAACACGGAACGCTACATTATGTGCAATAGTACGTGAATACCATCCCTGCAGATCAGCTACACGTGGTTTCAGCAGGACAGTGCTACGGCTCATGCAGCCAACACTATGACTCTTGGAAGAATATTATCATGAACATGTGATTTCAAAGTAGTTGTGGCCTACTTATCCTCGATCCCCTGATATTTTTTGTAAGGGACAACTTGCAAGACATACTCAAACCGTTTTCGTATTGCACGGTGAAATCGAACTACAGTAGAGAGTCGATTATCCGAAACAATTGGTGCAGGGGGGTGTTCGGATAATCGATTTTTCGGATAAACGAACATATTCGAAAAAAGGTAGTGTGATATAATTTAACAGTGTTAGAACCAATTTAAGGAGCAAGTAGACACGTACAGCACATAAATTCATCCAGTTGTTTAATGACATATGATAAATATAAGCAGTACAGTATACAGTGTTCTGTACAGTAAAACAACTCTTTGATAATGAAAAAATAAACATTAGGTAAAGTAAAATTAAACATTCGGTAAAGAAAGAATAACATTTGGTAATTACATTCGGTAAAGAAAGTTGCAGTTCGGTAATTACACAGCAAAACAAACAGAAGCACAAACGGTCTAAACAACACGGAGACTGACTCGTCACTGTATGTGCTAGTGCACACTCTATATTGAGACTGTACTGCTGTCGAGCTGCCGCGCCGGCACTGTCTGGCCGCTGCGCTGTCAGGCCGCCGGGCCACCGCTTTCGGTTAACCGACGTTTCGGATGACCGGGCTTCGGATAATCGACGCTCTACTGTATATGTTACTGCAATACCCCAACAAAAGTTACAATGTGATTTTAAAAAATGTTCATCACTGTATTCAGTTGTATAATGGAGGTACACTTTGAACAGTTTTTGTAACTACGTCGTAAATAATACTTCCTTTTTTCCTTATAAGGTACATTATTTGTTCAACACTCTGTATAACAATCTTTACAAAATTACATACTTTAAAGTTGCGTTTAAAAGCACTCATTTTGTTACAAAAATCTGAAAAACATCCTAGATAATAAGTAAAATTGCCAGTGGATAACTAATGTAAGTTTAATATTTAGAAATTCCTAATTTATTGTACCGACTTCAACAAACTCATACACTCTTGTTTCGTGTAAATTTATTTTATTTTGTTAAATGATTACTGTGTAGGAATTGTAAAAAAGATCATAGCAAACAGCTGCCTCAATCTTAAATTATGGTTTAACCAAAAATAATGAGCATTAAAATCTGCAAAATGTAGCGAAGTTAACATCTAAATTACATTGAAAATAGGAAAATTAACACCGGCTGTCTTTAAATTCATAACGTATTTTGAAGATTAAAATTTGTAAATTATGCATTTTAACGCTGATGGTGAAATAAAATATTTATAAAAGTGTAAAATACAAGAAAAACATTTTTTTAATTCTCTTCCATCACGCTACGAGATTATTTTGTTGTCGAATTGCATTTGAAAAACAAACTGTTTTTTCTTGTTAAAAAATTGAAAAGTAAACATTAAAAACACTTTCACTATGTTCAGTATAATGATCTGCCTTCCATAGCTTCGTCAATTCTACTTTCGTTGACGCGTTTCGGAGAAACGCCATCTTCAAAAACTATATCTATACTCATAGATATGTACATGTGGAGTATAGATATAGTTTTTGAAGATGAGGTTCTCCGAAACGCGTCAACGAAAGTAGGGAATTGACGAAGCTATGGAAGGCAGATAATTATACTGAACATAGTTACAATAATCCTAGCAGAAAAGAAGAAGAATATAAAAATAATTTAAAAAACACTTCTTTTTTAAGTTCTTATTAATGTTTTTGTTTTGTTAAAAGGCCTAATGTTTGTCTAATACACCCTCAATTGTTACCGTTAAATCAATACTCGCTGTAATCCTGCAGATACGGCGAGGAAATCATCGCATTTCCGTATTAGATATATCGATATATCGTTTTTCATTCGTGAATGATTTACAGATCCGGCGAAACGTTTCACACAGGAAATAAGCCTTATGAATACAGTGGATCGATGTTTTATAATGGCCAAGATGTACATTGTGTCTAATACCAGATTCGTTTATAGCTATAAAACAATGAATTTTGTTAATCTTTTTACAATATTTGAATATAAATTATTTGTAATAAGTAAATTTAATGTATAATTATTTCAATAAATATAGTTTACACTACAAATAAAAATAAAATAATAAAATGGTAGTGTATGTTCGACCAGTTGCCGTATTATTTTCCATTTATTAGTGATTTTTATCGGGAAATGTGATATTGCAGAAGCCATCAAAAAAAGACGTCAGACCTGGAAATAAGCATCAATACGTACCATTAAATAACATTTGAGAGGTTCTTAAAAATGTTATAGACATAGTATAGTGACTTCACTTTCTCGTCCGTAATTTCGTTACAAAAAACATAATAAGCTAAAAACAACAGGCAATCTTATTGACGATTGTAAAATTCACAATGTAACATTTCCTTTCTTACATACAAAAAAAACTTTGTTTATTGTTTAATAAACACACTGTTTTATAAATTATAACATCCCATACAAAATATAAAGTCATATTAAGTTTCGAATTCGAACTTCCGTTTATCCTGTCCTCTTTTAAAAATAGTCGCATCACTTCCGGTTAACGTTTCTCTCACTAACTTCTACATAGTTTATTGAGCGCCAAAGATAACTGGAACAAACTTAGCCCCAATAAAGGGTAGTTTAATTGTAACTGCCCGTTTGGAACTTGGCCAAGTATTCCCGCTAAGTACAAGGAATTGTGACTTCTTACAAATGCGACGTTAGTGGTTTGTACAATAAAACAACTTTATTATTGTAGAGTTGATCTTAAACTTCAGTGTAAAAATAAAGAAAGGATACTTGTATATATAAATTGGTTAACTTTTATTATTAATATATATATATATATATATATATATATATATATATATATATATATATATATATATATATATATATATATATATATATATATATATATATATATATATATATATATATATATATATATATATATATATATATATATATATATATATATATATATATATATGTATGTATGTATGTGTATGTGTGTGTGTGTGTGTGTGTGTGTGTGTGTGTGTGTGTGTGTGTGTGTGTGTGTGTGTGTGTGTGTGTGTGTGTGTGTGTGTGTGTGTGTGTGTGTGTGTGTGTGTGTGTGTGTGTGTGTGTGTGTGTGTGTGTGTGTGTGTGTGTGTGTATGTGTGTGTTTAGCAATTTCACGTTCTCAGTTCGATCCAAAAATAAATGCTCAAGCTTTTAAAATCAATGCTCAAGCTTCGCAAAAAATAAATGCCCGTAATAACTTGAAAAAGGTCGTTTTTAGAATATGCATGCTTGTGTATATTACTGACTTTGTTTCATTACACACTATGAATACTTTATAAAGAAATACATGTATGTTATTAATACGAATTAAATTTTCATAATGTTAATTGATATTTAGTATTATTATAGGCCGTGCCACGCAGTACAGCCGTGCTCGTCCCAAATTGCTGACCTCTCTGGCATCAGTACGCAGCGCTGCCCACTGCAGAAGGCGGTCAGCAGTTCCATTACCCTGGGAGCATGTCGCGGAATCCACTGTACCAATCCTGTGAGATTAACATGACCTGACGACATGCGAGTAGTTTC
>CM040190.1:90872379-90899879 GCA_022606455.1 Callitettix versicolor
GGTATATATTTTAACCATACCAGTTTTCCCTCACGTTTGGGCTTTTTCTCTTAGACATTGAACAATTTAAAGTATTTTAACGATTATTTTCTAAAAATATTGAAAATACTCCTTTTTAATAATTTGTAAATACTTTTAAGCAGTTTTAAGAGGTATACAGTTCAGGAGAAACTGTTATACGAACTCCTTAGTTCAAAGGATTTTTTTTTTTTTTTAACGTTCGACTATTGTGTACACTTGGACTAATGCAGACGATGGGACGATTTATAGCGTATGAAAATGCCAAGCCCTGGCCGGGAATCGAACCCGGGTCCTCGGGGTGAAAGCCTAGTACGCTGTCAACTAGGCCACTAAGGCGGCTTTCAAAGGAAAATAGAGGAACTTTAAACATTGGCTCCCGGGTTTGGTTAAAGTTTATAAATATATGGAGAGTATAATTTTTTTAAGAGTGCGAATACTTTTAAAGGGATTTTTCTCCTCCGAATTTATTCATTTTCAAAATTATAAACTGAAACATCTCATTTATGAGTTTATTTATACGCTGGTTATTATTGTACTTATACTTTTTGAAACAAAAAATTTTAATGTTTTTTTCTTTCGCAAATGAATTTTTATCCGAAAAAAAATATAATTTTTAGTACTTAATTAAATAGGCTATAACTTGATAAACCCTACTTGCAAGTGTGTTCAGTTTAAACGGCGAAATACGTATAACGTTTGTTCATCGCTGAAAAAAATTTAAAAAAGGACATTTTACTATTAGTAAGGAAATTTTCACATGGAAAAAGGAAATATTTCGTATGGGAAGGGGAAAATAGTTCTGTCAACAATATTTAATTAATTTTCATTAAAATCAATTTTTATTAATTTTGTTATCGCGTGATATGTTAGACACTCAGATGCAAATCAAAATCATAATTTTTGCTGGCGGTACTCTAAAACGGAATTTATTTATCAAAATACTAACATTGTTTTTCTTATTGATTACTAATATGATGATAACTAACATGATTGATAATTTTTCAATGTACAAACAGGGTATTACAATTTTACAGACTATTCAATTAGATAAAAGGCAAAAAGCATTTGAAAGTAGATAATTGTAGTCAGACATCAGTAGGAAAATGCACAAATGTCACCATTCTGTTGATAAATACCCATTGTAAATCAACGTCACAATCCATTATTTATAATTAACTTTGCACAGTGCGTAGTGCAACCACTGATGTTTGTTCAATACGTCAAACACCAGTTTGTAGAGATTAATACGGAATATGGATCATACAGTTCTGTGTGCTTTTATTAACGAATAATTAATTAGATGCACTTACTATACACGCAGTACTCCGGCTTTAGTGAAAGTGGTTTGTAGCTTTGTTGACAGACTGTACGTGCTTTCTATTGTACAGTCGTGACGAATAAAATTAAAAATTTGACAATGAAAACAAAAAGCTAAAATAATGATGAAGATGTAAAGACGTAACGTGAATATGTAACGTAGAAAAGCAGTAGCCAGTAAAGAGAAAATTGATATGAGATCAACGCACTGGAAGGAGAGAAAGTGACAGGTATTGCAAGAGATAAGTCATCGAGTGGAAGAATATTCGAGGGACGATCAAGAAAGGTATAAAACAAGAGCATATAAATCAGAAACGAAGAAATAACAGGCAATGTGTATAACCAGGTGTAGAAAGCAGAAGAAGAAGTAGATGAAAAAAAGAGGAAGAAACAAAAAAACAAGAAGGAGAAAAAGAAGAAGAAGAAGAAAAAGAAGAAGAAGAAAGAAACGAAGAAGGAGAAGAAAAAAAAAGGTGGCAGTCGCATGACTGCCGACAGAAGACATTACTTCTTATCACGGGTTATGGCTATATATTTTACAACACAAAATCTACCTACTGGTAAATCGACTACAAGGTAAAATTTATAGTCGGTTTTCAAAATCATGAGTACGTTCATTTCAGTTTAATATATTTCTAAATACAATATTATATGATTTTATGGTTTTTTGCCAAGACATAGATTTTTGCTACGCGACACTAGAATAGGCTATAACTGACCATGGGAGAAGCACGGTGTCCCAAATGTAATCCTGCTACTCTTAATATCTGACCCTGTGACATTAATTGTCATTGTAAATGCCAACTTCAATGGAAACTGCAATATTTTAATTTGGAAAGGCTGGTTGTTTGAAATTATAAGATTGTTTCAATTAAAATCATTGCAAATGTAAGTTTATAAACAAAAATTTTATAATAAATAATAACAGGGATTCATATTTTTAAGACGGGAATACATCTATATCCATCTCAGGTACCTAAACCATGTTCGTTTTAAATTTCATCTCAATCGGTCCAGTAGTTAATGTGTGATTGAATAACAAACAAAAACACACACATAAACTTTGAAATTAAAAATATTATATTAAGAAGTATAAAATATTATTAAAACGTCACTGTTGTAGCCTACAGTTAACACATATCACAAAACTGAATACTAAATAATTCAGTTGCACTGGGTAAGTGTATAATGGCATTTAAGTATTTATTATTCACACCTACCAATATATAATAACGTATAAAACGTCTCTGTTACACAGTTAACCCTTGTCATAAAACTAAATACTAAATAAAGTTGGACTGGGTAAGTATAATGGCGTTTAAAATAGTTTAAATATTTATTATACACACCTACCAATATATAATAAACATATAAAACGTCACTATTACACAGTTAACACTTGTCATAAAACTAAATACTAAATAAAGTATGACTGGGTAAGTAGTATAATGGCGTTTAAGATAATTTAAATGAACGTCACTGTTACACAGTTAATACTTGTCATAAAACTAAATATTAAATAAAGTTGGACTGGGTAAGTAGTATAATGGCGTTTAAAATAATTTAAATATTTATTATTCACACCTACCAATATATAATAAACGTATAAAACGTCACTGTTACACGGTTAACACATAACACAAAACTACAAAACTATATAATTAAGTTGGACTGGGTAAGTAATATAATGGCGCGAACATACAAGTTTTCACTTCAAAAATACATTTTAAAACAAAAAAATATGTAAGAGCGTGATGCGTGACGGCAAACTGAATTTTTTACCGTGCAAAACATACAACCATACCCCGCCATAAGAAGTGTTCACTTCAAAAAGAAGCTGCTAATAAAGAAGGTACACGTAATAATGAAGAAACATAAAGTGGTTTCGATGAAGATTATGATGAACTGAAAGACGAAGATGAACAAGTAGAAATAAAACAAAAATTTGAAGAAGGAGACAAAGAAGAAGTAATAAAATTGTGAATTTATTTCATATTGCTTTCTAAGTATCCATAGTTTATGTAAATGGTAAAACGTTTTAGTGGTTTAGATAATAAAAATATTTATCTGTACATGCTATTTGTTTGATTATTTATTCAATTATCTAAACTTTAAAAAAAACCTAGTACCCGAAACATTTCCTATTTAATTTTTTGTTTTCCATTTTACAAACATAAATAAGAAAATCTTTTACAACTAATTTGAACTTGTAATTTTCATTAATGCAAGGAAGATATGAGATATATTTTACAAAAATTAGTTATTCAAATTTTACATAAAAATATAAGTGATCAAATAATTCTAAAACATTATTGTTTTAAAATGATGATTATTGTTATTGTATATTGAATAGTATATTTATCATCATTCTATCTATATCGTGTAATACTTAATAAAACAAATAGTGGTTGAATTAATATTTAGATTTGGTGATTATTTAACATAAAATATATTAGTTTTATATTAAAAAGAATTTTAATGTAAATTTGATAAATTTATTGTGTATTTATTTCTGGTGTTTTTAATCGGAATATGGGTTTTTGTAGCCGTTGCTAAAAACAGTTTTTTTAATGAAATTGAAAATACAATTTAATTTCCCACACTGCAAGACCATATTTCAATTTTTATCAAATCTTTCTTATCGCATCCATTTCGTCTGCAAAACATGTAATATTCTTAAAATAGGCAGTAGGTAATTTGATAAAATTTATTTTTTAATCAAAATTCAACAACAGTATAATCGTAAATAAACTCCAATTTGGAAACATTTTTTTACAATTTAGCCTGTAATCAATACTGTACATTTATTTTATTTTGAACTCCGTAACTGCATTTTTGTTAAGAACTAAAATGTAACGCGTGATTTTAGAATTTAGAACTATTTTTTTCTATTTTTGTCTACTTTTATTATTAATTAATTAAAATAAAATTATCAAAAAAGTAAATCACTATTTCATAAACTGTTTACAGTTTATGCATAATGTTAACAATTGAAATATTATCACATTTATTTAAAAATATTCTCATAAAATACTAAAAACAATGTAAAAATAAATTTAAAGTTTATTATTGTTACCTGGAGGTAAACGTTCTCTGGTTTTGTACAATATAAAACGTTTTTCGAACATTTGATCCGCCCTTAAGCTTGTTTTATTTTAAACTCTGTTCAATTTAAAACACATGCAATTTTAATTACGTTTATTGTTTCAGTAAGCCTACGGCTATATTTAATATATAATGCATTCATTGTGATATATACTTTTATGTATTTGCGGATTTCGGTTGAAAACAGTAAAACTTTCTGTTTTACTCACAAAAATACTTAATTATAAAGTGAAGGATTACACTTTTCTTTCATTCTGTTGCTACGTCTACTAACCTGGGTGGCATATCTTGACCTAATTATCAAAATTTTATGACATTTTATTACTGTAAAGTGAAATTATACTTTTATATTGTTTTGAATGTTAAAATTTAAAGGTATTGTTTTAAATAAGTAACACGTATTAACAATTATGTGCAAACAAAAGTACTAATTCATAATTGTCCATAAAAATAATTATTAAATTATTACTTGATATGCATTAAATGTTTAGATAATGGTTAATGATGATTCCTTTTTTTTCTGATAAAAAAGAATCATATAATTACAAATAAACGAAAGTCATTAGTTTTACTTCAACTATTGAATTAAAGGACTGAGTATGTTATGCTTGTAATTCACAATTGTTTTAATTTTTCCTTGACATGATTTTCATGGTTACAATATATTTTAAATAAAAATTATTTTATTTTTTATCTATTCATTTTATCATTTTAAAAAAATTTTTATCAACTTAAATTTATTTTTCTTAAGTACATAGATCTCTTGTGTTCAATATCATTTTTAACAGTCCAAATTTACATTTTTTTTATTATAAAAAACACACATTCACAAATATAGTAATTTAATTATTCAAAATTTGTTTTTAGCAACTTCAATACATCTTGTACATTTTTTTAAATAGCAAAATAGTCAGCGATAAAATCTAAAATTTTCTTAATTATGAATTGTATTTGAAAAACGAAAACAATTTCAGCACTTGTAAATGGTTCATTTTCTAATTTTCAATTTACGTAATTTTGTAATTTATAATTAATTAAAATTACACGTATTTTTAAGGCTGATTACAAGGGTAAAATTAAGTTTAACGAAAATTTGTATAATTGTGTTTATCGTGGGCGTGCGTTCACACGCATATGAGCGCGCGCGCGCACACACACACACACACACACACACACACCATAAATAAATAAATATATATATATATATACACACACACACATATAATTCTTAACGTCCATACTTGAAGCCAATAATTTAGTTTAGGGTAATGAGAATTGTGTGAAATATATATATATATTAGCACTCTGACGTTAACAAAAAAATCTGTCTGAACACTAAAAATGATGGCCTATTTCAATTCATAAAAAAAAATATTCATTTTTCAATACTCAGCTTTCTTGAAAAAACTACTTTCGCAATCGTAACTGTAAAATATGCATTAATTAGCATTTTACCTGAAATAAAATTATATCTCAAAAATTATAATTTTTTGTAAAATTACCTAAACTAATCTCAAATATAATAATATTCAAATTTTAATACAGTCAAAAGAAGAAGGTTAATTAAAATGACTATTTAATCAGAATTTAATTTTGATTATTGTATTGAAACCGTATTTCGATAAGAGAAATAAAATAATGCTGTAATTTCGCTAGCATCACGTCAACGAGATAACCACGTGACGAGATTAATAAGTATGAACAACTTGTCCGCTAACATTGATTCACTGCTGTCATTACAGCGTTACAACGAGCGTCGAAAATAATGTATACCTAGTTTTAGTTTGTAAATATTATCATTACTATTATTTATTATTTACCAATAAAAGCACACACAACTGGCGAGATACGAATTCCGTATTAATCCGTACAAACTGGTGTTTGACGTATTGTACAAACAGTGGTTGTACCAGGCTGCCTGCTGTGTAAAGTTAATTATAAATAATGGCCAATGACGTTGATATACAATGGTGTCGCCCGGACAAATCGCAAATATTTGTCAATATTACATTAATCTGTTTTACTTTATTGGTTAGTATTTTGTTTTTGCTTTTTTTGGCGATATATTATAGCGGGGGGATTGTGTACACTTTAGTAAGCTTCTTAAAATTATTATTTATGATTAGTGTTATGTTGCTGGAGGGTTTTGTAATTCTTTTATTTCCGTGAAGGCAACAGAAGTGATGGGGGGAGAGTTAGTAACACTTAAGGGTTAAATGTTTTTTATAAGGCTAGTACAAATTTAATGTAATCGCAGCACTGTTGTCATAATGGAATTTACGAAAATGTTTTTGAATTTAACTTTACTTGAAATTTAGATTTCATAATAATAAATAAAACCAACATGTATCAGTATTTTGAACGTTCAAATTACATTGAAATTACGAAATGAAACAGTACCGCGCCGTCAAATTAAATTTCTTAATTTTAAAGGGTATGAAAGGTTAAAAAAATGATAGTTTTCGCTGCTTTAACACTGATTACGACAATAAAATTCAATACAAAGAAGGTATGCATTTTTAAAAATTTAAAATGTCCACCTTTTTGAAAGTGTTCATTTAATTTTTTTTTGTAACGAACTTGTCCAATATGAATTTAAATATAGGTGTAATGCGAAGGACAAGTTTTGCATTAAGTTTGAATCACGTTGGACTAAATAACTAAATAGCGAGTGTATGGGTACCAAAAACAAACACACACACACACACACACAAACACAAACACAACTGTATATAGCTTGGCTAATTCTAAAGCGATTCGAGCTGATGGAGTGAATGACACCGGCCTAATGGTGTATCAAACGGAGCCCTTCGAGACCTCGCGACCTCCCAGTGTACCTCCTTATTCATGCCCGCAAATGTCCTTCTACAAATTTGGGAGCTTCTACAAAAATTAGCGACCTTGAATCCGTTCGAAATGCTAGAACTTATGAAGAGATTAAAACTGGATAAAGCGCTTCAAATGAGCATCTCAAGAACTGGAAAGGGGGCACATTAGATCTACAGAGGCAGCAGTGTCTTTGAGTAGCAACTGTTTAAAATCTTTTATTTGTTGAAGCTTCTTTACAACTGTTTACGTCATACAGACTTTTTACCATCATCTCAAAGACTTTTTAAATCATAACGTTTGTTGCCGGTTTAGATAAAATCTCAAAATTGATTTTGTGACACACGCTTTTTTTCTTTTTGAATCGAAACTTTTAATATTAGCTTTGGCGACAGGAGTGAATAGAAAAATAGTCTGCCGAACGGAAAAATCTAACGGAAATATGTAAGGAACAAGCAAACGAATTTCGTCTCTCTATTTCGGTCTCTTTCGTTTTCTTCCTCCTTTTCGATAACAGTACACGCGTATTATATGAAAACGTTGTGTTGCTTTGGTTTCGGTATTTTTCCTTAGTTGAAGAACACGTGCACGTTGTAACCTTTTATAATACATTCGGAATTAATATAAACGTTTATAATAGAGTTTGTGATAGTTTTTTAGCAACATAACCTCAAAGTTATTATAGCCTATCAGCTGTTCAATGAAATCAGCTGATCGTTACGAATCAATATAAAATAACTTATCTTTTACTGTAATTACAGTAAATATCTAAGCTAGGTTGACGTATTTATAAGCAAAACAATATTATGTAAACATATCTTCAAACTAATTATATATTCAGCAAAGATATCGTTATGAAAAGTTTCACTTCTGTCCCGTAACTCCCCGAGTTCCACACGTGCACTATTTATTTATTACAACTGAATAAGTTAGCTATGCAGTAGGGAATTTCCGTCTAGTAACAATGCAAAGTATGCAGTTACGGTTGCCGTAACATGTTCGTTATACGTGGTCTTAATTTAGCTACCCCCTATTTACTGAAATTAAAAAATTTTTTTGTCTAAAATACCGAAAAAATGTCTTAGAGTGCATAACAGAAATACCTTAATTAAATTTTAACAGACTGTTAATATTATTTCTTGGTTGCTGACAAACACAATCTTACATTTTTCTATTGTAAAATATTGTCAAACTGAAAAAACCTTTAGTTAAAATATAATTACTAGTTAAAATCACAATGTAACGTTATATTGCACGTAGGCCTAAGTTAATATTTTGGCGTGTTGAACTAATTTTATAAAAACTTGGCGCAAGTTGCATTAGAAAAAGAACAGTAAAAATTGATTGCAAAATTTCTTCTGTATATATATATATATATATATATATATATATATATATATATATATTAGAAAAATATTAGTTTTTTAAAGCGTTTTTATATTGAGACCAGTTATGTTTTCTATTATAATAAAATCTTCTGTTACTATCTTGCGTGTATGTGTAGTATTCATACCTTGAATACTAATAGGTATTTTGTACCTAGATGTACGAGGTGTTCAGAAAGTAACGAGAATTTTAATTTTTTGAACAAAATATTTATTTATTCTTTTACATTGATGTTGTCGCCTTCAAAATAGTCCCCATTGGAGATCATATACTTGTGCCAGCACTTCTTCCAATCCTCGAAACACTTCTCAAACTCGATCTTTTAGATAGCCTTTAGTTCTTTCAGCGATGCGCTTTTAATGTCATCTACGGCTGTAAAACGATGGCCCTTTAAGGTTCTCTTTATTTTTGGAAATAGGAGAAAGGCACACGGAGCCATGTCTGGCGAATATGGAGGCTGGTGCATCGTTACAGGACTGTTTTTGGCCAAAAATCCACGAAAAAGCAATGAAGTGTGAGCTGGTGCATTATCGTGTTGCAAAAGCCATGATTTGTTTTTCCACAGATCCGGGTGTTTTTTTTCGGATTGCTTCACGCAAACGGCGTTGAACTTGTAGGTAGTACTCCTTATTGACCGTTACACCTGGTGACAGGAATTCATGATGCACTATGCCATTAATATCGAGAACACAGTGAGTATAACCTTCACGTTCGACCGCACTTGTCGAGCCTTTTTCGGTCTTTGCGAGCCAGAATGCCTACACTGGGATGATTGAGCCTTAGCTTCACATCATATCCGTAAACCCATGTTTCGTCACCTGTTATAATACGTTTCAGTAATTCTGCATAGTCGTTGACTTCATTTAGTGACTCCTGAGCAACTTCCATTCGCCGCTGTTTTTGTTCAAAATTCAACAATTTTGAACGAATTTTGATGCCACGCGTTTCATACACAAAACATTGGAAACAATGTCATGACATGATCCAATCGATATGCCAACATCATCAGTGACCTCTGTAATTGTGATTCGGCGATTGTTCATAACCATTTCGTTCACTTTTTCCACGTTTTCATCGGTTGTTGATGTGCTGGGACGTCCAGGGCGTTTGTCATCTTCAACGTCTTCACGGCCTTCTTGGAAACGCTTATACCACTCGTAAACTCTTGCATTACTCATAGGAGACTCACCATAGGCCTTTCTTACATTTCACACACTTTGTTACACTTTATTCCATTTTTTTATGCAAAATTTGAGATACAAATTCTTTGATCCATTTCTTTTAACAAACGAAAATCGCTGATTTCATAAAAACACGTATAACCTTAGTGGCTGTCACAGACAAAGTCAACAATGAAAACAGCTGAAAGTCTTATTATTCTTCAAGGGCATGTATACCAACATAACAAAAAAAAATTGTTGACAATCGGACTCTCCAAGCCCGCGAAATTTAAAAATTCTCTTTACTTTTTGAACACACCTCGTATAGGTTTCCCCACAGCTGGACACTAGAAGTTCAAAGAGCAGCAGACCTCGCACTATATTCTTAATTAATATGTAGAATTTTCTTCAACAGCTATCGCAATATTGCCCGTCAATTAACCGGTAACCGTAATATTTACGAAAAATATTACTGGATCAACTTAATTGAATATATTACACTGCTTAGAAGCGGCCAAATTTGTGATAGGTTTCACTCTTCAACCAGTGTTGCAGGAATTAACCAACTGCACATTCAACGTTGAATCAGAGCCCGCCATCTTGAAACGCAAATGAACGGGAAAAAACCTTACACCTACGTCTATCGGGCATTATACAAGTTACTTTCGTAACAAATTTCAAAACAATTGGCTAATGCGTTTGATAAAAATTAACAGTACTTACCGTTAAGTCAGAAGACGCCATCTTGAAATAAAAGTAAATAGGAAATATATAACAAGAGATTCACTCTTAACAAACCTGTTTTTTCTAACTTGCTTTCAATTTGTAAAGGAATGTTTTATTATGTTTTCTATATTATTTTAACCCCGTAACACAACACAAGGGCAAGTCACTAAATCACGTACTAACACAACAGACACTCCATTGTTCCCAGGTTGGTCGTATATCTGTCCGTGATACATTAAATTAATTAACTTAGAGATCCATACACAAAGCGGTACCCAGGTAACACCTTGTTAATCATATCTAATGAATGCAGAGTTTGAATAATTTAAACATACGTTTGTTTTCCTTTGATCACAAATATGTATATCACAACAAGAGCAGATGTGTTCAGTAATGTCATTTGAACCGGTTTATAAAAAACAAAAGTTTTAGATAAAATGTTAATTAAAAGTTGCATTGTTTATTGCCTTTTTTAAAAAAAATTATTGACGATTTTTATGACGTAATTTCAATACACTAAAGTAATACTTAAAAATAAATAAAATATAAATTACGAGATTTCTTTGTTTATCTGTATTATTAACGTCGTAGTGAATATAAAATTTTGTAACAAAAACAGTATTTCTAATTTTAAGATAACATTTCTTATAGTTTCTCCATTGTTGAATACCATTGGTTTAAACGGATTTCGTTGGTTAATTAGAACGAAGCCAGGTTTGAGTTTAAGCACAATGGGTTAAGGACAGTTAATTAAGCCTGACCGCCGTTCAATTGGTTTTACTAATTTTAAAGGATTTTGAAAATTTAATTTCGTATTTCATGCAAAATGTAATGCTGATTACGACGACGAAGAGATATTTACAAAAGTGAGGAAGACAAAAGTGTTTTGATTTTATAAAAATATTGTTAAATTGTGGCCATTTTGAAACTGTTAAATAGATTGTGCTTTACGTTAAAATCAAATTATGTTCAATATCAAATATTGCAAAAGATAGAGTGACAAAACACAAACACAATAGGGTGTGTTTGTTTTCCGAAGTATGATATATATACGTTTTTTTTTCAGAGGTATGTTGTTTCTTCGAAGTATGTTATATATATATATATATATATATATTATCTGCGTATAGACCCTGTTGGATCACGCAAAGCACTCCGACTCATGTCTTGTTCCTTCTAATCCTCCACACCTCCCTCATCCTGTCCCCATGGATCCTCTTCCGCTCCTCCGTCCATTTTACCCCTGCCCTCTTTGGGATTTCATTCTCTGGGACCTTCCAACCGAGCATCTTTCTCCTGTACGCGTTCCTGTCTTCAACGTCTATTGAGTCTATTTCTGCGTCATGTAGGTCTATTCTGACTTGTACGATCCACGATTGTTGATTTGACACCTTGTATATACTTACGGATTCTATTGGCAAGTCTCGTTGTTGGGAGTCTACTAATGTGGCCATAGAACCGAAGCCTCCTTCTTCTGATATCTGCTGCCAGGTTCGATATCTTCTCTGTGGTCTTCCGGGAGTGCAACCTGTACCCATCTTCTGTTAATCTCGGGCCAAGGATCTTTTTCAAGATTTTGCGTTCTTCCTTCAAAATACCCTCCATGGTAGCTTTTGTGTGGAGTGCTAGCGTCTCGCTTGCACATAATACCTCCAGTTTTATGACTGTGTTGTAGTGTCTGATTTTTGTGTGCGTCGACATACATCTCTTATTGTATATATCACGCGTTATACCAAGAGCCCTCTTCATTCTCAGTAGCCGAACCTTTTGCGTAGCCTTCTCGCCACCTGTGGGTTCAAGAATTTCTCCCAGATTTTTGAAGTGCTTGACTCTGTTTATCTTACCATATTTTGTGTTTAGTTCTTGAATATTTAATTTTGAACGGAAGAATTCGGTTTTTTAAACGAGATCTGTAGACCGACCCTCTCTGCACATTCCTTTAGGACTTCCATCTATTTAATCGCTGTTGTTTCATTATCTGTGAGTATGGCCAGGTCATCTGCAAAAGCTAGGCACGCGATTTCTGTGTTGTCTTTAGGTCTTCCAAGTCGAACTGGTTTCCAGTGCCCTTCAGTTTTTAATTCTTTCTCCCATTCCCTGGTAACTTTGTCCAACACCAGATTGAAAAGGAGAGGCGAGAGTCCATCTTCTTGGCAAAATCCAGGTGTGATCAGAAAGGGTTTGGAAATTTCCCCCATAAATTTCACCTTAGCGATTGTGCCTGTCAGTGTTTGATCAGTCGCAGTCATATATATATAATTTAATTTACAATAATATACAATATAATCTTTGTTATTTCAAAGTTCCGTCTCTTACTATAAGTACTTTTTTTTTTTTTTCATTACATAGCTTCTTAATACAAGCTTAGAGGGTATACGCGGGCGTGTGCCCATTATACCCCCTATTTAGCCGCGCTTCGCATTTACATTCTTCTAAATCTTAAATCTAAACATCTTATTCCTAACTTAAATCTAATACAATTATTTAAAAACTCAAATGAAACTTATACCCTAAAAATGCAACTGCCATTATAATTAACCCCTACTTTCAAAAAAAGAAATTAACCATTGTGCCATTGTGCCTTTGTGCCTTTTTACTTAGACTTATACTTATATTTATACTTATGATCTACAAACTAACAAACTAACAAACTATATATATAAGAAATAAAAAGAAACGCCAAAACAAAACCAAAAATTTTACAAGTCCATTTAACCACCTTGGTTATTCTTGTGGAATTAAGTTTTTACCTGAGCCATAGTGGCAGCTATGCCTCAGGTACACTATTTATAAATGGTGCCATTCACACACTCTCATTCATCCTCTTAGCTTTTAATATTCCAGCCACAAACTCTCGAAGAAAATTCGCCGCCTCGACACTCGCCAACAACACAGAGACATCACCGTGGAGGGACAGATCCAGGTCTTCTAGGTTTTTCTCTAATTGTCCCCGAGCCAGCGTGAATCTTTCACAATCCAAAAGTGTGTGCCAGGAATCTTCATACTGATTTCCACAATCACAGTGAGGTGAACTTCTCTTTCCGAACTTATGCAAGTACGCATTAAAGTCCCCATGTCCTGTAACCATCTGCGTCAAGTAGTGATCAGTGTCAAGCCACTTCAGCTTCCGTCTGCCTACAATCTTCGGGAACCACCTGTACGATGTTCTTCCATTTTCTGATTCGTCCCATCTCTTCTGCCATACTGTTGTAGCCCATCTCGTCAACACTCCTTTTGCTTCACCTTTTGTAAGGCCTTGTTCCATTTCCCGGTCTTCTACCAGGACTCTAGCTCCCACACTGTACTGGTACACTTTATATCTCCTCAATGCTACCAAATCTATTGGCATAGTTCCTGCTACTACCAATATCGCCTCTCTTGATACTGTTCTGTACGCTCTTGTGACAGTCAACAGTACTAACCTCTGAGCCTGTAGCATTTTTCTCTCTATCACTTGTTTTTCTACTCTGTATCCCCAAGCTCCAGCCGCATATGTCATCATCACTATAAGTACTACTGTAGTTAATTTTGTTAATGATTCGTTAACAAAAACTTTGAATTTAAATTGCAATCGATCGGACTTGACTGAAGTTTAAATTCGCCATCTGAAGCTCACAATTACTTTGTGTTTAGTTTGTATAAAGTTTCAACATGGCGTGTTCTAATCTAAATAGTTCACGCTATTACGCCGCCGTTCAAACATGCAAACATGTCACCTGAAGTTTGCGCTTAACTTTAACTTAATTAAATTGTTTAAACAATGTTTTGTTTAGTTTCCCAAGCATTGTGAAAACCCTGCATCATACGCCGATAGTGTATTTTTAAAATATAAGAAGTACAATAGTGAAATTGTACAAGAACAACTCCACTGTATGGTTAATAAATTCTTTCCCAAAAATTTTTCTCAACAAATTAAAATTGTTGAACTTCTCCATTAACTTCAATTGAATTTTATATAATTTTAAAAGTCTATTGTCATAGAAATATAATCACGGCATACAGCTGACAAGCTGACGTAATGGAAGCGAATTACCTAAGTAATATTTTGCCTTGCTCACTTTTATACAAACATAAACAGCATTCAATTATTAATATATGCTCATTCATTTGCCGTCAAAAACAACTTATTTAGAATAATACTATTAAAAGTCAATTTTTTAACTTAAACTGAAATGCGTATTAAAAATTTTACTTTTTGCAGTGACTACTTCTTATCGCGGAGTACGGGTGTATGTTTTACACTGGGAAAAATTCAGTTTGCCGTCACGAAACGCTCTAACACATCCATACGCGCACTATAGTGAACATTATTACAACTCATTATTATTATTTTTTTGTTTAGTGATTAATAAAATGTATTTTTGAAGTGAAAACTTGTACGGTTGCGGTTGATAAAACACGGGTGTAAAATTTGCTTTCGCTTCACGCTTGAATCCGTAATGCATACCTCACAGCATATATTGTTCCTGTATATCTAGACTGGAAGTGACTACTTCTAAACAGCTGATTTTGCATAACAGCTGATGCTTCAATATCATTTCAATTGAGGTTATGTTTATTGTTAGTGTTAATTTTAAAAATGTTTATTTTCTAAATTTATGTAGTTAAATTATTTAATGTACATGACCTATTCCAATTTTCGAAAGTCAGAGTCACAAATATTATATTTATTATTATATTTAGACAGTATAACTGTCAAACGTAGGGTTATAACCCTACGAACTGATAAATTATTAAAGTCAATATGTGGCCTATGATACTCAAATTCATAGTCTGTGACAGTTTCAGTTAATTTTTAAGTTGTGTACCTGCACACACGCGAAATTTAATACTTAAAAACATCCTTACAAAAGTTATGTCCTTTGTTTCCGATACATTATTTACGTATTTTCGATTATTTAATAATAAATTACAAAAAGGAAACGCCTTTGTCACAAAATCTAAACACACTGATTTTATATAAATAAAAATAATTTTAAGCAAATAAAATTATTTTCATTTCGACAGAATCATCAGAGCATGTGTTACCAAGGAAGTAACATATGCTAAGTATCCTTCTGATTGGTAGAGTTTTTATCTATTACACAGTAATTTTGTCTGTTTTATATTTCCTGTTTATACCACATTAGGTTGTTTACATTTGTAGCAAAAGAGTTCCCTTTTTGTAATCGTATATTGCTTTTTCCATATTAAAGTAACCATCGCGGTATATGTTTTTTACGGAGAACAATTCAGTTTCAGTTTGCCGTCGTCACTGAACGCTCTAACACATCCATACACGCACTCTAGTGACGTGGTTTGTTTAATGATTAATAACATGTATTTTTGAAGTGAAAACTTGTATGGTCGATGTTGACAAAACATGGGTGTAAACATTTGCTTTTGCGTCACGCTTGAATCTGTAATGCATATTTCACAGCATATAGGTATTGCTATTGTATATATGTAGACTGAAAGTGACTTTTTCTAAACAGCTGATTTCGCACAATAGCGTCAATATCATTTTAATTGAGGTTATGTTTATTGTTATTGTTAATTTTAAAAATGTGTGTTTTCCAAATTTGTGTAGCTACATTATTTATTGTATATGACCTGTACCAATTTTTGAATTCCAGATACAAGTATTATAATTATTATTATATTTAGGCAGTATAACTCAAAAGTAGGGTTATAAACTTATTAATTATTAAAGTCCCTTATACAGCCTAAGATACTCAAATTCATAGTCTGTGACAGTTTAGTTAATTTTTAAATTGTGTACCTACACACACGGAAAATTTACACGAAAGTAATTTTCAAGAGTTGCCCTTTCCTGCACGCATATACATTTTTATAAAAATTATTAAATCATAATAGTGAAAAAGCATACAGTCAGGAATGCCAAAAGAAGTAGTCACTTCTGTCAGCCAGTCTCGCATTACGTTTTCTTTCTGATTACCATAAATTTTCCGGTTTATGCATTGAAGTGTTAAAAAGGTTAGGTTAGCGATTAGAATTAGCTACTTGCAAATACACCAAATAATGAGTACTAAACACAGATTTGTTTAACTTAAACATCGTACACAGTAAAGACCAAAACACAACTTAGGCCCTTAAAGTAGAAAAGATTTATGGAAATGCGGGGCAGATTTGACAGTTTGTATTCCACTAGGTAGTGTTGCAGAGGGAAGTTTTTCTTCCAAGAATAAAACGTTTTACTTGTGAAAATAAATGACTTTGTGAAAGTTGTTCAAGACTTGAGAGGTACAGTAGTAGAAAAAGTTTGTATTCTTTACCATGAGGAGTTATAGTAAATTTTTTTAGTACAGAAATATTAGTTTACGCTTTGTTTTTGTAGTTTGATTTATGATTTTAGATTTGGGGACTTGTGCGCGGGTTAGGAACGTAACAATTATCGCGGCATACAACTGTGTCTGTAACATTTCTATTTTTTCTTTAATCTTCAAGTTGTAATTTATACAGATTTTAACGCTGGTTATAAACGTTAATATTAAAATAAGATTAACAAAATTATTTTTCTTTAAGGATTTAAAATGGTTGAATAAATTTTGCTGGAAACGAACTTCTCGATTTTTGTTCCGAATTTGAATTAAATCGGCAATAATTACTATATTAAATTTTCAAATTAAAATAAATAAAATCGAAATCGACCCTGGCAAATGTCAGATTGTTTTTCGAATTTCACATGATTTCGAAATATAAAGTGCTCATTTATGCTACTTTTAACGCTGATTACGATAGTGGAATTAGACTCCCTATAGAAAATGTGTTAATAAAAAGTTATATTTTTTAAGATTCGAAAGAGGCGCCATTTTGAAACTGTTGAACGTATTTTTTTGGGTATAGATTTTTTCCCAACAAGCTAATACATTTTTTTTACTTCTTCTGAAAAATATGTGATAAAAAATTTATATATATTATTATTATTATTTGCGTATTGACCCTGTTGGATCACGCAAAGCACTCCGACTCATGTCTTGTTCCTTCTAATCCTTCACACCTCCCTCATCCTGTCCCCATGGATCCTCTTCCGCTCCTCCGTCCATTTTACCCCTGCTCTCTTTGGGATTTCATTCTCTGGGACATATATATATATATATATATATATATATATATATATATATATATATATATATATATATATGTATATATATATATATATATATATATCTGTGTGTGTGTGTGTGTGTGTGTGTGTGTGTGTGTGTGTGTGTGTGTGTGTGTGTGTGTGTGTGTAGCGCAAAACAAACGATTGGATTTGACTTGTGTATTAGAAGCTGTAGGGAGTGAGGTAGTAGATTTAGTTTCCAATTTCGGAAGGAATGGCGCTGTAGAGTGTAAAGTAATCTTTTTTCGCTTTTGAGCAGTTTTTCAAAATCGACCTTTGCGAATCAAAAGGCAGAAATGTGGTTTCAACAAGACCGAGCGACAGCCCACTCAGTTAATGAAGATGTTAGTTGTTCTGCAAAGTTTTCTCCGACATGTGATCTTAACAGCAAAAGTCAGTCAAGAAATTGTTATACAATCTTGTCGACATTAATTAAAAAAGGAATGCGAATAGTTGCCGAAAAAAGCAAAGATTTTGTTAATGATATGTTTGATAAATGTATAATTATTTAGTAGATATGTTTACAAATATCTTATTTTATCATATAAATAAGTACGTGAACCGTGCTTAGATATTACTTACTGTAGTTATAGTAAAAGATCAGCTGTTTTATATTAATTTGTAACGATCAGCTGATTTCATTGAACAGCTGATAGGCTGTAATAAGTTCAGGTTATGTTGTTAAGAACTTGCAATACTAACAGCAATGATTATAAATAAATAAATATATATATTTATTTATTATTATATTTTTTAATGTATTATAAACGGTTACAAAGTGTACATACACATTAATTAAGGAAAAATACCGAAATCGAAGCATCACAACTTTTTCATATAATACGCGTGTACTGTTATCAAAAAGGAGGAAGAAAAGGAAAGATAGAGAGATCAAATTCTTTTGCTTGTTCGTTCTATATTTCCGTTACATTCTTCCGTTCGGCAAACTTTTTTTTTGTTTATTCCTCTCGCTAAAACTAACTTTAAAAGATTCGCTTCAAAAAAAGCGAATGCCACAAAATTAATTATGAAATTTGGTTAAAGTTAAAAAATCATTGGGAAGATGGTAAGAAGTCTGCATGACGGAAACAGCTGTAAAGAAGCTTCAATGAGTGAATGATTTTAAAGAGTTACTATTTAGAGGCACTGCGACTTTAAATATTCCTTAAAAAACACATTTACAGTACTTTCTGCTGTCATGTTATTTACCCTAGTTAAAGTTAAAGATCAATTGATGTATATTAACGTAACGATCAGATGATGTCATTGAACAGCTGATAGGTTGTACTAAGTCAGGTTATGTTGTTAAAAACTAGCAATATTAACAACATTTATTATAAACGTTTATATTAATTTTGAATGCACTATAAACGGTTACAACGTGCACGTGTTCTTTAACTAAGGAAAATACCGAAACCAAAGCAACACAACGTTTTCATATAATACGCGTGTACTGTTACCGAAAAGGGGGAAGAAAAAGAAAGAAATGAGACGAAATTCGTTTGCTCGTTCGTTTCATATTTCCGTTACATTATTCCGTTCGGCAGACTTTTTTTATTATTCACTCCTCATGCCAAATTTGACATTAAAAGCTTCGCTTCAAAAATAAAGTGACGGGTTGTTAAAACTGGGTGTAATATATTATATTTTTATAACATAGTTTTATCATTCTGTACAAAATAAACTATTACATTAAACTCGTGCTTCCTTTTTATGCCTTTTTGTATTTATTACATAAATATAAATTTTTTAACGATCAAAAAATGATCTAAAATTTAGGATCAGCTTATTGGTATTTTCACGTGATATCAAATTGATATTTCACGTGTCTGGGATTTAACATGACCATTGGAAGGTCCAGTGGAAATTCACAAAAAACGCGCACAAGACAAGAAAAACTTCTTTAGAGGCGAGTAGGAATTTATATTTTACTTAAAGCTGTTGAGAAAATAGAGCTGCAATAAACGAAAATGGAAAACCATTACCTCACAGAGAACGGAATGTGCTAGGAATTTCAAACTCCTTCGAATACTTCATAAATAGATATGGCTGACGTAACGCTAGTCGGAGTCTGGTATTAAAACAGCAGTGACAAGAATAGCAGGATAAGATGGGTCAGCAGTACTTGTAGAACAACTCGTTCCTTTTTTATCCCAACAAAGAATATTTTGTAATATCACTCTTTTGGTTTTAATATTAAAAAATTGGAATTGACGGAGCGAAGCGGATTTTATGATTCAACTCGTCCGTTCGGCTTTTGGTTTGTGTTTTTGTCCTTTACGCAGTTTTGGCCAAAAGTATTGATCGACGATTTTGAACTTTGTTACAAAGGTACTTTGTATAAAGCACGAAAGTTTTCTTTTCATTCAATGCCGTTTCAAGGTGGCAGCGTCTGATTTAACAATGACGAGTGTAGTTGCTGACTATTTCAAGTAATACTGATTGAACCGCTCGTTCTATCACAATTTTGACAGTTTCGTAAAGAAAGATAAAATTGGCGGAAACGATCTGTCGAAAGAGCACTGTCGTTTAGCGGTGGCCCAATTAAGTACAAACTGTTCTTTCAACTGCTAGTAAAATAGCGACTAATAATAGTAATAACAATCACTTCGGTATTTACCGACTAATTAAAAGTTAGATCCGGTCAGTCAACCAGGTGTTCAATCGACCAAACAAGCATTCAGTCAAACCACTCTACAAATCACTCAGTTTTGCGCACGCGTTCTGTAAGTCCCACTATAAAATCCGAGCTAAAAAGACACTAAAATGAAGTATTCGAACGGAATGTTCGTCGCATTTAATCAGTCAAGAACAGACATAAAGTTTCAGAGTTCATTTCGACAACGGAGCAGTTTCGACGAAATCAAGTCAACGCACGCTGGGGGGGGGATGAAGCAAGCAATCCGCTGCGAGTTGCTATTGCACTTTTATCTTCGCACTCCCGATGAGTATGATTACTTTCAATTTTACTGTGTCAAATTGTACGAAAAGTAAAATTAGCGTGACACGCAGCTGTTTTCACTGACGTGATAGGAGCAGATTTTCAAAAGTGTGTATCTTCATTTTTTTTTTAAATATGGATTTCCCCACATTGGTTAACATTGAAATCTGCATTTTAAACTTTCAAAATTACACAGGAAACACGAAAATAATCCCTGATTACAATCCCCGTAAAATTCAATTTCATAATTTTCAACGGATTTTGAAAATTAAAAATACTAGAAGTTCTTAACGCTATAATTAGTCTACGATTGTGAATTCAATTTTAAGAAATAGGACAAAAATATTACCAATTTTTAATGAATAAAAATTATCTCCATTTTAAAACTATTCTCGAAAATCGAATTTCTTGTTCAAAGTAGAAAACAAATCGAACTAAAACTGTGCACGTGTGTGTTAATACTTTTATACCCGCTGCAATAGCTCATTTCCCATATGAATTCACTAATAACGTTTCTTTTTCTTCGTGTTATATTTTATTATTATTATTGCTTAGCAAATTTCTATTGGTAAATGATCTATTCGAGCAGAAACAATTTTTTACCGGCTTTATTTGATATTTTGTTTTTCTATTAAATAATTTATATTTGCAGAAACGATTGAGTTGAATCTTTGAAACGTACATATTATTGTAAAGACCTTGTTAAAAAAATCAACTTCTTCCAGTAATTCGTTTCAAAATAGGTTAAATGTTAAAATAGGTTTCAAAAAAGGTGTTTTTTTCTTCTTAAAATCAATACTTTATGCCAGTTAAAATAATAAGATAAGGTAAAAGCAACGGGAGTAACTGCGGCTAGAACTAAGCAACTTTAGGTGCGTAGTTCAGAGACGCAGTAAACTGTCCGGTGCTGTAGCCACATCTACCACCGAGTCAACACTTAATTTAATAATTTATTCGTATTAATTGCTGTAGACGGTATACTATATAGTGTACATTACCACTGATGAATCGATGTTTGGCAATTAAGTAGACTTCCATTTTTTTCAGTAGTTCCACATCCAGTTATTTTGGGCTATACAGAAGTTTTTTTTGTTGCACTTCTTGTAAACAAACTTTGAGCAAAATTTAAACAAAATCGTTAGAACTGATTGCAAGAAAAACTGGTGCATATCGACACTACGCACTGTGGAAGTGACTAATTGGTAGAATTTTAGAATCAGTTCAGGGTAAAGTTAGTAAAGAGTTTTAGAACAGGTGAAATCAGTGTGTGTGTGTGTGTGTGTGTGTGTGTGTGTGTGTTGTGTTGTGTTTGAGTTCATGTTTTGTTTATCTTCACAACAATTGAAATTAGACAGTTTATGCATCGTAGTTAATAATTAGTTTTGAAGAAAAATTAACAAACAAAAATATAAGTACTTTAATTTGATCAACACATTCTTAGTTGACCAACAATATTTTGCTAAACGTAAATTAACAATGTTTTTTTAAGCAACGGACAACAAGCGTTAATTGTAAATATCGCTACAAGATGGCAGTAGCACTAGTCGACTATTTTAGATTCATTCATTACCTAAACAGACTGTCAGACTATCTCGTGCGTCCTCTTCTTATTTCGTAGTATCTTCGTGTCGTTTTTTACTCTACCTAAAACATTTTGTATCGATCTGTAAAAGGTATTCACTTTAAAATACGATTACTAAAAGTTTTTTTACTAGAAAGTTATTCAACAATATTTTAAATTAAAGAAAATGGTACCGAAATATGGATAACAAGTATTAAATGCGAAATTTATCAATTGGTTTAGTCATCAGTAATATGCACGTATCGCGATATTTAAAAAATACCAATAAACAAACTTTCTTTGAACTCAACACACTGAAAAATAAAAATTATTACATTTTTCCAATGTTTTTACTATATATTTTATTTAAAACACAGTACGTGTAAATAGAACTCAAATGTTTACTCACAAAGATCCAAGTAAAAATATAAATATTCTAATAAGATTATTAAAATCAACAAAAACATTAATCACAGTTTATATTTATCAGTAAAAATAAAATATTAAACAGAGCAAAAAGAAGAAGACCTAGAATCGAGAGGATTTGTCCTGAAAAAAACCAAGACTTCAAATTGAAAACGATTTAACATTTTCCCCGGCGTAGACAATGTGTCCGTAAGACAGACGGCATTTGCAATGTGGGGAAAGGATTTTGTGACGTCATAGTAATGGGATTCCGATATAAATATATCTGCCTTAGCTTTCAATGACACAAAGACGTATCGTTTGTTGAAAACAGATGGAAAAATGTATCTGGATTTATTGTCAACGGCGCAAACGTTATGTCTGTATATAATTTTGATTCTGTAATCAAATTTAAATATTAAGCCATAAAGAAAGGAAAGATTTTAAATTTAAAAAAATATTATAAGCAACACATGTTATCCATAATGTAAAATTATTTTAGGGTATATAACCTTTAAAAATATTTGATTTTTAAGAACGCAAGTAAACAGTTTAATTTGAATACAAAACAGAATTTAAAAGTTTTGGTTTTATTAGAAGTAATAATTTTTTTAAAGAAAATCATCAATTTTTATATTTATTTATCAATTTTGTATATTGTAAAATAATTTTATCTAATATATATTGAAATGATGATTGAGTTAAAGCATGAAAAAATAATCTCAGGACGAGATTTTTTAGCTGATTTTATGAAGCGAGTTTCCAAAACAATTTTCTGTATCCAAAAATGTTTTTTGAAAAACTCATTAATTCTCAAACCTTAGATTTTCAAATTCATGCATATTCGAAGTGATAATTTAAGCGGATCTTATTCGACTGTGAAATTGTTAGATTTTCAAAAGGTATAGGAGTAAAACTTTATGATTTTTTTTCAAGAGATGAAATGATCACTATTTTGAAACGGTTTAGCATGTTGTGTTTTTTATAACAAGTTTATCCAAATTATTATCACAGTCGACTTTGAGTGCCAAGTTTGAATAAAATCGTACCAAAATTGTGATTTTAAGATTAGTAAACACACACGCGCGCGCGCACGCACACAAACACACACATACACACACACACACACACACATAACATACACATACACACGCACACACACATCTATCTATCTATCTATCTATCTCTCTCTCTCTCTCTCTCTCTCTCTCTCTCTCTCTCTATATATATATATATATATATATATATATATATATGCATATGTAAAGACCTGCAAAAAGTGATCGACAGTTCAGAATTCACGGTAATTTCAAGCTATCGTTTCTAGGCTTTACCATAACGGCCCTTTCAATAGTTTATTATCAAATTAAAATTCCCTTATAAATGTTCAGTATAATGATCTGCCTTCCCTGGCTTCGTCAATTCTACTTTCGTTGAAGCGTTTCGGAGAACCTTCATCTTCAAAAACAATATCTATACTCTACTTTTATAGATACAGAGTATAGATATTTTATAGATTATAGAGATTTTTTAAGATGGAGGTTCTCCGAAACGCGTCAACGAAAGTAGAATTGACGTAGATAGGGAAGGCAGATCATTATACTGAACTTAGTGACAATAATCCTAGCAGAAAAGAAGAAGAATATATAAACTTCAGAGTTGCGTCTTATAAAGTTGCTGTACTTGTGTAATAGTGTACGGTGGGTTGCGGCCCGCAAGTTTGAAGGCTGTACATAGTAAAACGTGTTTAACAATTAATATAAAAGTTTCTAATATCACTGTAGATGTTTAGAAAATTCATATGCGAATATATCTTTTCACAGAAATTTTCAGGCTGTAAGTGCTCCCTTGATTAAATACTAGCTAGACTAAAACTACACTTGATTACTGATAATACTGTAAAAATAAATGTATTATGTTTTAATCAGTAACTTTTTTAAAACAACCTATTTCTCGGGCGTTTCAGCTCGATTTGCTAGTTAACCTAATTTAGTAGCACGCTTTCGTCGACTAATCTCTCCTGACATCTCGCTAGGCTTTCAAGTTTCCGGGACTCGAACTTACTATAATGACTGTTAAAATTATCCTTCTATTATTTAAACTCCTATTTCATATCAAGTTGCATTAAATACACTTTAAAAGGACTAACCGCTAGTTGTAATTGAAAACCAGTAGATCAAATTAAAAACTATTTTTGTCAGTTTATAATAACATAGAAAAAACAAAGAAAATAGTTTTCTATGTTTACATTCAGATTGCATGTGCCAACTAATTAATTTCTTTTTTAATTTAGTTTTCGCTTCCATCAAATTGAGAAGCGCACGTCCCAATAATGAAACTAATTTCGCTTGAGTAAATTTGGTTTGTCAGCCCGGATCGCTTTCGAAAAACTTAATTTCTTTTTTTATCGTTGTTTGTGCATCTACCGTCAACAAACTGTCAGATGGGAAATGCTTTTAAAAATAATTACCTGAACATTCAGGTCTGTAGCAGCAGAACCTGGCGAGCGAAAAAGTCTGGGTTAAAAATGCAGTACATAACAAAGCGCGGCGATCCACAAATATGTTTATAACTTATCCTTTTTTTAAAATTCCGGTTTCACCATCGTAATCAGCATTGTCATTTACATTACCATTTCAAACCTAATGCATTTTGTAAATACAAAATATAAACACTGACTTATAATTATTTTTTTGTGGTTTCACATGAATTATAAAATCAAATATGCTTATTTATACAGTTGGTTACGATAGTGGAACCAGATTTTCAAAAACGAATATCTGTTATTGAACCAAAATTAAAAATGAAGTTTTCTCTTCCTTTTTATTTTAATTACGATAATTTGTTCGAAAACACGACAAATTAACATAGCTAGTTTTTAACAACATAACATAAAACGTATCAGCTGATCAATGAAATGAGCTGATCGTTACGAATTTATATAAGACCAATTGGTCTCGACACAACCTGCGCAATTCAAAGAAACAACAGACTGAGTGGTGCCATATATGTATGACATCATCGCAAAACACACACACACACACACACACACACACACACACACACACACACACACACACACACACACACACACACACACACACACACACACACACACATATATATATATATATATATATATATATATATATATATATATGTGTGTGTGTGTGTGTGTGTGTGTGTGTGTGTGTGTGTGTGTGTGTGTGTGTGTGTGTTTTTGCTATGCCCAAAAAAAGGCGGAAAAAATCTTTTATAGACTACCAGGGGTAGGGTACGCACTACCCCAGAGTGTTGGAATAAAATTAAATTCAAACTCAAGTTAATATATATTGTTACCCACTAAAAAAACCACCAAAAGCATTCCTCTTCTGTACCCGCCCCCCCCCCCCAACGGAACCGCCGCCAGGCATTACTTCGTGGGAAGGTGGACTGGCTGACCGCCTACTCTTCTACACCGTTGGCTCTCCTTTTTCGATCTTCAGCCCTCAACCTCTTCATGACCACTGATGGCCAATCCCGCAATTGGCATCTGAAGCCATCATTGTCGAAACCAGACTCTCCTGTGCAATGCTGCCTCATCCTTTCCTCGTCGAACGGACAACATATAAATATGTGTGTGTTTGTGTGTTTTGGAACACACTACCGCACTCACTTTTAGTCAGTTTTGATTTCAAACTTGGCACAAAAATCAATTTTTCTCATATCTTGAACAAATTCTTTAACCAGCATTAGTCGTTCAATAGTTTCGATTAACGGTAATATCGATCTTTACAAAATCCGCAAATAGTTTTGTCTCATCACTTCGCCTAGATATTTTCAAAGAAATGATACCGAATATGTAATTCATTCCTCTTCTAAATAATTCAACAATGTAAACTTTATGAAATAAAAGCTAAGGGTCTTTGCATTACGGAACTCGAGTTTACAACCCAACCCTCGGATCTCTCCGACTGCAGCCCCGCTCAGGATTAAATGTGTGCTACCAGTCCGTATCCTTCGTCCTTGCGCAAGGATAAATCTTCCTTTTATAGTGATTGAAGTGTATAAATCTCAGTGCTCCCCTATTGATTCAATTTCAGAAACTTTCCGAAGAAATTGGTGCATGTATCCGCGTAAATTTAATTAAACAGAACTCGCAAGTACAATTCTATTTCAGAGATTGTAATGTTTGCAGCGACGAGATACATTCATGCGAAATTTAAAAGGTTTATTTCAAAAAAAATATCGGTATTACTAGGCATAAACATTTAACTATTTACATCACGGATTCTGTTAAAGCGTGCAAAACGTTAACAATATTCATTTATTTTAATAATTATTTGAAACAAACTGTTGTGGTTATGTGTTCGTATTGCGAACTTCTTTAATAATTGTAAATACAGTAATTCAAATATTAATATTTTGAGTGCCAATATTGTGGAAGAACATTAATGTGCCTGTTAATGTGTTCATTTAGAAACAATGTAGAACGTTTCAGAAGTAAGGCTTAACTGTGGTTCTCAAGTTTTTCGCCGGAAAAAAAATCAAGTTTTTGACTCAAGTTTAGAAAATAGCATAAATACGTAATAGTATTTTAAAATAGCTACAAATGCTTTGGTTTATTTTTTTCGTGTTTGTTTAAGTTTGTCACTTTGGAAAGATAGTTGATTTGCCTTATCGAAACGTCGTGTATTGTTTCTACAAACAGAAATTATGGAAAATGTATGATTTAACAATAATCTCTCTCTCCCCCTATCTCTGAAGTAAAGTGAAATAATTAAGGGCTTTTGGGAGTAGTTAGTTAAGTTTGATATAGTGGTCTACTAACTTTGCCCCAAATAAGTAAAAAGGTATATATATATATATATATATATATATATATATTATTATTATTATTATTATCTGCGCATGGACCCTTGATGGATCACGCAAAGCACTCCAACTCATGTCTTGTTCCTTCTA
>CM040190.1:90904879-90939879 GCA_022606455.1 Callitettix versicolor
AATGATTAAAACTAGCGTACATCAGCTAAAAACAAAACAAATAATTCTCAAAACAATTTTTGTTTAAGATCTCTTGTTAAAAGTTGTTAACGGTTAACCTTGAATGGAGACGTCGTGTTTGTGTTTGTGTTTATTTTTATAATCTTTTTTTCCGGCACACTTTCGGTTAAAACACATATGTGATTGCACAAAACGCAATATTTTATTGCTACCATGATGAGCTCTGATTGCAAACTGTTCAGAATTATTTATCTTTGTGTTCAACTGGAAGCTTTGATCGCAATTTGAGGATTCATAATTTATACGACTGAACAGTAAGCTGAACGCTGGGCTATGACCGAACATTTACCTTTAATGTTTAATGTGACACTAATACACCGCGAGCCAATAACAATCAGGCAACTGCCTAATCTTCTTACAACTGACCGTAACAAATTTCTAACAATACTCGTATTTTCTTTTACTATACACAAATTTCAAAATTTAATTTCAGTATCGTAATTAGCAAAAAAATCTGCGTAAATTAGCATTTTGATGTTCAATGAAATTTAAAAAAATAATTTCTAATTTATGCATATTTCTACATTAATTAGTGTTGTAAAATCAGAATAAAAAAAATCAGAAAAATGAACACGTGTCAAACTCCAAGAGTTTCCGACAGAAGCGAAGTTTTTGTTAATGATATTTTTGCTTAATTTAATTAATTTGAAGATATGTTAAAAATATCTTGTTTTGTTTAAATAAATACGTGAAGACCATTACTTACTGCAGTTATAGTAAAAGATCAGCTGTTTTATATTAATTCGTAACAGTCAGCTGATTTCATTGAACAGCTGATAGGCTAATAACTTTCAGGATATGTTGTTAAAAACTACCACAAAAACTATTATAAACGTTCATATTGATTCCGAATGTAATATAAACGGTTACGTGCACGTGTTCTTCAACTGAGGAAAAATAACGAAACCAAAGCAACACAAAGTTTTCATATAATGCGCGTGTACTGTTGTCGAAAAGGAAATAGAAAAAGAAACAGACAGAAATAGAGAGACGACATTCGTTTGCTCGTTTCCGTTTCATATTTTAGTTTCATTAAAAAGGTTCGAAGTGTTTTTTTGTATTCAATCCTCTCTCCAATGGTAACATTAAAAAATATACGATTTGATTTCTTAAAAATTAAAAACAGCTGGAAATTTGAAACTGTTGAACGAATTTGGCTGTACAACGAACTTACTGTACTGTGTGTGTGTGTGTGTGTGTGTGTGTGTGTGTGTGTGTGTGTGTGTGTGTGTGTGTGTGTGTGTGTGTGTGTGTGTGTGTGTGTGTGTGTGTGTGTGTGTGTGTGTGTGTGTGTGTGTGTGTGTGTGTGTGCGTGCGCGTGCGTGTGCGTGTGCGTGTGCGTGTGCGTGTGCGCGTGCGCGTGCGTGTGCGTGTGCGTGTGCGTGTGCGTGTACATATGAAAAATGTTTAACGCCCCTGATAAAAGTCCTCGAGTGATCTTTTTACAGTATAAATTCACTAACACGATCTGCATATAGGCTAATCAAATTAATATGTAGAGTTTACAAAAACATAGTCTTACTTACAAAAGTATGATATATGAACAATATTTTACAACAGCAACCCTGCAGTAGTGGCAAAAATATCATTGCTGTTGTAAATCGAACATAATGTTAACATACGTTCAAGTAATAACTGTTTTCCTAAATGCATGCTTTCTTGTGATTCTAGCTGTGCAATAGTGCTTCCCTGCTGCTAATAGTGCTTCTATACAGCATGTGTATAAACATTACAGTTGTTTAACTTCAAAACTAACTTAAACATTTTGCATCAATGGAAACCACAGTGATTTGAATGCTTCGAAGAGAAGCGTTCTTTATTAAAAAGCAAGTTATTTTAATGTTTTATTAATTTTTCGAAAAAATAAGGCTGAGTTTCCACCACCATCCCTGGCATTAAGATATTGTAACCATACAAATAACATAAACTAAGAAATTATACAGTTTAATTTGGTTGACCCGTTTGGCTACTAGGGTTTTGGGAATAAACTTTCTTTTAAAAAATTCACACATTTTTAGTGGCAGCCATTTTGTTTCAATTGGCGAAAGAAAATTTGAAATATCCTAAAACCAACGATGTATAATACTTGACAAAAACAAAATTTTACGTACAATTCTGTAGAAAGTTTTTCAATGGACAACACAAAATTAGCATTTTAAAGGAAAATATAAACGTTAAGTTAGACTGGAGTTTGTTTAAAGTCAGATTTCGTTGTGTCCAATTAATGAAATGAAAAAATATATATAAATAAAGTTAGTTTAAAGTTTTTTCAATCAGTGCACCAGTGAAATACAAAGTAGACATTCTGAATGCTTGTCATTTCGCTTCAGATGAATGTATGTCCACGGAAGTTTGACATTGCTTGAAACCTACATACAAAAAAAAAAATTTCATTGTAATGAGTTAAGCCGAATTCCCGTAAAAATCGGACAAATTGTGCAAAACAGATCTTTATGCTCTATAATAAAGACTAAACTAATAAAGACTAAAGAATTAAACCACTTAAAAGATTAATAAAAAACGCCTTATTGTACATATACACTATGAGAGAAGCCACAATTAAAAATTTTAACTTTGTATGCCTTGTCGGTACAATCAGTCAGGCTGTGACTGAGTGTCTTTGTCCTCTCTCTCTCTCTCTCTCTCTCTCTCTCTCTCTCTCTCTCTCTAAACACCGCCCCCCACCCCACCCACACATATATATACACGAGTATATATAGGCTATACACGAGGATTTTAATTTTTTTAACAAAATATTTATTTATTCTTCTACATTGATGTTGTCGCCTTCAAAATAATCCCCATTGGAGATTATGCACTAGTGCCAGCGCTTCTTCCAATCCTCGAAAGACTTCTCAAACTCGATCTTTGAAATAGCATTTAGTTCTTTCAGCGATGCGCTTTTAATGCCATCTACGGCTGTAAAACGACGGCCCTTTAAGGTTCTCTTTATTTTTGAAAATAAAAAAAAGTTACACGGAGCCATGTCTGGCGAATATGCAGGCTGGGACATCGTTACAGTACTGTTTTTGGCCAAAAATTCACGAACAAGCGATAAAGTGTGCGCTGGTGCATTATCGTGGTGCAAAAGCCATCCACAGATCCAGGAATTTTTTTCGGATTGCTTCACGCAAACGGCGTTGAACTTGTAGGTAGTACTCCTTATTGACCGTTTCACCTGGTGGCAGGAATTCATGATGCACTATGCCATTAATATCGAAGAATTCCTTCAGTGAGCATAACCTTCACGTTCGACCTAATTTGTCGAGCCTTTTTCGGTCTTGGCGAGCCAGAATGCCTCCACTGGGATGATTGAGCCTAAGTTTCGAAGTCATATACTTAAACCCATGTTTCGTCACCTGTTATAATACGTTTCAGTAATTCTGCATCGTCGTTGACTTCATTTAGTGACTCCTGAGCAACTTCCATTCGCCGCTGTTTTTGTTCAAAATTCAACAATTTTGGAACTAATTTTGCTGCCATGCGTTTCATACAAAAAACATTGGAAATAATGTATGACATGATCCACTCGATATGCCAACATCATCAGCGACCTCTCTAATTGTAATTCGGCTATTGTTCATAACCATTTCTTTTACTTTTTCCACGTTTTCATCGGTTGATGATGTGCTAGGGCGTCCAGGGCGTTCGTCATCTTCAACATCTTCACGGCCTTCTTGGAAACACTTACATCACTCGTAAACTCTTGCTTTACTCATATCAGACTCACCATAGGAATTAATTAACATTTCATACACTTTGTTACATTTTATTCCATTTTTTACGCAAAGTTTGAATCAAATTCTTTGATCCATTTTTTTTAACAAACGAAAATCGCCGATATCATAAAAACACGTCTAACCTTAGTGGCTGTCACAGACAAAGTCAACAATGAAAACAGCTGAAAGTTATATCATACTTCAAGGGTATGTATACCAATAAAATTTAAAAAAGTTTGACAATCGGACTCTCCAAGACCGCGAAATTTAAAAATTCTCGTTACTTTCTGATCACACCGTGTACAAACTTTCTTGCGTCTCTTACATATATTTTAAAAAGTAATGAATAATTATTATGATTATCATTATTACTATTACTATTATTATAAATATTTTAGTATATTTTTATTTTTTGTTTTCTTGTACCTTTTTTTAAGGACTACCTACAGCCCTGTCGTATTTTGTTCTTTAAATATTACAGTCGTTTAATACGTTTTATTCAAAATACCTTTAATTTTTTTCGTAGTTTTATTAACTGTTGTTTATTTCTTAAACTCCTATCTATTTTTAATGTTCTTTTGATCGGTTCTTGATCCGCACCTTTATCTGCTTTCTTATCTTTTACACACGCACATTCTTACACGCACGTAGGTTTAAGTATTTTCAACAGCACAAGAATGGACCCAAGGGACTTTGATCTACGGAGCAGTAAACTCTGTATAAATAAATCTCTATTAAGTGGGAACGTAAAGGCTTTCTCCTGCACGCAAATTAACAATCAATGAGTCCAACGATTGTTCCCTCTAAAGTACAGCACCGCTTCTTAAATTAACTTTTATGGCCTGAACAGTATATCTTTTTCCTGTTAAAGGTAGTTAACAACAGCTAAGAATTTATTACCAGCACGTCTACCTTTGTTTGAACCGAATAGAAGTCTTACAATACCAAATGTTTAGAACTTATGTCAGGGTACACGAACAATGTATTTGTAAAATTTCGAACATCTTATACAATGAATGAGTAAAATACAATAATACTCGATATTTGAACCACACACTTCGAAAATGAAGGGCGAATATTATAACATTACTAGCATGTAGCAAATTAGCTTGGCAGATGGAAAGTTTAAAAACAAAAAAAATTCAGTTACAAAGCAACAAAAGAGCGGCAGAATATAATAAAACTTAACTTTAAAGGACAAAAATAATATAGGTTTTGCAATCCCATTTTATCTAGTTTAGGTGGTCCAGAATATGACAGTATATAGCAAGATAAGATTATATACTAGAGGAAGGGAAAATTCAACCCCAGGCACTGTGATCGATTGACCTATTGTGCAACTTAACCTCTTAAAGTACCTAGTTCAGCAGATTGGTGTCCCTAATAAGTTCCAGCAACCCACTAACTAGCTCACTCTGCTGAAGATTTCTAGGGTCTTGAAAACCAAAAACCCCTAGCCTCCTACTAGCAAGAGCCTCACGATCATAAATTATATGACCTGCAATTTCTTCCTCTTTCCTGCACAGTCTGCACACGGTTTCTCCGTGGTACCTATCATGTTAATGTGCACCCTCAGACCACAGTGACCTGTTATGAGCCTCATGATTATCCTGAGTTATGCTCTGCCCAGGAGATCTGCTGCCCCTTTGATTCCTCCAAAAGGAATTTTGTTTATGAGACGTTTACTAAGAAAATGTCCATGAAGGTTGTCCAATCTTACTTGGTGTTGACTTGTAATCCACCCACAGATAGCGGACCTGGCCAACAATAAAGAAATCCCTAAAGCCGGCTCAGGTCCGATAAACTCAGATCCAGATCCAAGTCCAACCAGTCGGTCTACCTCTTCATTACCCTCAACTCCCCTATGCCCCGGAACCCAGTGAAGAGTTACCTGGTTATCCCGGGACAGAACATCAAGGTTCTTCCGACACTCCCAGACCAGCTTGGATTGTATTATAAGACCCGCAAGTGCTTTTATTGCTGCCTGACTATCGGTATGAATATGAATACGTGCCTTCTTGATGCCCCGATCCAAGTTCTCCCGAACAGAGTCATTGATGGACATCACGTCAGCCTGAAATACTGATGTAGGCTGTCCCAGGGTAATAACTTTCTTTAACCCCGGTCTCAGACATTGACAGTCACATACAATTACAATAAAAATATAACCTTCCGTTAACTTTAACTTAAAAGGAAAACAATTTAATTTCTTAAACATGTTGAAGTGTTATTGGTCTAGAGCTTACTTAACGCTTCTCGTCTTGGTTTAAGGAAGTTTAAATAAAGAGAGGATGGCGTATAAAATAGTAAACTAGTGTTATCGAAGGTGCTTTCTTTTCGGTGTTTGTACAAGCTATCCTCGCCGCTTTACCACAAGTTGGTTTTTCTCTTAGAACAGTTGATTCGTAGTTATATCAGAGCAGCTATACCGAGCATAACCGAGCAAACACTTTTTTGAAGTGAAAACGTCTTTAGTGACGTTGTGCACTTTTTTTGGATGGGCAAAAAACACTGAACTCGCGTTAGATTTTATAGCGACAATAACTTGCTTATTAACTTGAGAATTATATTATTAATTATATATTCTGTTATAATAAATAAAATATTTAATTTGAATAACCCTTAATAATTATTACATATTAAATAAGCGTTGATGCCCAAAATTGAAAAGGCGGTTTATTATATTTTGTGTGTGTGTGTGTGTGTGTGTGTGTGTGTGTGTGTGTGCGCGCGCGCGTGCTGTGTTTTAGCCCTTTCATTTCCGCATTTTCCGTCAGTTTCGATTCAAACGTTCGCACAAACATCGACATTGACAACGGTGTAAAATGTTCTTTGTTCCAAGTGTTAAAAAAATTATAATTTCTTAATTGATGTTACTTAAATGTAAACTGAATTTTACAGTTACTTGAAAATCATATTTTACAATCGTAATCAGCGTTAAAATCTTTGTAAAATAACGTTTTTAAATTAATCACATTCAATGTAGAAAATTAAAAAAATATCTTTATATTGTTTTCATCAGATGGCATCTAACATGGGAACATACTTAAGTGTATTACTGTACAATAACATACAGTGCATTTTATTCTGTATTAGTTGTATTATGAAAGTATTTGTAACAATATGCTAGTATAAATGAGTTTGTTCCCCTTCTAGCTATCAGTCCTACCTTTTTTCTGTTCCAATCACAATACAGTCTTACATACGGTGAAATCCTTTCACTAACTAATTTACTTCCTATGAAGTAGAACGTTGATACTGTGCAGTGTCTAACAGAATAAAACCATTATAACTTTGTAAGTGCACAGTTATATTTAGCGAAGATAATTAAGTTTGTAAGGAAATGTGACACTGTTACATTAATGGACGCTGGTTTTACACGCGGCACTTTGTGGTGTGACACTGATATAAAAAACATAAATGACCACACCCTAATAGCGATAGAAATATGAGAATAATCTAAAACGGAAAATACCACAAAAGTATAAGGTTTTATAGTATTTTTCAAAAAAAAAAAAAATGATACAGTAATGGTAAAGTTTTGTCCAACTGGCTGTCTGTCGGTAACGCACGTTCTATACTCGTAAACTATGTGGCTGATCATTACAAAATTTGGCGAAAATGGTTTTCGTATCGGTCAACTTTGGAAAAATATTTTTTTTAAGAGGTGAAATATATTTATGTGTAAAATCTCGATTATTAGTTCTTAAAAATATTTTGTGTGCAATAATTTATAAAAAAGTGATCTTATTCTGAACATATAGTTTCAGAACAGAAAGCGTTTATTTGTTTATTTATTCTTCTCTTTATTTGTTTCACCCAACTTTGGGGTACACCAAATCAATCACTTTTTAATGTTCTGTGCCTTCCTCGTAGCCCAGTATTGCTTCATTCGTTCTGATCTTGCTTTTCTCTCTTCGTCAGAGATTTGGATCGTTCGCTTGGATTTGACTTTGCCTTGGAACCGTTGTTTTTTGTCATTGGTTATTGTTTTGGCTGTTCTGTCCATGAGCATAGTGTCAGTGATTTGTAGTTCTGTTATGTCTTTCTCTGTTTCTCTAAACCAAAGTGGACAGACAGTAAAAATAGTTTTATTTTTTCTTCTTTCATCCGGATCACCCACTTTGGAGTACGCCAAATCAATTACTTTGATGTGCGTTAGCTGCCCTCCGCTGTATCCAATACTGCTTCATTCTATCCGAGGCTGCCTTCCTTCTTTCATCCGAGACTGCCCCGCCCCTTTTAGATGTCGGTTTTTCTTGGAACCTTAGGTTTTCATTATGTAAAAGTTTTCGCAGTTTAAGTACATCGTCAATCATCTCATCTGATATCGCCAGCTCAGTTAAGTCTTCCTGGACCCGCCTTTAATTTTTTATTTTTATTATTTTTTTTTAAGGCGAAATGCACATTAAGACTATTATCGCCTAACTAAATGTAGAGTGTTAAAGTCGTAAGTGTAGTGTTGTAAGTGTAAGTGTGAGTTAGACTCGGGTACCGCGAGGGACGTTTAAATCCTCTCAATAGGTGCAGCTACTCTGCACCCCCTGCAGAAAGCGTTTATACAGAGACATTAGGCACCTTCAAAAGTCCAGGTTTTTCTGTGCTTCTGCATTTAATTTCTTTTGGTTTTTAGAGAAATATCGAAAAATACATAAGCCTTGTTTCGATTTACACAAGTAAAAATCGAGATTTTTTAATGTTTAACATATTTTTGTATGTATGAGCATCAACAAACAAATTAGACGCTAAAAGCGGTACATTGAACTGATACTTTTCTTGTTAATATAGTATGAATACTTTTATATTTTAAAAAAGGCGTCCGAAGACTTTGCAATCATTAATTTGATCATTTTATAATAGTAGTGTATCGATAGTGTGGGGAAGCTAAGATATTGCTCGGAAAATATAGGTGTGTTAGTTAAGTAACTTTTTAATGAAACATATATCGCTAAAGAAATGTAGAAGGTCATAAAATAGTGCCCATTATGTGTACAGAACTGAAAGTACTACGTGTTGATTTTATTAACTAACACGTACACACGTAAAAATATTCCCATGTGTTTCTGTGAACAAAATTTTGATCACTTATTGAAAATAACCTATAGGCCTATTTTACCCACCCTACTTAAAAATAGTTTTACCCCGCAGGGGGGTGCAGACTAGCTGCACCTATTGAGAGGAGACCCTTGCGGTACCCGAGACTAACACACACTTACACTTACAACACTACACTTGCGACTTTAACACACTACACTCACACTTACATTTAGGAAGGCGATAATAGCCTTAATATGCTTTTCGCCTTAAAATAAATAAATAAATAAAAGTGTTTTTTTTGTATCAACGTCAATTACTTTAAATAAGTTTAGTACTACTTAGCTTTTACTCGCTCAAATAATAGTAATAAATATCAACGAAGTCCGTCTTAGCAGATAACGAACTGTTTATCAATGTAGACAATCTAAAAAACATATTGCTTTAAATTTGGTAAAAATAGTTGTGTTTTATTTTGATCATTACAGAAGGTCAGGATTTTTTTAAAACTTGTTGAATTTGGTTTGCCAACTGCTCAAACAACCAGCGTTTTAAGTTAGTTAGTTGGATCCTGAAGAATTAATTTGATAGTGGAATGAATACATATTTAATTCTTGTATAAATTGCATTGTATGAAGTTTGCCCCCAAAATTTTGTTCCAGTAATTTTGAAAATCTTCTATTTGTTAGTCATTCTAAATTTAAAATAACCCTTATCTGATTTCGTTTGCAAATAACAGTTACAATAAAAATACTGTTAGCAGATTTACATTTAAAAGCAACTTACTGGAGCAGACGCCGTAGTATGACCGTTGCTCGATGCTATGAACTATCCGTACTTCCTGACTTTCAAAACGTGATATCTACAATTTTTCATGGAGTAAAATCGTTCCCCGCAGGGGCTGCAGACTAGTTGCACCTATTGAGAGGATTTAGACATACCTCGCGGTACCTGAGTCTAACACACACTTATACTTACAACACTACACTTGGGACTTTAACACTTTACACTCACACTTACATTTAGGGAGACGATAATAGCCTCAATGTGTTTTTCGCCTTAAAATAAAAAAAATAAAAAAATCGTTCAAAAATCATAAATTAAAATCTTTCTTTCCTGAAAGTTATTTCGCTTTTATATTCAAAGGATGATTGCGATTGTTATTTCGAATTTCAAAAGAGTTTTTAAAAGATTATAAATTCAAACGCGGTCAGTGATTTTCCATTTTTTAAATATCGATACGTTAACAGAAAAGGTGCGCGTTGCAATTCTTGTTTATGAATATAAAATATTTTAATTTCTACAAAAAAGTTAAAAAAACATTTTATTTACTACGTAAGCTAAACAGATTCTCAGCCCAGGAACACCGATAATTTCGTGTATCTGTGTCAACCATAGATAAACTACTGACCGACATATTTCGGCTCTTTATTCATATCGATTCAGCTGAAAATTGTTCTTGATCGGCGAAACTAAACTTTCCAGATACAATGCAAATTATGTTTGTAACAGTAGTCGCAACAATGGGTCCGATTGTTATGCCAGTCTTTGCCATCGACAATCAATGTAGTGTAACGCCTGAAGTGGCTAATAGGAGCGCTAGCGTCGCCTGTAAGCATGCCAAGATATTGTTCCTTAGTACGCGAATGTCCGTTGGTGGTGAATGTTGTGTTGTTTGAATTTAAGCGCTGTAACTCCATGCGGCTGTTTTATCGCGTATTATTCTTTGTTTTCTTCTAATTATTAATTTTGTATTCGGTGTTCTCCGGTCCGTCTTTTATTTATTTCGATTATTCTTCTGTCTTTTCGCCAGGATGAAACTCATACATGTGTTCTGGTCACCTGTAACAATTTTAGGATGTATTTTAACATTTTCAAACAGTAAGTAGAAAAACTATTTCTTACAAATTTCATAGAGTGTAATTTTTAGAAAATCACGTTATAATTTGTTTTTAAAATTGTAATTGTGTAATACTATATAATGCTTCTTGATTCTTACTTTTTAAAACGTAATTCAGTACAGTTTTTTCAGAAGATATTTAAAACTTAGATTCATATTAATTTTTTTTTATTAATAATTCAAAATATCCGACATTGTGAAGAAATTATAAGAAATTTTGTTAAAAAAAACAATACAGTATAGCTTTCTATATTGAAAGATTACTTTTTATTTATGTTATGCTTGTAAACGTTTTGTTCTTTTTTCTTAAATAACTTTCCAAGCTGCAAACGTTTTTTAGGTTTTTGCCTCTAGGCCTAGCAATGTTAGGCCTAATAACTTACATATATAAATAAATAATTAAAAAAATGTTTTAATTTGTGAGTGGTATTTAGGTTAAAAATCTTCTTATATATAATTAATAAAATTGAAAAAACATAAGTTAAATGCATTAGGAAATACAAAATTCAATCAATATTTTGAATTAAAACGATCCCTAATTTTAATTATAAAAATCCATTATTCGGTTAAAACACTTAACCTAAAAGCTACTAATTATATAATTTCAATTCAGTTAAAACTACATTTGAAAATTTAACTCTTATATTAATCAGAATAATTGAATTACACTATAGCCTATTTATTGTAATTATAAACAACAAAAACATTTGAACGTGGGCGGATCAATTTTCTCACAGTAAAGGGTAGAATCATTTATTTCTGCCCTTTTGATGTGATAATATGCGAACTTTAGGGTGTAATTTTTACCAGTTTGTTTATTTATTTAAATAATTGTTTACCGTTTAGTTTCGCTTTAAAAACGTACAAAATTAGTTTGTAAGTAATGTCGTTTGTTCGGAGAAGGAAGTACAAATATTTTACCCAAGGTATTGGGGGGGGGGGAGATTCTAGTATGCTAACCCAATATGTAACCTGACAACGTTGAAATAACTTATCTCTACAAGGATTTGTTTTGTTTTTTATTGTCTATAAATGTTTAAACTTTGCAAAGAATATTATTGTTAGTTATTTTAACATATTTAATATTTGTTTATTTTTTACAGAAGTTACACTGTTCAAACTTCAACTAATAAAGTTAAAATGTACAAATAAGTAAACAATAATTAATTTTTGTTATTACCTTTGGTATGTCTGACGTACTAGACAAAAATAAAAGTTTAAACTGAAAAAAACTTTATATTTTGCCGTACGTAGACTTAAGATTACAAAAAAAAAAAAAAAAAAATAGCCTAAATATATTTTACAATTTTTCTGCCATTTAAAAAAAAAGTTGGTTAAGTCTATAAATACACAAAGCCCTTAAGCACATACACACAAAATAATAGGTATTTTATTACAAATATGCTACATTTTAATGAAAAAATTAGGCTATGTAAAAAAGTAGAATTTCATATTAACCAAAAATTGGTTCTGTAGTTTTACATATAGGATGTTGGTTCTGATTTGCAGTACAATATAGTTCACGGTACGTTTGAAATTTGCTTCCGCCATATTGGATCCGCCATCTTTAATCCAACATATTTTTAACTCAAACAATGCGAAATTAATGACGTACAATAATATTTCTATTGTAATATTTGATTGTTAGAATACATACGTATTTGTTATGGAAAACAGTCGTTATGTATAGGCTATTACTTTAACCAGTTAACTGCTGTGTTAATTTTTAGGTTATTCGCGATGCAAAACCAAATCAGCTGTTCTAAACGTTATTCAGTTATCCTCTGACAAGTAAAACCATAAATCGTTTTAATTTTAAAAAATTGTTTAGTCAAATTTTGATTAAATCTTTGGTGGTATTTGAAGATTTAAAACACATCTATTTTTTTTTGTGTTTAACGTCCGATTATTGTGCACACTTGCATGCAGACGATGGGATGATTTATAGCGTATGAAAATGCCAAGCCCTGGCCGGGAATAGAACCCGGGTCCTCGAGGTGAAAGCCCACGCTATCAACTAGGCCACCGAGGCGGCCAAGGAGTAACATATCTAAATAGGAGTGGGGGGGTTTGATCATTTATATATCCATCAAATTGTATTTCCTTTACTATCAGTACCCTTTTTGGATGCTTCATATAGAAATACTGTAAAATAAATGACGTTGAACACCGAAATTTGTGCAAAATAGTTGCTATAGTTTATCATCTTTCCGTGGTATACCAGTTCTACTAATGGAAGCAAGGATCAAAAGTAATTAGTAAAAAAAAAATACGTTAGTAAATAGACTCGAACCTACTTCCACGTTTGAGTAATAACGCTTTCGTATCTGAGAACTAGTCAATTATAATCGCAGTTATTTCGAAACATTAATAGAAAACAACCTGTATCGTACAAGACCATCATAAAAACATTTTTACAAGTATATTGGGTAATTAAACTTAAATTCATTACAATTTTATGAGTTAGTTTGTTATCTACGATGAAAGCTGGAACATGAACAAATGAAAATAATGGTAAAAGTACATATATCTTAGGCACTGAGTTAAAGTGCCTGAGCAATGTGTAGAGCGGTAAGGCTGTATTTTGACTCAAGACTGGATCAGCTGATTTCCATGTCGTCTGCACTACCGTGGCGTGGACTAGACAAGGCTAGTAATTTAGAACGTATCACACGGACTGTACTGCTTGTAGCTATTAATTAGAATTCTTTTTTTTAAACTTATTTGATGCCCATTCAACTTTCTTTTACCTCACACTCCAAGATCGAGAGGCTTAAAAAAACCTTTTAAAGTTGTTGATTTGTATTTCAAAACACGCTTTTGCTAAGGTCCGTAGGTACAAAAATATTTTAAAAAACAAAAAATCCTCAATAATCGTTTTTTTCTCGATTCGAACGAGGTTCGGTTGTGATCTTCTACTGGTAACATGTCGAAATTAGAGAATGGGAGGGATATGTTGACTAGAACTTTTCCAAAAGTTCTGGCTAATCTATGTAAACACTTTATGTATAAAACCAAAATATAGTTTAGTAAAAGTCACTCCTACTTGTAAGTAATACCCAACATTAGATAAATAAAATGAAAATATATTTTACCCTTAACATATGTTTACCTTTACCATTATAATCCCTGTATTTTTTCTGGATTCGGGCCGATGCAAAGGCTAATTTTTGCAAAATATCATAACGACTGATCACATCATTCACCAGTTCCAATGAAGTTAAATGCATGAACAGCAATAATGATAACGTAATATAATGATCAAAGGTGATTTTCACGAAACAATGCCTGCTTAATGTATTTTACACGTAACAGGTTAGAGGTAAAAGCATGTATGTCCGTCAAGGTAAAAGGTATTGTGAATAGTCATCATTTAAAACAAAAATACTTTAATCACTTCACTGCTTAACGTTTCCTAATGTTACTTGGAAAATATCTACGCTCTCTTGCAGATCAAGAAGCGTCTCGCTGACGTGATAGAAGCGAATTTCCAAAATAAAAACCTTATGCTAACGTTTTGTTGAAATTCTGATTTCACAAGCATAATCTTCATTGGACTGCGCATATATTGCCGTTTAAACTTTCAAATCGCCCTGAAAATACGAAACTGAACCCTGACAGTTGTCAAATTAAATTACTTAATTACAGTAAATGCTAATTTATGCAGTTTTGCACGCTGTACGATGGAGAAATCAGATTATCAAAAACGTTTCGGACAAAAAACGTGATAATTTAAAAAAAAATGAAATTATCCTCATTTTGAAACTGATGAGCGAATTTTGCTGTTTAACGAACCAAAATAGTGAACGTATTCACACAGGGATCTTTTAATTTTTAAAAATCTCTTAAAAGTGATCTAGAGATCTGGATTTGCAGTGGGTATTGGTCTTAACATGATGGTCCATCCAACTGATCTTATTCAAGTGGATCTTCCCAAATAAGAAATATTAATGTGGAATGTATCTGCTGTGAACCATCGACAGCTGACTGAGAATAACAGCTTTTGCTTCTTTATATTATTTTGAGGTTATATGTACAATTAAATACCATATTCTTTGAGACGATAGCCTAATATTATTACTACCCATTATATTAATAGATTTTCTTGTAGTATTTCCATATTTTAAAATCGCAAAGAATCTTCAAAACATCAACATTAAAACTCTAAAAGTGATTTATTTCACTTGATATTTAAATGAGCCAAAGAATGAGTCATGCGTTATTATAATGAGAGAGCACAGTACTCCTCAATACAATTCATGTGTCGTGTTTTATCTATGTTAAGTATGTGCTTTGGGAACAGTGATTGCAAGAATATTGTTACTGATGCTGTAAACTATAACATTGCAAGCTGTTTATGGAAGGAATACTTCAGCGGGTGGGGGGCGAGGTTCCTTCGAGAATTTGCAATTGTCAGCGTTGAAAAGAATTTCACTACAGGCATTTTTAATTTTGATTACAACGTTTTAGACAAATACCATTGTCAGCTTACAATATTTAAAGGATTGTAAAGGGTAGTTGCACAATAGGTCAGTTGATCGCAGTGTCAGGGGTTGAATTATCCCTTTCTCTAGAATTAAAGGGTATAGTCAAGGAGTAAATCTAATTGAAAAAAGTTACAAAACTGCTGGCATATTGTCTGTTGTTATAAACAAGGCATGTAGAGCAACAGTTTGGATAAAAGCTTGGGGAATAAGTAGGTTGAGGACAAACACGATTTGGGGGTTTGGTGGCCAACGTGACGCCAGGGGGCATCTTGTGCTCCTGGGAAATGTTTAAGTCTGGCGGTGCTTAGCAACAACGTAAAGGCAGTTTGAAGCGAGTAGTCATTCTTAACATTAATCATGTGTAGAGCTGGTTGTGATGTTGGATTTTTCTCATTGCTTTTATAAATTTATATTGGTATTTATAGTAAAAGATTAGTTGTTCTATATTAGTTCGTAACGATCAGCTGATAGGCTATAATACGTTTTAGGTTGTTAAAAACCAGCTATGTTATAGTAAAAGATCATTTGATTCATATTATTTCGTATCGATCAGCTGAGTTCATTGAACAGCTGATGGCTATACCCTAATGAGTTGTAGGTTATGTTGTTAAAAACTAGATATGTTATAATAAAAGATCAGTTGTGTTATATTAATTCGTAACGATCACCTGATTTCATTGAACAGCTGATAGGCTATAATAAATTTTAGGTTATGTTGTTAAAAACTAGTTATAGTAAAAGATCAATTTTGTTATATTAACTAGTGACGATCAGCTGATTTCATCGAACAGCTGATAGGATACAATATGTTTTAGGTTATGTTGTTAAAAACTATGTTAATTTGTTGTGTTTTCGAACAAATTATCATAATTAAAATTAAAAGGAAGAGGATTTTTATTTTTCGTTCAATAACAAAAATTATTTGTTGACTACATTCTTTCCCTTTTCTTTGAGTATCTTCGGAGAAAAGTTTCGATTAAGATTAGTAGAAATTTTTTCGAAAAACCTTTACAATCTGGGTCAGTTAATAGGTATCATCAAGTGTAAAAGTTACGAAAAGGGCATTTCAAAATGTTTGTTTGCACTAAAATAGATTCGAACCACCGACTGATCGATTCTCTAATGAACCCCAATTAGAAAAGTTCCAAATCCTAACACAACACACATAATTGATCGTTTTAACGGTCAACAAATTTAACTGAAATGAAAGCCTTTAAATATTTAATCAACACTCACTGGTTTGCGTATCGTGGTCTTCAAATTTTACGTGGTCAAATAGCACGCACAAAATTCACAAATCAAATAAGGTTTAAAAATAAAAAAAAGTTATTAGCCAGTCTATGATTGGAAATAAACTAAGTGTTAAAACAAACAATAAAGCAATCCCTGATTTTTGTTGAACATTGTTCTAGTTTTTGTAGATAACGAACCAGGATTTTCTGAGAAATAGAGGCCATACGTTTTGTTAAAGTGTATGCGCGCGAGCGTGCGAGTGTGTGTGTGTGTGTGTGTGTGTGCAGGTGTTTAATACTCTCATTTTGCAATGTGTTCGATTTCATTTGAACTTCGTACCAAAATCGATTTTGGTAATAACTTGTACAAGCTTAGGAATTTTGTAGGATTGTCCTACGAAATCCTATCTACGTTTCAAAATGGCGGCTGATTGGAAATCCTATCTACGTTTCAAAATGGCGGCTGTTTGGACTCTTTACAAATTTACAAGGTTCTGGTCACTAAATTTCTCTTAGAAAAGATATAAAAATTAAATTTGTCAATAGTCGGATTAATTCTGTTAATTTTTGTACTTCCATTTGTAATTGTAAAGTATAATTGTTGTGTACATATTTTAAAATGCTGATTATAACGGTGTGATTCAAAAAAACGGTAAAACCTTCCATAAAGTCAGCGATACAACTGGGTACTACAATAATTTTAATTTACTTAATGTTGCCGCCTCGGTGGCCTAGTTGATAGCGTACTGAGCTTTCACCCCGAAGACTCGGGTTCGATTCCCGGTCAGGGATTGTCATTTTCATACGCTATAAATCATCCCATCGTCTGCATTAGCCCAAGTGTGCACAATAGTCGGACGTTAAACAAAAAAAAAAAAAACAAACAAAAAAAACTTAATGTTTTTGCAAATATTTTCTAACCTTTTTTTAAACATGTTTTGTATTTCTTGATCCAAACATGAATGTAGAAGAAAATGGAAAATTAAAATTGCTTAAATATCCGTAGCAGGTAGGTGAACATAAAGTTCAGAGAAACACCAAAGTACATTTTAGTATTGCTAACAGTATCCAACTATTACAGTACAAAAATAACAAGCACTATTATCCCTAATCTTGAAGAAGAAGTACTTGGTTACATTTCTACAAATAAATTATACAAATGGGGCACTCAAGAGAACAATAATAACCAGAAGGTTTATATACAACGTAACGGAAGTCCTTTACCTATTACGTGACTGAACTGCCATTACAAAGCGTCCATTGGCCATTACACACTGTTCAAATACAAAGTAAGGATTACCATCGCCGGGTAAATCATGATTTAAGGGCAGATGTTGTCTATGACTGGGATTATTTTTGAATTGCCTACTTAACTTAGAGGAAAATTGGATTTTGTAAAATTCACCGTTATAGCAAATTGAGTTCCAATATGTTCATTTTAAACGGATTTGTTGAATTATGATCCTCTTCGCTTATTTTATAGATCATGATTAAATGCCTCAATAACACGTATCAGATAAATGGTTTTATATGACTAGTATAAATTTAATGTAATAGTGGCAGGAATGGCATGATCAAAAGTATTTTTTCTAACTATATTTTAAGTTCATATTTCACCTTATTAATTAAAATGAACATATATTGGCATTTTGAATAATAAAATTACAAAAATGGACCTTTACCGCCATTAAATTCAATTTCTTTATGGCTTATGATATGCAAATTTTTAAAAAAACGCTAATTTTTGCATTTTTTAAAACTGCTTACGATAATAAAATTTAATACGAAAAATAAAGGATTTTAAAAAATTTTGAAATGGCCGCCATTTTGAAACTGTTAACGGATTTTGTACTTACATATAAACACTTTTGTATACAAAGCTCGTGAATATATTTGGATACTTACATGCGCAAGCTAAAGATAACAATATTTGTCATCGTAGAGATAAAATTTCAAGAGTATATGTGTTATAAATATGGCTGCTATATATGATTTTGCAAACTAATAAGTTTTGTTACATTTTAAAAATAATATGCCTCAAACCATTTAGCAATATAAAGAACTCACCATTCGTCAGAGGCAGCTAACCAATGAGCAGCTGATGGGCTTAACAATCCCACCGTACCTCTAATTCATACTACTCTCGCCTACTCAAGAAACACACACACACACACACACACACACACACACTACTGTACATAGCTTAGCTAATTCCAAAGTGTAAAGCAACCCGGCCTCATGGAGAGAGTGACGCCTTGGAGAGAACTGGCGACTTCCCAGTGTATCTTACCTTACCCATCCCTGCAGAGCTCTGTGTGGGCGGATCTCATATCCTTAGCTAACAGCGTGTGTTCACATAAGTAATAATGTAAGATAGAAAGAGCGAATATTACCGCACAAAAAAAGTTTGCCCGAATGGAGCAGAAGCTAAGTAATATAGGTCGTGAAAGAAAAATTGAAAGGGAATTAGCTAAGCAAGCATCTGCAAGCACCCTGGGAAGTCACCAATTAGAAGTGGGTAACCTTGAATCCCCTCTAAATCCTAGATTTTATAAAGAGACTAGGACTTGAGAAGATGTAACTGAGCATGACAGGAATATAAAAAGAGGGCACAATAGTTGCAACAGTAACGCTGAAAACTAATTCGTTCATTCAAGAACTCGCTGCACGTCAAGATGTTGAGAGAATTTACTTCGCGTTGTTGACCCCATTTCTGTCGTCACTCTGCAAGGAATAAATAATCCCTGTTTTATGTTTTAATACTGTGATTTTCGTAAACCATAAAGTGTGAATTGAAATCACACTTTTAGTGAGAACAAAATTTGCTAAGCTTTGGATTTTTCTGCTCAAGAATTTTTGTTTTGTAATTACAACTTAAAATTAACTATTTTACACCAAATTCAGAATGTTAAGAAGTCTGATAAATATGAATCAGCAAGAGAAAATAAGTAATAAGAAGGTTGTGAGGAAAATGAAAATTCTGATAATTACTTCAGAATCGATTCCTAAGGACAACAAGAGGAAAAACGATTAGCGCTAAGATGGAGTGGTGAATTAGTGGAGAAAGTAGGTGACGAATGAAGCATGCGTACAAGGAGAAGAGTACCGTGATCCGAAGTTATAAAAAGACTATTCAGACTTTAAGTTTAAAAAAATAAACATTTGTCTATTATGTATATTTGTTCTAATGTTTCTATTTTGTATTAAGGTTGGGACCACTGGAAGCCATTGTTTCGCACATTTATAACAACTCAATTTACCACAGAAAGGAGAGAATGTTTTTTAAAATAGTGTCAATAAAGCTTTATTGTTATTGTTTTACATTACTTTTCGGAACGTTGTTGTTGTTGTTTCCTATGGCTAGCCTGGACTCCAGTCCATCAGCCTCCTTGCCTCCCAATACAGCCGAGCGAAGCTCTTCTGTCGTCTTGAATCAGCAATCAATCCAGGGCATGTCAGCAGGTGTTCCTTGTTCATATTTGAGTTCGTCTCTTGGCACAGAGGGCACATTTCAGTGGAGTAGACTCCAATGTGCTTCAAGTAGGCGGCGAGGCAGTCATGACGGAACTGTGCCACTGACTGTCTCCTTGGTTTTTCCTTCAGTCCGTCCCATTCCTCGTCTATATTTTCCCAGCGTTTGCCTTTTGCTATGCTCTTCATTTTTTCTATCTGCTGTTTTTTCATTGTACTTTTGAGCATGGCTTTTGCCTTATTTGGATTGGGCAAATGTTTGTGTTGGGGTAGGAGTGAACCTTTTTTTGCCAGCTCATCCGCAGCCTCATTTTCTGGCACACCTACATGAGAACACTATATCCATTGGAACACTATATTTCTGCTCAATTTTTGAAGCGTTCGTAACATTTGATGTATTTTTTAAAGATTTTCGGAACGTTTCATGCACTAAATAATTTATTAACAAATTTCTATAAAAAATAAATATTAGTTAATCACAGAAAAATGACGACGAAGGGTCGACAAGGTAAAAACTTACAAAACACTAGTCTTGAACCCAAGATCTTGAGATGCGCAAGTTCGGAGAACGCAAGTTGCTTCAACTACCTTCACACAATAAACGTTATGTTTATTGTTTATTTTGTAATTAAAACGCTAATGTTTTAACAAAGCACCATTTTTCTCTCGTTTCGTAAGTACTATCTTAATTAAAATTATTTTTATAAATAATAAACCGACACAAGAAAATGTAACCGCGTGAAAATGTGAAAATGTAACCGCATAAAATCTTCACAGTTTTACAACAAAAAACGGTTTTCCAACTCTTTGTTTTCCTTTGAACATTTTACGCAAGATTAAGTGATGCAAATGTACAGAGATCGCGTGGCTAAGAAACTATTCATCACCCTGGGCCTACGGGGCACCGGGAGGGAAGGCCTTGCACTACAATAGCCGAGGAGATCGTATCGCCACCTAATTTCCTTCCACCACCCTGCGTCAGGTTTCCAAAGGATTTGTTCGACTGTAAATTTCGTATTCAAACAAGGTTCAACATTCGGTTGATTATATATCAACAGGTACGGTTGTAATGTTAACATCGGTAATGTAATACGTTATGCAGGTACTGTACGTTGTCAGCTGAGATAAAACAATAGACGCACGCAGCTGGCTCGCTAAGAAGGGAAGCGAATTTTCAAAAAATAAAAATATAACATTTTTATTGAATTACTATTTCTGAAAATCTCATTTTACCATTGCAATAAACGTTGGTGTCTGTTTAAATTATTATTTTTAATTTTAAAATGAAATAAAAATTACAAAAATGAATCCTGCCTGTAGGTTCATTTCCGTATGGTCACTATATTACCAAAATATCCGGTTTATGCGTCATAAACAAAATGGAAAATCGACCTATTTTCTCGAAACCATTTAGTCAGATTTTGCTGAAATTTTGTTTAGTCAGGTACGAAGATTTAAAATTCAAGTCACTAGTAAATTTTAATTAGAACATTTACTGTTCAGGAATAAATCGAAGAATACAAAAAATAAACCCTGACCGCCGTCGGGTTTTGCTCTATTTTTTTCGATTTAATCTTGAATCATAATTTTATAAATTTCAAATTTCATACACTTACTGATCGCATATAATCGATAATTGAGCTAAGCCTGACGAATCGATTTTGTGGAATTTTTTCTTCTTTGTCAGTAGATTCTTAAGGGCACGTCTATTTTTAAGGGCAGAGGAATGTATATTTTTCCTCTGTTAAATTTCCATTGTTCTCAAGGACAACTCAAGATAAACACCTGAAATTTTCACTTTACTTTGTTAGAACTCTTACCTATCAATTTATAACTTTTGTTAAAAGAAATATTTTATACTTTTTATTTTGTACATTTGTTTAAAAAAATGTCAAAAAAATCCAAATTATTATTTTTTTTTACTTAACGTAAAGCAATGGCAAGTTATAAAATTGTGTATATACAAGAAAAAATCAACTTTTAACGATCCTGAGAATTTATTTTCCACTCGCATTTTTCCACCCTTATATTTTTATTTCATTTGCATATAATAATGTCCAGATTCATTCACTAAAATCACTGATTTCATAAAGATTTTACATTAATATTTTTGTCATATTAAAAGTCTAAAATTTGTAATTATTTGCTATAATCAAATTTATTTTATAGTTTTGATGCTGATGTATTCATTCAGGTAGACTCTGTGCGTGGACTAGGATCGAAAATTGTAAAGCCTAAGTCAGCAATAGTTCTAAACGGAACTAATTTCACATAATCACCTTTTTTCTAACAGTTTTTCCAGTTTTTTAAATACTTTTAGATTTTCCAAAAACCGAAATCAACAGTCACGAACACAAACAGTATTGTCAAAAGTTAAAAAGCATTAAAACAACAGCTATAAGAAAATTGTAACAGCTATTACCAACATGCGAAACAGAAATTATTTCTGTCAACTTATTTCAGTACAATAACTTGTCCATAAACATATGTCAGTTTAAACTCTATATAAACATACTGTGTTATGTCATGTTGACAGAACTCTACAAAAACAGCTGCAGATTTTTTCCCATTCATCCGATTTGCATGAAATTTATTGTAAATTAATATCTATTAATTATAGAAATTTTAAAAAATCAAATTTTAAAAATATTTATTGTTTTAACAATTTTTTTATTCGACTTCCTTTAAACAGACTTTTTGGCCAAAATAAGTGAATACTTGTGTAGATAGTTTTACACCATTATACTTGCAAATCGTTTCCATCACGCTAGAATGCTATTTTTGGTTATAAGTATTAACCCAAGTCAGTTAATTAATCTTCAAAGTGCGAAGCGAACAAATTGTATCTAGTCCGGAAATCAGCGACACGTGCCTGGCCGCTAAACAGACAATTAAAAATATAAATTAAAAATATTAATTAATTACCTAAGGTTACCAAGTAACACGAACACAAATCACGTTGTCTAAATAAGCGCAATCACGTATTTCCTCTTCCTTTATCAAGAGATTAACGTTTCGGGGACTGTATCTGCAGATCTGAGCACGTCGCTGATTAATTATTCAGCGCGTATTTCACGTCCAACACAGCGCGTCTATTAATAGAAACGTACTTCGTTACACCGTTTCCTCTCACACTTTAAAATTTTCCTTTGTATATTTGCAAATATTTCGAATGATCAAAGAACTTTCCTTACACCATACTTGTTTGTTCTTTGAATCGTAATTCATGTTTGTGAAGTATATCCGTATTTCCTTTGTATTACGTAATGCATACAGAAATGCGGTGATTGTGACAAAAATGATATTTCAAATTTATATTCTTTTTCAAGTCCATTAAATAAAAAACGTTTATTGCTTTAAAAAACTATACTATTATGCCTCTAAAGTACTTTTATTAATAGGGAGTTTTAATTGTTATAATTATGTTTAATATTCAAATCAGTATAAAATATATTGCTTCGTAAAAACTAATTCTGATTTTTAAAGTTATGATATTTAACTTTCAGTATTTCTAACTTTGTGCATCTGCTATTTGGAAAGTAAATAGAGAATGGTCAAAACTTTCTTTTCATTCATTCAATAAACTCTACAGCTGGCGTAATCCATTAGACGGTTTTCGATTTCATCTCTAAATTCTTATCGGTGATCACTGCAGGTTCGATGTTATCAGCTGACTGACACGCCCTTATTGCAGTGCCACGCCTAAATTTATTATACTTGGCTTTATAGGTCTATATGATTGGACGCTCATTAAAGGTTTATTGAACTTCCTGCATTGTACTGTGAGTGTTTACGTAAAATTAAGTGGAATGTTAAAGAAAAACTAAATACTGCGACTTAAGGAGGATGTTATTTCTAAGCTTTTAAATAATTAACAAAAACTAAACAATGTTTATTTTTGTCTTTATGTAAGTAAGATGTATATTTCGTTTTAGTTCTAGTTTACGGAAGTAGCATCAGTTTAAAAATGACGGCCTTTTTAAATCCTTTTTCGTTTTTACTTTACATTTATTGCGCCAAAATGAGTTCTAATTTTGAAAAGATAGGTAAGGATTCGGTAAGGATAAGTGGCTACGAATGGGTTCTAACGCATGAGAAGAAAGAGGTGATGACGCCATAGCGTTAACTGGGAAGATGGTGTCGGAAGTGGTGTGATTGAAAGAGATTTGTGGGGCGAAGATTAGGGATCCTGGACGCAAGGAGCAACTTCATTGCCGTGTAATCTGTATAACAAAATGGCGCGCAGCTGTCAAACTGACGTGATGGTAGCGAACGTCCAACAATACGTTAAAAATATTATTTCACAGTAAAAAGCAAATTAGAATAACTTAACATTTTAAATTATCATAAAATAATGTATAGGTACTAAAACAGTCGTCAGATATACTTATATTTTTCATTGAAATTTTAACACAGAGTGTAAAAATGATGTGTACTCTTCATGAGGACTTCGGCGAGAACCATTGAGGCGACTTCATTAAGGAAGGCGAGAACCACCACGAGGTCGTCACAAACGATTTTGGCGAAACATTAAACCCATGTTTCTTCTAAAAACTGTTGTGACTAACCGATTTACAGTAGTTTTAAATAATATCTATTTCGAGAGAGAGAGAGAGAGAGAGAGAGAGAGAGAGAGAGAGAGAGAGAGAGAGAGAGAGAGAGAGAGAGAGAGAGAGAGAGAGAGAGAGAGAGAGAGAGAGAGATTTCGCAACACTTAAAAGTGGTCTAAATGTAAGGATCCACGTTCAAAGGTTTTAGGTTAGAGCCTTAACTTAATTGCCACAGTAACAGTTATTTCAATAGAATTTATCTAATTTAGGGGTGTTCTTAATCTTCATCAGAGGAAGAGAGAGAGAGAGAGAGAGAGAGAGAGAGAGAGAGAGAGAGAGAGAGAGAGAGAAAAGGATAGAAAGAAAGAGAGAGAGAGAAAGAGAATGTGAGAGAGAAAGAGAATGAGAGAGAGAAATAGAGAAATAGAGAGAAAGAGAGAGAGAGAGAGAGAGAGAGAGAGAGAGAGAGAGAGAGAGAGAGAAAGAGAGAGAGAGAGAGAGAGAGAGAGAGATTTCGCAACACTTAAAAGTGGTCTAAATGTAAGGATCCACGTTCAAAGGTTTTAGGTTAGAGCCTTAACTTAATTGCCACAGTAACAGTTATTTCAATAGAATTTATCTAATTTAGGGGTGTTCTTAATCTTCATCAGAGGAAGTGAGAGAGAGAGAGAGAGAGAGAGAGAGAGAGAGAGAGAGAAAAGGATAGAAAGAAAGAGAGAGAGAGAAAGAGAATGTGAGAGAGAAAGAGAATGAGAGAGAGAAATAGAGAAATAGAGAGAAAGAGAGAGAGAGAGAGAGAGAGAGAGAGAGAGAGAGAGCTTTTTGTGTATTTTAAGCCAAAAAGCACATTGAGGCTATTATCGTCTCCCTAAATGTAAGTGTGAGTGTAAAGTGTTAAAGTCGTAAGTGTAGTGTTGTAAGTGTAAGTGTAAGTGTGTGTTAGACTTGGGAGAGAGAGAGAGAGAGAGAGAGAGAGAGAGAGAGAGCTAATTTTCAAGAGAAATTAGCTCATTTCTATATTTTCGATTACCAATATCAAAATTCTAATTACCGCGTTATTACCCTAAAACAAAATATTTTTTTTTAATTTTAAAAAATTTCAAACCAAATTCGGAAAATGTTTTTTTAAATTATATTTTAAAAAGAAGATATTAATTTATTTTGTAAATGTTGCACCCCAATTTAAATCTACCAATGCGACGCTTCAGTCTGATTAGATATGAGATGGGCCAGAAACCAATTTATTTCCCGAGTCACACAGCGTTACACGACCTCGCTGTCTAGCAAGCTCACCGGTGCAGCTGCAGTGCATATTCTATCCAATAATTTAATTGAATGGGATTGAACAGACAACTAATTTCGTGATCGATAAAAGTTATTATTTTTTATACGACAGTTTTCTGGTTAAATTTATATAAATATAAGAGATTTAAGTTTACTTATTTATTTTGTAAATAACAGAGTTGCTAGTAACGGCTGACGTGATTAAAGTAAATTTCGAAAAAAATAGCTTTTTTGTGTTACATTAAAAAAAACCAAATTCATAATCATAATCAGCTTTAAAATCTGCTTATATTTCAATTTTTCGACCTCCTTCAAAACATAATAAATTTGGTAATCGATCTAAGATATTTTTTTGTAAGAGTCTAATTGTCAACTTTATACTAATACGTTAAATTTTAATTTCATTTTTTTAATTGCAGTTAAAAATCTAATTTAATATAACCGCGGAACACGGCTCTTTCGCTGACGTGATGGATGCAAATTTCCAACAATAAATTTTGTTCCAAATTTGAAAACGTAAATTTCACTGTGATAATCAGCTTTTAAATCTGCCTACGTTATCACTTTAAATTTTCGCCCCTCGGAACAGGATCTATAGCTCAGGATTATCCCTAATTTTGAGGTTATGGGATGGGATTTATCATGAACGTGGTGGCTTCAACAGCTGTTTCCAATAAAATTAGGTTAAGAAAAATCTGAATTGTTAATTACGTTTACTATTGTATTTAAATTTTGTTCAAATATATTTCGAAAATATGTACCCTAACAAATTTTACAAAAACCGATTTTCGAACAATCCTGTTATAGATTTCTTTACAAAAATAACTACATTAATTTAGTGTTCAGATGTAAATTTACATAATTTTTCCCGATGTATTCACGAACTGAAAATTTCATTTATTTCAAAAGTGGTATTCCGACTTGAGTTATTATTTACACACACACACACACACACACACACACACACACACACACACACACACACACACACACACACACACACACACATATATATATATATATATATATATATATATATATATATATATACACACATACTTCATACATAATCAAAATTTTAATATTTTTTTTATCGGTATTTTTGCATGAAAAAAGAAGACGCTTATTGTGAACTAAATAACATATAAGCAGAAGTAACGCAAGGTTGTGTTTTGGCACCCTTACTTGGTTCTTTTTTTCCTCAGTATGATTTCTTCGTTTTTACTATCTTTATCTTCTAGAGATCTAGAGATATCCCAGTGCCAACTTAACCAAAAAGTTGCATAGCTATATTTATAGGTGATAGTATGATGTTATCTGTGAGCGATACAGTAGAGAATTCAATTAGAAATAGCAAGAAACAATAAATCCAATTAACAGATGAACCAAAAATAAAACGTAATGAAACCAAATCAAAACACCTTAATTTCACGAATAAAAGGATTCAACACCATCCACATATCGTTTAAATGGAACATATATCTCCAACTGTAATACAACAATGTACTTAATGTCAATTTTCCATGGAAGGAGCACATAAAAAAGAAAAACGAACTAAATATAAAATTAAGGAAGATATATTGGCTGTGAAGATAGAAAAAAAGATCATAATTATCACTGCATAAGCTGGAGCTACACAAACAAGTTCTGAAATACATTTGGACCTATTGCATTCAGCTATGAGGGCTAAAAAGGTAAACATATGTTATTCAGTGATTTGAAAACAATGTTTTGGGAAACATGATGAATGCACCATGGTATATTCATAATAATGTTTTCCATCGGGGCTGAAAAAGTGATCACTGACTCTGAACATATAGAAAAATATGTTCAAAGTCACGAAAACTGGCTGAAATATGTTAACGAGGCTGCTTGATAACAATGAATCATACAGAAATTCGAGAGAATTGCACCTTTTGAACTCGCAGTATAGTCAGTACAGACTGGGAACGCAGGTGGGTTAATCTGGACTATATTTATTTTACTTGTCAAGTGTAAATAAATTTGTTAATTTTATAACTAATTTCAGTCATTATTTAAAAAACTCAAAATTTGAAGAAGAACTGATTAACCGATTTTGAGAAATCATTCTGCTTATCCGTGCCATCAGTAGCGTCTCATTTAGATTTGTTTTTCAAATAATTGACTTATACAAAGTTCAGATATTTTCTTGCACCATTTCACTTGCTATTAGTTTAATTCATTCGCATTCAGTTCCCCATTCAGTATAACGTTTTCATCACAAAACATCGCTACATTTTACTACATTTCCTACACCGTTCGCCTTCTGCAATACCGTTGACGAGTTGTAACAACTGAAATACATCTCTACTCGGCCTGTCTTCTGTACAACACAACGTGTTACGTTTATCTATCAAGGAAACACACCTATCGCAGAACTTTACAGGAAATTTTCTCCACCGCTCTGACTATCAAGCGGATATCCTTCTTCGTCGGTAATCAGACCTTCAGAGCACCACCGTGACGGCTTGAGGTCGTAACAATGCGGGGTATACTCGCGTTATGCCTTCTGCACAAGCTGCAAACTACTGGCCTAAATATACGCACATCTTACAATACTCAGCAATTAAAAGTACTGAAGCATATCCTGGAAAATTGAATTTTAATTTTTATTAAAAAAATGAATTTGTTATGTTTTTTCTTGTTTTTTTTGTGTTTAACGTCCGACTATTTGCACTCTTGGGCTAATGCAGACGATGAAATGATTTATAGCGTATGAAAATGCCAAGCCCTGGCCGGGAATCGAACCCAGGTCCTAGGGGTGAAAGCCCAGTAAGCTATCAACTAGGCGACCGAGGCGGCTGTTTTTTCTTGTTATGTATAGTCGTAAATAATACACTATTTTGGGGTTTGGTAGTCAAAGTGGTTAATGCATCGGCCAGTCTACTGCCACACCCAACTGCGCACCTCTTTAGTTACACCACTACACCACGGTACTTAGTTTGAGCCGCAGTTGCTCTCGTTGCTTTTATTAGTCTAACTGTCATAAAGTATGGACGTTAAAACAAAATAAAGCTAAAAAAGCTAATATAAAAGCTGAAAAAGGAAAGCTTGAAGCATATTCTTAATTGATTGACCACCGCGCCACGAGAGCGCTGTGACGCGATCGTAACTTTTCACGCAAATTTAATCAGTAATATTCAGGGAAAATATTACTGGACCACGTTTATGCACGTCAATGACGCGATCAAAATTATAATAGGTTTTGCCGTTCTGCCAGTATTACAGGAGACGACCAGCAACTAAAACCAGAGGCCGCCATCTTGAAACAGTAGCAAATAAGGACAAATCTTACACTTTCTTCTTTCGGGCTTTGTACGAGGTAACTACGTAACAAATTTCAAAATAATCGGTCAATACGTTTGGCCAAAACTACGTATATTCGCCTTTATAAATCAAAACCACCGTCTGAAACGGGAGTGATTAGAAAATTAAATATAAGTTTCTCGAGTATTGTACAGTGTTCCTTCGTGTAGAATTTCAAAACAATTGGTCGATACTTTTGGCCAAAACTGCGTAACAGACAGCTCGCTTCGCTCGGTCAGCTACAAGTAATGTATATTAAATCACGGGCGTTATTATGTTAAGTTTATTCTGTAAGAGTTCTTGTCAATGTTATCGTCTACTTGTAAGCGGGTTGATTTTAGGGATATATCCTCCATCCGTCAGCTGTTTTCCAGAAGATCATAACCAAAATATTTTAAAAAAATTAATTTTATAATTTTTTCTTTTTCATCATCATTAAAAATGCACCTATTATGTGATCGTTGTCTTCATACATGTTTTAAAAGATTTCTGCTAATTTTTTTTTAACAAATTTTTTGCGTTTGTTTTGCACACACATAGTATGAAATACTAAAAACAACACAGTGAATGCACGTAAAGAACAGTAATATTTGTACCACATAAACTGAATATTCAGGAAGCTCACTTTCATATGAACCAGTTCGGCGAAGCTTTACAATCTCAGCGCTAGGATGCGCTACTGTAATAACATACAGAATTGCCAAGTCGCCAAAACTACATTTGTAACAGTTGATTGGGTGCGAAGGGAAGGGTAACTTACACGAGTTGGCAACACCGTTACAACAAATCAGCACATGAAGTACACTGCAATTTCTTCTGCCCTAAATCCAAACTATGACATTTAACAGTTTAACCAGTGTTCTTTTTGTACATAGTAAGTTTCACGCAGTTATAATACCAAGAACTGTCGTTGATAGGCACTAAAATATTTAATGTTGAATGATAAAGTGAAATATAAGCCACTTTTCTATTTTACAATGCATTAAAGTTTCCAAGGAAAATCTGTTTGAAAATAGAAAATAAAGGACATTTTAATTATTTTACATACACCATCCATTAAAGACTTACCCTACTGATAAAGCAGCTTATAATATTAATAAAAGTTTTCTATTACAGTGAAACGAAGAAAATACCACGTTCGTATGATCCTCTTACCGTGACAAATTATAAATTACTTTAATTCCCTTACTTCCGCCTTAAACAATATTGTTGGCTACGAACAATAAGCCTTGCACCATCACTCTAACCGGCGCACTTCCTTGTATTTAACGTAATTCGTTTATAAACGACGCTTTTCCCGTCATCCTGTCACCTTCTGGCCTTCTTACCTTGAAAACATTTTAAGTTCCATCTCGTCTGGTTTGTGATTCGATCCTCCAAAGGTCGACTTGCGTAAAAATTTGAGTTTACACAACTTTTTTTAATGCACAGACACATTTCTCAAGTATTTTAACTTCTTAATCAGGTTACGTTCGATTTTATGTGATTTTGATATAATATATATATATTGCAACATGATATCAACATATATTGTTGATTCAACAAGAATACTTTTTCATCTAAATATTTGTATGGTTTTTAAAGGGAAAACAGAACATTCTTTTGAAAATCGATATTTAAAAAAATATTATTTCAAAGTTATTACCTGACTTCCACAGTATGAGACAAAAGTATTGATCAAATTTCGTTTTATTGTTAGATTTTTTTTCTATGGAGGTTGAAACTCGAAAATCTTTTTAACACATCGATATATTAGAACTCTAACCTGCTTTTTGCAGCTACAGAACAATTTTTCTCAAACGATTTCAAAGAACGCAGCGGTTTTATGAACGCATTTTTCCAGAAAAGGTAGCAATTAAAAAAAAATTAAGTGGATTTTAATCTGGTGATTTCGGAATTATATTTTTTTGGGAACATTTATGAGACTGTTTATCACTGTTGTTATCTGGATAGTAACTAATGGCCTACCACTTTTTATACTCACTAACAGTGGCTTTGCATGTCGTGGGTGGCAAATACCATTAAACTGTTATCTCAGGACTGTATTTCTGATTGATGGGCATGGTTTTATGAGCAATATGCTCGTATAATAGTACTAGTATTTCCTGGTCCCGGCTTCGCTAGCGATTACAAAATTAAAATTTTCGCCATTTAAGTTTTTGAAGAAAAATCTTGTAAAACCATATTTTATACACTTCCAAAGAACACCTGTAATATACCTCCTAAGGTATACATGTGTTTCGAAATTCACCTATGTTTTTGGATCTGAAGGTACAGAGGTAAAATTTAAATTTCGATTTTACCCCGTTCTAACGCCTTAAGGATGAAATATTTCAAAATCTTTAATTAGCCTGCATCGTTTATCCCATCATGTATGAATAGGAGGTTAATGCATAAGCGAATTAATCAAATTGTAGGATATCTACATGGTTAGGGGTTAGTTCCTTTTCGGGGGGAAAAACAAACATTCAAAAATTTTATTAATTTAATCAATTTAACCTTTTGGGAAATGTTAATCAGCATTGCAATCTCCGTATAATTGTACTGAACACTTTCAAATTACATTGAAAATACAAAAATAAAACCCCGAAATCCGTCAAATCAATTTCAATAATTCAAAATTATGTAGATTCAACGCAGAATACGTTAATAGCATTGTATTTATAAAAAAGTGAGGTAAAAAGTTATGATTGTTTTACAAGATTCAAAATAACGTTATTTTTGTTTGTTGTATAACGAGTTTGTCCTGGCTATTAGCGAAGTTTGAATTAAATGTGGGGCAAAAGTTGCGAATCTAAGCGTGACAACACATTCAATATATATATATATATATATATATATATATATATATATATATCCGCCTCGATGGCCTAGTTGATAGCGTACTGGGCTTTCACCCCGAGGACCCGGGTTCGATTCCCGGTCAGGTCTTGGCATTTTCATACGCTATAAATCATCCCATCGTCTGCATTAGCCCAAGTGTGCACAATAGTCGGACGTTAAACACAAAATATATATATATAATTTTTAACTACCCTTAAAAGATCAGGATCGGTGTCCAAGTTTACGAATTTGGTAATTACCATGATGTCTAAAGCGCCAGAACCCAATATATATTGCCAGAGCCCAATGTATATTTTTACAAGGACGTACACAATAAAGGAGAATATATACTCGAGGATCATGCCCATTTCAAGTTCCTGGTCTGATCCATACCACAATGGCAACTTTAACAACTCTTACCAATGGCTGATACTATAGATAAGGGTATCTTTTTTTTTGTGTTTAACGTCCGGCTATTGTGCACACATGGGCTAATGCAGACGATGGGATGATTTATAGCGTATGAAAATGCCAAGCCCTCGCCGGGAATCGAACCTAGGTCCTCGGGGTGAAAGCCCAGTACGCTATCAACTAGACCACCGAGGCGGCTTATAAGGGCTCCCCACTAATGTAACTACCATACTGTTTTTTACTAACCCAACAATCAAAAAATTATTCGTATGGCTTTCAAAAATAATAAACATTTTCCTAAAAATATCTTGTTATTTTACCTTTCGTTTACACACAGAAATAATCAAAGGATTTGTGTTGAGTTTGTAGTGCAGGTTGTATTGAAGCATTGGAAGGGGCTTTCTTCAATTAAATAACTGGCGAGTTGCCATCAGATAACTTGCCCCGAATCGAACATTTGGCTTGCAACCCTTCCACTTGTTCAAACTTCTGGTACACGATGTACAGGCATTGCGCAAACTCTCTCATTACACTGAACAGTACGGCTTAATTGCTTCCATCTCGCCACGGCAATGTTAACTTCTTTAATTTTATAGGCTATACCACACAGAGATATTATTTTTGTTCTTAATATAACCAACTAGCTGTGTACCCGTGATTTGTTTCGGTATTTTTTAAGAATTTATGTTGAATTTGATTAATTTAATAGTTCACTTACAAATTCCTTTTCAATGTAAAATGAAGTAAGATTGTTTATTTGGGAGGGGGTACTCATTAAAACGCTCATAATTCGGTCGACGTTAAATATATCGAGCTATTACCGTTTTAACAACATAACCTGAAATATATTATAGCTTACCAGCCGTTGAATGACAACAGCTGATCGTTACGAATTAATACAAAACAACTGATATTTTACTATATCTACAGTAAATAATATCTAAGTTAGGTTCACGTATTTATTTACCTAAACAAAACAAGATATTTGTAAACACACCTTCAAACTAATTATATCTTCAGCAGATATTTAAAACAAGCTATACAAAAAATGGCTATAAAATTCCTGTCTAATATAGATTCTAAATTAAATTCTACATCTGTTTATGGTATAACATATGAAAATATGTAAGAAAATATGTTTCTAAGAATCGGCAGCAACTCGAAGAATAATTTGCGTTTAAAAAAAAATCTGACATCATAGGTAGGTAAAATTGTGAATTTTACATTTAAAAAAATAGATACGTCAAAAAATGAAAACAAGGTTTTTGGCTTAAAAACATTTTGAGACACTTGAAAATTCACGTTACTCAAAAACTGCAGAAAATATTTAAAAGGGAGAAATTTGGACTTGCCTCTTTAATCTCAGTGAAAATTTAAAAGCGCTACTTTACGTATTGGGTGCGAAATGACTGTTTAGAAAGGAGTTTCCCCGCAGGGGGTGCAGACTAGCTGCACCTATTGAGAGGATTTAGACGTCCCTCGCGGTACCCGAGTCTAACACACACACACACACACACACACACACACACACACACACTTACAACACTACACTAATGACTTTAACACGTTACACTCACACTTACATTTAGGGAGGCGATAATAGCCTCAATGTGCTTTTCGCCTTAAAAAAAAAATAAATAAAAAAGAGTTTGCAAGCTACCAACTGTGAAACGTAAAAATGAAGCGTTTTTTAAAAAGAGCGAATTATTCTTATTTGGTAGAATATAGTATTGGGGGGGGCAAAATGACAGTCACATTGTTGGACCAAGGCCCTAAAAACTCACCCTCATTTTCTGGCATTATGAAGTTATAATCAGGCAACTGATATTTTACACTAATAAATCATAAAATGTCGTTATTTAGTTGAACTGTTTAGTTGTTAGAAAGAGCTTACTTGGTTTTAAAATAAATCAGGCATTTTTAGTCTCCGCAATTTTTTTTCAAATTGCAATGTGAAAGTTCGAGGTAGCGTAAAACCAACAAACCAGTATATTATTAAATTTAAAGGTTTCAATTTGAAATCTGTCGTTCCGCAGCGGAGATCGGATAAAATTGGCATTTTTATGTAACAAACATTCAGTCAAACAAAAATTTGTTTAACATCGGTTTTGGCTTTATCAATGCACGAAATTCCAATAAAAATAAACGCTAATTCCAATAAATAAATTCCCAATAAATAAATTCCAATAAAAGCTTTGTTTTCTAATTTTATCAAAACGTTAAAATCAATTTACAGTTTATTCGTAGAACAACAGAAAAAAATTGTTGAAAATATTAGAAATTTCGTGGAAAACTTGAAAGCGGATTTGCTTCAAAAACACAAAAGGAAACTTGGGAAGTATCGATCTTCGAGTTCTCTGGATCACTGTATCACTTAATGTTATACGAGGTGGTTTTAAATGTTTGAAAATAACAAAGAAAATTTAACCTTTGAATACTTATTGTTAAATGTTAATGAAAATTTTTTTGAGGTTATGTTTAATCGATCAAACAAAATATAATCGAATAATGTATGAATATTATAGATAGATTGATAACGTATTAATTCAGGGTGACTGTAAAAGCCACTGTAAACTACACTGCCCATATATAGCTGCAGTGCGTTAATTAACGAGATAAATATGCAATTAACAACTGAAATTGCCAACACTACCTGACACAGTATTTATAGTGTACGTTTGTTGCATGACAATGAACACACT
>CM040190.1:90942379-90987379 GCA_022606455.1 Callitettix versicolor
ACGAATTAATGTAAAACAACTGATACTTTACTATAACTACAGTAAATAATATCTAAGTTAGGTTCACGTATTTATTACCTAAATAAAACAAGATATTTGTAAACATATCTTCAAACTTTTTTTTATTATTTTATTACAATTGAAACTGAACTTAGTCCATCTATCAATATATCTATGAAATGAAAGCGTTAGTTGGTTGCACATCCTATGACGCACTCCAAAATCCAAAAATCATTTGATCTTAAGACAGTTGTATCAATCTTGTCTTAGTCCAAATCAAACGGTTTTATCCTGTCCAACCGCCGAACTTGAACCGAATTGTCGAGAACTTGTAGCATCTCGATGTTATGGTGCTTATGCAGTCTTATTTCTTGCTTCCTAGCAAATCGTCGAACCTCTTCATGAACTGTATCAATTTGTAAATCCTTACGAAGATCATCATTGCGTATGTAACATGGGGCATTAACAATGCCTCTCAGTACTTTATTTTGAAACGTTTGAATAATTTTAATATTGCTTCTTTTCGTGCAGTCCCAAAGCTGCACACCATGTGTCCAGATGGGTTTTAGGACTTGTTTATAAAGTAATAATTTATTGTGCACTGACAACTCAGAATGTCGCCCAAGAAGCCAATGCATTTTCCTTAGTTTCAGATTCAGTTCATTATGTTTCTTTTTGACATGTACCTTCCAGCGCAGTCGTGCGTCCAGTGTTATGCTCAAGTATGTTGCATTATTATCTTGTAGGATCACTTGTTGATTGATAACCACGGGAAGATAATTGAATTTTCTGTTAGTAAAAGTAACATGAACAGATTTTGTCTCATTTAGCTTTATTCGCCATTTTCAAACTAATTATATGTTCAGCAAAGATATTAAAAAAAGCTTCACTTCTCTGAGTAACTCCCAGAGTTCTACGCGCGCGCGCTCGCGTGTGTATGTGTGTGTGTGTGTGTGTGTGTGTGTGTGTGTGTGTGTGTGTGTGTGTGTGTGTGTGTGTGTGTGTGTGTGTGTGTGTGTGTGTGTGTGTGTGTGTGTGTGTGTGTGTGTGTGTGTGTGTGTGTGTGTGTGTGTGTGTGTGTATTTGTTTCAAACTTTTAACGAGTTTTAAAGGAAGTTCGAAAGCGCTAACCACGAGCGGGGTTTGTCCGAGTATCGGACGTAAATTTTCCTCGATTATTAACATTAATACGATCCCAAAGGTAGATAGCAATGTTTAAACTTCGTATGGTTTCTGCTACGCAGTATACATTTGGTATATTGTTAATATATTACGCGGATAATTTCTTGGAGGGACTATATTTTCACAAGGGTTAAACAGAAGCGCAGCGAACTAAAATCAGCCTGGCGTATTGCTAGGCACGCAGCCAAAGATTTAATTGGAACTCGCTTTGATGTGAACAGCTTCGGTTTACTCCCCCCCACACACAGACCCCCAGGCAGTATACGTCTTAAAACAAATATGGTTCCTTTGTAATGCTAGTCTTATAGGCCAAACAGGATATTAACCCTTTTCCAATGTTCGAATCAAAAATTCAGCAAATAAACTGTAATACTTACCTGCTCATACTTTCTCATATAGGTTTAAAAATTTCTGTATAATTGTTTTAAAAATCGGTATCAGCCGCTCACATTTTGGACATACAGAGTGATTCAAAACTATACAGCAATGTTTTGGGAGCTGATTCAATATCTAAAACTGTAAAAAAATAACAAATAAATATTTATATAATATATATATATATATATATATATATATATATATATATATGGTTTATATATATATATATATATATATATATATATATATATATATATATATGTCCGAAACATTAACTTTTCCACTAGCCCCTATTTTGTTTTTTAACATATTTTTTCTAGTACTGTTAAAAAAAAAAAAAAAAAGCTTAACATGCTTCTTTACCTAATAGGACCATAATTTAAAAAAAACGATCAACTTCATACATTGACCGGTTTCAAAATGGCGGACGTTTAAATATTTTAAAACAAGTCAAATCAATAACAGTAAATTTGAGTTACAAATGCCAAGGAACCTTTCTTGTATTCAGTTTAATTTCCTATTTAATGGTGGTAGTCGGACCAATTTGCGTTGTTTTGCTTTTCTATTTCCTCAAATTTTAAAAGTTACACCATAACACAGAAAATTTAAGGTAATATTGACCTTTGTTGTTAAAATTTACCTTTATTGATTTATTTGTGTTTAAAATACTTAAACGTCCGAAACAGTAAAAACGGGTAATTTATGATATTTGTTTTGCCAATTAGGCTTTTATGCAATTGAAAAAGACTACTAAGTTTAAATGTTATTGGTCAAACCGTTCTAAAGATAAAAAATTGTTTAAAAACAAAATGGCTGCTAGTGGGGAAATTCGGACATATGTTTCAATGGCACTTTTTTCAAATTGTTATGTATAGTAGGCCTATCAACTTCAATTATTGACGTAAAATTTTGAACTCGTATCGAGAGAGTGATAACTCAGTCTGATTAAAAAAAAATTAAAGTTTAACAGTCTAATTCGAAAAAACGCAACTGTAATAATGATTTGTTTTTAATTACCTCCTGGACCTTAAGATTCCTTTAGTTCAAATTTACTACATTAACTGAAAAAAGTAATTACTTATTTTTAAATCCAGAAACCATGTTTCATGAAAAAAATAAAGAACATCATTAAGACTGAGTTAACGAAAACAAATTCGTAAACTTTCTTGAAAAGAAATAGTTTTAAAGTATTGTTTTCAACGTTAAAATGATTACAAATAATGTGCAAATATGTGTTAGTGCACACACACACACACACACACACACACACACACACACACACACACACACACACACACATTTTAAGCTTTTGTGTTTATACGAAATGCCCGAACAAACAGTAGCAAATGGACTAGGACTGTTGCAATGCAAATATTATGGTATCGTAACAGAGGCAGATAATACAGCTATGCAATGACCTGCGATAATGGAATGTGCAAACCAGCTTCACGTATCAAAGCAACGCAAGATTAAGGACCTGCATTCCTGATACACAAGAGTAATAAACGTTTCATATATTACTAATACGTTCCTAACACATTTCATATATTCCTGATACAACACTTACCCGTGACTCAATACTTAATGAAAAAACACTTTACTCTGATTCATCATTGATCACGCGAAGCCCGAGGCATGGAAGTAAAGCATATTTCAGCTCACATGAATGGAGGAGAGTAAGGAGGGGAAGAACAGGTGTTGATACGCACACTTCCTCCGTCCCCACCTCCGTCCTGATAGAGTCATCTGTTATAGCGACTGTAACGGAAACATTCCAGCCGGTCTGTTACTTTAAAAAACAAAAGTTTTTAAACGATCTTCACAACTGCGGCGAATTTAAACACTCATTCTTCCCGGTTATTCGATAAATTTATTATCAATGGGTTACTTTACTGTCAATCGGTAACATTTCTATCAATTTGTAATTTCACTAACAATCGGTAAGTTTACTGTCAATCTATAACATTACTATTAAATCGGTAACTTCACTGTCAATCGGTAATTTTACTGTCAATCAGTAACTTTTCGGTCATTCGTTAACTCTAATGTCAATCGTTAACTTTACTGTCATTTGGTAACTTTCTTGTCGATCGGTAACTTTACTCTCAATTTGTAATTTCACTAACAATCGGTAAGTTTACTGTCAATCTATAACATTACTATCAAATTGGTAACTTCACTGTCAATCGGTAATTTTACTGTCAATCGGTAACTTTACTCTCAATTTGTAATTTCACTAACAATCGGTAAGTTTACTGTCAATCTATAACATTACTATCAAATTGGTAACTTCACTGTCAATCGGTAATTTTACTGTCAATCGGTAACTTTACTCTCAATTTGTAATTTCACTAACAATCGGTAAGTTTACTGTCAATCTATAACATTACTATCAAATCGGTAACTTCACTGTCAATCGGTAATTTTACTGTCAATCGGTAACTTTACTCTCAATTTGTAATTTCACTAACAATCGGTAAGTTTACTGTCAATCTATAACATTACTATCAAATTGGTAACTTCACTGTCAATCGGTAATTTTACTGTCAATCGGTAACTTTACTCTCAATTTGTAATTTCACTAACAATCGGTAAGTTTACTGTCAATCTATAACATTACTATCAAATTGGTAACTTCACTGTCAATCGGTAATTTTACTGTCAATCGGTAACTTTACTCTCAATTTGTAATTTCACTAACAATCGGTAAGTTTACTGTCAATCTATAACATTACTATCAAATCGGTAACTTCACTGTCAATCGGTAATTTTACTGTCAATCGGTAACTTTACTCTCAATTTGTAATTTCACTAACAATCGGTAAGTTTACTGTCAATCTATAACATTACTATCAAATTGGTAACTTTACTCTCAATTTGTAATTTCACTAACAATCGGTAAGTTTACTGTCAATCTATAACATTACTATCAAATTGGTAACTTCACTGTCAATCGGTAATTTTACTGTCAATCGGTAACTTTACTCTCAATTTGTAATTTCACTAACAATCGGTAAGTTTACTGTCAATCTATAACATTACTATCAAATTGGTAACTTCACTGTCAATCGGTAATTTTACTGTCAATCGGTAACTTTACTCTCAATTTGTAATTTCACTAACAATCGGTAAGTTTACTGTCAATCTATAACATTACTATCAAATTGGTAACTTCACTGTCAATCGGTAATTTTACTGTCAATCGGTAACTTTACTCTCAATTTGTAATTTCACTAACAATCGGTAAGTTTACTGTCAATCTATAACATTACTATCAAATTGGTAACTTCACTGTCAATCGGTAATTTTACTGTCAATCGGTAACTTTACTCTCAATTTGTAATTTCACTAACAATCGGTAAGTTTACTGTCAATCTATAACATTACTATCAAATCGGTAACTTCACTGTCAATCGGTAATTTCACTGTCAATCGGTAATTTCACTGTCAATCGGTAACATTAATGTCAATCCGTATTTTTATTAACAATCGGTAAGTTTACTGTCAATCTATAACATTACTATTAAATCGGTAACTTCACTGTCAATCGGTAATTTTACTGTCAATCAGTAACTTTTCGGTCATTCGTTAACTCTAATGTCAATCGTTAACTTTACTGTCATTTGGTAACTTTCTTGTCGATCGGTAACTTTACTCTCAATTTGTAATTTCACTAACAATCGGTAAGTTTACTGTCAATCTATAACATTACTATCAAATTGGTAACTTCACTGTCAATCGGTAATTTTACTGTCAATCGGTAACTTTACTCTCAATTTGTAATTTCACTAACAATCGGTAAGTTTACTGTCAATCTATAACATTACTATCAAATCGGTAACTTCACTGTCAATCGGTAATTTCACTGTCAATCGGTAATTTCACTGTCAATCGGTAATTTCACTGTCAATCGGTAACATTAATGTCAATCCGTATTTTTATTAACAATCGGTAAGTTTACTGTCAATCGATAACATTACTATCAATCGATAACTTCACTGTCAATAGGTAATTTTACTGTCAATCGGTAACTTTTCGGTCATTCGTTAACTCTACTGTCAATCGTTAAATTTACTGTAATTTGGTAACTTTACTGTCGATCGGTAGCTTTACTGTCAATCGATAACTACTGTCAATCGATAACTCTACTGTAAACCGGTAACTCTACTGTCAATCGTTAACCTTACTGTCATTCGGTAACCTTACTGTCGATCGGTAGCTTTACTGTCAATCTATAACTTTACTGTAATTTGTTAACTTTACTGTCAATCGATAACTTTACTGTCATTTGTTAACTTTACTGTAATTCGGTAACTTTACTGTCAATCGGTAGCTTTACTGTCAATCGATAAGTTTACTGTCAATCGATAATTTTACTGTCAATTGATAACTTTACTGTCAATCTGTAACTTTACTGTCAATCAATAACTTTACTGTCACTCGGTAACACTATGAATCGTTAACTTTTTAAAATGTCAAACGGCAATTTATTGTCAGGCTATAACGTTACTGCGAATCTTCTAACCCAGTGGTCATGACGTCATTTTATTCGTTAAAACAACCGAGTTACGAGCAGTTACGATCTGCATAAATATAACATTTTAAATTGTCAAATTATTTTGAAATGTGTGCTAAACTTTGTCAGGTTCATTTTAAAAAAAATTCATGGAATTACGGAATTTACAACGCTAGTGCTAATTATGTTAGTAAAATAAAATGTTTAAAAAAATTGAGGAAATTTTGCTGGGAAATAGACTTACTAAAGCTTTACCAAAATCGATTTTAGTGCAAATATTTAATTAAATCGTTCAAAAAACGCGAAAACCAGAGACTGAAAACACATTAACGATCATACAAAAAGTGAATTAGAGGTCTGGATCGACGCTCATTTCAACGATCTATGATGGCAGTTCATTTTCAGATTAAAATTCGCGAAATATTTTCTCAATATATAATAAGTCTATATACATACGTGTTAAGTTACATCTAAAAAAAAAAATTCGTTTACTCTTCAAACCACTTTCAGGTAAAAGCAATTTTTAACGTGTTTCCATTTGAAAAAAAGAACTGTAGGAGGGGCCATCATGGTACGGCCTAGACTTTGAACCTTGAAATTAGCACCAATCCTGACCTCCAGATTACTTTATGAATTCATTAATTAGCATTTTTAATTTTCAGATTCCGTTGAAATTAAGATTTTTTTTAGTGGCGGTCAAGGTTTATTTTTGTAATTTTTTAGAGTACACTTCTCTTTTTCTCGTAGTGTTAAACACTTTATATTTGTTGACGCGTTCCGGAATACGTCCGTTTTCAAATCCTGTTAATGTACTCAAATCAATTGTAGTAAATTAATAAGTTTTGAAAATACAAATATTCCAAAATGTGTTAACAAATATAAAGTGTTTGAAGCTGGGAAACACTTACAGCACTCCTAGCGGAGAAAAAGATAATTACATTAAAAATTTCTTTTTGTATTTTCAATGTAATATTAAAGGTTAAAATATAATAAAAGGATATTTTACTGCTGATTAATGTGTTGTAACAGGTTTTCAAAAACAGTAAGATAAAGGAAGATATTTTTGGAAATTCGTTTCTATCACGTCTGCGAGACAGCTGCGTGCCACGATTATTTTGTATAGCGACAACTCTTGATACGCTTCGTGCAGTGAGGAAGGAAAAAACAGTTCTTTGTACAAACAAATGCAAAAGGATGACGAAGGAAAGAAATATGTTAGAAAGAGGGAAGCCGTTATGGCTATGGGAAGTCGCATTAAACTGGTTGCCAATACTGTAACACGGCGTTACAAAGTAGGTTATGCACAGTGTTTGTTATTCAGAATTATTTCTGGTTATTGATCTGTGCACGTTTTTTGGTCGCGATCTTGATCTTTGTATTCTGAGAGTTTAACTTGCGGGCATAAAATGGAAAATATTACCGATGGAAACGTCTGTCAGTTTATTACTTGTACCGGAACACTAAACGTTTGTTTGGCGAATGACTTCATTTCCATATTTATTATAACTTTATAATTTGCATACCAACCATTTTACTCTGTTATGTGGCTTGTTGTTTTTCCCTGAAAGCGGTAATTTGCATTGAACGTCAGCAGTGTGCTGTTTTGTCTGGCTTAATAGCGAATTCCAATCTGAAAATGAGCTACTGAAGCTGCCATCGTCGTAATGATCCTGATAGAAGCGAATTTCTCAAAATTTTTTTCCTTTATCTTACACTTTGTGAAATTCTAATTTAACCATCTTAACGAGCATTCAAATTTTCGTATATTAACATTTTTAACTTTCAAATGATATTGAAAACACAAAACTTAACCCTGACCGCCTTTCAAACCTTTCTTAGTTTCAATGGATTTTGGAAGTTCAAATTGCTAATTTACGCTGCTTACAAAAATTAAATCGGATTTTTAAAAAATGTCAGAACAAAGGAATTAATATTTTAAATAATCGGAATGGCCACCATTTTGAAAATGTTGAATGAATTTTATCCGCCTAGCTACTTCCATTATTGATTTTTTTGCCAAATGTAAATAAAATTGGACCAAATATTGTCAACGTGAGCGTGATAAAGCACACAATATATATATATATATATATATATATATATATATATATATATACATATATATATATATACATATACCCCGCAGGTGGTGCAGACTAGCTGCACCTATTAATAGGATTTAGACGTCCCTCGCGGTACCCGAGTCTAACACACACTTACACTAACACTACACTTACGACTTTATACTCACACTTATATTTAGGGAAGCGATAATAGCCTCAATGTGCTTTTCGCCTTAAAATAAATAAATCTATATGGTAAGATAAACAGAGTCAAGCACTTCAAATATCTGGGAGAAATTCTTGAACACACAGGTGGCGAGAAGGCTGCGCAAAGGGTGCGGCTACTGAGAATGAAGAGGGCTCTTGGTATAACGCGTGATATCTACAATAAGAGATGTATGTCGACGTACACAAAAATCAGACACAGTCATAAAACCGGAGGTATTATACGCAAGCGAGACGCTAGCACTCCACACAAAAGCTACCATGGTGGGTATTTTGAAGGAAGAACGCAAAATCTTGAGGAAGATCCTTGGCCCGAGATTAACAGAAGATGGATACAGGTAGCACTCCCGGAAGACTACAGAGAAGATATCGAACGTGGCAGCAGATATCAGAAGAAGGAGGCTTCGGTTCTATGGACACATCAGTAGACTCCTAACAACGAGAATCCTTAAGTTTATACAAGGATTCAAATCAACAACATCCTGGTTCGCACAAGTCAGAATAGACCTACATGACGCAGAAATAGACTCAACAGACGTTGAAGACAGGAACGCATACAGGAGAAAGATGCTCGTTTGGAAGGTCCCAGAGAATGAAGTCCCAAAGAGAGCAGGGGTAAAATGGACGGAGGAGCGGAAGAGGATCCATGGAGACAGGATGAGGGAGGTGTGGAGGATTAGAAGGAACAAGACATGAGTCGGAGTGCTTTGCGTGATCCAACAGGGTCTATACGCAAATAATAATAATAATTATTATTATATATATATATATATATATATATATATATATATATATATATATATATATATATATATATATATAAATTTTGACATCCTCTCAAAAAATGATCTAGAGGCCAAAATCGGTGCTAATTTCAAGTCCAGGCCTGCAGCTCCAATAGTTAATTTTTCAAATGTAAATTCACCATAAATCGCTTTTACACGGATATGAGGTGAATATTAAACGAAATTTAGTCTTACATGTAATTTGACAAGTATGTGTAGTTTATATCTTGAGGCAATTTTTAGTGAATTTTAATCGAAAAGTGAGCAATTTCACCGTCATCACGATATGGCCTAGATGTGGGACTTTGAAATGGACTTTGAAAGAGACCTCCAGATCACTTTTTACGTGATCTTTAACGTGTTATCAGTCTGGCATCCGCCATTTTCGTTCGCTCTGATTACAAATGTGCACTATAATCGATTTTGATAATAGCTTAGTGAATTCATTACTCAGTAAAATCCCTTCAAAGGGAAATTTGCTTTGAAGTATCTGCAATGGGCTGTATTTTGTCTGGCTTATTAGCTAATTGAGCTTTTCAAACGCCATCATGGTAAGGCCCAGACACGGGATCTTGATATTTTCGTATTTTTTAATGTGTTTTGAAAGTTTAAAATGCTAACACTCGTGTATGCCGATTCTAATGCTGTTTATTATAAGTGGGTTTCTAACAAGAGAGTATGATCAAAAAATTACTTTCTGAAATTTGTTTCTATCAAATCAGCGAAACAGCTGCGTGCCGCGATTATTTGATTTTGTATTAGCACTTTAATTGAGGTATCCAAAAATTTTTGCATAAACTTCTTCCGGTCGTTCCTGTCAGTCTTCGATATTATATTATCCTAAAAAAATTTAACATGACCATCCAAGTTGCTTACATTTCATTTAGTTTCCTTTTGATTCTTTTACATTGTATTTATTTAAATGAATTTAAAATTAGTTATGGACTGCAAATGAGTTATTGCAATGGCAATCATGGTAAGATCTAGATTCAGTACCTTGAAATAGTCTCGTTTCTGACCGCTAGATTACACATTTAGGGTTGTTAAATTTTATAAAACATCTCCACATAACATTTTAAATAACTACTGCATTCAAAATGAAAAAAGTGAACTTTAATATAACACACATTAAAATATTTAAAGAAATTAAGTTTGGGGATCTTTTTTGTATTGTTTTTGATAGACGAGAGGTTTTCTTTCTGCCTCCTGAAAAATTACATTTTGTGGTGTTGTACATCATGTGATATACAAAGATGCTCGGTTGAAAGGTTCCAGAGAATGAAATCCCAAAGAGAGCAGGGATAAAATGGACGGAGGAGCGGAAGAGAATCCATGGAGACAGGATGAGGGAGGTGTGGTGGATTAGAAGGAACAAGACATGAGTCGGAGTGCTTTGCGTGATCCAACAGGGTCTATACGCAAATAATAATAATAATAATTATTATTATTATTATTGTTTATATATATATATATATTAGGCCTACACACACACACACACACACACACACACACACACACACATCACGTTCGTAATTTTAGTTCGATTTTATTCGAAAGTGGCAGACAAAAATGATTTTAATAATAACTTGACCACGTGCATTAAACAACAAAATTTGTTTAACAGTTTCAAAATGGCGGCAATTTCAAATCTTTAGAAACTTATATCTTGTTTGCCTTAAATACTTTCAAAAATCTGAATTCAATCATAGTTTTAAACTGCGCGAATAAGTATTTTTAACTTTTAAAATCTGTCAAAAAAAAATTTAATTTCACGGCTGTGAGAGATCGTGTTTTCAAAGCAATTTGAAAGTTTTAAATGCAGTTCTTAATGCTGTTTATGACGATGAAGTTTCAAAAAGAGGGTCAGATAGTTTTTGAAAGTACGTTTCCTTCACGTCAGCGAAACAGCTGCGTGTCGCGATAGTTTCTTCTAATCTTGTATTTACAGTAGAGACATTTTGTTCTTGACCAGTTAAGTAGCTTGTGTGACTTCATTTAGTTTCCATTCGATATTCACTAAATGACACGGCCGTGCATGAGGAAGTACAGATCCATTTCAACAGCTGCATTTTATCGTTCAAGTTTAAGTAAGGGGCCTGCTGGTACGTTATCTGCAGCATGCCCCGTATACAGGGGAGATACGGTGAGTGCCCAGTAGCTAACTCTAGCGTGACTGACTGTAAACAGCAGACCTACGTACAGTAGACAGTTTTGTACAGTGACCGCTTTATTTCAGCTGCTGTTGAATAAGGGGTGGGGAACTACTTTTATGAAAGCGTAGTGTGGTGCGCTTATTTTTCATCGCGTTAAGGTTGGGTGGCCACCAAATGCGGAGCTGTGCGGGACGAAGACGAACGGCAACCGGAAACGGAATTCAGTCAGTTTAAAGAACGCGTTTGTATCTTTTAAATCTAAATATTTAATTTCACTTTGACGTATTTTAGGGAAGTACTACGTTTAAAAACTGTATTTTAAGTAACCTAGGTAACGAAAAATAAAGAAATAATGTTATGCGTTGTGGACGACATGGTAGGAAAGCGGAGTCTGCGCTAATAAAAACCGAACCTGGTCGGCATGGTAGGGAAGTGGAGACAGAGTCGAAGCTACGCGGAGTCAGCTTCAAAAAAATAATGTTATGCGGTGAATAGTTACATGGACAGCATGGTGGAAGGAGAAGCGGGTCAGCTAAAGAAATAAACCGAACCTAAGGAAGCTGACATATGGACAGAGTCGAAGCTACGCTCATAAAGAAATAATGTTATGCGGTTGAGAAAGCATGGTTGGGAAGCGGAGTCAGCTTTAAAACCGAACCTGGACAGAGTCGAAGCTACGCTAATAAAGAAATAAAGTTATGCGGTGTAAACAGCATGGTAGGGAAGCGGGGTCAGCTTCAAAACCGAACCTGGACAGAGTCGAAGCTACTCTAATAAAGAAATAATGTTATGCGGTGTGGACAGCATGGTAGGGAAGTGGAGTCAACTTCAAAACCGAACCTGGACAGAGTCGAAGCTACGCGGAGTGAAGCTCCGTTAGCGCTAACGCTCAGGATAACTCCGCTTTGCATTTGGTGACCATCCGGCCAAAGCTTAGAATTCTTGGTTTTTTAATCCTATTTGTCAAAAAAAAAACTACGAGCTAAATTTTCAATGAAAGGAATATGCAATTCGAAAGTAAATCGAGAAAAAGAAATAACCCACACGAAAATTGGAGTTTATTTTCTTTGGATTATTTATTATTTATATTCTGTATAATTAAAAAAAATTAATTACCCCTCACAAAGTGATCTAGAGGTCAGGATCAGTTTTCATTTCAAGATGCTGCAGCTTGGTCTAATGTTAATGGTCACCACAGCACAGTTTTAATAAAATTTAGCTAAAATTATAGAAAAATGAGAGTTACCCTAATAATTTGCTTCTAGTGCAGTTTTAACGGATATAGTTACATTTTGTTATACAATTTTAACCTAATTTATATTTTACAAAATAATTATCTACATGTTTTAACATAACTTGCTTGATTTATTTTTAATAAAAAAAAAACTTTCATTCACGGAATTATTTATTTATAAGTTTATAAAACATTATATATATATATATATATATATATATATATATATATATATAATATAATTATGTGTGTGTGTGTGTGTGTGTTTTATTCTTCTTACGATCGAAATTTTGATTTGATTTGTTTCAAAAGTAGCGTTAAAATCTATATAAATTATTATTTTGGATTTTCAAAATTCCATTGCAGCGAGACAATTAATCACACAGATGTCAGGGTTTATTTTCGTATTTAAAATGTATTTTGAAAGTTTAAAATGCCAGTTATAGTGGGATATTTTCACCTTTATATTTAGTACATATAAACAGCTGTCATATTACATAAACAAGACAGCTGTGTGTGATGCGATTATTTTTGAAGAAGCAGTATTTTTCTGCAATACACTGCCACCTTAAGTTTTTTCTGTAAAACTGTGCCAAGTTATTACGCGAACTAATATCAAATTAATTTAGTTTCCGTTGCATTAGACACAGCCTGCTTGAATACGAATCAGCTGGGAACGGAGGAAGTTTAAAAGCTGCACTTCCACTGCCTTCGCAATATCCGAGATGATTTAGTACAAGCTCGGTTTTGTCAATGATGGGATTAGCTGCCTTGCACAGTTATATATTATGCGATATTTAGACATGACGTCATACACTGAATTATAAGCTGTGCAGTGTTCTCTAAGATAAGGTAACATTTGCGTCAGTGTTTTTGTTTCTGGTTTCACTTTGACGAATTAATACTAGTAGATTATAAATACGACACACAGCTGTGTCACTAAAGTGATGGAAGCGAATTTTTAAAGTTATTATTATTTTTTCTTAAATAAAAAAAATTAAACAACACAATCAGTATTAAAATTTAAGTAAATCGGCATTTTCATCTGTAATTTACATTGAAAATTTTGAATGTTGATATATATTGACTGAAATGCTGAATTGTTTAAGATAAAAAAAACAGAATATCACTGATAACACAGTCACTGTTATTTAAAATTCACTTTTTGAGACATAATATCTAAAAACAAAACAACAAACATTTTATTTGTTTTATCTGACGTTAGTTTTAAGTTTTAATTATGTGTAGGACAGAAAGAGAGAGAGAGAGAGAGAGAGAGAGAGAGAGAGAGAGAGAGAGAGAGAGAGAGAGTGTGTGTACCAACATAGATTTTAGTACTTCAAGTTTGAATAGCATTGGATTAAATTTTTATCATAAACTTTACTTAAAATTTTAATTGAAATTCTACTGTGCTTCGCTTTATACGCGTATATTCCTGAGATGCTCACTTACAGTGCCTTCTTCAGTGCTAGTCTCTTTATAAAGTCTAGGATAGGATTCAAGGTGGGTAACTCCCTCACTTCTAATTTCTTACTTCCCGATTCATTATTTAGATTCATGCAGATGCATGCTCTGCTAGTTGCCTTTCAATTTCTCCCCTTACTCTTGCCTTTATCACGGAGGTTATGTCCCCATTCTATTTACATTCTTACTAATGGTAACGTGAATAGCTAGGGAAATGATATCGGTCCACCCAGAACCCTGCATTCATTTTTATACACTATTAGGCCGGAGCCATACACTTCATCAAGACAGCCGGGTTATGTAGAGTAGTGTTTGTGTGTATATGTCTTGAGTAGAAGAATGAGAGGTACTGTGGGATCGCTAAAGACATCAGCTGTTCATTTCAGCTGCCTCCGCCGGAATTTCACCATCGTAAATAACATTTAAATCTTAATATACTAGTATTTTAAACATTCAAATTGCATTTAAAATATTAAAATGAACCCTGACCGCCGTTAAATTAAATTTCTTAAATTCAACGGATTTTTAGAAATCGAATTACTAGTTTATGCTGATTATGATTGCATGTTGTCTGTAGGTCAGGATCGACGCTTATTTCAAGGTCACGAGTCCGTTTTAAATCCGTTTTAAAATATACAATATTTTTTCGAAAAAAACTATTTCAATATACGCCTTCTTAAGCGCCAAACATATTTGGTACTGTCTTATAAAACTGCTTGTAGCTGGAAAGCCTAAACACGTTCATCTAATTGTATGGTTGAAAGTAAGCTTTAAAAAAGCAATGATTTTAGTCTTAATTGGTTCAATACATCGAATAAGAGATATAAAAAGTTGTGTAATAATTTTTAAAACAAATTTCAATTGTTGTAAGATTAAATGTAGCTTTTACTTATTCACAACACGTTAAAAATTTTGTATGTGTCACTGGCGGATCAAGGGGTGGAGGGGCCACCTTTGGAATTGCAATAAATTTGAAGAAATATGAATTTATTAGTTACATAATTAAGTAAAATAAAAATACCAGTTATTGATATAATTTTAATTTTTATATTTAATCGGGGTTTCTCTGAATCTTGCATGCAAAGGTAGAGCGGAACAAATTAAAATTTAACTTATCCTTGAAGAGAAAAGGAGAAGAAAACATAAGATACGTAGACACAATGAACGTGACTGAATAGAAAAATAGATAAAAAAAAACTGTTGATGAATTCGCGAAGTTGAAGAAAAGACTTCGTTATCTGAAGTGAATTATCAGTTGAAACCATGAACATATTAAACATGTTTATAACATTTGTTTTATTTATTGCGTTAATAATTTTGATTTATATTAATTCTATATTTAATTTGATGTGTTCCTTGTGACATTGACTCTGCAAAATAAATCTATGTGTAATATAATAAATAATAACTTTTGTTTACATTTTATAATACAGATTTAATTTATTATCCAAAAGTAAATTTTGTTGAAGTAGATAACCAAATGTAAAGGAATATGGAATTATTGCATATGTGCATGAAACTATTGGAAATCATGATAATATTTTATGAGGTACCCGGGTTTATCTATTCGCCAGCTCCGCCCTTTTAACTGGAATCCGCCCCTGGTATGTGTAGACCTAAGTCCTCTGTAAATGTGTTTTTAAAGTAATTATGATCTTATGGCCTATTATCCAGGATATGTATTCGATAAACCCTCTACTTCAGGATATTCTATGTTCTATCCATCGTCTTGAACTACGAGGTGTTGGTGTATCATTTTGCTGGTTACCTGGTCATTGTGGTACAGTTGGGAACACTAGAGCCGATATAGCGGCAAAGGATGCAACTCTGCTGCCGCCAGCCACTCAACATATTATTCTATTGGTATTTTCAGAGTCTGTCAAAACATTTACTTCTCGTAGATTGGGAGAATGAGTGGGCAATTACGGATAACAACAAACTGAGGGTAATTAAAAATACTGCTCGTCCTTGGAGGTCGTCAATACGTGCAAGTCGTAGAGAAGAGGTGGTGATCACTCGTCTCCGTATTGGGCATTCCTTGCTAACGCATGGATTTCTGATGGGAGGCGGGGACCCAACTGAATGCGAGTTCTGTAGGGAAACTATCATAATAAAACATGCATTGCTCGATTGTGATGGTTTCCAAAATTTGCGGGTTATGTGTGGACTGAGCAATTGTTTGCAGTCGAGTTGAGAGATAGTGCCTCGGCCGTTGACCGGTCCTAGACTTCCTCCATCGTCTGAATTTTTTTAATAAAATTTAATTTATAATTTTGTTATTGTTTGTAGTGGGGCTCCTTTACAGCCCTGGAAAGATTATTTATATTTACTGTTTTATTAATATAAATTGTAAGTTGTTTTTATTTCGTTATTTAGTTTTAGGTATGTTATATTTATTTTATTTTTCTTGTTATTGTTGTAGGGCCAATTTACAGCCCTACAATAATTTGTGTGTATGTTGTTGTTTTCAGATATATTATTGTTAACTAGTTTTAGTCATACATCTATAAATGTTACTTTGTTTTGTTCTGTTTATTTGTTTTGTTATTATAGTTTGTTTTCTTATTAAACTTAAATTTTTGTTTATTTTATTCGTTCTTTTATCTTTCTCTTTTGAGTATCGGCGATGATAACCACGTCGGTTTTTCGCCGGAAAAAAAATCTTATGGCCTATTACAAATTCAGCTCTTACAACACTTTCAAAATAGCGTCAGACACAAACTCTATTGCAATGAATAGAAGTAAGAAGTGTGTGTGTGTGTGTGTGTGTGTGTGTGTGTGTGTGTGTGTGTGTGTCCGCGCGCGCAAGTGTGCGCTACTTTTGGTTATATGGTATAATATATAATACAAACAATAAAAATAAAATTGCTGATTTAACAATTTTGAAACAAATAAAGAATGCTTAATTTCTATAAATTATTGTAACCAGTCACTAGAAAAATCGTAAGCAGAACTACATTAGTATAAAAGATGAAACACTTTTATAGTAGGTAATTTAATAAAGGTTTAATTACACTGTACTAAAAAAATCTTTATAAAATTATTAAAACCAAACTCTAACACTTCACCCTTAGGTTTTAACTATACATATAGCGAAGTTTTTTAAGTTAGGATACAACAGTGATCTCGTTGGACACTAAAAATGGCGATTTGCCACGAAATGTAAATTTAGAACATGACTACTGTGTCAAAGTCGCGTACGGTGCATTTTAAAAATACATTTATTTCGATATGCACGCACAGTGCGTCCAAATTAAACAATTCAAAATGTAATTAAAGAATGAAGTTATACCTCTTAGCGGAGTTCATTTTTACAATTAACTATTGGATCAGCCATTGTGGTAAAACCAATATCCGGGTTTTGAAATAAGCGCAGACTTTTAAATTTGTTTCTGGGTCGATAAAGAGCAATTTTATCAGAATGTATGGTTGTTCAGTGAATTATTCCGCGTTTTATTTTGAGACCACTTGACGCTAATGTTACTCACACTAGAGTGCACCACTTCAATATTATTACTTATTGGTATAACTGTAGTTAAAAACACTGAAACAAATATAGGGTAACATAGTTAAATAACATATTGTAAAATGTAAAGTTTTCCTTTATGTTTTAATTATGAGTAAGAACTACTTAAAAATGGCCACTGTGTAATCGAAATTATAGTCGTTAACAATTGAAAATAATTTGATCTAGAAGTACAATTCGTACGGAAAACGAATACACGTATTATAGACTTATAGTTGTGTTTTCAGTCAAAAATTTAAAGTAAATAAATTTAGAGAAAACTAAAAGTTTGTTAAAATATTTTTGTCTGCTCTTTTTAGTGAATATATATATAAATATATATATATATATATATATAATTATTATTATTGTTATCATGTTATTATTATTATTATTAAAGCACTCCGACTCATGTCTTGCTCCTTCTAATCCTCCACACCTCCCTCATCCTGTCCTCATGGATCCTCTTCCGCTCCTCCGTCCATTTTACCCTTGCTCTCTTTGGGATTTCATTCTCTGGGACCTTCCAACCGAGCATCTTTCTCCTGTAAGCGTGCCTGTCTTCAACGTCTGTTAAGTCTATTTCTGCGTCATGTAGGTCTATTCTGACTTGTGCGATCCACGACGTTGTTATTTGACACCTTGTATATACTTAAGGATTCTGTTGGCAAGTCATGTTGTTAGGAGTCTACTGATGTGTCCATAGAACCGAAGCCTCCTTTTTCTGATATCTGCTGCCAGGTTCGATATCTTCTCTGTGGTCTTCTGGGAGTGCATCCTGTACCCATCTTCTGTTAATCTCGGGCCAAGGATCTTCCTCAAGATTTTGCGTTCTTCCTTTAAAATATCCTCCATGGTAGCTTTTGTGTGGAGTGCTAGCGTATATATATATATATATATATATATATATATATATATATATATATATATATATATATATATATATATATGCTTGTGCGTGTTTGTGTGTGTGTGTGTGTGTGTGTGTGTGTGTGTGTGTGTGTGTGTGTGTGTGTGTGTGTGTGTGTGTGTGTGTGTGTGTGTGTGTGTGTGTGTTGTTTTAGCACGCACACATTCGCAAATTTAATCCGATGGAATTCTAGCTTTGGACAAAATAGTTAGCCAGCGAAATTCGTTCAACAGTTTCAAAATGGTGGTCATTCAAAATTTTCAAAACATATAAATTTTTTGTATTAACTATTTTCTTTAAATCTATTGCAATCAATGTTAAAAAACTGCTTCAAAAAGTATTTACAATTTTTGTAATTTTTATGTAATTTTAAATTTAAACACAGGATTTATTGTCGATTATGGTGATGCGATAAAATTTCAAGAAAGTTTAAAAAAAATGTACATTGGAAATTTACCCCGACAAGTCAGCGAGACAGCTGCGTGTTGCGATTTGCGCATTGCGTTGTACAAAATGGGTTGTGCAACTTAAATAAATGGTGATTTTTTACAGGGAATTTAATGCTGATTGTGAAATAAATTTTCAAAATTGTTTAACTTAAAACAGATTGTATTTTTTCAAGATTCGTAATGGCTGCAGTTTTGAAACTGTTAAACGATAATTGCTTGGTAACGAACTTGTACAAGCTATACCGAAATCGGTTTTTTAAATTATCAATACATCAGGCCGCAATTAATTGTTAACGTAAGAGTGATAATTACAGCGATAACGAGTGGAAAAATGATCTGATTTCAGGATCAGCGATAATTTAATAAAGATATTTAAAAGTTAGATAAAGTTAAATAAAAGTTAAATTTGTTAACTTGTAAAGCCTACATTACATTAGGGTATATGATTTTACAAGTAGGTATAATTAGGTACTGTTGAGGACTTTTTTAAATAAAGGCAATGACTCTGAAACATTATCAAGTTGTATATTAGCAACTGTTAGTGTCAGAATATAATTACATATTTTTGAAGTGTGTATTCTCAGTTTTTTGGTGTGCAAATTTTGTGGTGCATTGAAATCGAATTGAGAGTAACGGAAGGAAACTGTAGAATTCATGAAACAGCTGATGGTTGAAACAGCTGGTTATCACTGAGATATCAGTCAATGAGTAACTATAATATAGTTACAAAATCGAGCAACTATACCATAGATACTATTTAATTGGAATACTTAAAGACGAGAAAGAAGTAAATATTAAATAAAACAATGGTAGAATTATGAGTATAAAATATTAAAATCAATAAAAAGTGAAATATTATTATTTTATTTTTTAGCAATAATAGAAACAATAATTATCTCCACATATCTCCACATCAGTAATGAAACTCTTTGCCAAAAAACCGAAACACTATCAGACACAATAAGAAAAAGGAGAATTGATTTTTATGGGCACATCCTCCGAATGGACAAAAATAGACTAACCAAAAAAATATTTGACTACTTTCGCAGTAGAAGAGTCAAACCACTTTGGTTTAGAGAAACAGAGAAAGACATAACAGAACTACAAATCACTGACACTATGCTCATGGACAGAACAGCCAAAACAATAACCAAGGACAAGAAGCAACGGTTCCAAGGCAAAGTCAAATCCAAGCGAACGATCCAAATCTCTGACGAAGAAAGAAAAGCAAGATCACAACGAATGAAGCAATACTGGGCTACGAGGAAGGCACAGAACATTAAATAGTGATTGATTTAGTGTACCCCAAAGTTGGGTGAAACAAATAAAGAATAAGAAACAATAATTGTTGTATTACAGATGTTTTTCAGTTTGTGAAAAGTTTAGGTTATAAAAGGCACTTTCATGTTGTTAAAAGGTTTGAATCGATTTTTGAAAATTATTAGAAAACAATATTCAAAAGAAGACCGAATGAAAGTTTAACTGATGAAGGCCACTGCAAGTATTCACCTGTAACCTGTGTTGGTGCCTTTAGGCAACAAATTGTTTTCATATGTTCAGAAACAATCATTACACTCTTACTTTGAAGAAGGAAGAAAATTACACTCTGTTTTTGTACACAAATTTAATTTCACAAAAGCAATAAAAATATGTAAACTAATAATTATAAAACACAAGTAATTTCCCTTCAAACATTGCAAAACAATAAACAAGTTTTAAAAAGTAACTTTTGATTTTGAAATAAAACAAACCAAAGACAGACAATAAACAGATTGCTCAGAAGTTAGGTAATTATGGAGGTTACTTTTAATGTTATGAACGCGGAAAGCTTAAACAAACATTGAGGTTTTTAAATGTTACTAAACAGATTTCATTAGTGGACTGTTTTTGTTTTTGTTTACATTGAAAACAGGCCTAATCAGTAAACACGGGTAAACCATATTAATTTGTTTACACAATATGGCAGCTCCCTCTGGCACTGCCTCCCTCCTTGATACAATCAAAATGGTTTTTAATTGGAAATGTGTGAAATTAGGACACACATGCTTTTCAGGGGAAACATTGTACAATCAGGCGCCCTCAAATCTGTATTCAAACCAATATAAATACCAATATAAATACCAATATTTTTTTGGTCACGCTTTTAACAAATTGCATAGTTATCTGTTGAAGTGGCCATCATGATAAGACCCAAACCCGACTGTTTACCCCCAGTAGATATCTCTATTTTTTTTATTTGTAGTTAAACAATTTTTTATATACATTGTGTGTGTGTGTGTGTGTGTGTGTGTGCGTGTGTGTGTGTGTGTGTGTGTGTGTGTGTGTGTGTGTGTGTGTGTGTGTGTGTGTGTGTGTGTGTGTGTGTGTGTGTGTGTGTGTGTGCTCGGATGTATGTGTCTCTCCTGTGTGTGTGTAATATGCTCGGATCATTTCCTTGAGACTGATTCGGATGAAAAAACGTCTTCATTTATCCCCCCAAAAAAACTGTACACGGTGCTCCAAAAAGAAGTTTTTATTTCAGTAATAACATGAATATCTCATCGTCAAGTAAAAATATTTTTAAAAATGTCTAGGAACTCAAGTCAAAATTAGAAATATCTTTTAATACATCTATTTATCAACATAAATATTCCCGAAGACCAGACCACATTTAACGCCAAAATGATTACGTTTCAACGCATGCGGGAAGCTGAGATACTTGGCTGTTTACTTATTTATAGTTGATCCCTCGCTTCTAAGCCCAACGCTATTTCCAGACATTACACATTACCCGCAGCTTTTCTATTTTCGTTCTGCTCTCCAGGCGGAACACACCCGCGTCGCAAACAGTTTCCAAAGTTTTAAAAAACATCGGAAAACAAGTTCCGTGGTTGAATTTTCTGTAAAAAATTTATACCTGAGATCGGTGTAAAAAAACTGTTACGACAAAATACTGGTCAACAATAAATAGAGAAGGATCTAAATAGAATGTCACAATTAAAAAAAATATTTAGTTTCAAAGTGTTATAATGAAACTTTTTTACGAATACATTTTAAGTATAATATATCTTATTGAAAACTGAATAATCATGCACGCAACTGTCTCGCTGACGTTATAGAAGAATTTCCTGATTACGTGTCCTTTTAAGAAATATGATTTCAACATCATTACCGTAAGCATTAAAAATTTGCATAAACTAGCATTTATACTTTTTAAATAACACGGAAAAATTCAAAAACGATCCCTGACCTCTGTGAATTTCAATTTATTAGTTTCAAAATATAATGAAAATTGTTTAAAAAAATGTTAAGTTATGAGGTTTTTAACGCTGATTAACGATAGCTGAAATCAGTCTTCAAGAAAACATTAAATACAAAAAAATTTCGATAATTTTTAATGAATTTTTCTGGGTAACGCACTTGTGCAAGTCATGGCCAACATAGATTTTTTTTACTGTTGAATCAATTCTGACTAAAATTGCGAACGTGAGACCGTTAACAATTTTTAATTATCCTTAAAAAGTTATCTAGATCTCATTTCAAGTTTTGTATCATGATAGCCGTTCAAATCGCTCGTATTCCAATTAAAATTCTCTAATACATTTTTTTAAAGAAATGGCAAGAAATACGTTTTTCTAACTTTCCTAAAGTATTTAGGTGATAATTTTCAACGGATTTTGAAACTATCGTTGAACCACTTGCTCAGCTTAGGACGGGATGTTAAAAATTTTATAAAAATATAAGTGTTCTAACATTCTCAATTCGATTTGATTTGATTAAATATATGCAACAACTCAATTTTATCTTTTCTTAGAGGAAGGTCGTTACCCCAAAAATATCGTTCAATATTTTAAAAATTGTACCAATTTTAAATCATCTGAGGTTAAAAATAGCTTTTGAAACTATCGTTGAACCACTTGATCAGCTTACGATGGGATGTTAAAAATTTTATAAAAATATAAATGTTGTAACTTTTTCAATTCGATTTGATTTGATTAAATATATGCAACAACTCAATTTTATCTTTTCTTGGGGGAAGGGGTCGTTACCCCAAAAATTTCGTTCAATATTTTAAAAATTGTACCAATTCTAAATCGTCTGAGGTTAAAAATAGCTTTTGAAACTATCGTTGAACCACTTGATCAGCTTACGATGGTATGTTAAAAATTTTATAAAAATATAAATGTTGTAACTTTTTCAATTCGATTTGATTTGATTAAATATATGCAACAACTCAATTTTATCTTTTCTTCGGGGAAGGTCGTTACCCCAAAAATATCGTTCAATATTTTAAAAATTGTACCAATTCTAAATCGTCTGAGGTTAAAAATAGCTTTTGAAACTATCGTTGAACCACTTGATCAGCTTACGATGGTATGTTAAAAATTTTATAAAAATATAAATGTTGTAACTTTTTCAATTCGATTTGATTTGATTAAATATATGCAACAACTCAATTTTATCTTTTCTTCGGGAAGGTCGTTACCCCAAAAATATCGTTCAATATTTTAAAAATTGTACCAATTCTAAATCGTCTGAGGTTAAAAATAGCTTTTGAAACTATCGTTGAACCACTTGATCAGCTTACGATGGGATGTTAAAAATTTTATAAAAATATAAATGTTGTAACTTTTTCAATTCGATTTGATTTGATTAAATATATGCAACAACTCAATTTTATCTTTTCTTCGGAGAAGGTCGTTACCCCAAAAATATCGTTCAATATTTTAAAAATTGTACCAATTCTAAATAGCTTATCAATTTCACCCCATTATTTTAAATTCTTAAAATTGATTTCATAATGGTATTTAGCATTAAGATCTGCATATATTCTACTTCAATTTAATCTGACGCCGGTCAGGGATCATTTCAAAAATATAAATTGCGAATGCAGATATTAATGCCGATCATAACGAAATTACATTTTCAAAGACATCAGCGAAACAGCTGCGTGCATCTACAATAACACGCGAAACTCTGAGCAATATTATTACAGCATATATTTTTAATGATACAGTAATGGCAGATTTTTCCAATACCACAGTGAAGCACCCCTTGACATTAAATCTTCCTCGAATTGTTCTATTATTTGATCGAGTGAAGGTGGTGGGGTACGGGAATTGATTCACTGGGATTTGTGGGGGTGACTCGCACGACCTTGACCTCATCCCTTACGGAGGGGTGAAAGGCAAGCATCAAATAAAGCCGCGACACCCCAGACGCTCATTAATTCAATGCCCTTTTCCCTCGGAGGGCGCCGTGCAACACTATGCGGGATTCATTTTAATAAGACGCGTGGTATCCAGTAATGAGGTATTTTGTAGGCTGCAGATAGGCTCGGGTCGTGATGAATAGAAAGTCGCCGGCGCGATAATTACGTTCGCCAAGAAAAATACCGCAGTAACGAAACAGACAGTGTTTATAATTTCTTTTAATTTGAGGTATTATATTTGTGTCGGTTTGTATTTAAATTATTACCATTCAGTTTACTGAAACATCCGCGAATTTTAAACTAAATGATAGAAGTGAGAAAGTGAAACCGCATTTACTTTAAAAATATTGTTGAACGCAGCTGTCTCGCTGAAGTGCGGATAGCTAATTTCCAACAATACTAAAACAAAGAAAGACCACTGTCATATGTAAAATTTCTCTTTTCAACGTGATTCGAACATTTTAAATGCTAATTTATGCAGATTTCAAGGCTGATTACGACGGTGAAATCTAATTTTCCAAAAAAGTTGTGTTTAATAAGGGTTTGAAGTAGCCGCCATTTTGAAACTGTTAACTGATTTTTATTGTTAACGTATTCGTCCAGGCTTTAAGAAAATCGATTTCTATGCTAGGTTTGAATCAAATTGTGTAAAAATTGCAATTGTGTGAATGCTAAAACACACACACACGCGCGCACACACACACACACACACACACACACCTTAAAAAAATCTTTTAATAACGTTTCGAAAAGTGATCCCAGACACAGCACTGACTTTCATTTCAATGTTGCAGGCCTACAAAGGAAATTCGTCAACAAGTAATAACGTTATTGTTTAATCAATTTTCTGTTTATTTAATCGCCTGTTCTGTATTTTTTTATTTTAATGGTGTAAGGACATAATGGTGTTTGGACATAATTTCCAAAACCTCTCAGACAATTGTGACAGCCAGAAGTCGGAACTGCGCATGCACAAAAAGAAACCCACTGTTTAATTCAATATACAGTACTATACGTGATTGAATTTTAAACGAAATCACTGCTGCATACATCTAATATTTGTCCCGTTTATTTCCAGTGGAAAATCAACCATCGAAGCGGCCATCATAGTAAGTCCCAGACCGGTGACCTAGAAATGAGCACCGATTAAGATCTACAGATAATTTTTGAGCGCGCTGAAAATTGCAATTTGGGTCCAAGTAGATTCAAAACTCGATACAAAAATCTATTTTGGCGATAACTTGGACAATCTAGTTATACTGAAAATTTTGTTAAAAATTTTCAAAATAGCAGCCATTAAAAATGTTTAAATATTTTTATTTTATAATTCACTGAAAATTGCAATCAGAGTAAAAAACTGCATAAAGTGGAACTTTTAATTTTTAAAATGCAATTTTTGGGCGGTGTCAGTTCATTGTCGTGTTTTTTTCAGTTTAATTTAAAATGCTAATAAATGGACATTTTATTGATGATTTTGATGGAGAAATTTGAATATCGAAAAAGGTAAAATAAAAATTACACTTTTTGAAATTCTCTTCCATCAGCGAGACAGCTGCGTGCTGTGATTACTTTCTTCTTGTCTGGAGCACGTGCTTCAGACGAGACCAGTGAACTAATTAAGACACTGAATCACGGAACAACTAATGCATCCAAAGCGTTAAAGGAGGTAAAACGGACATGTTCATTGTTACAGTGAAGTCTGTATAACTTGTCTTTAAAAATTTGTAACTGTAAGCTACCTTTTAAATTTACTGTTACTGACATACGGAGCAATGCTAAATCAAACTGAGCTGAGTTCCGCTGAGAGGAGCGGACTGCGTACTTAAAACCTATTGATTTTAATGTAAGTTACGTCACTGAACGCGAAAAGGAGCTGAACGGCCTTATAACATTTCCTCAAAAAATATTTTTTCCTTGGGAAAACGTTTCGCCGTGAGTCATCTTCAGGCGAAGTGCAGTTAAAAATTATAATGCGTGTTTATGTAGTAGTTGATGTTAATACTGAAAGCGATAAGAAGCTAGTGGCCGTATAACAGTTCCACAAAAAGTCTTTTTTTCCTTGGAAAACGTTTACCGTGAGTCATCTTCAGGCGAAGTGCAGTTAAAAATTATAATGCGTGTTTATGTAGTAGTTGATGTTAATACTGAAAGCGATAAGAAGCTAGTGGCCGTATAACAGTTCCACGAATCGTTTTTTTCCATGGGAAACGTTTCGCCGTGAGTCATCTTCAGTCATAGTGTAGTTAAACGTTATGTGTGTTTATATAGTAGTTGATGTTAATACTGAAAGCGAAAAGAAGCTAGTGGCCTTATAACATTTCCACAAAAATTCTTTTTTTTCCATGAGAAACGTTTCGTCGTAAGTCATCTTCAGGCATAGTGTAGTTAAAAATTATGTGTTTATATAGTAGTTGATGTTAATACTGAAAGCGAAAAGAAGCTATTGGCCTTATAAAAGTTCCACAAAAATCTTTTTTTCTATGAGAAATGTTTCGCCGTGAGTCATCTTCAGGCGAAGTGTAGTTAAAAATTATGTGTGTTTATATAGTAGTTGATATTAATTCTGGAAGTGAGAAGGTAAAGAAAGGAAGAACTGATAATGTAAGGTGATAATGTAAGGTAAGGTAAGTGAGCAGCAGGTTGAGAAAACCACTAAAAAATTAGCGTGACTAAGGTGGAAGGGTTGAAGTTAGTTTTCATTTTAATTAAAACTTATAACCGTGAAAATGCCTCATGGTGAAATACGTCATGAAATGAAAAAAAATTTTTGTGGAAGTGTTCTAATTTTTATGTAATTATGATTATAATTACAAACTACAATTAAATCTATCTATTCAGTAATTTATTTATACTGTAGCTACTATATATTTAAATTCTCTCACTGCAGCTGTATGTATATACATTAGATAAAGTATTGACAAGACTTCAGACTGCCTTGGCGCTTGCCGTTGCCGCAAATAGAACGCCTGGACTGCTTCCAACACAATATCCGCCACTCCGCACCAAAACCAATCATTATTTCATTCAAATTGGAAATACACTTCTGCTAAGAAGTTTTACCTGTACAATCGGAAATTATTTCTTGATAAACAATCACGGCAGTTACAATTTATAAGTGCAAAGAATGTCGTTAAGTGCGGGAAAACATGCTGAAAAAATTAAATAATATAATGAAACTAATAGTCGAACAGTTTTTTTTTTAAAGAAAGTGTTTATGGAAATAAGAACACATATAGTTTCAAAAAAATTGTCTTTCATTCAATGACAAGTGTTTCGCTATGAGGTATCTTCAGACAGTCATCTAAGACACTATATCTGAAGTGCTACATATCTAGGAATGACACTCGATGCAAAGCTCCGATGGAAGGTGCATGTAAAAAAGAAAAAAGAGGAGCTACAACTCAAATTCAATAAAATGTTTTGGCTTATTGGAAGAAATTCAGAACTTTCGATAGACAACAAGATACTATACAAGCAAGTTCTAAGACCAATAAGGACCTATGGTGCACCACTTTGGGGATGTACAAGAAAAAGCAATAGTAAAATTATTTAAGTTTTTCAAAATAAAGTATTGAGAACGATTGTCAACGCCCTTTGGTATGTGAGAAATGAAAACATACGTAAGGACCTAGGTGTTGAATCTGTTCAGGAAGTCATTAAAAAGCTCTCGGTTAAGCATTATTGCAGGTTAAAACAGCATAATAATACAGAGATTGTCCAACTACTATGCCGCAGTGACAACATCACAAGAAGGCTGAAGAGGACCAAGCCAATTGACCTCTCCAGGCCGTAAACACATTGGGACCAGCCGTCGGACTGCACCCCAGCACACAGTGAACACAATGATAAAGAAAAATTACTAGATGGGGCACGCCTCAGTTGTAATTAATATAAAATAAAAAAAAAAACTATATCTGAAGATGCCTCATGGCGAAACATTTTCCTGAATATTATGCAGTTTCAACAATTACCGCCTGTATGTTCAATAATCAAAGAAAGTACTACCCGGTGATCGTTTACTTAAATATATTTGTATAAGAGGTAATCACTTGATACTTTTCGATAAGAATTTTTCGAATTTTCAACTCAAAATTCTCCTGAAAATGATTTTACTATTTCAAAAGTGTTATTTCCTGTTCACGTTCACTTATAAATTTTAAATTTGCCTATTTTGCTTACGTCAAAACACATTTATTTGGCACGGCAAAAGATAGCCTGTATGCAGTTGAACTTGGCTAGCCCATAACGTTGCTGTAGTTACCATGAATATATTGATAAATATCCTAGCGATGTTTTAAAAAATAATATGAAACCACTGCCCGCTTCGTGGGCCAACCCCTGAAATATCTGTTTATTTAAATTTAATTATTAGCTAATTTTAATTGGAAAATGAGCTATTTGAGCGGGAATTATGACGATATGCAGACATGAAACCTTGAAATGAACAAAGATTCTGGTCTCTTGGTCATGTATTGTGGCGTTATTAAGATTTTTAGTCCTGTATATATATATATATATATATATATATATATATATATATATATACAGCAGAAATTTAGTTCTTTTAACAAATTGAATGTCAACGATTTAATTATTTTTAAACAATAGATCTTACATCTGTTATCAGATTTATTTTAAAAATCTGATTTCACTGTATTTGTCAGCATTAAAAACTGCATAAATAAGCGTTTTGAATTTAAAAAACTGTTAGAAATTAAGAAATTAAATTTGACGCAGGTCACAGCTCATTTTCATATATCCAACGAAGTTTGAAAGTTATTGAAGCTAATATACGCAGTTTAATACTGCTTTTGATTGTTTAACCAAAGTGTCAAACAGAGGGTAAAAAAGCAATATTGGAACTTAATTACTATTTGCAGTTGATCATTATCATTCATTTCTTTTTGCCCTTTCTAAGGGCTTAATTAAGAAAAATATACAGGTCCCTTTCAAATTAGAAAGCAAGTTTATTTTTCTCTAAAGCTTAACTTAAAATTAGAGAAAAACTCAGGCAGAGCACAACTCAGGAAAATCATGTGGCAGTGTGGGCACTGTGGTTGAGGATACACATGAACAGGATAGTTATATACCATGGTGGAACTACGTATAGGTTGTGCAGAAAAGAGAAGGAGACTGCAGGATACATAATCCTTGATTGTGAAGCTCTTGCTGGTAGGAGGCTAGGCGTTTTTGGTTTCCATAACTCTAGAGATTTAGCAGAATGAGCTAGTCAGTGGATTGTTGGAACTTACTATTGAGCTAAAGTACCCAAAAGGTTTACTTCGCACAATGCTGGAGGTTGTATTATCCCTTACTCTAGTTTGAACCTAATATAACCTTTAACTTTCAACCATCTCTCTACCACTTTACAGTATCTAAAAATATTGTTTTAAAATTTGACCTTACTAAATTATCTACATAGTGTTGATTGTGCTGAGTTACGGACGTCCAAGCTTACCAGAAACAATTTGTATACCAAAACTAAAATCAACGTTGAACTATCCAAGCCCCTATTGCGTAACACTACTACACAGTGAGGCAATGCTTGCATTGATTCTAAAATAACGGATGTGGGAAACCATTGTAAAGGCGCATCAGCTGTCCAGTGGTAGTTACATAAGATTGCTTCTAAAAATTTTTGTTTTTTCCTGTAATTCGTAATACTACTGTGCAATTAGAAGCTATTAATATCCGTTAATAAAAAACAATTTTGTTATTAAAAAAATTATTGTTTAAATTTAAAACTATGATACTGATTGTTTAATTATATAATTGATCATCTGTATTCTGTAATGGTTTTAAACGCTAATGAATTGTAATTTAAACTGATAGTTTACCAAACTAATTAACTTCAGTTAAAAAAAATAAATCACGTTTGTACTAAGTAATTAATTTACAATAAGAGACATATTGATGTTTTGTTGACTTTTAACATGGACAACAATAAAATATTATACTAAAAGAATCAAAAATATTTGAATATCACACCAGACAGCTTATCCATTTAGTTAATCATTTTTTATCACGCAAAGTATGTGCTTTAAAAAACATAATTCACCCAAAACTCATATAAGTAACATTTAATAAGTAATATTTGTAATCAAAACCCGATACCTTTATCAACAAATAAACACGATACTGTTTCGTAGGGTTATTTGTTACACTGTCAATATTTAAAAAGAAATATTTAATTTATTGAGTTTTTCTAAAACAAATATAACCAAAAGTTATAATTTTTTTCAATATTTTAAAAAATAATCGCCAAACCTGAATTGTTAATCAGGTTTTTCTTGCTAACAAACATGTCGACTTTATTACCAAAATTAATTTGTGTGCCTAAATTAAAACATGTGAAAATATAAAATGACAAACGACCCCCCAAATAGTGATAGAAAAATCAAATATCGACACTCATTACTTGGGAATGGTTCTTACCATAATGGCCGTTCCAATAACTTACCCTGCAATGTAAATTAGCTAAATATGTGTTGTAAAGTGCAACAATACGTCATAATACCAGCAATAAGCACTAAGACTTGTCGTTATTCTAACTAGCATAAAGTTCTTTTTGTGTTTAACGTCCGACTATTGTGCACACTTGGGCTAATGCAGACGATGGGATGATTTATAGCGTATGAAAATGCCAAGCCCTCGCCGGGAATCGAACCCGGATCCTCGGGGTGAAAGCCTAAAACGCTATCCACTAGGCCACCGAGGCGGCTCAACTAGCATAAAGTTTTTTTTTTTGTTTAACGTCCGACTATTGTGCACACGGGCTAATGCAGACGATAGGATGATTTATAGCGTATGAAAATGCCATGCCCTGGCCGGGAATCGAACCCGGGTCCTCGGGGTGAAAGCCTAGTACGCTATCCACTAGGCCACCGAGACGGCTCAACTAGCATAGTATGAACGTTAAGGAAACAAAAGTAGGTTCAGACGATTACAAGGTTTTGGACTCAAAATAAACAATTTTCGACTTAAATATCACTGACGTTTCTAATTTTACCAAATAATCACACGCTGAAATATATATTGTTCAACTTGTCGTTAAAAACTCTCCGCATCAAAAACCACGATCGAGTAAAGTCGAGTTTATTTTCGTTAACACAAAGTATACCAAAATAGACGTTGGCTGCGAGGTGATCATTAGACGAACGTTGGGTGAATCAGAGATTGGCAGATCTAATCTCAGTTCACTGTCGGAACTGTGCAACTCGCTCCTTTTATCTGTAGAATTATTGAAACATTCCTTCGCTAGCCGCTGTAAACAAAGGCAGCCATTATGCGTCTAACAAAGAGTCTTTATGGCGTAACGTTTCTTTAATGCATTGTTGCCAGTTTTAGGTATTTACCCAAAGGGCGTTAAGCATTTTTATCTTTTAATTTTTCCTTTGTTCCTTGAAATTGCATTTTTAATTTCGCGATATAAAGCGCGGGAAAAACAAAACAGCTTTATGTATTAACAAAAGTAGCTTTAAAATTTCGCCATGCAAAAAGACCACTGCGTAACATACACTATATGAATGGTCCATTTTTGCGTACGGTGGTTTTTTCAACAAAGACTGATTGTAATATCATTCTCATAGAGAAGCAAAGGACCTGACCATGGTTGAGAAAACGCCGTTTCTATCAGTGTGTGTGTGTGTGTGTACGCGCGCGCGAGCGCGTGTATGTGTTTTTGTACGCGTGTATATCTGTGTGTTTGTGTTTGTATGTGTGTATGTGCATGTGTGGTTGCACGCGTGTGTGTCTGTGTGTGTGTGTGTTTGTGCGCGCGCGTGCGTGCTTGTGTGTGTGTGTGTGTGTGTGCGCGCGCGCGAGCGCGTGTATGTGTGTTTGTACGCGTGTGTATCTGTGTGTTTTTGTTTGTATGTGTGTATGTGCATGTGTGGTGGTTGCACGCGTGTGTGTCTGTGTGTGTGTGTGTGTGTGTGGTGTGTGTGCGTGTGTGTATGTGTGTGTGTGTAGTGTGTGTGTGTGTGTGAGTGTGTGTGTGTGTGTGTGTGTGTGTGTGAGTGAGTGAGTGAGTGAGTGAGTGAGTGATTGTGTATGAGTGTGCGCGCGAGTGTGTGTGTGTGTGTGTGTGTGTGTGTGTGTGTGTGTGTGTGTGTGTGTGTGTGTGTGCGCGCGTGCGTGCGTGCGCGCGTGTGTGCGTGCGCGCGCGATTGTGTGTAGTTAAAAATATTGGTCCTACTCAATTCAAATTTGATACAAAAATCTGTTTTCGTAATAGTTTGAACAAGTACTTGGCCAATAAAAATCCGTTTTAAAATTTAAAAATTGTGGTTATTCCAAATTTTCGATAATCGTTAGTTTTTTACGTACACATTTTTTTGTAAACGTCTACTGGAAAATGAGCTATTTGAGCGGCCGTCATAGTAAGTCCCAAACCATGACCATGCCTGACCTCTAATACACTTATTTTTTGTGGCCTATTTGAATACGGATTTAAATTGTTAATACAAAAAAATAAAAAGTGGTATTTCAAATTTTCAAAATAAGAAACGGTATTTAACGGCGGTTGTGTACGCGGTAATAGAAATCAGAGATTAAAATTATTTTAAAATCAATTTACATCGTTTAGGGTTAATTTTTGTATATTTAATTTGAAATACTAATTTACGCTGATTTTAATGTTTATTGTAATGATCACATTTTAAAATGTCTAAGGCAAAACATTCTTGTTAGAAATTGGCTAACTCTGTCTTTTATTGTTATAGTTGTAATGTATAATTCAGTTAAGGTATATCCTTCCTGCATCCACATCTGTTGCAGAAAGCAACCCTCTGGGGAAATTCTGTAAATGCCGGACAAATTTTGCTTTCGCAAGGAAAGCTGTAAGAATTATTAAAGGAGTATCAGATAATGATTATCTCAGACCAAAGGCCGCCATAAACAAGTTGACTAAGACATTGTAGCCAATTTTGTTGTTTAACAAAACATTTTATATCTCTAAAATCGTTAAATAAAAGTCAAACCTTTTCCTGATAGAAGCCAAACTAAAAAAATGAACTTCATACATTGAACTGTTTTAAATTGGCGGACGTTTATAATTTTAAACAAAAATAAAAATCAATAACTGTAAATTTTAGTAACGGGCAAAAAACCCATTGTAGTAATCCGTTTTCTATCATTTGATGTGGCATAGGTACATTAAAGGCCTTATTGGCGCAACTTCGCTGTATTACGTCTTGTATAGTTTTTGTATATTATTTTTGTGTATATATTTTGTATAGTTTTGAATATTAAACCATTCGTTAATAAGAAAAAAATGACCTACACAAATACTAGTTTGAAAATTGTCACTAAAGTTTGCCATTATTGATTATTTTTTATTTAAAGTTTTTAAAAGTCCATTTTAAAACATGTCTATATAAAATGTAGGTTATTTTTTCCAATTAGGCCTCTGTCAGTAACGAATCATGCTGTTTGAATTTTATTAAACTTTTCTAGAAATATATTTTAAAAAAATAACAAAATGGCGAGTAGGAAATAAGCGTTTTCGGACATTTCTTTATAATTTTTTCATATATTCAGGTATAGAGTCAGTTCCAGAGAGATTTTTGTCTCTTTCTCTATGAAGCTGTCAAAATTTTGATAGGACGAGCCGTTCAGCCAATATTTTCAGAAATAACCAGCGACTACAACCGCCATCGTTAAATTAAAGGCCGCCATTTTGAAACGAGAGATTTTTGTCTCTCTCTATGAAGCTGTCAAAATTTTGATAGGACGAGCCGTTCAGCCAATATTTTCAGAAATAACCAGCGACTACAACCGCCATCGTTAAATTAAAGGCCGCCATTTTGAAACGAGAGATTTTTGTCTCTTTCTCTATGAAGCTGTCAAAATTTTGATAGGACGAACCGTTCAGCCAATATTTTCAGAAATAACCAGCGACTACAACCGCCATCGTTAAATTAAAGGCCGCCATTTTGAAACGAGAGATTTTTGTCTCTCTCTATGAAGCTGTCAAAAGTTTGATAGTACGAGCCGTTCAGCCAATATTTTCAGAAATAACCAGCGACTACAACCGTCATCGTTAAATTAATGGCCGCCATTTTGAAACGAGAGATTTTTGTCTTTCTCTATGAAGCTGTCAAAATGTTGATAGGACGAGTCGTTTAGCCAATATTTTCAGAAATATCCAGCGACTACAACCGCCATCGTTAAATTAAAGGCCGCCATTTTGAAACGAGCCAGATTTTGTCTCTTTCTCTATGAAGCTGTCAAAATTTTGATAGGACGAGCCGTTCAGCCAATATTTTCAGAAATAACCAGCGACTACAACCGCCATCGTTAAATTAAAGGCCGCCATTTTGAAACGAGAGATTTTTGTCTCTTTCTCTATGAAGCTGTCAAAATTTTGATAGGACGAGCCGTTCAGCCAATATTTTCAGAAATAACCAGCGACTACAACCGCCATCGTTAAATTAAAGGCCGCCATTTTGAAACGAGAGATTTTTGTCTCTCTCTATGAAGCTGTCAAAATTTTGATAGGACGAGCCGTTCAGCCAATATTTTCAGAAATAACCAGCGACTACAACCGCCATCGTTAAATTAAAGGCCGCCATTTTGAAACGAGAGATTTTTGTCTCTTTCTCTATGAAGCTGTCAAAATTTTGATAGGACGAGCCGTTCAGCCAATATTTTCAGAAATAACCAGCGACTACAACCGCCATCGTTAAATTAAAGGCCGCCATTTTGAAACGAGAGATTTTGTCTCTCTCTATGAAGCTGTCAAAATTTTTGATAGCGACTGACGAGCCGTTCAGCCAATATTTTCAGAAATATACCAGCGACTACAACCGCCATCGTAACCGTAAATTTGCAAAATTATTAAGGCCACCATTTTTAAACGAGAATAATTCTTTCACGCTCGGAAAATCTTGTAAATAAAGTTTTGAAAACGTTCATCGCACTGCAATCGAATTAAAAATTATCTCGCGAAGAAAACCTTCACATTTTGCCATAACTAGTGACGTCATAACGATAATATGATAGAAGATATAGCGTTTAAAAACGAAACTTAAATATTTGATAGTAAAATCTCGTTCTATATTTTAATAATAACTACGATGGATGAAAACAGTTTTTAGGAAACTTTGTTTTAGATTTTATTGAGTACTACCACTTAAGACAAACGTATCTGGTAGTTGTAACTTAAATAGATCACTGTGTGTCAGATGTTCATTCCACTGAATGGCTCTGATTGTCAGCTACAACCTCTTAGCTTGATAAGCTATCACTGCACCAAGTCCTATGTGTTAGCATCTGCTGAACACTAGCATTGGTATGGGTTTGGAGTCGTTTTTCATCCTTCGTTGCTGCTGCCTTGATTTCATCAATAATCCTGTTCACTTTAGGGTCTCTGTTAATGCGTATATACGAGCTGCGTGGGTGGCCTAGTTGATAGCGTACTAGGCTTACACCCCGAGGACCCGGGTTCGATTCCCAGCGAGGTCTTGGCATTTTAATACGCTATAAATCATCCCATAGTCTGCATTAGCCCAAGTGTGCACAATAGTCGGACGTTTAAAAAAAAAAATGCGTATATACCACGGAGCATTTACTGTTATTCAAAGTGTTTTGCTTTATATAATCTGAATTTTCTTTATATTTCTTCTATTTCTTCTACAGTTCATAGTTCCACACCGGCTTAAGAACATGTTTGTGTAAAAGTAATTTAAACTAGTAGTTAATCCTGGTTATTATATGTAAATAACCAATATATATTGAAATTCTTTTTAAATTCTTCTTCTTTTCTGCTAGGATTATTGTCACTATGTTCAGTATAATAATCTGTCTTCCCTAGCTTCGTCAATTCTACTTTCGTTGACGCGTTTCGGAGAACCTCCATCTTCAAAAACTATATCTGTACTCAGAAGATGGAGGTATAGTTTTTGAAGATGGAGGTATAGTTTCTATATAGTTTTTAAGATGGCGGTTCTCCGAAACGCGTCAACGAAAGTCAACTGAAAAAAAGTTAAAAAACGTATGCCTCTTTCGCAGGCAGAAGTTGTTTCAAGCGGGGAAAAATTACTGTGAAAAGGGATGAAAAATATTGTAATAAAATTATCTCTTCGAACATTAAAATCGCAAACGAACGTAGATATTGTTCCTGTGAAACATTGGGGTTTGAGTAAATAACAACCTTTAGTGTCTTACATAATGGTCACAAAACAAGTCTACAGTAGGAAAAACTCTAAATTATAAACAGGCTGAAAATATTGTTCTACTGTACGTGTTTATTTAATGTACATTAATATATTAAACACTAGTGTATAAAGTAGGTTATTTTCCAAATTAGGGCTGTATCAGTAAGGAAGCATGCTAAGTTTGAATTATATTGAACCGTTTTAGAGATATATTTTAAAAAAAGAACAAAATGGCGGTTAGTGATAAAAGCGTTTTCTAATATTTCTTTATATTTTTTTCATATTCAAGTATAGAGTCAGTTCCAGTGAGATTTTTTCTCCTTCTCTATTTAATAATAATTTTGGCAATATTATATAGTATTAATATATTAAACATTAGTGTAAAATGATGATTAGAGACCCTTTTTGACAAAAATGGAGTACAAATAAACGGACACCAGATTGAATTGGTCAAAGAATTCAAATATTTGGGAAAAATAATTACCTTAAGGAAAAAAGAAACTGGATTGAGAGACAAAATTATTTAATCAGGTTCCTAATTACAACAAAAAATATCTATAACAAGAAAAGTATGTATATAAACACGACAATTAGACATTACAAAACAGTAGTATTACCGGAAATATTATACGGTGAGGAAACGTTATGGGATCCGACAGTTAAATATGGAGGAGGAAAATTAGGGATAAGTGAAAGGAAAATTATTACAAACGGTATAGGGAAATGGAACATTCAAGAGGGAAGGTACCAGAACATCTCCAACGAAGAACTATACCAGAAGATAGAACCATTAACGGACGTCATCAGAAAGAGCAGGATATCTTTCTTAGGGCATATCCTGAGAATGAAAGGGACTAGACTTCTGAAAAAACTAACGGAATTTTACTGGAAGAGGAAAACCCAAACCCAAGTGGCTAAAACTGGCTTTAGAGGACATGACAGAATTGGGTATTGAAAGAAGAGAGTTGGAGGAGAAATCCCGAAATTTCAGGCTAATGAAAGAGCATAAAACGGATTCAGTAGAACAGGTATCAACAGAAAAAAGATGGTGATGTCCGAAGCTGAGAGGAAAAATAGATCTGGTCGCATGAAGAACTGCCACGCGGAATTAAGAGCAAAAAAACAGCCAATAAGAGAACTTAAAGTGGTCCCCTGAGGCCGTACAAGAAGAAAGTAGAAGAAGAAGAAACACTAGTGTCATTCGAAATTAATACAAAAGACAAATTGAAAATTAAAACTTTTGTTTAATAAGTAAAGAAAATGATATAAATAAAAATTTGCTTTTAGCACTTCCAAGTGTTTTTTTTATAATTTTTTATAGTATTAATTATTGTATGTTCTTTCTTTAAAAAAAATGTTTTGTACATAATAATAATAATGTGACGTAATTTTACAAAAACTGTACAACAATTTTTTTTATTTTTCAGGAGGCGAAAGTGTCAGAATCAAAGAAATACAAGTGCCTGACTTTGTACAAAACGGTACAAGGTCGCCCGTCGTACTAGACTGTGATTACACCCTGGACAAGGACGAAGACCCGAGAGGGCTGACGGTAAAGTGGTTCTTCGACGAATACCCGACACCTGTGTATCAATGGGCGTACGGATATAGACCGCAAGCGTCGGGGCAGCTTAGCGGGAGGGTGAACCTGGAATACCGGGCCTCCTCGGAGGTATCAAAGCCAATCGGTCGATATTCATAATCAACCCAACGTACGACCTGTCGGGCAACTACAGATGCCAGGTGGCAACGTTCCAGAATGAGGAGTCGAGAAATAAAAACACTGACTATTTATGGTGAGTTTGGTTGTAATTAATTAAGCAATTATTTGTGAAATATTGTAAGTGATACGAAGTCAAGAACATTTGTACATGTGTTTATGCATTACTATAATAAACTCTTCTTAGAAATATTTTTATAAACAAAGAAGAAAATTAACAGATCAGGAAACAAAGATGTAAATAAAAAAATAATCATAAAATAAATTAATAATGATAATTGGTGCATAGACACAACGTTTCTTCGAAGTGAATACGTGTTAACATTCCTGTTTACACCGTTATCCGGGATCGACTTTAAATAAAGTTATATTCTTTTGTAAATTTTTCGTTACGTTACTATCGTTACGTTACTCGTAATTCGATGTCACTGCACCACAAAATTTGCAGTACCGGAAGTACGAAACTCCATACGCTCCCTCTCGTGTTCTTTTCTTATTCATGTATTCTTCACTTTTACGTTATGTTACTCTTAATTCGATGTCACTGCACCACAAAATTTGCAGTACCTGGAGTACACACACTCTATACGCTCCCTCTCGTGTTCTTTTCTTATTCATGTATTCTTCACTTTTTCGTTACGTTACTTTTAATTCGATGTCGCTGCACCACAAAATTTGCAGTACCGGGAGTACGAAACTCCATACGCTCCCTCCCGTGTTCATTTCTTATTCATGTATTCTTCACTTTTTCGTTACGTTACTTTTAATTCGATGTCACTGCACCACAAAATTTGCAGTACCGGGAGTACGAAACTCCATACGCTCCCTCCTGTGTTCATTTCTTATTCATGTATTCTTCACTTTTTCGTTACGTTACATTTAATTCGATGTCACTGCACCACAAAATTTGCAGTACCTGGAGTACGAAACTCTATACGCTCCCTCTCGTGTTCATTTCTTATTCATGTATTCTTCACTTTTTCGTTACGTTACATTTAATTCGATGTCACTGCACCACAAAAATTGCAGTACCAGAAGTATACACACTCTATACGCCCTCCGTTGTTCTTCTTATTCACGTATTCTTCACTTTTCGTTACGTTACTTTTAATTCGATGTCACTGCACCACAAAATTTGGTACCGGAGTGCAAAACTCATACGCGTTCCTCCCGTGTTCATTTCTTATTCATGTACTCTTCACTTTTTCGTTACGTTACTTTTAATTCGATGTCACTGCACCACAAAATTTGCAGTACCGGGAGTATACACACTCCATACGCTCCCTCTCGTGTTCATTTCTTATTCATGTACTCTTCACTTTTTCGTTACGTTACTTTTAATTCGATGTCGCTGCACCACAAAATTTGCAGTACCGGGAGTACGAAACTTCATACGCTCCCTCCCGTGTTCATTTCTTATTCATGTATTCTTCACTTTTTCGTTACGTTACTTTTAATTCAATGTCGCTGCACCACAAAATTTGCAGTACCGGGAGTACAGACGCCACCATTTTTAAACGAGAGATTTTTGTCTCTCTCTATGAAGCTGTCAAAATGAAGCTCTCTATGAAGCTTGATAGGACGAGCCGTTCAGCCAATATTTTCAGAAATATCCAGCGACTACAACCGCCATCGTTTAATTAATGGCCACCATTTTTAAACGAGAGATTTTTGTCTCTCTCTATGAAGCTGTCAAAATGAAGCTCTCTATGAACCTTGATAGGACGAGCCGTTCAGCCAATATTTTCAGAAATAACCAGCTACTACAACCGCCATCGTTAAATTAAAGGCCGCCATTTTGAAACGAGAGATTTTTGTCTCTCTCTATGAAGCTTTTTTTTTTTTTTTTTTTTTTTTATTTTAACGTCCGACTATTGTGCACACTTGGGCTAATGCAGACGGTGGGAATGATTTATAGCGTATGAAAATGCCAAGCCCTCGCCGGGAATCGAACCCGGGTCCTCGGGGTGAAAGCCTAGTACGCTATCCACTAGACCACCGAGGCGGCTCTCTATGAAGCTGTCAAAATTTTGATAGGACGAGCCGTTCAGCCAATATTTTCAGAAATAACCAGCGACTACAACCGCCATCGTTAAATTAAAGGCCGCCATTTTGAAACGAGAGGTTTTTGTCTCTCTCTATGAAGCTGTCAAAATTTTGATAGGACGGCCGTTCAGCCAATATTTTCAGAAATAACCAGCGACTACAACAGCCATCGTTAAATTAAAGGCCGCCATTTTGAAACGGAAGTGAATTAAAAATACTTACATGTACGTCAGTTCGGTATTTATACAAGGTACTTTCATGTCGAATTTCAAAACAATCGTTCAACAAACACCGGTTATTCCTTCAAACAGAGATTATTTTCGTTGGTGCCAAAACAGGCAACTCGCTTCGTTCGGTCAAGAAATATTTTAATATCTAACACGATATTGACTATACCAGATCAGCAGATCTAACCGTAAATTTGCTGTTACTTGAAATAATTTCTCGTTTTACACAATAATTTAAATAAAAAAAGATTAATTTGGAATTGACAAATTTTAATTAATTTCACTGTCAGAATAATTCTGCGTCGAGCAAAAGTTTTATTTCGCTTTCATAACTTTAATTTCCCGCTTTTCCGTCTTCACTTGTAATCCTATTACCTTACACTTCACGCTCGGAAAATCTTGTAAATAAAGTTTTGAAAACGTTCATCGCACTGCAATCGAATTAAAAATTTTCTCGCGAAGAAAACCTTCACATTTTGCCATAACTAGTGACGTCATAACGATAATGAGATAGAAGATATAGCGTTTAAAAACGAAACTTAAATATTTGATAGTAAAATCTCGTTCTATATTTTAATACAGACTACGATGGGTGAAAACAGTTTTTAGGAAACGTTGTTTTAGATTTTATTGAGGACTATCACTGAGGACAAACGTATCTGGTAGTTGTAACTTAAATAGATCACTGTGTGTCAGATGTTCATTCCACTGAATGGCTCTGATTGTCAGCTACAACCTCTTAGCTATCACTGCACCAAGTCCTATGTGCTAACATCTGCTGAACACTAGCATTGTTATGGGTTTGGAGTCGTTTTTCATGCTTCGTTGCTGCTGCCTTGATTTCATCAATAATCGTGTTCACTTTAGGGTCTCTGTTAATGCGTATGTACCACGGAGCATTTACTATTATCCAAAGTGTTTTGTTTTAAATAACCTGAATTGTCGTTATATTTGTTCTCTTGGCACATCCTCAAATTTGCGTTTCATAGTTTCACATCGGCTTAAGAACTTATTTGTGTAAAAGTAATTTATTACTTATACTAGTAGTTAATCCTGCATTATATGTAAATAACACAATTTATATTGAAATTCTGTTTATATTCTTCTTCTTTTCTGCTAGAATTATTGTCACTATGTTCAGTATAATAATCTATCTTCCTTAGCTTCGTCAATTCTACTGTCGTTGACGCGTTTCGGAGAACCTCCATCTTCAAAAACTACTCAGAAGAGTATAGATGTAGTTTTTGAAGATGGAGGTTTCTCCGAAATGCGGCAACGAAAGTAGAATTGACGAAGCTAGGGAAGGCAGATTATTATACTGAACGTAATGACCAATATATATTATTGAAATTAATCTCAAGCTCAAATTCTTTTCAGGAAAAGTTTTGGCCAAGAGTTATGAATTCTTAAAATGTTTCGAATGACAATAACATTTAAATGGTTGAACAGATTTTGTAAAAAAATTAAACATTTCAAAATTATGTGACCATAATGAAAACTAACGCAAATTTGATATTTCTAATTTTTTAATAGGAAATGTTTAGATACCCTTGCGCGAGTTTCCGTTTTGTTTTAGAATAACATGAATATTTTTGGAATAATATGGATATTATATCAATATTTCTTAAGAAGCAAATGACTAGAAAGCCTAAAGTTCTCAAGTGTTTTTTTTTTAGAATCATAAAACGTCTTTAAACTTCTTGTAGTGTGAATGTATAGCGACTCATAAATGAATTACTTTCAACTGAAAAAAATTTAAAAAAACGTATGCCTCTTTCTGAGACAGAAGAAAGGGGATGAAAAATATTTTAATAAGATTATCTCTTCGAACATTAAAATCGCAAACGGACGCAGATATTGTTCCTGTGAAACATTTTGTTCGGTTTGAGTAAATAACTACCCTTAGTGTCTTATATAATGGTCAGAAAACAAGTCTACAGTAGGAAAAACTCTAAATTATAAACAGGCTGAAAATATTGTTCTACTGTATGTGTTTATTTTTAATTTATATTAATATATTAAACACTAATGTATAAAGTAGGTTATTTTCCCAATTAGGGCTGTATCAGTAAGGAAGCATGCTAAGTTTGAATTATATTGAACCGTTTTAGAGATATATTTTTAAAAAAGAACAAAATGGCGTTTAGTGAAAAAAGCGTTTTCGAATATTTCTTTATATTTTTTTCATATTCAGGTATAGAGTCAGTTCCAGTGAGATTTTGTTCTCCTTCTCTATTTAGTAATAATGTTGTCAATATTATATAGTATTAATATATTAAACATTAGTGTAAAATGATGATTAGAGACCCTTTTTGGCAAAAATGGAGTACAAATAAACGGACACCAGATTGAATTGGTCAAAGAATTCAAATATTTGGGAAAAATATTTTCCTTAAGGAAAAAAGAAACTGGATTGAGAGACAAAATTATTTAATCAGGTCTCTAATTACAACAAAAAATATCTATAACAAGAAAAGTATGTATATAAACACCACAATTAGACATTACAAAACAGTAGTATTACCGGAAATATTATACGGTGAGGAAACGTTATGGGATCCGACAGTTAAATATGGAGGAGGAAAATTAGAGATAAGTGAAAGGAAAGTTATTAAAAACTGTAAAGGGAAATGGAACATTCAAGAGGGAAGGTACCAGAACATCTCCAACAAAGAACTATACCAGAAGATAGAACCATTAACGGACGTCATCAGAAAGAGCAGGATATCTTTCTTAGGGCATATCCTGAGAATGAAAAAGAATGAAAGGGCATATCCTGACTTCTGAAAAAACTAACGGAATTTTACTGGAAGAGGAAAACCCAAACCCAAGTGGCTAAAACTGGCTTTAGAGGACATGCAGAATTGGGTACTGAAAGAAGAGAGTTGGAGGAGAAATCCCGAAATTTCAGGCTAATGAAAGAGCATAAAACAAGATTAAGAAGAACAGGTATCAACAGAAAAAAATGGTGATGTCCGAAGCAGAGAGGAAAAGTAGATATGGCCGCATGAAGAACTGCCACGCGGAATTAAGAGCAAAAATAACAGCCAATAAGAGAACTTAAAGTGGTCCCCTGAGGCCGTACAAGAAGGAAGAAGAAGAAGAAGAAGAAGAAGAAGAAACACAAGTGTCATTCGAAATTAATACAAAAGACAAATTGAAAATTAAAACTTTTGTTTAATAAGTAAAGAAAAAGATATAAATAAAGATTTGCTTTTAGCACTTCCAAGTGTTTTTTTTTTTTTATTGTTTACAGTATTAATTATTGTATGTTCTTTCTTTAAAAAAAAATGTTTTGTACATAATAATAATAATAATGTGACGTAATTTTACAGAAACTGTACAACACTTTTTTTTTATTTTTCAGGAGGCGAAAGTGTCAGAATCAAAGAAATACAAGTGCCTGACTTTGTACAAAACGGTACAAGGTCGCCCGTCGTACTAGACTGTGATTACACCCTGGACAAGGACGAAGACCCGAGAGGGCTGACGGTAAAGTGGTTCTTCGACGAATACCCGACACCTGTGTATCAATGGGCGTACGGATATAGACCGCAAGCGTCGGGGCAGCTTAGCGGGAGGGTGAACCTGGAATACCGGGCCTCCTCGGAGGGTATCAAAGCCAATCGGTCGATATTCATAATCAACCCAACGTACGACCTGTCGGGCAACTACAGATGCCAGGTGGCAACGTTCCAGAATGAGGAGTCGAGAAATAAAAACATGACTATTTATGGTGAGTTTGGTTGTAATTAATTAAGCAATTATTTGTTAAATATTGTAAGTGATACGAAGTCAAGAACATTTGTACATGTGTTTATGCATTACTATAATAAACTCTTCTTAGAAATATTTTATAAACAAAGAAGAAAATTAACAGATCAGGAAACAAAGATGTAAATAAAAATAATGATAAAATAAATTAATAATGATAATTGGTGCATAGACACAACATGTCTTCGAAATGAATACGTGTTTACATTCCTGTTTACACCGTTATCCGGGATCGACTATAAACAAAATTATATTCTTTTGTAAATTTTTCGTTACGTTACTATCGTTACGTTACTCTTAACTCGATGTCACTGCACCACAAAATTTGCAGTACCTGGAGTATACACACTCTATACGCTCCCTCTCGTGTTCATTTCTTATTCATGTATTCTTCACTTTTTCGATACGTTACTCTTAATTCGATGTCGCTGCACCACAAAATTTGCAGTACCGGAAGTATACACACTCTATACGCTCCCTCTCGTGTTCATTTCTTATTCATATATTCTTCACTTTTTCGTTACGTTACTCTTAATTCGATGTCGCTGCACCACAAAATTTGCAGTACCGGAAGTATACACACTCTATACGCTCCCTCTCGTGTTCTTTTCTTATTCACGTATTCTTCACTTTTTGTTACGTTACTCTTAATTCGATGTCACTACACCACGAAATTTGCAGTACCGGAAGTATACACACTCTATATACTCTATACGCTCCCTCTCGTGTTCTTTTCTTATTCTTGTATTCTTCACATTTTTGTTACGTTACTGTTAATTCGATGTCACTGCACCACGAAATTTTCAATACCGGAAGTACGCACACTCCATACGCTCCCTCTCGTGTTCTTTTCTTATTCTTGTATTCTTCACATTTTTGTTACGTTACTGTTAATTCGATGTCACTGCACCACGAAATTTTCAATACCGGAAGTACGCACACTCCATACGCTCCCTCTCGTGTTCTTTTCTTATTCTTGTATTCTTCACATTTTTGTTACGTTACTGTTAATTCGATGTC
>CM040190.1:90992379-91019879 GCA_022606455.1 Callitettix versicolor
TTTAGAACTGCCTAAATGTTTAACGGAAAAGTTAAATACTTAATTAATCATTTAACGAAGTTATTGAATCTTAAACCTAAGAAAGTGTTATTTGCGATGCAGTACACCCTCGGTTATTTGACCCCTTTTCGGATAAGAAAAATTTATGATAATTGAGGTTTTTAAAAAAACACCTCAAAGAGTAGAATTTTGAAAAAAATTAGAAAGGAGCTTTAACACATAACATAAGTGCATTCTCTCGTTTCAAATTGCAGCTCAGTGTATTTTTAATACTGTATTTATTTTTGTAATTCAGTGGAATGAAATGGGGTGAAGTAAAAAGACTGAATGACTGTGAAGATATTAATTAGTCTTGAAATGATCACTAATACTGGCCTCTAGATACATTTTCGAAGGGTCGTCGATATATATGGGTGTCATAGCAAACGGTTTTTCAAGATTCAGCCTCTAAAGGGAAAAAATGTTTTAAAAGCGATTTTATTGGTTAAAAAGTTTTTAGTCGGATCTTTTTCAGAATTAACATAATTACCCTAAAACACAAATCATATTTTGTTCAGCCTTTTTCCAAAATTCATTCCCTAAATGGATTAAAAGGGGTAGAAAATGTAAAAAAGGAGTTATAAAAGATATTTTTGGACAGTATTTTCTAGATGTATATACTATGAATCACAAATAATGAAACAGGTGTTAGAACATTTTTCCAAATTCATCCCCTATAAGAATAAAAATGTAAAAAGAGAGCTATAGGTGTTTGCATTACAGAGAAATATTTTTACGGATTTTCTTAAAATTAAACAAAAAAATTATAAAACACAAATTATGAAACACATGATTCAGCATGTTTCCGAATTCATCTCCTGAAAGACAAAAATGTAAAAACAAGTATATATGTTTGCATTGGAAACAAATATTTTTGTATAGGATCTTCTTCTTTAAAACATAAATTATTTAACACGTATTTCAGTATTCACTTTAATTCATCCATTAAAGTGGTAAAAAGAGGTAGACCTATGAGATATGCGTCTCTCTAAAAAAAAATTAAGTTTTTTGAAACTAAACATAAATACTCTAAACACAAAAAAATGAAACATCTGTTTTAGAAATTTTCCAAATTCATCCTTCATAAATAATTAAAAAAAAAATTGCAATAAAAGGAATTATTATCAGTTTTTTATGAGCTATCCGTATCATATTAAAAATAGGTTTTGACTTCCTAATTCCAATATAATACGTTTAAAGTTAATAAAACATATCATATTACAGAGGTGATACTTTTTTCATATTCAATGTAAAATAATCACGAGTTTGCTGGCATACGTGGTCAGGACTAGTATGTTGCATTCGATATATATATATATATATATATATATATATATATATATATATATATATATATATACACACACATATATATATATATATATATATATATATCGAATATATATATATTCAAATTATAAACATGGTCAGCGACCAATGAGGATCTCTGACTACTTTAAATACTATATTTAAGATATTGTGTTGGTTTTATTGTTATATTTTTTATTTTTATAAATTATTACATTACTGAAACCGTTTACTTTTCGTAAGCAAACCCGCAACGGTTAATGCTTATATATATATATATATATTTAATGTGAGTACTCTAGCAGTTGATTCGATTGTTCAAATTGAATAAAAATTATTACAAAAATCGACATTACTACCAACTTTGACAGCGAAATCCGTCACAAAGTTTTAAAACAACGGCATATTAAGATATTGTGTTGGTTTTATTGATATATTTTTTATTTTTATAAATTATTACTTTTCGTAAGCAAACCCGCAACGGTTAATATATTTATATATATATATATATATATATATATATATATATATATATATATATATATATATATTTAATGTGATTTAATGTGAGTACTGTAGCAGTTGATTCGATTGTTCAAATTGAATAAAAATTGGTACAAAAATCGATATTACTACCAACTTTGACAACCAAATCCTTCAAAAAGTTTTAAAACAACAACAATTTTTTTAAATCGTAATTGTTTCGTGTTATACTTTAAAAATTTGATTTTACCATTGTAATTAACGTTAAAAGTCTGCATAAATTATCATTTTTGTAAGTGGTAATTTTCGCGTACGTCGTTTTACCGGCACGGTAAAATTCCGAGGAGAATTTAGTCCTTAATCAACAGGCGTGGCGCTCCCCCTGCGGGAAATTAAAGACGATGTCCCAGCTTTACAAATAATTCAGAGCAAAATTTAAACAAGCAAAGTTTATATTAGTTCTGAGATTGTTGATATTTCATCTGGTAATTTGAAAAGTTACATTAAACACACTTCAGTTTCCCTCAAATTTCGGTGTAGCCCACTTGTAGTCTACCACTCACAAATGTTATTTTTGAGGTGAAGTGGGTAATTTTTCTTCTTTCCCCGAATTTTCATTGTTAAATTAACTATTAGAGTGGCTACTATGGTAAGATCCATACACGTAGTATTGATATATGCACCGATCTTGACTTCTAGATCACTTTTTGAGGAATTAGGTAAATGCACTTTTAAAGAGCAATTACCGTTGTCGCTGCATAATATCGGCAAATACTCAAGATAGTCTGGACAAATAACAGTAGACCTCGCAGTATATTCTTAATCATTTGCTTGTCCACAGCTCCATTACAGAGCTCTGACATTTTCCCCAACCGGAACCGGAAGAACGTTACTGTACCACTTTTATTGGAAACTTTATGCTCTTTCTCCAAGAAGCGATCATAAATATGATGATCTTGGCCGTTCAGCCAATGTAACAGCCAGAAAGTACACTTGTAGTCGTTAAGCTAGTAGTCGCCATCTTGAAACAAAAGCGAATGAGAAAAAATCTTACGCATACGTCATTCAGGTCTTATAAAAATTACTTCGTACTTATTTTCAAAAAAATCGGTCAATGCGTTTTGCGTACGATTGCCATTATAAACCAGAGGTCGCCATCTTGAAACGGGAGTGAGTGGGGAAAAAATTTACACATAAGTCGTTCGGGCTGTATGAAAGGTAACTTCGTACCAAGTTTCGAAACAATCGACGAATGTTTTTGGCTAAAACTGGGCAACAAACAAACAAACCAAATGCGGAACGGTCGAGTTGAACGAGAAACCTCACTTCGATCAGTTAATACTGCAGACTTTTCACAATAAAGTGCTTCTTTGCAAAGTTGACGGTCTGTGGAGTGCGTAAGGCACCAAACGTAGGGAACTTTGTGCTGAACTCGTCAATGAAAAAGTAAAAACACGCAGTGAAATATGGGCAACGCATCTAACAACATGTGCATCCTGAGATACTTTAATAGTGGAACACTAAGAATACAGTCAGGCGACATGAGAGATTACACCAATGGACTTGATTTAGCAATAGAGGGCGTAACCCAAGGGGTTATGTTCCTAAACGAGTTTAAGTATCGTATGGAAATTGTTGGATGAGCGGTTAAACGCGTTGGTAATACTTAGTAAAAATACTGTTAAAGTGTGTAATTAAATGTTATTTGTGTGTGTGTGTGTGTGTGTGTGTGTGTGTGTGTGTGTGTGTGTGTGTGTGTGTGTGTGTGTGTGTGTGTGTGTGTGTGTGTGTGTGTGTGTGTGTGTGTGAGAGTGTGAGAGAGAGAGAGAGAGAGAGAGAGAGAGAGAGAGAGAGAGAGAGAGAGAGAGAGAGAAATGTAGGCTATTATCACGTTCATATTTACAATTAATTGACGTCCAAATAATTCAAACTTTTTACAAAAATTAACTTTAACAATTGCTTAGGCAAGTTCTTTACAAAGTAAGATTTGTTTTGAAACACTTTTCACAAATATAAAATCTTGAAGAGATAGATATATTTTAATTTACACTTCTGACAATCTGATTTCACTATTTTAATCAAAATCAAAAAATTAGAATAAAAAGCTTTTTAAATTTAAAATAATGGACCTATCGGTGGTTACGGTTTATTAACAAATTGGACATTTAATTTTTTTAAAATAAGAATAATATATGAAATTTAATTTCATCACATCAAGTATAACAATTTAAAATTTTCTGAGTCAGAAATCTGAGTTTAAAATTTAAAAATCTGAGTCAGAAATTTAAAATTTTATAATAAATGATTTTTTACAATATTTCAAAAAGGAAAACTAAAAGTGTTTTGCGAACAATAATCGAAATTCATTTCTATCGTTGTTGTAATCGAAGTACATTCTGTTTCGATGTTGTTTTCCGTTATACAATTATAATCGTTACTATTCTTTTAACGGTATCGGTGCTTAGTTTTCGGTTCGTTTGTTGCGAGGATCTCACGACCTTTCAGCTAACCTCTGGGAGAGCTGTTGTGGTCGGATAGAAGCTAATTTGTGACAGAGAAAAGATAAAATATCTCTTACATGTTTACGAGAATACCAATGTAAAATTTATAAATCACGTTTGATTTAGACTTACAAAGTATGTTTTTATTTTAAATTGTACTCTACGAAATGGTAAATATAGTTTTAAAAAGGCTCAAATTAATATAATTTCTATAATATCAAAAACACAATTATTGTTAGAAGGTTATTGAAAGAAAGAATTTAACTTTAATAAACATTTTCTTTTTCCTTCATTTGTTTTTGTAATTATGGGATTTTCATTGAAAATTGACAATATGAACAATCATCATGATAAGACCCAAAGCCGGGATAATTGAACCCTAAATATAATGTATATATGTATGATTTTATGTATATTTATACATATTTTTATATGGAAAATATATGCATTGTATGTATTTATATGTATATAAATCTGAGACAGAAGCCGGGATCATTAAATAGCGCCTGTATCAATTTTTGAGGTGTCATATATATATATATATGATAGCTGTATATCTTTTCCTTATTTGTTAAGTGGTTTGAAAATATGAAACACAATTTATACAGAGTTTAATATAAATTATAATGGTGAATTCATATTTTCATATGTACCATAAGAGTCTTTTACTAATAATGTATTCTAAAGTAAATTTTATATAGAAGTATAATTAGTTATTTATGTATTCATTGATTAGCGTGTACGTTGAGTCACCTCTATTATTTATTTCAGTTCCAGTTAAGAAGATGGGGTTGACAGTCGTGAAACCAGAGGTTGACAGGGTCAACGTCACCTGTAGCGCTGAAGGCCTCTACCCCACGCCTGAGATGACGATACTAATATCAGAAAAGTAATGATTTCTTTAATGATCATTATAATTTATTAAATTATCTTTTAAGTGACATCGTACTTTAAAGGCTTTTATTATATTAGCCTATAACGTGTTTGAATTCCTTCGCAACTAAATATCTGTACATTAACATTAAATATATCTTTAGAGTTTAACGTTATGAAAAAACTATATTTTTCATTATTACAACACAGCCATCGGATCACATATTTAAATAATTAGGATTATAATCTATTTTTCCGTCTAGTGGTCTATTTACTCACCTCTTAAAGGCTACCGCGGTTTCGAAAGTAGTGTTCCATCTTCAGGCCGTAATACAAAATGTTAAATCCCTTAAGTTCGTCATAAAGTGAAATAAAACATTAAAACACACGTCACAAACACTAAACACAATTACACGATTAAAATACACACGATAAAATTTGGTTTGGCCAAACGACACGTGCGACGTTTAGGTTTATATTCAGAACTGCCGGAATGTGTACATTCAGTATATTTGTTACAAAATAATATTGGTGTAATATATTAGTGTACAATATTTTTCTACATTACATTATTTTATTTAGTAGTGACGTTCAATTGGGATATGAACTGGGAGATACCGCATGGTAAGTCTATGAACCGGGGCCTTGAAATGAGCGCTTCCAGGAAACGTACGTCCTTATTTTAATTTCATTACTCTTAAAAAACATATCGCGTAAAGCACAACTTTGTAATTTATTTCGTGAAATAAAAAAGATTGTGTAATTTCGATATTTGTGCCGCCTGCAGAACTTTGTAAATAATCAAGCGGCGACGCTCAAAAGCTCTTCGTCGGTTAAATATTTACAGACATCCAAAAGGAATATTTAAAGAGCCGGACGTGCCGACCAACAGAAGAACAAACACGAGCCACGCCTTATAATGGTTCCTTGTTTATTTCGATTCTGTTGTTGAGAAAGTCTATATTTACGAGTCGTTTAGAACTGAATAATAATAAAATCGAAGCACACATCTGTGTTGTTGACGGGATGGAAGCGATTTACCGAAAAATAAAACACTGACGCCGTACTTTTGCTCCAAACTCATTTCCACACGTTAGTGGGCTGCTTAGTGTCTATCGCAAGAAAAATAGCAATAGACACGAATTTGAATTTCTCTAATACATGTAGAATAATCGCAACACGTAATTCTTTCGCTGACATGATAGAAGCGGATTTCCTAAAGTATTTTTTTACACACCTGTTTTGAAAATATGATTTCAAAATTTCAGTATCCATTAAAATTTACATATATTAGCATTAAAACTATCATATTACATTGAAAATAAGAGTATTAAACGCCGTAAATTTAATTTTCTTACATTTTAAATCGATTTAAAAAAACAAAAATGCTAATTTATAGAATTGAAAGTTGCTGACGATAGTGAAACCACATTTTCAAACAATTGCAAGAAAAAGGTATATGACATTTTAATTTTGAAATGGCGCCATTTTGAAACGTTGAACTGCTTTGTTGGGTTAAAACTTTGGCGAAGCTATTACTAAAATTGATTTTTTCCAGGTTTGAATAAAATCAAACCAAAATGTATGTCGAACGTAATTATACTGAAATGCACGCACGCATGAAACGCACGCACACACACACACACACACACACACACACACACACACACACACACACACACACACACACACACACACACACACACAAACAAACAATACTCACGTATGCATATTTCAAGGTAGCTGTTCCGGACCTTTTACCATTATTGCCGTACCGGTTTCACTTACCTTAAGATCCTAATTTACTTCTATTGTGTTACTCTCGATTCGATTTCACTGCACCACTAAAATTCCATACTGGACAAAGAAGTATTCACTTCAGTTACCTAGAGAACGTAAGTTAATTCAGTTATGTTATTCTCGATTCAATTTCAATGCACCACAAAAATTGCCATACCAAACGTAAATTGTTAAATTTCCTTTATGTAAATTGTTGAATGAACTTTTAATTTTACTTTATTACGCACTTATCTACTTTTTCAAAAACATCTTACAACAAAATTTTAGTAATAATTTTACATGAAAAAAGAAAAAATGAGTGTTAACTTCTGTTAAAATTTAAATCAAGGGTTTGGGCTGTTCTACAATGGCTTCATTTGTTGCATAACATTTCAGAATATTTTCCCCATTTAAAAATTATTCGAATCAATTACATTTAATAATTATAGTGATTAATAAAAAAGAAATTAATTTCGCCCTAGATTAAGATTGCAAGCAAAACGTCTGAACAATATATCAAGATGAAAAGCTTCAGAAATTTATTTTTAAATTTAACTTCAATAGATTAACTGACGTTACGGAAAAAGAAGAGCGTCGAAGAAAATTAAAATTTTATTGCATCGCTATGAACAGTGTGTTCCGATTGCAGCGCCAGATGTGGCGTAATCTTGAACTACCGCTATAAAAGTAAATTATATTTTTAGATTACAGTATTTATTACAATTGCATTGTGTTTTACAGACAGTATCACGAAGTGGACTCCAGAAAACATTACACGACTTCCATAACCAACGATACGAATGGTGTGTACGATATCGTCACAACAATGACGATAGGCGATGAAGCGTTGCCTTCGCCGACGATATTCGAGTGTCAGCTGAGACTTCCGGGTACAAATTACACGTTAAAGCAAACGGAAACGTACAATCCAGGTAAATAACTGCTCTTGAAGTGTACGCACGATGGGATTATTATATGTAAACAAAGATAATGACAATTGGGCTTGTCTGAGGTGATCAACTGCTCCATCTCCGATCAAATAATAATAAAAATATTAAGAGAATGAAGGAAGTTAAGTTTTTTACAGCATCAACCATATCAGTTTTAAGATCTAGTGATTCAAAATAAGTGGTTGACATTTTTTTTGTTCGTACATTAAAATGCATGCACACTTTTGGCTAAAAGGTAGTGTTTTAAATGTTTTCGAGACTGATTTTTAAATTTTTTTATAAACAAGTATTGCAGGCTGTATCACCAAATAGACTACAATAATTTTAATTAAATTTGGTTTACATCTTGTTTTAAAACACTCAAACAGTCCGCATGGATCATTACTCTGTATATTTCATTTGAGGAGCTCTCTTAAAAAATAACCTCTATATTACACATGTTACATGAAATATTATTATATATATATATATATATATATATATATATATATATATATATATATATATTGTTATTTATTTAATACTCATAACCAATCTTTACAAGATCGACTAATGGTTTACATCTACAACAAAATCACATTTGTAGGATAGCTATTACATTAATAACTTCCTTCACATCAGTGGAGCAGTTCATGAGGTTTAGTCCTCTTCAGGCGGCGAATGTTGCCGGCCACTTCACGTACTGCCTCCATCTCACAATTTTCATGCGTAAGAAACCGTAAATTATGACTAGTTGCACATTTTTTAACTTCCTCTGTGATAAGCCTGATGTTTAAGTCCCAATGTAAATCATTGTTACGAATATACCATGGGGCATTGACTTTGTTTTGGAAATTTTGGATTATTTTTATATTCGACGGTTTTGTACAACCCCACAATTGCAAGCCATATGTCCACACTGGTTTCAATATTTGTTTATATATTAAAATTTTACTCTACACTGAAAGCTCAGAGTTACGTCCAAGCAACCAGTAAAGTTTGCTATATTTTATCTTAAGCTCTTCAACCTATAAGAAAAATATATGAAATTATATATATATATATATACACCCCGCAGACGGGTGCAGACTAACTGCACCTATTGAGAGGATTTAGACGTCCCTCGCCTTACCACATTTTATAATCTTTTTCCTATTGTTTTTTTGTCGGCATATGTCACGAAACCCTTTTTGTTGGGGTAAACTCTAAACAATGAATTTTCTCATTGAAAACACGACTCATCAATTTCTGCAGTCGTGTTAGGATTTTCAGTCTGGAGGTGTTTTTCTAACAATGCATCCGCACTGATCTCCAGTCTGTAGTTGAATGCGTTTCCATGTTCAGTTCATCTGCACTCTGCACAAGACTGTGTTGTGGTATATTGTTCTATCCATGAATAAATGAGAAAGATTACAGAATCAAATGACAATTTCCAATTTTGTAACCACGTTCCTTTTCTCAAAGCTACTTCAATTCAACAGCCTCTCCCACTAAGCCTCCAACGATCCCTTCTTTCACTCAAACAGAACTTCGTTTCACGTTTGTTGGGACAATTCCTAGATCGGCAAAATACTTCGTAACTCAGCCGCTTTCTCTTTCGAATGTATTTCGCGCACTAAATCAAAAATCGGCGTGATACACTAACAGAACTGAAAAAATTAATCAATAAACGCCAGGATTGTACAGGCACAGTCAAAGTGATAAGGTTTATCTTCCGTCGTCGTTTTAAAAGTGTTCAATAATGTAAATTCAGCACAATATTTACAGTTAGTTGTTTGGTTATGCCAAAATGAAACCTAATTTAAATTATAAATCCAAATATGTCCATAGAAAAAATTATAAAATGCGGGAACGCATCACAAAAGACTCGAAAGTCATAAATTTTTTTCATATCAGATTTCCCCATCGTAATCACCGTTAAAACCTTCATAAAATAATTCACTTTTTGTAAATTGAAATTGACACGGTTACGATTTTTGTAACTTCATGTAAAATCTAAATGTATGAATATTTTTAAGTTCATTGATGGTAAAATCAGATTTTCATAAAATGATAACGTAAAATTGTTATACTTAGTACTTTCTTAACCCGCGCACACGTCTCCGAATCCAAACTGTTTTCAAACAACAAAAACTACATAAAGTATTAAACAGCATTAAAGTCTAATTAGGCCGGTCTGTTGTACCAGCTGCAAACTCGTATCTGGCAAACTGCTTTAATATTACTTTGGAAAGCAATGTTGGCTAATTCACCAACTGTGATAACATTGGCGGAACTTTGTTCATTTCAAATATTGAACAGAATCTGTGTCTGACTGCATACATTATTAACAGTCATTGCAGTTGATGCATTCTATCAACCAGCATGTGCAACCTTTCTTTGATTAGTTCAATTGTTTAATTATAGAAGAAAAACAGAACTTGTATACTGTAATTTGTTCATCTGCTATACTTACACTAATATAAATTTATACCTGAGAGGATTTAGACGTCCCTCGCGGTACCCGAGTCTAACACACACTTACACTTACAACACTACATTTGCGACTTTAACACTTTACACTCACGCTTACATTTAGGGCGGGAATAATAACCTCAATTTGCTTTTCGCCTTAATATATATATATATATATATATATATATATATATATATATATATATAAATTTATAACAAACGTTTTTCACTATAACATAAACGTTTCCCTTTACAATTATTAGTTTATAATTTAAAGTTCATAAGTTCATTTAAACCAGACAATAGTGTACTGAAATCTCATAATAAAAGTCTGTACACCTATTCAGGGCTGCATTTAGGTATTCAGTCAAACATATTGGATCTTGGGCTAAAAACGCTAAAAAAACAGACCTTTTTGCACAGCATCTGGAGGGAAAGTTCAAGCCTCTACACAGACAAACGGCCGAAGAAAATACTATAACAATATATAAAAAAGTTGAACTTGAAATTCTACTGGTAACACGCCAAGAATTAAAACCCATAAGTGGAAGAAAAGCCCCAGAATACGACCTGATTGCTGGACACATAGTTAAAGCTGTTTTTGAGAAGGGTTTGAAAACATTATTGCACATAATCAACGTATCGTTTAGGATGAAATATGTTCTTCGACAATAGAAAGTAGTGGAAGTTATTATGATATTACAACCTGATAAGCCACCAAACGATAGATCGTACAGACCTATCTCTTTGTTGCTTATAATTTCAAAATTGTTTGAAAGATTACACTGAAAATACTCAAATATATAATTGAGGACAGACATTTTATCCTTCAGCATCAATTTAGTTTTAGACCAAAATACTCAACAATAGATAAAGTGTACAGAATTAAAAACTTAATTGGAAATATTTTTGAAAATAAGAACATCTGTGAAAATGTTTTTCTAGACTTAGCACAAGCCTTTGGTAAAGTATGGCACGGGGGACTGGAGTGGAAATTGCAGAGGGATCTGCCTTTGGTAAAGAATGGCACAGGAGACTGGAGTGGAAGTTGCAGAGGGATCTGCCTTTGGTAAAGTATGGCACGGGAGACTGGAGTGGAAATTGCAGAGGGATCTGCCTTTGGTAAAGTATGGCACGGGATACTGGAGTGGAAGTTACAGAGGGATCTGCCTTTGGTAAGGTATGGCACGGGAGACTGGAGTGGAAGTTGCAGAGAGATCTGCCTTTGGTAAAGTATGGCACGGGATACTGGAGTGGAAGTTACAGAGGGATCTGCCTTTGGTAAGGTATGGCACGGGAGACTGGAGTGGAAGTTGCAGAGGGATCTGCCTTTGGTAAAGTATGTCACGGGATACTGGAGTGGAAGTTGCAGAGAGATCTGCCTTTGGTAAAGTATGGCACGGGAGACTGGAGTGGAAGTTGCAGAGGGATCTGCCTTTGGTAAAGTATGGCACGGGAGACTGGAGTGGAAGTTGCAGAGGGATCTGCCTTTGGTAAAGTATGGCACGGGAGACTGTAGTGGAAGTTGCAGAGGGATCTGCCTTTGGTAAAGTATGACACGGGATACTGGAGTGGAAGTTGCAGAGGGATCTGCCAATTCAGTTCTGTGAAATATTAAAATCTTACATGATCGATACTTTCTGGTAAAACAAGAGTACTCTGAGCTAAAGGAAATAACAGCTGTTGTTCCACAGCGAAGTGTGGACCAGTTGTGTACTTGCTATATACAAGAGACCTACAAACAGTAAGTAGAAGGTCCAACATTAGCAGATGACACAGCAATACTTGTTACTGGTAATAAAATTGAAGAAGTAACTAGTAAACTTCAAAGAGCCTTTAATGCAGTGAGTAAATTGACAAAAATGACGTGTTCACCTAAATGAAACAAAACCAACGTAGTTAAATTTTACAAATTTGAAGATTAAGCAACAACGCAGTAATAATCAATACAGTCCCGATCCCACATGCAAATACAGCTAAATACTTGGGAATGATTCTCGATGTCAGACTCAAGTGGAAAGATCAAGTAAAAAAAGAAGAAAAAAGAGTTAAATATAATATTTAGAAAAAATGTACTGGCTTTTAGGGTGAGATGCCCAGCTGTGTTCATAATAAAATGCTGCTATATCGACAAGTGCTGAAGCCGTTTTGGACTTACGGTATTCAGCTCTGGGGGTGTTCAAAGAAAACAAATATTAATATGATACAGGCATTTCAGAATAAAGTGCTTCGTTGCGTAGTAAATGATCCATGGTATGTGAGAAAAGATAACTTATACAGAATTTCAAAGTGGAACTTGTCAATGAGTAAAAAAGCAAGCAGCGAAGCATGGGCAGTGAATCTCCCGGCATTCGCATCCTGAGATACCCAGTCTTCTGGACCTTATGGAACTTAGACGACTGCGTACAGTGAAACCACTGGATTCATGTTAATTTGGAGTAATCAATGGATTAAATCCCGTAAAGTGTTTATCTTATATTTAAATTACTAGATGAGTTAATAATATCAGTTGTAATATTATACATTAAAAAGCAATTAGGTATTTGACGTTCGTAGACCCTTTGCCTGTCCTCTTCGTTCAATTTATTATTATGAACATTAAAATATTTTTTTGTCTATATATATACATATCAATACCCAAAGCCCAAACTAACGAAATATGTGTGAGATTTTTTCCGATTAATTTCCGTTTTCAGATGGCAGCCTCTGGTTTAACAATGACAGGTGTAGTTGCTGGTTGTTCTCGAACGGCAAGACCTATCACAATGTTGACTGTTTCATGGAGAAAGAGCACAGAATTTCTAATAAAGTTTGTCCAGTATCATTTTTCATAATATTAGGGTCACTGGTTATATTAGCGGAAAATATAACGCACATATCAGAGCATTGGCAAACCACGTGGTCTCATGTTCTTTGAACTACTGGTAATATTTTAACTGGAAGTGCTCTTTCGCTAGTATAGCCGGCGGTTCTCATATATATATATATATATATATATATATATATATATATATATATATATATATATATATTATTATTATTATCTGCGCATAGACCCTGTTGGATCACGCAAAGCACTCCGACTCATGTCTTGTTCCTTCTAATCCTCCACACCTCCCTCATCCTTTCCCCATGGATCCTCTTCCGCTCCACCGTCCATTTTACCCCTACTATCTTTGGGATTTCATTCTCTGGGATCTTCCAACCGAGCATCTTTCTCCTGTAAGCGTTCCTGTCTTCAATGTCTGTTGAGTCTATTTCTGCGTCTTGTAGGTCTATTCTGACTTGTGCGATCCACGACGTTGTTGATTTGACTCCTTGTATATACTTAAGGATTCTGTTGGCAAGTCTCGTTGTTGGGAGTCTACTGATGTGTCCATAGAACCGAAGCCTCCTTCTTCTGATATCTGCTGCCAGGTTCGATATCTTCTCTGTGGTTTTCCGGGAGTGCAACCTGTATCCATCTTCTGTTAATCTCGGGCCAAGGATCTTCCTCAAGATTTTGCGTTCTTCTTCTTATATATATATATATATATATATATATATATATATATATATATATATATATATATATATATATATTATTTAAGGCGAAAAGCACATTGAGACTATAATCGCTCCCTAAATGTAAGTGTGAGTGTATATTATTAAAGTCGTAAGTGTAAATATGTGTTAGACTCGGGTACCGCAAGGGACGTCTAAATCCTCTCAATAGGTTCAGCTAGTCTGCATCACCCTGCGAGGAGCGGTACGCAGATTCGAATACAGATTTTACCGTCTTTTCCCCTGTTGTTTACGCTGATCCCCTTTCTAAAATAGTCTAATAAAGAGGTTGCACAAAAAAAAACATAATAATTTCACACGAAAGTAAAACAAATACGAAGTTAAACAAAACAAATCTGCACAGAAATCGCAAATTTATAAATTTCGAAGCTATCGAATCGTTTATTTCTAAAAACGAGCTTCTAGTCGGAACAGAGAGCCGGGCAAAACATTCCGCATTAACACGGAACCGCGCCATCTACACGGCTAACGGGGTAATAAATTTAATCTGCTTCATTATTTTTGTGCTGCCACGCTCAGGCTAAAATAGCAGAGCGCGTTTTTATTTAATGCATTTTTAAAACATAGGGCTGGAAGTTATTAAATCCACCGCGATGCTCTAAATGGCAAAATAACATACAACTCGGCCTCACTTGAAACGCGGGTAGAATACAGGCAGCCTTGAAATTTTACACGAGGTTTTTTTGTAAAAAACTATCTCTACGCCTGCTAGTTATGTATCGTTAATGTCAATGAGATATATTAAGGTGATGTAAAATCGAGTAAACAATTGTATGATCGACTGGATCTATGAGTTCAATAGATCGATGGAACATAATAACGGAGACAGACCGTAGAGAACCATATTACTGCCAGCGTGACCTTGCGCAGATGTATTGCAATAACTAATTTGATAATTAAGCGATTAGTACTTGGACTGGTCGACTGCATTTGCAAAAAAAATATATAAAAGTTGTTATGATGCATATAAGTTTAATAACAAGGCACCCTGTATAACTTGTTTTATCACACTATATTATGTACATTACTTCTTCTGTAGCCATAACGGGCTAGTTTACGCACCTCAAAGTCGTAGGTTCAATACTGTAGTTACTGTCTTAAACTTTTCCCTTGCTGTTGTCACCGATACATTGTCCTTATAAGTATAATTATAGAAGTCAAGCAACAACAACAATAACAACAACAAAAAGAACACAATAACAAAACAATAATAACAAGAAAAAACAAGAAGAAGAACAAAAAAAACAACAAGAAAAAGAAGAAGACGAACAAAAACAATAACAACAGAAAAAACAAGAAGAAGAACAAAAAGAACAACAAGAAAAAGAAGAAGACGAACAAAAACAATAACAACAGAAAAAACAAGAAGAAGAACAAAAAGAACAACAAGAAAAAGAAGAAGACGAACAAAAACAATAACATCAGAAAAAACAAGAAGAAGAAGAACAACAAAAACAATAACAATAGCAGCAGCAGCAGCAACAACAAACCACAACAAACAACAACAACAACAACAAAAACAACACAATAACAAAACAATAATAACAAGAAAAAAACAAGAAGAAGAACAAAAAGAACAACAAAAAAAAGAAGAAGACGAACAAAAACAATAACAACAGAAAAAACAAGAAGAAGAACAAAAAGAACAACAAGAAAAAGAAGAAGACGAACAAAAACAATAACAACAGAAAAAACAAGAAGAAGAACAAAAAGAACAACAAGAAAAAGAAGAAGACGAACAAAAACAATAACAACTGAAAAAACAAGAAGAACAACAACAAAAACAAAAACAATAACAATAGCAGCAGTAGCAACAACAACAAACCACAACAAACAACAACAACAGCAACAATAACAACAAGAACAACAACAATAACAACAAGAACAAGAAGAAGAAGAAGGAGAAGAACAACAACAACTACTACTACTATTACTACTGCTACTACTACTACTACTACTACTACTACTACTACTACTACTACTACTACTACTACTACTACTACTACTACTACTACTACTACTACTACTACTACTACTACTACTACTACTACTACTACTACTACTACTACAACAGCAACAATAACAATAACAAAATGCACCTCAAGGTCGTAAGTTTGAGTCTGTAGTTACTACCTTAAGATTTTCTCTTGCTGTTGTCGCCGACACAAGTTGTTGTAAATATGGACGTTAAGTAACAATAACAACAAAACTTGTTTGTACCAAAAACATAAGTAAACTTTGTGATCAAATGTTTTAAACTTGTAGTTTAAAACACTTCAATGACGTCACCGATTTTAAGATGCGCAAATAGTGTATAGGCTACGCTATCTTATACTTAAAACTGTTAAATGAAAAGAAATGTGAAACATAAAAGCACGCATAAATCCTCAAAAAAGCAAAATATTAAAGTTTTTTTAAATAAAAAAAACCTTACATTATATCCTGTATAACTAGCTTTATATTCACGATCTACAAAAGCGTTGCTTTTGTAAGGTCGTCACTTTTTAATATAACTCGCGACTGTAAATAACGAACCCATGCGCAACAGATGCGTTCGCCGGATAAATAATGACTCGCGACTGATCGATTCGTGGAACTAATCTTATATAAATTAAGGAAAACAAGTGGACGCTCGCTTCTTTTCTTTTTTCCTCTCCGGCCCAATCTATTTACTCGGGGTGATTTATTCTCGCATTAACCGAACTGTTCAGTATATGTAACGTCTACAGAGAGGTCCTCATTTATCAAGGCCTCTCGTCTTTTAACTAAATATGTTCCTTTTTATGTGCTCCCAAAAATTTAGACCCCTTTAAACATCGATAAATTAGTTTAATTAGGAATTTCATTTCAGTTTTTAGTAACAAGAAAATATATGTTACCGTACCAGTAGGAGAACTTTTATATATATTGGCTAATTTTGTTACACCGTAAAGTTGCTAAATAATTTTAAAATATTCTATTAAAATTTTGCTCCAACATAAATATTACCGTATATCGGGAATTGTGTAGCAAATTTTTAAACAATAGTTATTTATTTGCTAAAACAAACAAAAATAGAAAACTAAAAGAAATGTAAAAGGAGCTAAATAGAACACACTTTCGTGTTGCATGGAATATTTTAGTTCAACCGTTTAGTAAGTAAGCTTAAAATAGCTTGTACACAACAAAACGTTTACTCAGTTAACGTGTTTATTCGGTCGAACTTCGTTGTAACAGCTCCAGACAGACATAAGGAGAGTTTTCATAAATCAGCCAAAATACTTAACTCAAACGTAAACACATGATTTTAGGAATTTTATTGTACTAACAATAATAATATGGCGTCAACAAGTTATGGTACAATACAAGCGCATAAGAGAAAATGCCCGAGATCGATAGAAATAACCGAACGGCAGATAAGATCGGTAAAAAAATTCACATTTGGACTATGAGTGCCGTTAGAATTTCTGCTGCCGATAAAGGCACGAAACAGCTGTTAGCAAAACATAGTTGTCAGTATATCAAAACGCATTGCTGTTCTCAAAACTGAATTTTTACGCTGTATGTTTTGTCTATCCCACTACATCCAGAGATTATAGCATTTGTGCAAATATTAGCTCATCTCTTTTGCTAGTTAAATATAACTAGATTGTTATCCCTCATAATGTGTGAAATTTCTGCACTTAACAGTACAGTAATGTTAATGATTAACTACATTTAACTTCTAGCATTAATATGTAAATAATGTTACTTTTTTTTAAAAAAACTGTATACCTTTTATGCATAAATACTGCATCAATAAAAATTTATTTAAAAATATCTATATTAACAAAAATAATATATTTCACTGCAATGATAATTTCATTCAACCAAGTACTCCACATCAGGAATGAAACTCTTTACCAAAAAACTGAAACACTATCAGACACAATAAGAAAAAGGAAAATTGATTTTTATGGGCACATCCTCCGAATGGACAAAAATAGACTAACCCAAAAAAATATTTGACTACTTTCGCAATAAAAGAGCCAAACCACTTTGGTTTAGAGAAACAGAGAAAGACATAACAGAACTACAAATCACTGACACTATGCTCATGGACAGAACAGCCAAAACAATAACCAAGGACAAGAAGCAACGGTTCCAAGGCAAAGTCAAATCCAAGCGAACGATCCAAATCTCTGACGAAGAAAGAAAACAAGATCACAACGAATGAAGCAATACTGGGCTACGAGGAAGACAGAACATTAAAAAGTTATTGATTTGGTGTACCCCAAAGTTGGGTGGAACAAAGAGAAGAGATAATTCCATTATATCTACTACTCTTTATGAAACCATAAAATAGATTTTTTTTAATTACTGAAACTCTTTATGAAACCATAAAATTGTTTTTTTTAATTACTGAAATATAACGTTATTTTTATTGGTTTCTTCATGACGTTGTAAACAAGCTCAATAATACATCTAATAATACCTAAGCAAGCAATTTGTCGAAACTCCCCTTTTCTTAAGAATTTAAAACACTTTCGAAAATACTCTTATTCATATACTCATGTCCTCATTCCTTATCTTTTAAAAACTGTTACAATGTTATTGTTTAATAAACGCGTAATAACTCTTTAATTTGTTCAATTAATTCTAATTGAAAGGGTAATTAAACACAACTTATTATTAATAAAGAATAAATTTGGTTACCCTTTTTATTAGGATAGAAATAAGTGCCCCTTCATAATTTTCAAACAATAGATTCAACGGAAACGTCAAAGACAATTTAATGAAACAAAACCAATGATTGGCCAAACGTAAATTTGACCTGAATCAATTTCAATTTTTCTAAAGCTATTTAGGTTTGATCAATACAAATAAACTGTTTTGTTTCTCTGTATAGCAATAGTTTAAAAGATTTTGTTTTCTTATTTTAATATTTCGATTCAAAAAACAATTTAAAAGTTATTTTAAAATACTTTTAAACAAACGAAATGCATATTTTTCCAAAGCAATGCCTTTGTTAGTTCATAGATTGTTACGTTAATGGACTATAATACGATTGTTCGTTATAATAAAACGGCCGTTTCGCTCATTAAATGAGCATTTCTGCACGCAGAGTGAACAACGTAATGAAGTCAGCAACAATGATTTTTATAAATTACACGCACACCGTGCACTGTGCTGCCATCTACATTACAGTGTGTGTACTGCGTGGTAAAGCTCTTCAGTTGGTGTTAGCTCTATCAAGTTTAAAATTACATTTTAAGACCTACTTATGTTTCAGTTTAAACTTTAATCGAATATTATCTTTGTTAAAACTTTCAAGTATTTACTAACCAGGATTAGTTATTTGAGAGGTTATGTTGTTGACAGGACCTCCTACCACGACCACTGCCAGGACGACACGCCACTTTGGAGTCACCCCCCGGGCTAGGCCTAGTGGTAAGGTGATACAGTATGTTGGTGGCGGGTATTAGCACTGTAGTATAACGGCGATGCATGCAATGCGATATCGATATCGATATATCGAACTTAAGGCTGATTCACATTAGCGCTCTGGTTATTATTACTGAAGCTCCTGGTATAAAGATCAACATTAACATTTTTAATGCGGTTTGACAAAGGAAAGATTTATGAATGGTTGTTTCTTTAGTAAACCGTATTACGGACAAAGTTGGAGAAGAACATGACAGAAGATGTTACTGCAAAGGACCTTTTGTTCTTCTCAGTCAACGGAACTGTAAATTAACTCTTCATTCGTTCTTCTTTCCTGTGATATTGTCCTTGTAACTTTTTATAGTTTTAGCAGGTAAAACTGGCTATGCATAATGTTGATCAAAACGGCTAGGTAATTTTTAAGGAAACTTTATTTTTTGTTTTATTTTGACAGTTACTCGAAGTCACGTAATTGATATTATGTGAATTTTTAAAATTATTTTTACTATGTTCAGTCTACAGAGATTAAATAGTTGGTTTGTTTATCTAAAATGATAGGAGGCCTACACATGTACACACTCACACACACACACACACACACACACACATATATATATATATATATATATATTTTTTTTTTTTTTTTTTTTTTTTTTTTTTTTTGAGTTTAACGTCCGACTATTGTGCACACTTGGGCTAATGCAGACGGTGGGGATGATTTATAGCGTATGAAAATGCCAAGCCCTCGCCGGGAATCGAACCCGGTCCTCGGGGTGAAAGTCTAGTACGCTATCCACTAGACCACCGAGGCGGCTATCTCGTATATATATATATATATATATATATATATATATATATATATATATATATGTGTGTATATGTGTGTGTGTGTGAGTGCGTACATGTGTAGGCCTCCTATCATTTTAGATAAACAAACCTCTCTATAGACTGAACATAGTAAACATAATTTTAAAAATTCACATAATATCAATTACGTGACTTTGAGTAACTGTCAAAATAAAACAAAAAATAAAGTTTCCTTAAAAAGTACCTAGCAGTTTTGATCAACATTATACACAGCAAGTTTTACCTGCTAAAACTATAAAAAGTTACAAGGACAATATCACAGGGAAGAAGAACGAATGAAGAGTTAATTTACATTTCCGTTGACTGAGAAGAACAAAAGGTCCTTTGCAGTAACATCTTCTGTCATTACACACACACACACACACACACACACACACACACACACACACACACACACACACACACACACACACACACACACACACACACACACACACACACACACACACACACACACACACACACACACACACACACACACACACACACACACACACACACACACACACACACACACACACACACACACACACACACACACACATATATATATATATATATATATATATATATATATATATATATATATATATATATATAGAGAGAGAGAGAGAGAGAGAGAGAAAGTGAGAGATACTATATATATATATATATATATATATAGTCTCTTTTAAAGCTTATCTCAAAATAAGGGTGGATCCAGCCAGTTTAAAGGAGAGGGCTGACACTTAATGATAAACCCGTAACTTATAAAATATTGTTATAATTTCCAATAATTTCAAGCACATATGCAATAATTTCGTATATCTACTTAGAGGTAATAAAGCTTTATGATGAAATTTAAACAAAATTATTAATTGTTCTTGTACATATTGATTTATTTTTGGAGAGTGGAACATATAAAATTAAATATATAAATTAGAACAAATCAAAATTATGAAATAAATAAATAAAAATACATTTTATACATATTTTACTAAGTCCATGGTTTTAAATGGTAATTCGCTTCAAATAAAATTTTTTTTCAACTTCACAAAATTTATTTGGGTCAATTTTTTCTGCTATTTCTCTGTTCACACTCATGTCCACGCATCCGCTCCTGGCTAACTAAAGTGTGCGTGTACTTATTCCTTCTTCCCCACTTTATCTACAAGGATAAGTTAAACTTTAACCTGTACCGCTGTACCTGTGCATGTAGGATTAAGAGAATCCCCGTTTTATAGAGAATAAAATTAAGCCAATAGGTGACATTTTTATTTTTTCTTTATTAGGTAACTAATTTATATTTCTTCAAATTGAATTGTTTCCAATTGCAAAAGGAGGTGTGCAGTCCCTCCAGCCCCCTCGATCCGCCAATGTCTCTCAAGTCTTCCAACGATTATAATAGCCGTTTTTATTTATCCATCGTTGGGTGTATTTATGCCTTTACATCTTTTGGATTACGGAAGATTACATATCAAATTCCAAAAACCTCATCAAGGAAATTTAGAGAAAGAACTATTTTTTATTTTTTGCATTAAAATGGATATGAAAAATGAAAGTTTGCATGAGTATTTGTCGATTAATGTTTATTCATACCGTTGAACACAGCCTGATGTTATATAACACGCAGATCAGCGACCTATCAAAGTCAAATGATCGAAAGATTCTCAGCTATCAGAGGTCGCCCATTTGATTTCACAGCTCGTATAGAGCATTCCCTCAACTTTGTTCTAGCTACAATCTGTTCATGGATGTAGCATTGATTTGAACGAAAGCTTATGTGAATCGGCCTTAAAGTCATACAATACAGACTGCGGTACGATATGTTGAACTATTTACAAGTGATTCAAGTGAATCAATAGTGTATAGTATTCTGGTAATAAAGGCTGACAACGTATTGAAACTGCTTTAAATGGTGGCATGCGGTACAATAAGGGTTGTGTATATTTTCTCTAACTGAAGCAAACAAATGGCCCTGGTAAAACGTTTAATTAAATCAATAAATCAAGTTAACTCTGACTGCTTAATTAATTGTATTGTTGCTATATTTGTGTAACTGAAATACAGTTTATAAAACTCAATTCGGATAGAAGAAAAACGTCATAGTCGTTAATTTCTTCATAAATTTTTTCATAAAAATTTTCTTCTTCTGATTCTTTTCCTCTTCATTCTTCTTCTTCTCTTTTTTCCCTTCTTTCTTGTTCTTTATCTTATTTTCGCTCTAGTTTTTTCACTTTATCTCTGCAATCTTTCTTCGGCGTCCCATGACGTTTTATCCGTTCCGTCACTTATCTCTGCAATATCTTTCTTCGGCGTCTCATGTCGCTTCTTCCGTTCCGTCACTTACCTCAGCAATATCTTTCTTCGGCGTCTCATGTCGCTTCTTCCGTTCCGTCACTTACCTCAGCAATATCTTTCTTCGGCTTCTCATGTCGCTTCTTCCGTTCCGTCACTTACCTCAGCAATTTCTTTCTTCGGCGTCTCATGTCGCTTCTTCCGTTCCGTCACTTACCTCAGCAGTCTCTTTCTTCGGCGGCTTCCATGGCGCTTCTTCCGTTCCGTCACTTATTTCTGCAGTCTCTTCGGCGTCCCATGGCGCTTCTTCCTTTCCGTCACTTGTCTTTGCAATCTCTTTCTGCGGAATCCCATGGCGCTCCTTCAGTTCCGTCACTTATCTGTTCAATCTCTTTGGAGTGGCGCTTCTTCCTTTCCGTCACTTATCTCTGCAATCTCTTCGGCGTTTATGGCGCTTCTTCCATTCCGTCACTTATATCTGCAATTTCTTCGGCGTCCCATGGATTTTCTTCCGTTCCGTCACTTACCTCTACAATCTCTTTCTTCGGCGTCCCATGGCGCTCCTTCACTTCCGTCATTTATCTCTGCAATCTCTTTGGCGTGGCGCTTCTTCCTTTCCGTCACTTACCTCTACAATCTCTTTCTTCGGCGTCTCATGTCGCTTCTTCAGTTCCGTTACTTATCTCTGCAATTTTTCTTGGCATCCCATGGCGCTCCTTCAGTTCCGTCCCTTATCTCTGCAATCTCTTCGGCGTTCCATAGCGCTTCTTCCTTTTCGTCACTTATCTCTGCAATCTTTCTTTGGCGTTTCATGGCGCTTCTTCTGTTCCGTCACTTATCTCTGCAATACGCACTATCCAATTGTTTTACATCCTTCCTGTGTGTTGATCTATTCCATTATTCTTCCTTTATTAACTGGTAATTCTTTCTATGTTACACATATACCTTACGTCTTCACTCTACCTCTCGTTGTATTGTTTGCTGCTTTCCTTTCAATTCTCATTTCTACCGATACCAACATTCTCAGTTTTACACTATATTATTTAACCTTGTTCCAGTCATTACTGGTGTTATTACGTTTTAATATTATTTCTTTGGTTTCAACTGAGATAAGTCCATACTTAAGTCCATATCGTTAAGGCATCCTAACCCATTCGCCTTATTAACTCGAAGTCGTACCTTTCCAACTATTTTCCAAATATTTGTTATTTATGCCCACATAATCGACCTATATTACCTGTTCTGTTGGTAAGACTTAGACCTAGTTGTAAGCTTACACGTAATCGGATCCCTTTTTCATTTTTTTCAACAAACATTTATGGCAGATTAATAAAAATTGCGTTATTCTTCTACTGCAAAACTATTTATTTTTTTTTTATTATTATAGAACATCTACTGGAAAATTATCTTTAGGAACTGCGAGAACCATCATTGTAAGACCTTGGACTATGAAATTTCCATCTACCTTGATTACTGCAACACGTTTTTACTGATTATTACCTGTCTATAGTATATATATATATATATATATATATATATATATATATATATATATATATATATATATATATTTATATATAAAAGAAATATGAACATTAACACTTCAAACTTTTCATTTTTAGTTCGTTTTTAATTAAAAAAAAAAAATATTAAAAATAAAATTGTATTAAAATAAAATGAATTTAATTCACTGTAAGTATTCTCTAATCACATATTTTCCTAAATTTAAAAATAAAAACTATATATAAACGATGTTTTCTTCCTTCTGAATAAAAAAGGGTATATTTACTTGAATTGTGCATTACAGAAAGCTCAATACAATACCATTGCAGGGCGATTCCACATTACTAAACACTTACGTTAAAATAACTCCCCCGCTACTTTTGTACAGCCGACAGTTATTATTCGAATTTTCACAACTTTGAAATTCCAGAACGCATTCCAGCTTGGTTGGAGAGACGGGGATGGAACGAGGTTCAAAGCCGGACCCAGTCTCATCAGTCACTCTGAGCTAATGTTTACTTTACAGGGTCTTGTTTGCTCCGCTCGATGTTTGCAGATAAGACCGTCATTATGGGGATAAATACGTATTCAACTTTAAGTAAAAGTAAACAAGGATGTTTTTACTGCAAAGTGCAGTTTGTAGAATACACTGGAATGATTTTTAATCGGCGTTTCAAGTCCTCGATTGATTTTTTTACGAAAGGAATTTTAAATTGGCAATTTATAATTGTAAGGCTGATTAGTTGTGTTGCTTTGAACCGTAATGTAACCATATCGACGATATGTACATATAATCGCTTTTATTCGTAATGGCTGTAAGTTTACATACATATTACATATTACATATTACCAACATGTTAATGTATACTACACCACAATATTACTTTGGCATAACATGTTAAATAGTGAAATTATTTTACCATAGTATTCATTGTAATAACATTGCTACCTCTTACAAAGGTATACTGAACAAGGAGAACAATAGTAATACCATTCAATATAAACGTACTAGAATGATGACACTTATGAGAGATATGTGAGCACTCGCGCTGTTCCTGGTGTCATCTTGCGACAGAGTGTTAAACTACAGTTAAACAGATAACAGTGCTTGCCAATTTTCTCAACACTTACTCTCCTGTCCTTGCCGCTCGCAGCGTTCGTAGCTGCAAATAGTCCAATACTTCGATTTTAGCGTCTGATATATCGAGCACGCTTTTTGTAATGTACTTCCAGTTCGTTTATATTAAGTCGTAATAATGATAAGAATTGAATAGTAAGTAGGGCTCGATATCTTAGGACTACGCCCCTTAGGATTGGAGCGGAGCGGGCTACGCATTCAAAACCGAAACTATTTGTTTTAATGTAAGTGTGCGACGCCCACAAAAACTAAACTGAGCTGAGCTGAGTCAAGAGGCGTAGAATGGCTCCGCTTCGTTTTCAGAGGCTGTTTATAGATTTAATAGAATGGGTTTGTTTTTAAAATGCATAGTCTGTTCGGCGCATTTCGTGGACGCTAGCCTAAATGTTGCTTCAATTCGTTGTTCTCTGAAGATGGTAGATGTTGCCGAAACGTACATCAGGGTAAAGAAACCTGAATACCCGTGCTTCGCTGCAGTATTTTAATTCGGTTTAATATACATGGTTAAAGTCACTGAAAAATGTGAAGGTTAGGTTAAATCGAATGAATAGTATATTATGGAATATTCTATGAATAGGCATACCATAGATAACATAGTAATTCAGGCAGACTATAGGTGGCACTGCACGTTTCTACGGACTTGCTTACATACATCTGAATAACAGTAATTAATTAAATTGATAATTTAAGCAAATATTACCTGAATTTCACGGCAAACATACATTCTTGACTTTTTAGTATATTAGTTGTTTTTTATGGTTTTATTTTTAATCATGCTACAGCGCTTTGTGTTTTTGTGATAAATTATAAAGTTGAAACTTTTTTCAATATTATTAACTAATTTCCATCGGAAACCGCGCTATGGAACTGTCATCATGGTAAAATCCACCCGGTATTTAGCACGCTCAAGTTTGAAATTTCAGTTCTATTTGATTCAAACTTGGTATAGAGGTCAATTTCGGTAATAGATTTAAGAAGATCGTAAAATAGAAAAATGTGTAAATTTTCAAAATCTATATCAAATATTTAAAAATTGCTAACTTTCTTGTCGAAAATATTTTTTTAATCAGATCAGTGTAATCAGCCGTTTAAGTTGCATAAATTATCGTTTTTATTTTTTTAAATACTTTGAAATTTTAATTCACGACTGTTATGATTTATTTTGAACTCAGTTCAAAACTCGAAAGTGTTAAGATATGCAGATTTGGTAAAAACTGATTATCTGAACTTTTGTCAACTTTGCACCAAAACTCTTTATTATACACCTGATGTTAGTAATCCAAAATATAAAAATGTGGAGACAAAGGAAAGTTACAAAAAATGAAAATAAAAGTGAAAATCGTAACCTCAAAATGCCTACCGCGCGAAAGTAGGAAACGTGTTTTTCATTGCGAAAACGAATAATGAAAAGCGTGTTAATTAAAATTATAAAAACAAACTTTTTTTAAAAAAAAGAATTTCATGGTTGATTTGACTCGATTGTTGAGTGTTAACTCAGTTGTTGGTTATATAACTAGTATTCCGTAAAACTACTAAACTTTGTAACGAGTGTTGTTGCGGAGGAAATAAAGCTGCCGTTGGTTTGTAAAAATTGACGTCAGAATATAGTTCCGTAATAAATGTCTTAAAATCGTAATTTATCGTTATGAATTTAATTTTCTGCGGGTTCATTATTGTAAAAGTCCCGAAAAGTTAGAAATACCGTAGATTTTAATCAGGTAAATCAGCGTTAAAAAATAAACACATTTTTTGGGAAATTTACTTCCATCACGTCGGCGAGACAGCTGCGTGCAATGATTCTTGATCACTCCCAGTGAGATAAACGCTTCTTTGGCAAGGACAATTCAATTACTTTTAACACATATTGATTATTCTTAAACAATAAATTCCTGACAAAACGTACGTTGTTAATAATAAACAGTGCGTATAGGCTGCGTGCAGACTGCGTGACGCGAAACTTGTAATTCACAGTGAGTTAGTCACACAGCCTACTAACCTAGTTTAATAATATTGCATGGACTACAAATTTAAATCAAATAAAAGATAAATAAACACAAAACAGTATATTATTTTGAAAATTTGTATTGTTTTATTGTTGCATCTAAACATGGCTTTGCCAGAGACAGTGTACAAAGCTAATCGATAGCTTGAAGGTTTTTAACAACTAATGATAATTTACTTTTTTCTGTGAAAAATTATCATCGTTAATACATCAACTTTGGCTTGACTCAGCGAAATCGTGAACTTTATATACTTTACCAAATATATTTCTGATTTGAAAAAAAATTATACTTTTTTACGTTATTTTAGAAAATAAAAGAAATGAATTTAAATGGCCGCCAATTAGAAACTCTAACGGATTTTACTGAGAGACACACTTGT
>CM040190.1:91024879-91064879 GCA_022606455.1 Callitettix versicolor
TTATTTACGTGTGGGAGACAGAAATAATCAAAAGACACTGTAAATGGAGCCACCTAAGTGTCTTTAAGACGAACAGATTACTGTCTTAATAGCGAAGTTGGACATTTTTCAATAGTTGTTGTAAATGCTTAATACTGGTTTTCACAATTTAATTATTGCTTTTTTACTGTTTTATTATGTTTAAAAATCGTAAACTAGATATTCTCGAACGCAAAATGTAGGCCCTATTATTCTTTCTGTTTTAAGTCTTTTTCCAGCTATGTTGTAAATATTTTGATGTTAAAAAAAATTATTTTTTGTAGTTATCTTTACTTACATAATTGTGTTCACAAATAAATTTTCTACAAGTTTTATTTATAACTTTTACTTGTCTATTAGGAAAATAGTAGAGTTATTGTAACCCAAATGTAAAGAAATGTTTTGGCTCTGATTTTTTGCGTTTTACATCGGTTTCCTCACAAACTACCACACTTACACCTCGGGACCAGTGTTATTCAATTTTTTCAGGTCAAAAACTATAATAAACCATCAAGATTTCCTCTTAATTTTATTCGAAGAAATTTCAGTATGGCTTAATGTCCCTTTTTTTCAGAAATCTTGGCGAAATTTTTCGCCAGCTGTAACTCTCTAACAAAGCGTTTCCGGACCCATATTTACGTAAACTTTTTTCATTATTTTCATTGCTAGAACTCGCCCAACAATCCTTTCCGTTTCTTTCCGAAACATCCTGTACATACAGTGGTTTGTATTTGAAACAAGCCGTCTACGGACGCAATACGTAGTTTAAAATAATAAATTTAGGTTTAATAATATCTTTTTATTAAATACAAAAAAAGACCCGCATAAGAATACACTTCAGTCAAACTTAATGTATACAGAAGTCTTTGCGAATTTTGATTCTTGCTTACAGTATATTTTTTGGGACAAATAATAGCGAAGTGTTCTTCATATGCCGATTTCTTGCAGAGGTATCGAAAGGAGCATTTAAATCGTACCATGGTACATTCCGCATTGTGACTGTGTAGAAGACAAAAAATCAGCTGATTCATTTTTAATTACACACATAGCTTATACGTGAAACAAAATGCCCACTGATCCTCAGTGCTTAGTTCAGTGCTGGGCCATTTTATTTAATAATAAAAAAAAGAGTTTCTCCTTTTGTGAATTTTCTGAGGCAAGCTGTATTCCTGTATCTGTATATACTTATTTCTATTGTTTTTATATTTCCTATTTAGAACAGAAGATACGCTTTGTTGCAGCAGTGTTGCCAATGCATGTTAATCCTTCATCCCGCGCCCTCTCTACAAAGTGGCAACACTGCTTAAAATGTTACTTGATATAATAACCTTTGCTATCTAATTATTATAAAATACAATGTAGGTGAATGTTCTATGTGTATTCGTTTATCTGTGCTTAAAGGTTTCATAATTTTTAACAAGCTAGAATTTTAATTTCGCGAAGTTAACATATTTTGTATTTTTGTTCCAGGAAGTGGAGCGGACACAGCTCTTGCTGGCAGATCTGCTTTGCTCATAGCAGTATCGCTGTACTTGGTCAACCTGAGACTATGAACAACAGGTGAGGCTGTGACTTGGTAACGGTCATTTTATTTAATTTAATTGGATAATCGCCCGCCAGACGGCTCTCTCTGCAAGTGGGACCTAATTACCCGCGCTCTTAACCAAGCGTGATGTTACAGTGGTGGGGGTAAAAATATTGAAAAATATACGTTGATCTAAGTCAGGGGATCTCAACGGGGTCCAGGTGGACCCCTTTGAACTCTGAAGAGGTCGATTGAATTTGGGACTTTTATTGGTCGATGAAATAAATTCCATTTTTAACCCATTAAGATATCAGAACGTTTTGATTTACGATTAATATCAACAAATATTTCCCCGTATATAAATAAGATAATCGAAGGACATCAACCGCATCCGTCTCATTACAATTTTTTGTATTTATATTTTATTTAAATTTCTGCTTATATAAAAATAATTATATCCTTAATGTATATCTAATAATACAAAATAAAATTATAACACAAAATTGTATTAATAAATTGCTCCTAATAAAAGCTTCATTTGCGGTGATATTGTGTAACATATTGTAAACATATGGTGGTCTACGGAATAAAAAAAAATATTTAGGGGGTCGAAGTAGAAAAAAATGTTGAGGACACCTGATCTGAGTTTAGCAATATTCATACTTTGTGTATGATGGTAACGCATACTGGTATTACAAAGTTTTTTCACTTTTCGCTACTTTGTAAGTATTATTCTTATATATACTCTTATATATAAGAATATATATATATTCTTATAATATACTTTATAAGTCTCTTTATTTGTTTCACCCAACTTTTGGGTACACTAAATCAATCACTTTTTAATGTTCTGTGCCTTCCTCGTAGCCCAGTATTGCTTCATTCGTTTTGATCTTGCTTTTCTTTCTTCGTCAGAGATATGGATCGTTCGCTTGGATTTGACTTTGCATCGGAACCGTTGTTTCTTGTCCTTGGTTATTGTTTTGGCTGTTTTATCCATGAGCATAGTGTCAGTGATTTGTAGTTCTGTTATATCTTTCTCTGTTTCTCTAAACCAAAGTGGTTTGGCTCTTTTATTGTAAAAGTAGTCAAATATTTTTTTGGTTAGTCTATTTTTGTCCATTCGGAGGACGTGCCCATAAAAATCAATTCTCCTTTTTCTTATTCTGTCTGATAGTGTTTCAGTTTTTTGGTAAAGAGTTTCTTTTCTAATGTGGAGTAATTTTTGTTACGGAATTTGGAACCTAAGATTTTTCGTAATATCTTTCTTTCTTTGATCTCCAACCTTTCGAGTGGGCCCTGGGTTGTGAGAGATAATGTTTCAGCTGCATATAAGGCTTTTGGTTTAATTACCGTATGATAATGCCTTATCTTTGTATTTCAGGAGAGGGACTTGTTGTATGTGTCTTTGGTAAGTTGGAAGGCTAATTCAACTTTACTTCTCCTAGATTACATAGCTTTTGTCTCTAGGACGTTCCAGATGATCCATTCCCCAAGATATTTGAACTCTTTGACTTTCTTTATAAGTATTGTAATTAATACTCTTTTTAAAAAAACTTAAAACTCTGCTACAACAGTGTTAAAAATTCAGACAGTGTTAATTTTTAAAAGATTTTCTTTGTCATTTTAAGGCGAAAAGCACATTGTGGCTATTATCGCCTCCCTAAATGTAAGTGTGAGTGTAAAGTGTTAGTCGTAAGTGTAGTGTTGTAAGTGTAAGTGTGTGTTAGATTCGGGTACAGCGAGGGACGTCTAAATTCTCTCAATAGGTGCTGCTAGTCTGCACCTCCCTGCGTGGAAATGTTTAAAAGAATGGAAAGAGTGTAGGCATGTTTTATATGTGTTTTTTATTCTGAATTTTTATATTGTTTATATACATTTACAGAATGTATTTAATTTATAGTTAAAAGAAATATTAGGACTGTAATATATTTTATAAATCATTCTATTATATAATTAGAGTGTAACGTGGGAAACGCTAGTACAGGCAATCGTATCTTGTGGAATAATAATCTTATTAAACAAATTTAGCTAGGTATTTGACACAGAGTGAATGTCAATATTGTCAATATGTGAATATTATTCAACATCACCGCTGACACTGAGTAAATAATTGAAATATTGCAAGATACTGTCAAACGTTTACCAGTGAGCGTACTTCAACAAGCGTATACAATGAAAGTTTTTAATTTCCGGTTGTTACATAAAATATTGACTTTCACATTTATTCAGATGCGTTTAAAATATTTTGGAACGAATTTACGTTTGATAATTATATTATTGAAGTAGTTTCACTGTATGAAATTATCACTGATATTCTTTTATAAAATATGATTGATTTTTGGTTAAAAACTAATTGTTTATATGTTTATAATCTGGCCGTAATTTTATCTTATTTAAACATTTTTTTATTATTTATATAAAAGACAGTCAATGTAAACTTCTACTCTAATAATTGCGGTAAAATCAGATTTAAAAAAATATTAAAAGCAAATTTTGACTTATCACGTCTGTTGACTTAATCTGAATACATTCATTTGTGCATTGTTTTGTCAGTTATGTTTGTATTGAAAAAATCTTCTTATATCAGATTGTTTGTTTATTATATATTATGTAACGATATTATTTAAAAAAAAATTTATATTACTTCAGTAAAACGGCAATGTTCACTGAAATCCTCTTAGTTTTATTAAAGCTAATGTAATGTAAGTTATTAAAGAAAAGTACTTATTAAAAATAATGTTTGTTCAATTGCTTGATCGCATTGATTGTTTTAAAGTTTGATACGGAAGTACCTTGTACGAAACTCGAACGACGTAGTGTAAGATTTTTTTCATTCCTTTCAGTTTCAAAATGACTGGCTCTGATTAAACGTTGAGAGTGTTTCCTGTAATAATAGCTGAACGGCAATACCTATGATATTTTTGTCCCCTTCGTGGAGAAAGAGTACCGGTTAAATTGCCGGGAAAAATTACGAACACTGTCGTGGACCGTTCTGTATATTAAATAAGAATACACTGCGAGGCCTACTGATTTTTTAAACTACTATTATTAAAATTTCCTAAAATATCCGTGCATTACAATACACTGTATTGTAAATAAATTCAAGTAGGACATATTTTTGGAATTTGAATCATGAAATAATTTGTCTAAATTGCATGGCTTACATTTACGAAATCAAGTACCAAAAAACAGTAAAATTAAAAAAATTTAAGCTTTTCTTAACAAAAATTACTTCACACAGATTGGCAAGATTATGGTGTACTGACATGTACCTAGTATTTGTTGTTTATTAACACTGTGTCACTTGTTCCAGGCAATACGTGATTCCAACGCAAAGTCTTGAGTACGACGTTGCCGAGTGGTGCAGAAATACGGCAGCACACCAACAACGGCAACACTGTACAGTCAATGTGGCACGACAATATTTAAAGTTATTTATTACGTTTGAAGTATATAAAGGAATCAGTTATTTATGTGTCAAAGTGTTGTGAATGTACGCGCTAAGAGACGAGTATGCGCTTCAGAATGTCTGCAATAAGTTATTGTGCTGTTATTTATGAATCAGATTGAATATATGCATAGTTGAATACATTAAAAGTTAAGTTTATTGTTGGAGATAAAAATTGTTGGAATGTAGAAAAAACAATATTCTAGGGCAGTAATTAGATCGGGATTGAAGTGGGCATAGTTTGTGTTTGTACGTTGTAACCAAATTTCAAAAAGGAATTGTAGTCTGGAGAGGAAAGTGTAAATATGATTTAGTGATTTGCTTCGAGTAATCAAAAAGAAAATTACTGACATTTTTATAGGCCTAATTTTAAAAAAATGTTTAATCGTCTGTTACTTTTTCAAGGCCTCTATAACGTTTTTCTCTTTTCCTAACAATTTCATTAATATTGGTTGATTTAAAATTGATACTATCTTAACATTACTAGTTTTAAAGTAATTTTAAGCGTTCAGTTCTTAAGGTAATATACCGTTTTTAGTTTTAAACAGTACAATAGGAAGGGAAATAATCAAATAATTTATAAAAGACAGACGAGGTAAGGGCTATTGCTTTGACGCTCTCCCAGCCTCTGGCAGAGTTTACCATCTCTCTTCCTGTTTAGCATGAAATTCTGTTTCAATTTGTTCTTTGGCTCACTAACAGTGTCTCAAGCGGCTTATTTAGATTAAACATATCTCCAACAAATAATATCACAGTGAAAATAATCTAGAGAATGTTGGAGTATCAATACTGTTTCAGATCAGTTCTTTAGCTCAATAACAGTAATTCCAGAGGATTATTTAGATTAAACATATCTCCACAAACAATATCACTGTGAAAATAATCTAAAGAACGTTGGAGCGTCACCACTGTTGCAGATTAATTCTTCCAGTAAATTTCTGCCTTACTGTGTGGCTTTAAGAAGATGAAACTACAGTTCGCACTTCAAATAAGTCTGTGGCCAAAATAAGGCGGTTGATCCTGGATAAAGTGATTTCCAACTGTGATGATCAATTTCTCTACCCACTATATAGATCTTTCTCCGTTTGTGAAATTTTAAAAAGAGAATTTTAAACAAAGATAAAATTGTGTTTTACCAAGTGACATACAGAGGCTGGAGGATTGCGTCAAATAAATGGTGGAAACTTAACTGGTGTAGTCTTTTACAGATTATTTTCTACAAAAATATCAGTTTTATTTCAAATCATACTGAATCATTTACAACAGATAAACCTAAATTACCTTAAACATTGTCTGCTTAGAATTATTTTGAAAAACCGCCATTCACTGACTCATCCTGCTTTTCAGTCATTAAAAATACTATAAAACTCTAATAATTATAAATAAAATATAAAATGTTGTTTAATTTAACAAAACACTTTAATTTTTCTGTATCTATACGAACTGCAAGCCATGTGTGTTGTATCTCATAGCCTATGTAATATTGTTAAATAATTTATTGTAAATACGAAAAAACATGTAATATTTTGTAAACTATATATATATAAATAATGTAACAAGCTTAAAAGTTCTAGTTTGCCGTTTCCAAAGATGTTTTGCAGGGTAAATTCACTCTAACCAAAGACGATTTGTTACCCAAAGATTGTAATCTTGTTTTGTCGTATTAGACGATCCTGTTAATGCTTGTATTCTTTTACTGCTGCATAACATAGTAAAATAAGGACTCTTTAATAAATTTCTGTTTGTCATAAAGTATTGAAGTTTAAATTAAGGCCAGGTGTTTAATTAGTTTTTGAGATTCTGAACTTGCACAACTCAAGGTCGTATATTCGAAACTGCATTTACCGTCGTATGCTTTTTATCCTTCCGATAGTCATCATTATTCTAACTAAAGTATGGACGCTATGAAAAAACTACAAATTATTTAATATTTTTTTCTTAATTGATGACCAAATCATACGTAATATAAGAAATCTGTATTTTAAACAATATTATAAAACTACTTGTGTTCCTTTTAAAACAGCGTTATCTCTACACGGATCGTCTAAATATATAAAAATATTGTATAGTCCCGTGTAATGGGAGAATAGTTATTTGTTTTGTATATTCACTGAAAATATTCTAGTATAACGTCTAGTCTTTCGACGCCATTTTTCGGCATTGTTTCTACTGTCGTTTAATTTTTTATATACAAATAACAATGATGTAATAAACATATAATATAAAACGATTTGTTAATAAAACAATTAAAAGATATTTTGTTACATAACGACATTCATATCTTGTTAGCCACATTGTGTGTAACAATCGTTACGGATATAGTCTAAGTGTTCTTTTTGTTTTGTTATTTAAAAATAAATTACTAACGAAAGATGACTACTTGTATTTTTATTTCGTTTACTTTACCAGTTGTTGCAACACCAGCTGTAAGAAATGTGAGCAAAAATACATAATAAACGACTCTTAGGCCCTAGAGCTAAATTTATTAAGGGTTCAACATATTAGTTAATTTTCTTTAAAAAGGAGCTGTGGAGTGAATATAATAATGATATTTAACCCGTACTGCAAAAGTGTGTGTGTGTGTGTGTGTGTGTGTGTGTGTGTGTGTGTGTGCGTGCGCGCGTGAGTGTAAGTGTGTGAGAGAGAGAGAGAGAGAGAGAGAGAGAGAGAGAGAGAGAGAGAGAGAGAGAGAGAGAGAGGGGGAGAGGGAGAGAAAGAGAGAGACATTTTTTTGTGTTTAACGTCCGACTATTGTGCACACTTGGGCTAATGCAGACAATGGGATGATTTATAGCATATGAAAATGCCAAGCCCTGGCCGGGAATCGAACCCGGGTCCTCGGGGTGAAAGCCCAGTACACTATCAACTAGGCCACCGAGGCGTCGAGAGAGAGAGAGAGAGAGAGAGAGAGAGAGAGAGAGAGAGGGCACGCGCTCTCATGCGTTAGTATTCTCACGTTTGCAATTTTGATCCTGAAATTAAGGATCAAATTTGGTTAAATATAGTTCATAAGTACCCAAATGAAAGACGTGGATTTAATTCCAAAAAACCGGTTCAGGACCAATAAGAAAAAGTCTTGAAAACCGCTCAAATTTTTCAACATCGGTCAATGAAATTTTGCTGATATTTTAATCTTCATAACTCAAGAAATGTAGAAAAAAATTGGAGTAATGTACATTTAATGGTCTGAAATAACTTTAAAAAACAAACAAAACCTTGACCTCTATTAGGTATTTAAACCAGTACATAAACCGGTTTTGATGAAATGTAACATTTAGTTCTGATTTTCTTTAATTTCCGGACTATTTTCAAATAAAAGGAGTTTTAAAGCTATTATTTTGGTTTAAAATGTTAAATACTGATGTTTTTCAAAATCGGTTTTAACAGTTTTGTTCATTTACTAAAATATAGTTAATAAGTATCCCAATCGCTAAAACGTCGAAATTCATGGTATAGGAAACTATTGAGAAAATCTCGATGATTTCTCAAAATCGAGTCATCAGATTATGCTCAAATTTTGCTAACGTATGAAATTAAAAATTCAAATCAGTTATTCACCATAAAAAACTTGTATTTTAAACTAACATCATCTCCACATCGTTAATCCGTGAAAAAGTAATAAATATCACTGATCGCGAGATAATCCGTTGCAATGGTTCTTTGTTTTGTAAATTATAATTAGTTTCTAAAAAAACCGTTAGATAACGTGAGATGTAATTCTAGCTGATTATTTAATGGAAATAAATTACTAGAAATATTAAAATCATTCTTTGAGGTGTTTTAATCTCTCCAACTACGTTCAAAATGTCAGATCATTGCGTACCATAGATTTAGTATCGCACGCACATAAACACACACAGAAACAAACATTTTCTTTTATCATTGTAGATTTGTAACTTACTTGAATATTCAAGGAGAATCAAAAGAATTGGTATTGCTGTGTGTTTACTACAACTCATATTTTCTTCCGGAAATAATTTAATTTGGGAAGGTTTGTATAGTGACACCTTTTATAAAAAAAGGTCATTAAACTTAAGCTACTAACACATTATAGTTATATAATGACCCATAATTTATACGTGTTTCTCCACAAACAGTACAATAAATTCCTTTAGAAATTTCTCTTCAATCTGTTTAACTCTAAGTAAATCAAACATATACTTTCAAATTCCAAATAGTTATTAATTGTGGGGAATATGATCACGCGATGTACAAGGAAGCGGAAACACGTCAAGTATCTTCTGCAATAGTCACAGTTTGAAGTGTTAGTAACGCTTCGAGGAGAGTGTCTCTAATCACCGATAGCTTCTGCCTGTCTGCAGATAAATTACTACGGGTAATCTGGTTACATTAATCTCAATTGTTTCAGTCGCTAAGCGGCCGGTAACAAGGTGACCTTGAATTGAGACAAATTACAACAAAGTGAAACCGCGACAGGTGAAATTGGTGTGGATAAATTGTTAATAAAAAACTGGTGTGGAAAATTGTTAATAACAATCGCGCAGAAAACGAAAAAATGAAGCTCGAGTGTGTGATTTTAATAACATAACTCGGCGTGTTGGTCAGTCTGCTGCGTCTCTGAATTTGCGCACTTCAAGATAGTATTTGCAGTTACTGCCGTCCTTTTTCCTTTTCCGCTAACCGTGATTTCAGCCTTAATTAGTCTATTGTTATAGCATATGGAAGCTAAGTAACGAACATAAATAAAGTAACATTACTTAAGTACATTAAATAACGTTTGTTAAAGATACATAAATAATTATTGCAAAAATATTTCACAATTTTGTTCATATTTAATAGTGAATTACTATTCGAAAATGAGCTTTGGCTCTCATCATGGTAGGACTAAGAACTTTAAATATTTATATCTAGCTTAAACTTTATATATATATATATATATATATGTGTGTGTGTGTGTGTGTGTGTGTGTGTGTGTGTGTGTGTGTGTGTGTGTGTGTGTGCGCGCGCGCGCGTGTGTGTGTGTGTGTGTGCGCGTGTGTGCGTGTGCGTGTGTGTGCGTGTGTGTACAGAGTGTTTTGAAAAAGGTTCCAAGAATTCACGGCGTGATTTCCAAACTTAAAATTAGCTGAAATGTTTCAATAAAAATACGTCCAAATTTATACCTGACCACCATTTTGTTGTTTATAAGAAACAATTTTGTATCTTGAGAACGGTTCAAGGTAGCTTAACGAAATTTAGCACACATACACGTACCTGTTTAAAAATGTACCTAAATTTTTAAAAATGACGGATATTAAAATGTTTTAATTATGAACAACTTTTTAATTTTATATTTTATGAAAATTACTTCGATTAGATAAAATATTGCCCATTTCATTACGAATACAATAAAATTTTATTTTTCAAAATCCAATAAAAAATGACAAATTTGTGTAAGCGCCATTACTGAAATTTGAGCCCCACTTCATATCCTTCTGTTGAAAATGGAAACATGGCAGATCGTGAATTTTATTTCATGTTTAAGAAAGTGACACGTTTTTATTAATTGCTCACAGAAATTATACCACAATAATTTTAAAGATTACAAAATGTCACAGTTCATTTCATTTTACATGATTTCTGTAAGAAATATTTTCGTTTTTTTACAGTACATTTACGCTAATTTCAAGGTCAAGGTTGTACGACAACAATCCCAGTACTAATTTTTAATTGAATTTCGCTATTACTGGCTGTAGTTTGACAAACTTTCAAAAACAGTGTTTTTTTTTTAAAGAAAATAGCGAATAAAGTTTTCTTTGGTTTTTTAAGTACTCATTAGTGAGTTCCTAATGAAAAATTATCTTAAAGAGCGGCCATCATAATACCGGGACATTGAAATGAACACTGTTTGCATATGTGTGTGTGTGTGTGTGTGTGTGTGTGTGTGTGTGTGTGTGTGTGTGTGTGTGTGTGTGTGTGTGTGTGTGTGTGTGTGTGTGTGTGTGTGTGCATGTGTGCTTTAGCGCTCTCACGTTTGCAATTTGTTCCTATTTTACCCAAACTTGAACTGATTGAAAATGTCTTGAAGAAATTCTTTACCATGCAAAATCATTGCAACGGTTTAATAATAGCGGATTATACACCTTAAACATTTTTTTAATTTGCTATTAAAATATGTTTAAAGAAGTGTATCAGTTTTGAAATATTACTGAAAAAAACGTGAGTAAACCTAAGGACGGTAAGGGTTCTTTTTCATATTTCCGATATAATTTTAAAATTTGAAAAGTTGATATATGAAATTTTTTTTATATTTGTGTCGGTTAAAATTATTTTCAAAAAAATGCAAACGAAAAATATTATTTTTGGAAATTTTCTGTCATTAAGTCAGCGAGAACACTGTGTGCTATAATATATACAATAATATTTATATTAGCTTATGAATTTTACCCGTAAAATTGACGTGACTCTTTAGACATCACAGTCATATATTTAATGCATTCGTATATTGAAGAAATATAATAAATGCATGCAAACGTTTACGGAAAACTATATAAATAAATGATTTTCTATAAAAATCTACTAACCTAAAGAAATTCCTTCAAATAATATTTTATTTAGCCGTTTATGAATTATTTTATATTCATAAAAAAACTAGGTTTCCTGGAAAACGTTTCCTATAAATAAATAAAACCATGACCTTTGTAATGAAAGAATATGAGATACGGAACAAGACTGGGATGTATCTATTATTCATTATCTCTTTAATGTTGGGTAAATAGGTCGTCCGTATGTATACTTAATTAGATGTGAAATCCATAATGTTGTTTTAAGCAAATTTAAAGTTGCTTGTAGTTACATAATGCAGGAGGTAAGTTGTTAGCTTCGGAAAGCTCATTTCTCATTGATACATTACTATTCTTCCCGTCAGTGGTCTATCAACTCACCTCATAAAGGCTACCGCGGTATCGAAACTCTATAGTTTCATCTTCAGGCCATACAAAATGTTAAATCCCTCTGTCGAGGTCGTCACAAAGTCAAACAAAATATTAAAACATAAATCACAAACACTGAACACAATTAAGCATTTATAATATTCATTATTAAATTCGGCTTGGCCAAGCTACACACGCGACTCGTACGTCGTTATATTCCGGACTGTAGATTTTGTATGGCCTGAAGATGAAACTATAGAGTTTCGAAACCGCGGTAGCCTTTATGAGGTGAGTTGATAGACCCCTGACGGGAAGAATAGGTATATATAATCCTAATCATTTGAATATGTGTTCCGGTGGCTATGTTACAATAATGATACATTACTCATAGTGTACATAAACAGATTGTTTCAATACTTTCCTGGTTATCTATCAATGCATCTTACAATTTTCATTTTAAAATTCTTTTTAATTTTTGAATTATAACGTAGTTTCTTAATCAATTTATATAAAAAACTAAAAATATTTTAAAATAAAAGAACGATTACTTTTGAAATTTTAGGACTTTTTTTATCGTACCGCTTATTTATGGCGGCTTTAAAGTTTTTGTAAAGATGTTTTAGTGTTTTTTGAAGCGAATTTCCAAAAGTATATTTTTTATTTTGTAACTTTTGAAATTCTGAATTCACAATCGTAATCATCAATGCAATCTACATACTAACATTTTAAACTTCCAAATTACATTGATAATACGAAAATGAACCCAGATAGAATCAAAAACAATTCTTAATTTTAAATAATTTTCAAAAATCAACATGTTATACATTTTTTAATGACGATAAAATGGAATATTAAAAAAAATTTACTTAAATTATTATGGTAAACAAAAATTATTATTTAAGGAAATTATTATTATTATTAAATTATTATTTATGGAAGAGAATAATTATTACTTCAAAAAATAATAAAGGTGCCTCCATTTTGAAACTATTGGACACATTTTTGTGATTAATGAACATGTCAAAGCCATTACCGTAATCGATTTTTGTGCCAGATTGAATCGAATCGGACTCTCTCTCTCTTTCTCTCTCTCTCTCTCTCTCTCTCTCTCTCTCTCTCTCTCTCACACACACACACACACACACACACACATATATATATATATATATATATATATATATATATATATATATATATATATATACATACACACACACACACACACACACACACACACACACACACACACACACACACACACACACACACACACACACACACACACACACACACACACACACACACACACACACACACACACACACACACACACACACACACACACACACACACACACACACACACACACACACACACACAAACACGCATACGCGCGCGCGCGCGCGCACACACACACACACACACACACACACACACACACACACACACACACTGAAATCTGTGAGGCAGCATTGCACTGGAAAGTCTGGTTGCGACAATGATGGCTTCAGAGGCCAATTGGAGGGTCCATTGCGGGATTTGCTACAGTGAAGAGGTTGAGGGCTGAGGATCGAGAAATTAGAGCCAACGCTGTAGAGTAGGCGGTCATCCTGTTCACCATCCTACGAATTAATGCCTGGCGGCGGTTCCGTTGGGGGTTTACAGAAGAGGAATGCTTTTGGTGGTTAACAATATATCTTAACTTGAGTTTGAACTTGATTTGAGTCCCTCACTCTGGGGTAGTGCGTACCCTACCCCAGGTAGTCCCTAAAAGACTTGCTCCACTTTTTATTGTCATCGCAAAACACACACACACACACTGTATACCGGGTTGGGGTTTTACCACAATAGCCGCTCCAGTAGCTCATTTTTTGAGTGGATATTCCACAATAACCGTCCAATCACGATGTTTAAATATTTTTGAATTATTTAATTCCCCTTTACCTTCTTATTTAAATAAGATATTTACGAATTTATTTCAAAATTCTATCATGTTTCACATTTTTAATCAGAATTACTTCAAATTTGGTATAAAAGTCGATTGTAGCATTAGTTTACACAAGCTTGTTACCTCGCAAGAACCTTTCAACAATAACAAAATGGCGGCTATTTCAACAACGTGCAATCTCCGTTAGCTTACACTCTTTGCAAATCTGATTTTACTATCATAATCATTGTTCAAATCTGCATAAATTAGAATTATGTTTTCAAATTTCATTAAAAATGAATTTCAAGACAGCCACAACTCAATGTTGCATTTTAAATTTATAACATAATTCGAAAGATAGAAATCTACGTACACTTTGATGCTGATTACGAGGCTTTAACTGGATTTTGAAATTACTGTAACATTAAAAAAATATGTTAGAAAATTCGCTCCCATCACGAATACGTTTCGAATATTTTGTTCTCAATTTATAGAAATTGAAGGAAAATCTTTTAAACAGAACTGAAGTTATTTTACACGTACCCACTAGCACAACTAGTAAAATCTATTGTAAAATATGTCATATGAAAAGCTATAAATTTTTATAGTCCCTTGACATTATTAAATCAAATAGGTCATTGAAGTCCGACAGGCGCTATACTGTAACGGTAATGTTTTATAAAATGTCAACGTAGAACCACTGCCAAATAGAATACTGGACAAGATCTTTATTCATCGTTAAAAAATGTGTCATTTTTTAAAATCTACAAAGAAAAATTTAACTAGAAAATATTTTGACTGATTATTTAACGCTTTTACTACTTTGTTAAAAGTTGTTTACACTGATTAGTATGACGTGAAATTTCAAACAAAACAGTTGAACCGTTTTATAGATACAAATTATTTATTAGAAAACAAATATGTGAATACCCGGTAAAAAAGTGTTTTTATCCTTCGATTAAAAAAAAATATCTTCCATTTCGTTTCCTCTTTGGGCAACCAGTGTAAATCTTGCGTCCGTTATAGATATATTTTTAAAGAAAGTTGCTGATTATTGAAAGAAAAGTTTCAAGTCTCCGCTTGGAATCTTTAGAAACTTGCAAAGAGAAGTTGTTGTTTTATGTACGTTTCGTGGAAGTTATTAGAAGAAAGTTAAAAATTCTACGGTTTACTTCTTAGCAAATTTACATTGGGAAATGGGTTATTCAAGCGGCCATCATGGTAAAAGTTTCAACATTGGTTAGATTTGTTCGAAAGTTTCATGAAAATCGATTTCGTCACCCAGAAAAAAACCGTAATAATTTCGAAATCATTACGTTTTATCTGAAATGTTTTTGGAAAACCGATTTCACCGTAGCAACAAACTTTGTAAACGTAAAAAAATAGCATTTTGAGTTTTGAAAAGCAGTCGAAAAAAATTTAATTCCAGTCGATCGTGGAAATTATTTTTGTATTTTAGGCGCAATAAAGGTGGAATCAGAATTTAAAAAAAAGTAACAGAAACAAAATATAATTCGCTTCTTACACTTAAGCGATACAGATATGTAACACAAAATGTTTTGTTTTTAAAACAGCATTTTTGAGTGCACTAACTTTTTGTCAAATTCTGAATACACATGTGCGGCTAATTCGTAAAATATTCGAGGAAAGAATTCAAGTTCACCAAATATGACAATGTTATTTCCTTTACACTATTGACTTTAAAATACGGAGCAAATAATAATTGAATATATTTTTTTAAATATGGCCGTCCAATTTTGACAAGCTCTGGCAATGACAATCAATATTACTTCCGAATGAGTGAGCAAGTTCACGTTCACAAGATCACTTCGATACCATAAAAAATACTGACAAAATACTTTTACAGATAATTTCCTTAGACAAACAACACCAATGCTGATATATCATTAATATTGCCTAACAGGAAATAACTAATGTTCAGTTGCAATACTCGCAAAGTATTCAAATGAAGAAACCGTTTTTTGATATTGTAAAACAAATTTCTTGATAATTGAAAAAGCCATAGAAGAATTTAACACGTCACTGTTTCGTTACTGCCATGTTTCTTTTCTAACTCGTCATATACGGTAAATTATAAATGTTTGCGAAATTGCGTGAGTGTTTGTTGGAAGTTTCTTAGATTTTATTGTTATCGCCTAAACAAAATATGTAGTCAGTTACACAACACAGTTCCGCTCACTAACACATAAACAACCAAACTAAAAATTCCCGAACGTCTCGCCCGGCTTGGAAACAGCCTACGTCTGCGAAACCTAATTCACTCCTGTCAAGCAATACTCGCTTTTGATTGGTTCACAGTGAACGCGTATCTACGTCTGTAGTACTTTAGATTAATATATTACTGTAGGCGCATCATCTTGCATCTCCCGTACACAATATCTTTATTCTGATCGGTGCATCCTTTCTTTAGCATTAATGGAATTCTGAGAAATAATGGTTCTCGCCATAATTTTGAGGATAAGTACAGGTCGAAATTCGTTCAGCAGAACATCGAGGAGGATCACGCACTACAGAATAACTACAGGCAGCCTACCAACACATGGAAACAACTACAAGAAATACAACGTGCTCGAGAGGAAGTATGAGGAATCTGGCCAACTCTAAACAAGAAGCTAAGTTCTTTCACTATTCCGAACCGGAAGCGAGCCTCGCCACTCCGCGGCCGACCTGGTATACGCCCGGATTTCTACAATTTTTTCCGGAGACTACAGCATCATCAAGATTAAAATGGATTAAAAACAGTATTAAATAAAATTTGTTATGCAAGTCGTAAGTATACAAGTAAAAATTAGTATATTTCAGACAATTTCAATGTTCTAAAACTACACGTTTTTAACGACTTTTAAAAAACTTTCAAAAAATTTGTTTATTTTTGAAAAAAGTATATATATCTTAACATTTTCTTCATAAATTACATTTCAAATGTTGTACTAGGATCGGTTGATATCAGAAATAATATTCAATAAGTAGAGGTATATTTATTTATGTATTTTCCTTGCAGCTTTGCCAGTGAATTGATAACCTTATCTAACTGTTTGGAGTGGACTTTAGGAAAACATTTTTTGTGCACTACAAAGTTTTGTTAAATAATCAAAACATCCATGTAAACAACATTCCTAATTTTTAACATCTTTAAATCGATTTTTTGTACATTTTTAACTTTTATTAAATCACTAAACGTTCTTTAAACTTTCTCTTTGCAATCATCTAGAAATCAAGAATATTTTGACGCAAAAAATCGACTTTAAAATCGTGAAGTTTTGATTCGTTTTATTTTGGCTTTTACAAAATACCAACCCTTTTGTAAACGATCATTCAGAATCTAGAACTGAATGATATATCTAAAAAAAAACAATGTTCTGCTTCCATTATCTCACGATTTAAGTGATAACATAATTAATGCCGTTTATAATTTAACTTCAACCCGTATTTCAACCACTTAGTTTTGCTTCACTTTCAAACGAATTACAAGGATAAAACACACATACATAAAATTTTAACGCCCACGAATAAAAATTGCAAACATAATTTTAATTCTGCACTGTGGAATTTTGAGAAAACATTTCTGTTTGAATCGTTAAAGTTTAAAGATAAACTTGCGTAACAAAGTTCAGCTCTCTATATTCTAGATACAGAGATACAGAGATAAAATTTAAAGATGTTTTTACCCTCGTTTTAAACTTTTTAGAATTTGACATTTTTAAACATTTCCTTAGCAGACACCAAGAACCAACATACGTGACAATTTTCAACTTTGAAGATTTTATACTAATGGAGTATTCGTAAAGAATGTGTTAGTGAGTGGTAAATAGTTTTTTTATTAGATTTCATAAAATGTAAAATATTAAACAAATAACGTTCAAAAATATTGTTTCTGTAACACTCTTGTCATGTCTGCACTTTGGTTTGGAATTTCATTAAACGATATCGCCAGCAGAAGTATACCCATAAAACGAGGTGAAGTATCTAGGCTTGGTGTTGGACACTAGCTAACCTGGAATGCTCACCTGGTGCGCATTATGGTGAAAGCCATGGTCTTTAATAGCAGTTAGAAGAATGGTTGGCAAAACATGGGTCTGAGACCAGGAATGATGAAGTTTATTTATACTGCGATCATTAGACCTATGGTGTGGTGAACTAAGGTCGAGCAAAGGGGGGCAGGAGTCTCTAAGTTGCAAAGGTTGACCTGCCTGTGCATCACTGGCTGTATGGACACTGCGTCAACGGCGGTTATGGAGATAATTCTTGGGTTTCCACTATTGACCTTTTTGTCATGGGGGAGGCACGTAAAGCAGCCTACAGACTGCAGGGTGGTGGTGGCTTCCTACCCTCTATTTATGGACATGCTAGAATCACAGACAAGATCTTTGGTCCAATCTTGTTGATGAAGACGGGATCAGATGGTTAAACGGCACATAGTATCTAGACACTTTGATGTCAACTTGGCCTTTTAGGGGAGAGATCGGGTGATGGAAAAACCTGGAGACATACTATGGTATACAGATGGCTCCATGATAAAGTCAGGCACTAGTGTTGGGGTGTACGGTCTGAGACCGGGGGACAGCATACAACAGTGTTTCAGGCTGAAGTGATGGCCGTCAATGACTGTGTTCGGGAGAACTTGGATCGAGGCTTCAAGAAGGCACGCATTCATATTCATACCGATAGTCAGGCAGCAATAAAAGCACTTGCGGGTCCGATAATACAGTCCAAGCTGGTCTGGCAGTGTTGGAAGAACCTTGACGCTCGGTCCCAGGGTTACCGGGTAACTCTTCACTGGGTTCCGGAGCAAAGGGGAGTTGAAGGTAATGAAGAGGCAGACCGACTGGCTGGACTTGGATCTGCATCTGAGTTTACTTTAGCCTTAAAACCTGAGCCGGCTTTAGGGATTTCTCTATTGTTGGCCAGGTCTGCTATTAATGGGTGGATTACAAGCCAACACCAGGTAAGATGGGACAACCTTCATAGGCATTCTCATAGTAAATGTCTCTTAAGCAAAATTCCTTTTAGAGGATTCAAAGGGGTAGCAAATGTCCTGGGCAGAGCACAACTCAGGAGGATTATGGGGCTCATTAGAGGGCACTGTGGTCTGAGGGTTCACATGAACACGATAGGTATGTACCACGGAGAAACTGTGTGTATATTGTGCAGGAAGGAGGAGGAAATTGCAGGTCACATAATTTATGACTGTGAGGCTCTTGCTAGTAGGAGGCTAGGGGTTTTTGGTTTCCAAGATCCTACGGATCTTCAGCAGAGTGAGCTAGTCAGTGGATTGCTGGAACTTACTAAGGACACCAATCTGCTGAACTAGGTATTTTAAGAGGTAAGTTGCACAATAGGTCAATCGATCGCATTGCTTAGGGTTAAATTATCCCTTCCTCTAGTATATAATCTTAATGTTAATCTTAATACCCATAAAAACATTCTGCTTTTTTATACCCTATTGATGCAATTTTGGTTATATATTTTTCACAGTAAGAATTAATTTTCCGTATTAAAGCCACTAGATTCCGGAATTGAAATGACCGCCTATCCTGACTTTTAAAACATTTTTGAGGGGTTGTTAAAAAAATGTATAGGTGTGTGTCTGCTCTCCCGCGCTTGTGTTAGAACTCTAATTTTCAAAACGTTTGTCTGATTTTTTCATTCTTAGAACGCATCTTTATTGTGGTAATTTTCTCAGACAAAACCCCTTCTCAACGAAATCCCCTCAAACATTTTAAAAGGAAATTTTATAATTGCAATCAGCGTTAAAATCTGCATAAAATAGCAATTAAATTTTTTAAATTCAATTTAAACTAAGGAAATGAATTCGCCTACAGCCAGGCAAAATTTCTCGTGTTTTCATTTTTTAATATTTAAAACGCTAATAATTTACACAGATTTAAATAGTAATTATGAAGTAAAAAGTAATTCATTTTAATTATGAATCAGATTTCAAAAACAAAGTATGAAATAAAACTTTTTGAAAATCGTTTCTATTACAACATTCATTTTGATTCATTATTGATTCATATTATGATTCATTTTGTAACGTTCGTAAACTCTCCTCGGATTTTTATTTTTTTGGTTTCGTTTTGAAGGACGAAATGACATTTCAGGTGACAAATCAATTACACAAATCACTTTGGAACTATGCTGAAGGGCGCACCCTAACTAACCCACTGCAGATCGTGCCTGAATTAATAGCATTCCAAGATATCTTTGCAGAGATATTTTAATTTAAATGCAAATTCAAGATAAAGTGTTTCTACGTTCTCCTCCCCTTTCAGCACGACTCAAGCACAATGACGTCACAGTTTTTAATTTTTAAGAATCTATAAGCTACGACGACCGACAAATTAATAAACAAATTATTATTCTACTTCTGGAAAACGAAACATTTCTGTAGAGTTGAACGGTTTATTTTAGGTTTTTAAATTTACAAATCGTAAATTTACTTCATTAAAAATTTCTTGAGGTTTTAAGGTGAAAAACTGATATGTAATTTTTAAAAGTTTTCTGTTAATATGTTGAACCTGTTTTGCTACAAAAAAATATAACGTAGATGAAGTATATGTAATCTGTTAATTGCGTTTACAGTTCAGTAAAATGTGACGATGTTTTAACATCCGATTTTGAAAAATTCCAAATTTTTACAACTATTTATCTTAAACCTTGTAGATATTTAGAGTTGACAATTTTATTTTTGTAAAGAATTTCCCTTGGAAAATTCAATAACTTGGGCGGCCATCATGCTAAAGTCCGTAGCGTTGAAATGAGCGACGGTTCTGAACCCTAGATTGCTTTTGAGCGATCGTTATTAAAATTATATGCGTAGACTGTTACTAGAAGAAACGCAGAAACATTTAGGACTTGTTCTACTGCCAGAAATAATAAACACGTTGTATACAAATATTTATTCTGAAATGATACGATTTTCATTTACGGTTTGCGAAATACTTCACCTTGGTTCCTGGTCAAGGAGTGAAATAACACCACATTGAAATCATAGAAACCTAAAGTAAGGGGTAAACATAATGTTTTTTACCTGAAAAATTCAATAAAATATCTCTCACATATATAAATAAAGTAATTATTGAGATATTTGACATCTTGTAAAAAATTCAGTTTCGAAAAGCATGTTTTTTGCAAGGTTGTAGTAGAAAAACTTTGTTGAATGTGTAACAAACGCGTAAGGAACAGACTCTTGAACTCCAGAAGCAAGCGTTAAAAATGGGACTTAAAGTTTCATTTGAAAAGACTAAAATATTGACAAACATACAAAAACCACCAAAAAAGCTTCAAGTGGGAGAACAATACATTGAGATAGTCAAAGAATTCAAATATCATGCGGAAAAGATTAGATGGAACGTCCTATAGAAAAAATCAATGGAATCTAGGAGAAATAAAGTTGAATTAGCCTTCCAACTTACCAAAGACACATACAACAAGAAGTCCCTCTCCTGGAATACAAAGATAAGGCATTATCATACTGTAATTAAACCAGAAGCCTTATATGCAGCTGAAACATTATCTCTCACAACCCAGGGCCCACTTGAAAGGCTGGAGATCAAAGAAAGAAAGATATTACGAAAAATCTTAAGCCCCAAATTCCGTAACAACCAATTACTCCACATCAGGAATGAAACTCTTAACCAAAAAACTGAAACACTATCAGACACAATAAGAAAAAGGAGAATTGATTTTTATGGGAATATCCTCTGAATGGACAAAAATAGACTAACAAAAAAAAAATATTTTACTACTTTCGCAATAAAAGAGCCAAACCACTTTGGTTTAGAGTAACAGAGAAAGACATAACAGAACTACAAATCACTGACACTATGCTCATGGACAGAACAGCCAAAACAATAACCAAGGACAAGAAGCAACGGTTCTAAGGCAAAGTCAAATCTAAGCGAACGATCCAAATCTCTGACGAAGAAAGAAAAGCAAGATCACAACGTATGAAGCAATACTGGGCTACGAGGAAGGCACAGAACATTGAGAAGTGATTGATTTGGTGTACCCCAAATTTGGGTAAAACAAATAAAGAGAGAAACGCGTAAGATTCTTAAACAAAATTCGTTTAGCTGTGTACTCAATTTATAAAAATAAAACAAAATAAAATAATAAACATAGCGTGTTTTAACTCGTTAGCAATTTTGGTCAGATTTGATCCAAATTTGGCGCGAACATTGGTTTTGGTAATAGCTTGTCGTAAGTCAGCCATATTAGTTTCATAATTTCAAAATGTCGGTCATTAAAAAAAATTAAAAAACGGTAAATAAGAAATTGATTTTGTCACAAAGCGTGTTTGTATATCTATGCAATTTCAATTTTTAAAACTCATTGAGTGACTTTAACGCTGATTATGGTGGTGAAACCAGACTTTATAAGTGCAAGGTAAACAAAAGTATTTGGATAATCCACTTTTTCACGTTAGCGATACAGCTGCGTGCAGCGAAATGTATACAATAAATACTAATAAATGTAGAATAACATAACCCACATTTAATAAGAACACAGACGTATGAAATAAACTTAAGCAAATGTTAACTCTTACTTTAATTTTAAGTTAAATTTATTACAATTCACACTCAGTGCAAATGTATGGTAAAATTACTTTGTACGAAATCAAAGCTAAAAACTAAAAAGGGAAACACATTAAACAAATATATATATGTATGAATTACGGAATCAAAAACGTTCTTTAATTAGCTGTTTACCTTGTTGATTAAACAGATAAAATAACTCCTCTACACGTTTTATATTCAGCAAGTAATTTGTTAAATAGAAGCTAGTTAACATCTTACACGATCGCGTACAGCCTTACAGGAGCTCTTAATTACCCAAGTTTAGTACGGTGTCCTTATGCAGATGTGGTTATTACGTCACAGTTAAATCTCGTAGCAGACATTATTAATAAACCACTTAGAATTAAACATAAATGCACAGAACAAACCTCTAATTTACTACTAAAAAATATTGTTCTAATTTTATATTTTTTTTTGTGTTTAACGTCCGACTATTGTGGACACTTAGGCTAATGCAGACGATGGGATGATTAATAGCGTATGAAAATGCCAAGCCCTGGCCGGGAATCGAACCCGTGTCCTCGGGGTGAAAGCCCAGTACGCTATCAACTAGGCCAACTAGGCTACATATATATATATATATATATATATATATATATATATATATATTATTATTATTATTATTATTTGCGCATAGACCCTGTTGGATCACGCAAAGCACTCCGACTCATGTCTTGTTCCTTCTAAATCCTCCACACTTCCCTCATTCTGTCCCCATGGATCCTCTTCCGCTCCTCCGTCCATTTTACCCCTGCTCTCGTTGAGATTTCATTCTCTGGGACCTTCCAACCGAGCATCTTTCTCCTGTATGCGTTCCTGTCTTCAACATCTGTTGAGTCTATTCCTGCGTCATGTAGGTCTATTCTGACTTGTGCGATCCACGACGTTGTTGATTTGACACCTGATTTGTTGATTCTGACGTTGTTGATTTGATATATATATATATATATATATATATATATATATATATATATATCTTTATTAAAGACGATATAGAATATAGAGTCAAAACTTTTCGCAGAATTGGTCAATGAAAATTTATGAAATGTATGTATAATATTTTAACATTATTTTGCTTCAAAATATTCACCATTTTTACCATGGTTCATACAATTGTTGGAAACACTACTGAAAACATTTTTGGGAAACTTCGTTTAGCCGCTTCGTCGCACTTTCCATCACCTCTTGCGAATCATTAAAACAATTTCCCTCGCATTTTCCATCACCTCTTGCGAATCAGTAAAACAATTTCCCTTCAACGTCATTTTCAGTCGTGGAAACAGGTAAAAAAATCACGCGCTGCAAAGTTGGGAGAATGAGAAGCTTGTTCCAGAGTGGTAAAATTGTGCTTGGCAAGGTACTGTTTCACTGTTAGCTAATATGTGTGACGATGTTATAATGCAAGAAAAACAAATCGTTCCCTGCTCGTTTTTCAGATCGTTTCATCTAACTGCATTTCACAGTCACTTTAGGATCTCTTTGTACAGTTCTTTGCTGACTGATTTTCTTTCTGAAATAAATTCGTAATTAATGTTTTTGGTGTTGAAAAAGAAACACCTCCAAGATCACTTTACTCCGGCTTCTGTCCAGGCAGATTCTTTCTTTCTTTGTGAAATTTTTGATTTCCATTCAGAAAACTGACTTTCCTTCTGAGGGTCGTAAAGGAAGCATCAGGATTTTTACCTGTTTCTAAAACTGAAAATGACACTGGAGCAGCGTTTTGCTGATTTACAAGTGTGATGAGAAATGCGATGACGCGGCTAAAGGGTATTTCCCAAAATTGACTTTCAGGTGTTTTTCTAAAAATTGTATTAATGGTAAAAGAAGTGTGTACAAGGAGAAGAAGAGTATTTTTAAGAAAAATAAGGTTTAACTATTATACGTACTCTAATAAATTTGTATTGATTGATTCCGGGAACGTCTTGATCCTACTTCGTTTACATACATTTTTAACGATATCAAAAAATTATCTAAAGTCCAGGATCGGCGGCACTTCTTTCAATTTCCTGTTTTGGGACTTACAAAGCGGTTTTTTTCAAGACTATTTTTAATACCACTTTGCTTAAAATATATTCAAACCCGCAGGGGGATGTGGACTAGCTGCACCTATTGAGAGGATTTAGATGTCCGTCGCGGCACCCGAGTCTAACACACACTTACACTTACAACACTACACTTACATTAACTTTTTACACTCGCACTTACATTTAGGGAGGCGATAATAGCCTCAATGTGTTTTTCGCCTTAAAATAACAAAACAAAACTAGAATATATTCTACTATTGTTTATTAGAAATACGACCAAAAATATTACATATCAATAAGAATTACAATTTTGTAAAAAAATGGTCATATATAAACAAATATTTTATGAGAATTTAAGCTTACTGTTTTCATTTTGGGTAGATTTTTTTGGAATTCTTCACAAAAATTAATTAACTATAAAATGTGTCATAAATTTTATTTATCAACTTATTTATCAACATAAATTTATAAATCAACTTTCATAAATAATATAATTTTTAATTGAAATTTATCTAAATTTCTTTTAAGGATAAACAAAAATTTAATTTCTTCAAAAAAATTTTATTAATAAGACACGTCATTATTTTTAATGAACGCAGTCGATTTTTTACCGGAAAACTGTCGAAGAGGATCGAAGGAACATTAAAAGGGTTCTTGTGTATCTGCTTGCAAATCCGAAAGTGGGTCAGAAAGCTTTTCACAATACTAAATGCTCTCAAAGAGTTTGTTAAAAACTTATCGGTTTTAAATTTTCACTATAAATTTTAATTAAAGTAGAACGAGGATAGATCAGGAAATACGCGTACAAATATCAAGGACATGTTTTTAAAACACGTATGGATTTCCTTCTTGACCTAAATTATTATTTAAAACTGAAGTGTAAACTAGAGTTTTTTAACAAATAAAATGCAGTATTCATTCATAATTCATTTTGATATTTATAATGATTTAAAATGAAATATACGCTATCAAAAATTGTCGATCTTCCATGTCGTCTGTACTACTATGACGCGGACTAGACTGTAAATACATGGGTTCTTAGTGCTCCAAACATATTTGGGCGGAAATATAAATCTTTTTTTAATTGTATTACCTATAATTTTACCATAAATATTTCTTTGATTTTCAGATCTCTACTTAAGGTATTAAAAATGTTTTTATTTTCACAAATTCTTTTATATTTTTTAACATAAAAAATACCAGATATGAATCTTCTAACTTATTTTCATTTTTCTATACTTTGTTATATAACTTCACAGATACTTGTTCTAATTTTTCGAATTTCCTTCGAAGTTTTTCGATTTCCCTGAAGTAATGTTTATTTGCGATTTTCGAGCTGCTGGATGCTTTATTTACATCTTATTTATTATTGATGATGTTTTTGACCCAAATCGCTCGTTTTTAACTTGTAGTGGTAACTTTTAAGAGGGTAGATTTCCAGGTTTAAACGTTCTGCCTTAAGTACAACTACCGACTGTTTCACTGTTCATTCAGGTCTTGAAATTTCACTACCAAAGACGTACTGTCTTTCCGGAGACCGGGGCCACAAAACCTGTTAGCCGGGCTAGTTTAAACGAATTTTTACATGTATCATGTTTCAGAGCTAGATGTGAGGGATTTTGCGGGACACGTGATGCGAGAAACATGTTTATGTAGATATATAACATCGCAAGTGTCATATTAAATTAATTATAATTAAAAATTTGTGTTGGTCCGGGATCGAACCGGAGACCTTGCGCGTGTGAGGCTCTCGTGATAACCACCATACTACGGAAACTTCGAAGAAGTTTGACCAATTTAAGTACTGTATACGAAATTAATCGTTAATTTAATTTTGGTAGTTATACTTAAACATCAGTTGTTTTATATTAATTCGTAAAGATCAGCTGATTTAATGGAACAATTGGAAGGTTATAATAACATTTAGGTTATGTTGTTAAGAATAAGCTATGTTAATGTGTCGTGTTTTCGAACAAATTATCATAATTAAAATAAAAAAAGAATAGAAAACATGATACATGATTTTGTATTTTTGGGTCAATAAGAGGAATATTTTCTAAAGAGGTGTTCCTTCTTTATCAATCCTCACAGATCGAGCTTTTACCAGCGTTAGTTAACACATAAAATAGAACAAAACAAACAATCATAAACCTATAAAATCATTAATAAAGTTCAAACATTTATCGATCAATTTTGTTTACATTTATTAAGTTCTGGATTAATATTTTCCATCGCGCATAAAAAAAATGTTTACAATATTTTCACTCGTTTTCGAACAGTTAATATTTCCTCTTAAAACGCATAACTTTACGAAGAGCAGCCTACTTTCAGAAAGTGCTCATTAAACTGCTCATTCGTCCAAGTGCCTGCATAAACATTGGAAATATACTGTAAAACTTGTTTCGGAGGAAAGTAAAAAAGTCTGTAAGAATTAAGTGTTCTCGAAAGTTATGAACAATATAACGGAACAGGCTTGCAAATAACGCCTGATAAAACTGAGTACACGATCATAAACGCCATAGATATAATACGGACAGTAAAGATGAACACAGTGATACTAAAGAACCAATACTTTTAGGACAGTATTTATAAACGTCACTTGAGGCGACATTGACTCAAGTCTCACTTGAGAAACCACCCTTGATTCAAATCCGTATTTCGTCAGGACCTTCTTTGACGATCCTTGAGAAGTTAAGGTAGTTTAAACCACCCTTTATTCAAATCTGTATTTCGTGAGGACTTTCCTTGACGATCCTTGAGAAGTTAAGGTAGTTTAAACCACCCTTGATTCAAATCTGTATTTCGTGAGGACCTTCCTTGACGATCCTTGAGAAGTTAAGGTAGTTTAAACCACCCTTGATTCAAATCCGTATTTCGTGAGGACCTTCCTTGACGATCCTTGAGAAGTTAAGGTAGTTTAAACCACCCTTGATTCAAATCCGTATTTCGTCAGGACCTTCTTTGACGATCCTTGAGAAGTTAAGGTAGTTTAAACCACCCTTGATTCAAATCTGTATTTCGTGAGGACCTTCCTTGACGATCCTTGAGAAGTTAAGGTAGTTTAAACCACCCTTGATTCAAATCCGTATTTCGTGAGGACCTTCCTTGACGATCCTTGAGAAGTTAAGGTAGTTTAAACCACCCTTGATTCAAATCCGTATTTCGTGAGGACCTTCTTTGACGATTCTTGAGAAGTTAAGGTAGTTTAAACCACCCTTGATTCAAATCTGTATTTCGTGAGGACCTTCCTTGACGATCCTTGAGAAGTTAAGGTAGTTTAAACCACCCTTGATTCAAATCCGTATTTCGTGAGGACCTTCCTTGACGATCCTTGAGAAGTTAAGGTAGTTTAAACCACCCTTGATTCAAATCCGTATTTCGTGAGGACCTTCCTTGACGATCCTTGAGAAGTTAAGGTAGTTTAAACCACCCTTGATTCAAATCCGTATTTCGTCAGGACCTTCTTTGACGATCCTTGAGAAGTTAAGGTAGTTTAAACCACCCTTGATTCAAATCTGTATTTCGTGAGGACCTTCCTTGACGATCCTTGAGAAGTTAAGGTAGTTTAAACCACCCTTGAGGTCTCTTTGAGATTTTGTTAATTCAAACCAAATAGTCTTAACTAGTTGGCCGTTTCAAGTATTTAGGACTATTAATTTTCAAGAAAATAATAAATAGATTAATTTTATCAAAATTTATGTTTCATAGAAGAATATTTTTTCTTAAGTAAAATTTTGTTTAATTTTTTTTTTTATATACTTTCATTTTTCGTGACGGCGATGATAACCTGAACGGTTTTTCGCCGGAAAAAAATCATAGAAGAATATAATTATTGAATACCATAAAGTAATTTAAATGTTCCTGAAAACCTTTTGACAATGTTTGATAATGCACCGTTTTTCGATCGTTAATAGTTGGTCCTAATTTTGGAGAAATTATTTTATCATTTTCTAATAGATAACGTTTTTTTTTCAATTTACACTTCTTAATCGTTTGCCTATTTATTTTTTGCTTAGAACATAAATCATGTTTTAGGGCTTGTCTTGATGTTGGATTTGCGGGACACGTAATTCGAAGAATATGTTTATATTTAAATAACAGTATATTTTACTATCGAAAGTCTCGTATTAAATTAATTATAGTTAAAATAAAATCTGTGTTTAAGGAACGAACCTTGCGCGTGTAAAGCACACGCGATAACCACTACACTACCGAAACTGAGAAGAAATTTGACCGATTTAAATATATGAAATAAATCAATAATTTAATGTTGGTAGTTATATTAAAAGATCAGTTGTTTTATATTCGTAAAGATCAGCTGATTAACTAGCTCCGTTAATTTGTCGTGTTTTGGAATAAATTATCATAATAAAAATTAAAAAAAAGAGAAAACATGTTTTTTTATTTTTAGTTCAATAAAACATTATTGCTATAATTGTTGTTTTATAAAAATAATAGGTTATAGTGGCAGTTATAAATCTTTGATTAATATCCAATATATAACTCCAAAAGATTGATTATTGTTCTTCTTGCGACATATTAAATATTGAAGGAAGTATTTTATCACTTGTTTACCTACATCAAAATGAAATCCTACGCTTCCTGCAGTATTTGAATATACGACATAACACTGTAATCTTTCTTGAAAGCAAACATGGTTTTTAATATAATGCTTAAGGTGCGTTATTGCTGTGTGTTCCGTAAGACTGGATCTTATATCACGTATGTAACATTGTTTCGTTCTTTAATAAAAAACAATTTTATTAGATTTTTTCGTTTAGCCTACTTGGGTAACGCCTAGGATCTTGATTGTAGTAAAAAGTTCAATTTGTTAGTTATTATTACTAGTAGTTCAAAAAGTAGTTTATTTTATAGTCTGGCAACCGCTCCGAGACAGCGCTGTGATTTGGTCAATTTTACCTTCGCTTTAGTCAGTACGCGTAAAATCAACTTTATTGGAAATAATACGCTATTTTTCCATGGAATGTAAAATCTATGATAGGTCAAACAGAAGTGAATGGGAAAAAAGCTTACACACACTTCGTTCGGGTTTTTTTACAATACCTTAGTATCAAATTTCAAAATAATCGGTCAATGTGTTTGGCCTAAATTGATTAACAAACGAATAAATAATAAAAAACAAAAAAACGATCGAGTTGAAATAAAATTTTCACTCCGCTCTGTCAATTAAAAAACTTAAATGTTGATATTTTAAAGAAAATCGAACACGCAACTGTCATGCTAATCACGTGGTAGCAACATCAACTATATATTTTGTAACTAACGTTTTTTTTTTTTGAAAATCTACCCAATCATGATTTAAAAAAAAATTATTGATATTTTAATTTTACAAAAAAATATTGTAAAACGTAAACGCATATCATTACAGCGAAAATTCGTTTTTATGTCAATAGATTTTAAAATTTCAAAGTTAATTTATGCGAATTTTTATTCTGTTTACAATTACAAAACATTTTTAAGATGGTGGAAGGTGTGACGTTTATGATAATTTTAAGATTGTAAATGACCACCATTTTGGACATTTTTAGTGGTTTATTGCTGGATAGCTATCTTGTAAAAGCCGAAATAAAATAAATATTTGAATCGCGCAAAGTTTGAATCGTCAGACCGAAATTGAAAACCTAAGCACACACAGACACACACACAAACACACACACACACACACACACACACACACACACACACACACATATATATATATATATATATATATATATATATCATAAGGTTTTGTGAGTATGAGATACTATGTTACAATGGTTCTCTTTTAGTTTCTAAATTAAGATAATTTTTAAAAGGCATTACGTAAGATCAAGTGTAATTTTAACAATAAAAAAATTAAAACAAGTAATAATTTAAAAAGTTTTAAAATTCGGCTTCCAGATGTTTTCCGAACATTTTTTGTCCACCTAAGTGAAAAATATCAGATTTTTGTGTCATAGATTTGATTTTTCATGGCACACATACACAAACAAAAAAATCGTCCCCACATACATACTTTCTTGGGTGTGCGCACACAAAACACATACACACACACACACACACACACACACACACACAAAGTTCTTTTTATCAATATAAGATGTAAGATGAAACTTTAACTAGCCCTAAAAATGTGATTAGAAAGTCACGATAATTGCTCATTTTAAGGCACAGGATCTAGGTTTTACCATAATTGCCATTCTAAAAACTTATATAGGAATTCGCTATCAATCTATCTTGGATTCTTACTGTGAACAGTGAATAACTAAAACTGATAATCCTTTATAAAAATATGTTTTAATTGGTGAATTCTGTTCTTAACATTTGATAAACATAAATAATGGTTTTTAAGGGATAAAAAAATATTTAAAAACACTTGAAGATGCTAAATTAAGCAAGGGTTCAGTTTTATTAGCCCAAATGGTGTTAAGGCCGCTAACGATGGTAGCAGATGGTCGTTTAGCAAAATGTAGACTAATGACATTTAATTACCCAGTACTACGCCGGCAAAAAAAAATAAAGAATGATATATTTAATGTTATTTTTAGGTGGTCCTCCAGTATTATTATATGTTTTTAAACTCAGAATAGTTAATGTTTCTTTACATTTAATTGGTAATATGTTATTCACATATAAAACGTACGTATTGAAATTTTAACAGTGATTTATAAAATATTAATTTGCCTTTGTAATCAGCAATAATATATTGTTTAAGATAACGTATACTTAAAGCATTATAAATCCGTGAAACTATATTGATATAAATCACTGGTTCAATAGCAGTGCTTCGTTATCGATATATTCTATCGGTAGGTTAATCGAAATAATACCATACGTAGATTGATCTTAACGTAATAATTCAGAAAGACGATAGAGAACACTGTAAAGCTGGACGCTCACTAGAGTCAGGTCGTGTTAGCCCACTTGTAGTAAGCATCGGAAAGCATTACGATTGTTTTCGAGTTCAAATTTAAAAATCGGTTCAATTTGTGTCAGTACAACAAATCCAATGAATCTGGAGGTGAAATGTTTCTTACAGTCCTTTAAATCCAAAAAAAGGAAAGAAAGAAAGAAGAAATAAATGTAGGATAGAACATGGATTCTTGGGATAAAGAACCTGTATTTGGTGACTATCAGCACTTTTTCATATGTCTTTTAAGACTAAACTAAATTTATAAACTATTTTATAAAGTCCTAAAAATAGTTACACAAGAAAACTTACAAAACAAATGAAACCACTTATTGAATATCAAAACTCAAAAAATCCGTAAAGCAATTTCAGATTTATAGCTGACGATATATTTAAACCATCGTCAACGAATCCTTTATTACGACGAATCCTTTATTATTGCTTCCCTTACGACAAATCCTTCCTTCCTGCCTTACGTGGTAAATTACCCGAAGATAACCGGAAACGTACGAAATATCCCGAATGAAGAAAATTCTGGCTCCTTGCTTCCTCATTCAGTCGTCCAATACAGGCAACGCGTCAAAACAACTTAAACGTATAATTAGAACAATTTGGAAATGGTTGTCAAAACCAGGCCAACATATAATTAAATAAATGGAAATTTGATGTCAATATTACATCAAGTTATAATTATATCAACAAACAATTGGACATTTCTTGTCAAAACCTCGTCGACGTCAAATTGAAAAAACAAACAATCGGAATTTGATGTCAAACCATGTCATTTTATAATTAGATTAACAAACAATTATGACTTTGTCGTCAAAATCACGTCAACTTACAACATATCAACAATCAATTGAAGTTTGATGTCGAAACCATGTCAATTTATAATTAAAACAAAAAAAATGGTAATTTGTTGTCAAAATCACAAGTTAAAATTGATGTCAAACCAAGTTAATTTTTAATTAATAAAGTTAATAATTCATGTTAAAACCACAAAACTGGTTTGTGTTGGGATTTGTCCATCATTTTCTTCTTGCTGCTCATTGCTATTTTTACCTGTATTGGGCGAGATTGTGAATGTATAAATATTTTTCTAGAATGGACATTTTTTCAGCGCTGCAGCTTGCCTTGCTTTTAGTACGCGTCTACCTTAAGCTTCTGCAGGCCTGCCCTTCTTTTACAGCTGCATTGTAGTTAAAGGAATAAGAAATCATTGTTTCGATTTGATGACTGATATTGAAAAAAAAGCTTGACCTTGTATCAAAAACATATGTATAATAGATTTGACAAACGTTAGAAATATTTTGGTTTTTTGGGTAAAAATTAAATAATATTTTTCACTACAATACATAATATTTTGTAAATTTAATTCCTTTGTAAGTGGTAATTGCGTGCATTACTAACTTTAGATTATTTAGGAAGGAGTCAAATGTAGGCATTATTCCATTATACAAAGCATTGTGTTTTTGCCCTTCCTGTTTGCTATCGAATCCGATAATTCCAATTTGAATCTAGCTACTAAGCAACAATTGCTACAAGCAGTTAAAAGTAAAAAAAAACAAAATTAATATGTGCTCATATTTGTGTATTTTGCGATGATAAAAAAGGTGGAAAAACTTTTATAGATTGCCTGGGGTAGAGTACCGTCACTGCTGAGATTGTTGAACTCAAATTAAGTACAAGATATTGTTACCAACTAAAACACCACCAAAAGCATTTCTCTTCTGCAAATCACCCTATGGAATCGCCACCAGACATTACTTCGCGGGGCCTCTACATAAATCCCGCGTCGAATTCGGTAATGGTTCTCGAGTTGGCCTCTGAAGTCACGATTGTCGCAAACAGATTTTCCGGCATAATGCTGCCTCGCAGATATGTTTGCAGTTTCATCCTGTCCTCGTCGAATCTCAGCGGAAAAGTACGTGCTCCGCAACTTCCTCCACTGCTGGAAGACAGAGGGAACAAGCCGAGTCTGTTTCCAGCCGGAAACGGAACAGGTAAGCTCGAAGCAACCGTGTCCAGTTAGAACCTGTCAGGTAGAAGTCCATCTTGCCATGCTCTCTGTTGCACCAATCCTGGCTGAGTTGGTGTATCCATCGTCCGTTTGCTGGTTCGACCCACAGTCGCCGCCAAGTACTCAGGGTTCGATATCACTCCTCTTTAATTGCCACTGCATGACTATACCGCTGCTCAGCAGATCGATTGCGTAGGCAGAGCCTCGTTCTTTCATCGGCCATTAGATGGTGAAAGTTAACCAGAAACCTCCATTCTGTTGCTCGTTCTCCAGTATTCCGCATGCAGCATCGTAGGAAATACGATGTGTGTGTGTGTGTGTGTGTGTGTGTGTGTGTGAGAGAGAGAGAGAGAGAGAGAGAGAGAGAGAGTATGTGTGTGTGTTTGTATGTGTTTGTGTGTATGTGTGTGTTTGTGTATGTGTGTGTGTGTGTGTGTGTGTGTGTGTGTGTGTGTGTGTGTGTGTGTGTGTGTGTGTGTTTGTGTGTAGGTGTGATTGTGTGTGTGTGTGTGTGTGTGTGTGTGTGTGTGTGTGTGTGTGTGTGTGTGTGTGTGATTGTGTGTGATTTTGTGTGTGTGTGTGTGTGATTGTGTGTGATTTTGTGTGTGTTTGTGTGTGTGTTTGTGTGTATGTGTATGTGTCTGTGTGTGTGTTGTGTGTGTGTTTGTGTTTGGGTGTGTTTTTGTGTGTGTGTGTGTTTGTGTATGGGTGTGTGCGTGTGTTTGTGTGTGCGTGTGATTGTGTAAGTGTGTGTGTTTGTGTGTGGGTGTGTTTTGTGTGTTTGTGTTTCTTGTATGTGTGTTTGTGTGTGTGTTGTGTGTGTGTGTGTGTGTGTGTGTGTGTGTGTGTGTTTTAACACAAACACAATTTCGGCTGGATTTGGTACAATTATGGTGCGGAAATTGATATTCGTGATAGATTGTTTCAGTTCGTTATCATACAAAAATCCGTTGAGCAATTTCAAAATGGTGCTTCCAGAAAAATTAACAACACTTTTTTCCGCTTATAAACGAAAGAAATTTACTTCCATCACGACAGAGATAAAGCTGTTTGTTGCGATTGCAATTAATTATTAATGCGGATTATTGACCTAGTTGCCAAACAGCCATTATTCGTGTCACTGTATTTTAATTAAGCTAATGCGTTTAATGCTTCCAGCTTTTATCCCGCTTTAAGCTCTCTGTTGACAAGTAGATTATTCAGACCGATCTGTGGGTAGAATAATATGTTTGGTTGAAACAACACCACGCAGTCAAACATTCAACAGTTACATTATGTGTTTAATACAAAATCACATATTATTGTGCAACGTAAAATCAAACACAGTTAGAAATTACATTTTCAAAATAATTTAATTTCTTTCACAAAAATGTACATTATTAGAGAATGTTAGACATTTTTTGCAGTTAACAGATGAGGTTAAAGTACTTACGGAAATTTAAAGATAATATATGAAAATTTATCTTTAAAAATACGTGTTTATATTTTGGAATTTAACGCATATAATAACCCCAATTAATTGAAAATGTTTTATAACAATGTCATTTGTACTTTAATGAAAAAGTTACTATTATTCTTCATACGGTCATTTGCTATCATTAGTGCATTTACGATTTGAAAGAATGAAACATCTCTCGTTTTCAAGTGCCTAACTTGGAAACTGGAACTTAAGCCTGGATGCCTTTGTTAAAGTATTAAAAACGAAGAACAAAGACTCAAAACTGCCACCCTGATCTGTATGTCTAAAATAAAAACTAAGTTCTTCTCCTGGTTTTATCGTTACAATAATTTCTCCTTTTACCGTTTCTAATTTGAGCCTTGACTGGTGTGAATAGTTTTTAGTTTTTAACATCTATTTTTATACACTAGTTACTAATTTTATTCTAATAGTAAACACTTGAGAAGGAGAGTTGGTCCATATTTTTTCTACAGAAACAATATGACAAAAGTCCGGATAAAATATTATAAGAAGAATCATCAATAAAAAATAATTTTAAAACATTATAATTAAGTAATATTATTATAATATGTATGTCTGAGCGAAGCGAGGTCTCTGCTTCAACTCGGAATTTGGTTTGTTTGTGTTTATGTTTTTTACGTAATTTAGACCACGAGCATTGACCGAATATTTTGAATTTACTTTACGTTTCAAGATGGCGGTCACTGATTTATCGATACTGTTTTGACAAAACACATTGATCGATTTTTTTTGTAAATTTCGTACGAAGTAAATTGCATAAAGTCCAAACAATGTATGAGTAAGCTTTTATCCTACTCACTTTCATTTCAAGATGGCTGCCTTTGATTTAACGACGAGGGGCGTACACAGTTTTAGCTTATAGCATTGACAGATTATTTTAAAATTTCATACGAAGGTACCTTGTACAAAGACAAACTTACAAGTATGTATCCCATTAACTTCCGTTTCAAGATGGCGGCCTCTAATTTAACAATGACGGGTGTAGTGGCTAACCGATTCCTACAATACTGGTTAAGCGGCAACACCTACACAAATGTTGAACGCTTCGTGGAGAAAGGGCATAATATTTTCTAAATAAAGTTGTTCCAGTAATATTTTTCGTAAATATTACGTTAACCGGTTACCATTTAAAGTTGCAGAAAGTTGTAAGTGCGTCAGAGTGCTGTTGTGAAACGGTGACCAAGCAAATAATTAAGAAGATACAGTAAGGTGTGCTACTCGTTTAAACTACCAGTACTTGTCCAATGCTGGCATAATCTAATCAAATAGAAAACACTTTATTGATGATTATTCTATAGACATATTTTGACTTACACCAATAAATTTGAAGTAATCATTATAAAACTCGAAATATTTTGTTTGAATATTTTAGTCAAATACTGCATAAAACGTTAAGTACTTAAATATAAAATTTATATTTTATTGTAATAATTAATTAACATTAACAGTACGGCAATAAAATAAAATAAAACATTGATTATGTAGACATTTTACACATGATTAGGGTAATGTAACGAGAAATGTCACTTGTGTCACAAAATCTTAAGGTGGCTTATGATATTGTATTTATGACGGTGGATTAATTTGAAAACGTTATAGTTTATAGGGGTTGTTCTGGGGGTTAATTTAAGATAAATTACAAAGGGATATCATGTTGACAATGTGACTTAATTAGGAGTTAAGTATATCACGGTAGCTAACTTTGTACACCCTGATTGGAAGGGTTGTGTTTATTAATGGCTTACGTGACACAGTACTAGTAAATCTATGGCTAAGGAAAATTTATTCGAGTAATGTGCGCGGAATTTGGTTTTTTAATTATAATATTTCAGATAAAATACGCTAAGAATTTCTTCCTGTTTTGCACAAAAAATAAGGATCTACTTTATTGAAATTGAATACACAGGTGCTTACCGATCCGTCAGAAAACCAGAGAACTCTCACATCTCATGCTTTTCCATTTTAAGGCTTTACAATAAATTAAAACCTACTTAAATTCTATACAGTTTTGTAAGCAAAATTGTAAAAGCAGTAACAAATATTCCCTTGAGAGTACAGCACAATGCAGGCGTATGTGACAAATAATTAATTGTCAGCTGTGTAACAAAAACAGCTGATTGCAAAACAAAACATTGTTAAAAGTAATATTTAAATTATTACTGTATCAAGATATAAATCATTATTAACCGAATACGTTTTGAAAGTAGAATCGGCAAGACTAGCTAGGCCAGTTCTAATATGTAAATATTATTAAATAAAAGACTCTGCTTTTAGTACACGGTAAATAGTGTGCCTAATTTAGGTATGTAATGTAAAAACCGGTTAAAGTAAGTTTCATTTGTAAATAAACATACAGCAAGGCACAATGTTAGAATTTAGTCATTCATTTAACAGGTTATAATTTAATATTATGAAGTAGAACAAAGTAAGGCCTACTGTATTAAATAACCTAAATGACATTGCTTTATTATCAGGCTATACAAGTACTGAATTTAAGTACAACATCTATTTAAAATGGAGTTCAAATTGACAAGAAATGGTAGGCCTACCTGTTTTGAAACCATTTTATTAAGGAAAATATGTAGAGTAATATTAAAATACAAGTACTGAATTGAAAAGTAATTTATTATAATGATTCAAAACCAGGTAATATAATATGAATTATTTTATTTACAGAATCCATCCTTCTTATGTTCATTTACGAATAACGATTTTATAAAAAAAATCTAAACTCTTTTCCTTTTCGTTCATGTACCAACAAAGAACATATGATTGTAATATATTTCATAGGCCATATATAATTCAACTATATGAAGAGTTGCTACAACACTGTTCGACATCTTTCTGTACGTTGTTGTATTATTCGTTTCTTTTTCCAACTAACTGCGAATGTTCGTACGTTTCCACTTGTATCTTTCAATTCCGAAAATGCCATAAGTAATCGCCTTCGTTAGTGGATTGGCAAAATAAGAACACGTCACAACATGAGGCATAGCACAGGATTATTTTACATTTTACATACACACACACACTCACAAATCTTAGCAAACTTTTGAATAATGTTTCTCTTAAAAACAACTGTCGGGGCAGATTTATACCAGTTCATAATGTGCAATGTAATTCATGTGATATATATATATATATATATATATATATATATATATATATATATATATATATATATATCTGTAATATATAATTAGTTTAGTTTAATTTAACTGTAATTAGTTAGTTTAAAAAGAGTTAAAATGGAAACAGGTATACATTTTTGTACTAAAAACATTTCGGTTTTTGACAGTAGGAGTTGAAAAGAAATACTAAAAATCAAGAATAACAATTTTATTTCATTTCAGGGTCATAAATTTATTTCGAAAAGTAAACTGCAGTGCATTCTTTCGGAATATAATTTATTTATGATTTTTTATTTCACCAAAACTATTTCAAGTGAACTATTCAAAGCTTCTTAAAACTTCTAACATTTGAAAATATAATATAAAGATATATAATATATTAATAAATATAAAATATTTATATAAATATTTATATAAATAAAATAAAATATAAAATACAAATATAATATAAAAATAATATTTTAGAAATTTCTTAACCTAAATATGCTAAATATCATTTTAAAAACCTTAAAATTTTTTACGCCTTTATTAAATTATTGTTTTTATAGCAATTTAAAAATCTCTTATATAAATTTTTTGTGATAAATATATTAAAACTATTTTTTTATCCACAAATTTACAATAATTGTGTTTATTTTTATTTTTTTATGGCAAAAAGCACATTGAGGCTATTATCGCCTCCCTAAATGTAAGTGTGAGTGTAAAGTGTTAAAGTCGTAAGTGTAGTGTTGTAAGTGTAAGTGTGTGTTAGACTCGGGTACTGCGAGGAAGCCTAAATCCTCTCAATAGGTGCAGCTAGTCTGCACCCCCTGCGGGGCTAATTGTGTTTATTCGCTCGCGTGAGTTCATGTACAAATGTCGTCAAGGCTGAACCGATTTTCCGATTTTCTTTAATATTTGTCAAGACAGTTTTTTTGCTAATCAGAACAATTTTTTAATATTAAAAAAACCCTTAAAATTGTTTCTAATTTTAGTTTAGAAAATTTGAAAAACCAATTTACTTCAAGAAAACGTACCTTGTGATGTGACAATTGCTAAAGTATATTTTTTAATTTCTAATCTTTACAAAATTAGAAGAAGTAGGCAACGATTGGAACACCCTGTATCAAACATGGTGCTGAGAATCAACTATGCTGCAAGGTTTTAATTTCATATGTGACGGAAAAGTTAAGCTTACGTAAGTCCAAAGCCGGTGAATGGCAAGGGACAAATTGAGTTACAGTCTTGCTAAACAAAGTTGAAGTTATTTAATTCGTTTTAAAAGTAAAAGTTAATGCTATAAAAACATGTGATGTGCAAGTAATGTTTGTACTCAGAAGTGATCATGTTTTTGTTTTATTTGGGTGTTTTCTTTTAATCCAAAGTGTTTTTTATATTGTAACTGGTTATTTGTTTCTACATCACCGTGTATCAATGTAAAAGTATTTGAATTATTACATACATGACTGTCATAGTGTGAACGGGCAGCAGAGTAGGTTTTTGTTCAATTTAATTTATTAATTAGTTAACGGAACTCAATAACATAGAACTTACCGCGGCAGTTTCCCAACCACCAAACAGTGCCGTGGTCGTTTTATATTTACAATTTCCAAATTATCGAAAATGTAATTAACATTTGTTATTTTATTATTAGGCAAAAAATTCACTACAATGTCTCGAGTGAGTTTACATACATTTTTACCATACACTAGAAAAGAAAACTTTTATATAATTTCGTGTCAAAATTATACATTAATTCTGAACCACAATGTTATGTTAACAAATTTATTTTGCTAAAGGTTATACGAAAAATGCTGTTATAATATTAGGTAAAATTATTTTTACAATTTCACTTAAATATGACATAGCATTAGTTAAACATATAGGTACATGCGGATCCTATATTTTTCTTTTACACACACACATACACACAAATATATATATATATATATATATATATATATATATATATATATATATTATTATAATATAATACATTATTATATATATGTTATTATTATTATCTGCGTATAGACCCTGTTTGATCACGCAAAGCACTC
>CM040190.1:91069879-91079879 GCA_022606455.1 Callitettix versicolor
GTCAGGTTGCATTAAGGAATGATTTTGCAAAAATTTGATTCTGACGCCATTAAACTGCTTACCCAGTACAAATTTAATAAACAACGTACAGCCAATATTATTATAGCTAGAGACTTGAAATTTTCAGGGTACCTTCTTACAACAATGTTAAGGTACACTAAGAAAGGATTTATCAAAAATTTGATTTTTTTGCCATTAAAATTTAATAATCAAAGTATAGCCGAGACTATAATAGCTAAAGATTTCAAATTTTTAGGATTACCACCACATATAGCGGTGCACTGAAAAACGATTTTTCAGTAATCACCCCCTAAGGAGATAAAAATGACGTATAACAATTTTTATTGGAAAAATATGTTTTTTGTCTGACCTTCTTAAAACGTATCATAGTCACTCTTAAATATAAGTAATGAAATATATTTTTCACCATTTCCCGAAATTCATCCTGTAAAGAGATTGAAAGTTGGTACAAAATGTAGAAAAGGGTATACAATTTTGCATTGGAAAAATATTTGTTTTGGATCGTATATTCTAGAAATATGCTATGAAATACAAATAATGAAACACATATTTCAACATTTTTCCGAATGCATCCCCTAAAAGAATAAAAATGTAAAAAAGAGGTATATTTGGAGAAAAAAAATGTTTTAATTGGAGAAAAATATTTTTTATCGGCTATTCTTAAAAGTAAACAAAATATTCTAAAACACAAATTATAATACAAATAATTCAACATCTCCCCACCGAATTCATCCCCTAAAATTATAAAAGACAAAATTATAAAAGAGGTATAAATGTTTGTATTGGAGAAAAATATTTTTTATCAGATTTTCTTAAATTCGAATGGAACATGTTTGAAGACAATAAAACAACATATTCAGGTTATAATATTTTCATGACACTGTAAAATAATCATGCATTTAGATAATCACGCTTTTATTATTATATTTTTTTATGTAATGCTAGTATATATATATATATATATACACACACGAGGTGTGTTCAGAAAGTAACGAGAATTTTTAAATTTCGCGGGCTTGGATAGTCCGATTGTGAAAAAATTTTTATTATGTTGGTATACATGCCTTTGAAGTATGATAAAACTTTCATCTGTTTTCATTGTTGACTTTGTCCCTGACAATCACTAAGGTTAGACGTGTTTTTATGAGCTCAACGATTATCGTTTTTTTAAAAGAAATATATAAAATTTGTATCAGAGAAAAAGAATTTGTATCAAATTTTGCTTAAAAAATAGAATAATGTGTAACAAAGTCTGTGAAATGTTAACAAAGACCTATGGTGAGTCTGCTATGAATAAAGCAATAGTTTACGAGTGGTATAAGCGTTTATATTAAAAATATCATATTGTTCATATTTAATCTACATAAAAAAATAAGAAAAACTGAACTGAAAATTTACAAAATGCTCACGGTACTTCTTGGAAGTTGTTAACTGTATTTGTAGTTCAGGCTCAGAAGAGAACTCGCAGTGTACCTCATATGCCACTTTGTTACAGTGGTATATTTCCAATTTGGGCATGTAACTCTTCAACCCACACTAATTCCACATAGAGATGGACTTAGCGTCCGTATTTATTCCCGATATACTACAAAACGTACTGCAGTAAATCTAGTCTCGAATAAAGGCCTTGAGGGGTACGAGAATTAGCTGCAGCAGACCGACCGAAGAACACACCATCCCTATAGATGGAGAATAGATAATTTGGCAACACTGCTCAGTGTGTTGCTACAATGGCGCAACCTAGCGTTGAAAGTACAAAACTTCGTCAATCTGATTGTAATTTACTGTGTCCGTGAGTGTTCCATATGCATTCATGTTTCTGTGAAGTTACGGAAACTCTACTCTGGTGTATTATTTCACAGAGAACAACTCCAGTATAGCGTGACTTTAGTTATTACGTCATAAAACAGCTGATCCCTTGACTTGGCTCTCTGCACTGAGCTTTGTTAAATAGATTATCTTATATTTGCTTCGTTTACTTGTTAGTTTCCGCCATTTAATATGCATCCACTTTGCTTACCCAGTCACGGCATTGGATGATTTACATTGCGTGTTATCTCGGCTGTAATAAACCTGTCGGCAGTTTTTGATGAAACTTATGGCCAAAGTTTATATCAAATGTCGTGTGCAATGATCTTGTTTAATCACACTGTACTGATCATTTTTAAATAAAAGTATGTAGTTAATCACTACAAAATATTTAAAATAAAAATATTTTGAACGTTAACCTTGCATTTCCATCCATAAAACGCGTTAATTTTCAAAAGAAACGGTAAAATTCAAAATATATATATATATATATATATTGTTTGCTTACCTTTATTTTATTTAGGCACTTGTTCATAAAATTAAGACGGGGTAGTGACAGAATGAAAATTAATTTACTTTTTATTTCAATATGCTTAAATAATGTATGAGCATCTTATTTCATTATTTCGACCGCACGGGTCTCATCCTTGAGCTTTTGTTTTTGGTTTTAACATTGGTTTATATTCCAACTGCTACGTATGTGCTTTAAGTTAGACTCTTGGGAATGTAAATTTTTCTACATACGAAAACGTTCTTCATAGTCGATATGACTAAGGCATCGGCCAGTTTGCTGCGTCTCTGCGCAACTCCGGTGACTGGGTCGAGACACAGTTACTGCCCTTATCATTAATTGACCTCATTGTTCTAATTGGATAATGCAGATATTTTTCAATAACTGTAAACATTTTAAGGTTACAATAATTTTACAGCTGTAATTCCATTCCCAGGAATAACATTGCAACTGCTGTGATCCCAGTGCAGTTCGTATGTTAACGACAAATAGTACGTGGCGTTACTTTTTATTGTTGACAATGCGATTACCGTTGGCTAAATTGGTTTTGTCCTCCAACGGTGCCCTCAGGCAACATTTAGCGCTGTGAAGGGCTTTAAAGGAAACTATTTTAAAATATAAATCGTAACAACAACTGAGTGTGTTTACACTTTACTCTCAAGACACACCTTTCAGCATCAAAAATTTCACTGTGTTATGAGTTCAGTGTACATAGAGTAATAGTCAGTTTTAAATTGTTTTTTAAAAAATTTTATCCGAATAAATCATTATGTACTTCACGAAATAGAATAATACAAATAGAAACTTTTTTGCTGATGAAATAAAGCGATTTTTTTTAATTCTACTTCATTAACTTAACACACACTAAATTTGAACATATTAGCATTTAATATTTTCATTTTTTTTTTTTTTTTTTTTTTTTAACGTCCGAATATTGTGCACACTTGGCTAATGCAGACGATGGGATGATTTATAGCGCATGAAAATGTCAAGCCCTGGCCGGGAATCGAATCCGGGTCCTCGGGGTGAAAGCTATCAACTAGGCCACCGAGGCGGCTCACACAGACCTCGCATGCAGGATAAGGCTAAGGTACACCTCCCAGTGGAGGTCACCAGAGCTCCGTTTGATACACAATTAGGCCGGTGTCATTCACTCTATCAGCACGAATATCTGTATTTTCAATTGCAGCGAATAAACGCCTGAGAAGAAAGTAATAAGAGTTAGTAAATAAATACAAAAATTGAGATTAAAATCAACCGAATTAAAATCAAGTTATTGAATTTAAAAACCTGAAAAATTAATAATTTTTTTTGTTATTTTAAGGCGAAAAGCACATTGAGACTGTTACCGCCTCCCTAAATGTAAGTGTGAGTGTAAAGTGTTAAAGTCGTAAGTGTAGTGCTGTAAGTGTAAGTGTGTGTTAGACTCGGGTACCGTGAGGGATGTCGAAATCCTCTCAATAGGTGCAGCTAGTCTGCACCCCCCTGCGGGGAGGAATTAATCCAACTCAGATAATGCTATTTTGTGAAAAAAATCCAAAAAGTAATTTTACGTTATAAAAAGATAACAGAAATGATTAATAAAATAATAAATATGAACTGATGGATTGGAAAATGTCAAAATATTATCTTCAAAATAAGACTCTTGTATTTAAGCAAATAATTAAAACGATTAGGACTTATGGTATATAGTTATTGGGCTGTACTAAGAAGGGTTATACAATGAATAACAAGAAGCATAAGCTTTAATTCACAAAATCTGAAACATATCCTTCAATTGATATGAATAAAAAATATCACTCAAAACCTTTTACTTTAGATTAAAAGCAAATCCTTCTTTTTGTTGATCCTTTTGATTCCAGAATGAAAGATTTGTTCGTAAGCAAAAGGTAATCATTATTCATGTCGAATGAAGAAAATGTATTTGCGTCTTCATTTTATTTAAAACAACACCTTTTGCTTGAAATATTTACTTTGGTTTTATTCATATGGTTCAATAATTATTCTAACATCTCAGAATAAGATTCTTAAGAGCTTGGCTAATGCACAATGGTTTAATTCAAAACCATCCTTTTTAATGTCAGGATAAAATTGTCTCAGAGGATATTAAGAGATATGCAGTAATGCACAGTCACTGACCTCAAGAACACCACGATATTAAAATTAGTATCACCATATAATATGGTGATATAATATAACATAATAATAATAACAATAATAATAATAATAATAATAATAATAATAATAATAGTACATCAATAGTAATCAATAATAATAATAGCTAACGCACATCAAAGTAATTGATTTGGCGTACCCCAAAGTGGGTGATCCGGATGAAAGAATAATAATAATAATAAAAATAATAATGATGATAATAATAATAATAATAATAATAATAATAAAAAAAAAGTTATAATAATAACACCATGTAATATGGTTATTAAAGAATCACCAAGACGTTTAGTAAGGTAAGGTATTAGTAATATTGTAGCCACACGCTCTGCATAACCTAGAGTATTCCATCACTGGATTGTACTAAGTTATTGCGACATTAATGAGAATGTTAACAGTAAACATTCTTTTAAACTTTGATTTATCTTCCATTTTTTTTGATAATGTGATTCCACTGTCATAATCAGCATTCAAAATCGACATATATTAGCATTTTTAAATTTCAAATTTCATTAAATAAAAGAAAATCAACCATGACAGCCGTCATGTTAACTAACAAAATTTAAAATTATTTATAAAATGAAGACGTTAATTTTAGCTTTTAACGATTGTGAAATGGCGATTTTTAAAAACATTGTGAGAAAAACGTTACGATATCTTTAAAGATTTAAGTGACCGCCATTTTAAAACTGTTCAATGAATATATCTGAGTAACGAAGTTCTTCAAGCTGTTACAAAAGTCATTTTCTTACAAAGTTTGAATCAAATCGGAGAAAAATTGCGAACGTGAGTTCCAATATACACACGTGCGTAAGTGCTTCTACATTTAAAACTCACCCTGAAAAATAACCTCATGATCAAATATTTCAAGGTCATACGTCTGGGTTTTGCCATTATGACCCAATTGAAATTCACTAAAAACAAGCAAGTTATTTCTAATAACAAATTCTTACAGTCATTTATTTAATGTTGATTAATTAAAAATGATTGTTTAATATTAATCGAACGTGTCTTATGCAGAGAGAAGCATTACAGTCAGGCTTAATTAGGCTAATTTAATGTTAAGTTAAAAAACTATGCAGTTGTTTTAATGAGACACAAGTTGAGAGTGGGGCAAATTAAAGTTGGCTAAGAAACTACGAAGTCACGTGTACAATTAATTACTGGACTTGTTATTGGGGCAGAGTGGAGCGTGCTTTTAGCAACCGAGACGCCTGAATGTGTTTTACTTTCACGAGTAATTAGAAAACAAATACCTGTTTAGAAGGCCAAATATTCAAACAGAATCGATGTAATTATTTAAATATGTTATTAGTAGGGCTTTCAAAAATAAGTGATAAGTTAATTGAAAAATTAAATTAAGTTTTTTTTGTAATTATAAACTTTGCCCGTATTACTACATACAACATGTGGAGTTTTATATTCAATGTAAAGCTTGAATAAAATTGTACATTATTTAACGGTTGACCTAACTGTTAAATTCAATATGGCCGTCACCTGCTTCTGGAGAAGCATCAAGCTTTCCTGAATAAAGTTCGCGGCATTAACCAAGTTATGCAGATTGATAGCTGCTAATCTTTAACAATTGATACCATCAATTCTTGAACATTTGTTGCTTTTAAGGAACAAATTTTGACCTTCAGATACCTCAAAAATCAAAAATCCATAGGATTAATGTCTGGGAAACTTTTTCTTGCCATTTTACGCCTAACATGATCGACTGTAGTTAACGCCGTACGCTTTTCTCTTGACATTTTACGCCTAACACCGATAGACTGCAGTTAATGCCGCAAGATTTTCTCTTGCCATTTTACGCCTAACACCGATCGACCGCAATTAATGACGTAAACGTTTCTCGACATTTTACGCCTAACACAATCGACTGAAGTTAACGCCGTACGCTTTTCTCTTGACATTTTACGCCTAACACGACCGACTGCAATTAATAACGTAAGCGTTTCTCTTGCCATTTTACGCCTAACACCGATAGACTGCAGTTAACGCCGTACGCTTTTCTCTTGACATTTTACGTCTAACACCGATCGACTGCAATTAATAACGTAAGCGTGTCTCTTGCCATTTTACGTCTTATACCGATCAACTAAATTAATGACGTAAGCGTTTCTCTTACCATTTTACGCCTAATACCGGTCAACTACAATTAATGACGTAATATTTTCTCTTGCCATTTTACGTCTAATACCGATCGACTGCAATTAATGACGTAAGCGTTTCTCTTGCCATTTTACGCCTAATACCGATCGACTGCAATTGATGACGTAAGCGTTTCTCTTGCCATTTTACGTCTAATACCGATCGACTGGAATTCATGACGTAAGCGTTTCTCTTGCCATTTTACGCCTAACACCGATCGACTGGAATTCATGAAATAAGCGTTTCTCTTGCCATTTTACGCCTAACACCGATAGACTTCAGTTAACGCTGTAAGCTCTTCTCTTGCCATTTTACGCAATCATCCGGCCTCACTACTCTTAACCTAAAGAATGGACAAAAATAAAAAATGGAATGCAATATTTTCATTTTTAATCGTACCAAAAAGGAAAACTTGTACCAAACGTTCAGCTATCTTGCTTCGTAGGAAGAGTAAAAATATAATTCTACTCTTTTTATTTTTTGGAAATATGACAAAGACTGTTCACGCTATGGAATTAACTACATGTTAAAATTTTTTTATGATTCACTAACGCATTATAAATTTATTTTTCATTCAAACTTTGTTGTTTTATTACTTTACGTCAGTTGAACTAACGAGGACAAAGTAACTGCGTTAACGGCAGTAACTACAGTGTAGAACCTACCGTCTTGAGATGCGCAAATTTGAAAACGCATCAATCTGGCCGGTGCCTCAACCACGTTGTACACAGCTGTTGTAATTTGACAAAAACACTGTTTTCGTTGTTCGCTTTATTTGTAGTGGCGATGTTTTAACCAAACACAATTTACAGTTTACTGACATGGATAAACAATTTGTCGGTATCACAGTAAATATTTACACAATAAATCCAGTACTTTCCGTTTGTTTAAATATATTTCAACTGTTTATCTTTATCAGTAAATACTAAATCATTTCATTTTACAGTATAAAAAACAGCATTATCTCATTTATAAATCATCTTATCTAGATGCATTTAAAAACATATATTTAACAGAATTTGTATAATAGTGGAAACATATATAGCTACTTTTTTTTTAAAATATTAGCTAATAAGGCCATCGTGAACCAGGACCTGTAAGAGCTATTATCCGAAACCCGGAATTTTGAAATGAGCCCTGATCCTGACATCAATATATATATATATATATATATATATATATATATATATATATATAGAGAGAGAGAGAGAGAATGTATGTAGTTTTTATTTGATTCGAACTAGACTGTAATATCGGTTTTTTTATTAGCAATCAAAATCATGACTAAGCAATCATAACCAATGTGTTTCTTATTCTGAAAAACCTGACACGCCAATTTCTTAGGAAAAGTTTCCAAACCGTTTCGGAAAAATAGACACATCGCGCAAAAGCAAGAAAATACATTTTCTCGAAAATTAAACCTTGGTGAATGAATTTCTCGTACGGGAAAACGCGCAGCACCAACATTTCAAGAAAATCTCTCAAGCCGATTTGGAAAAATTACAAACAGGTAAATGTTTTCGTTGAGTTAAAAATGTATTTTCCGAAAATTAGATTTTTACAATGAATTTCTCGTACCGAAAAGTTTCCCTAATGCCAAAATTTGAATGAAATCCTTAGAGACCTATGCAAACAGATAGACTGCAAGGAATACAGAGATCGGAGCATGAGTCCGGTGGCAGCTGCTCGTTTTTGTCCAGTGCGCATGCGCTGTCGGTGTATTCCTTACCTGTAAATATTTTACCTTCTGAGAAGAGCTATTAGGATGTGTGTGTGTGTGTGTGTGTGTGTGTGTGTGTGTGTGTATGTATGTGTGTGTGTGTGTGTGTGTGTGTGTGTGTGTGTGTGTGTGTGTGTGTGTGTGTGTGTGTGTGTGTGTGTGTGTGTGTGTGTGTGTGTGTGTGTGTGTGTGTGTGTGTGTGTGTGTGTGTGTGTGTGTGTGTGTGTGTGTGTGTGTGTGTGTGTGTGTGTGTGTGTGTGTGTGTGTGTGTGTGGGTCATAGCGTGTTAGGGACAATAATATCAGGAAATTACGTAGACCTCGGTTTGACATTTCTCAATTCCTGTGCTGAAATTTAATGTTTCACTCAATGTTGCGCCTGTTGTTAAACTCATACTCAACTCGTAAATATACAACTTGTCGTTAAACTATAATCTGTTATTAAGTGAATACAGAACAAATAATTTTAAAGGAGAAAAACATAAAACTGTTCTACACGACGCTTTTCTCGGTTGTGGAGATTTTAAAAAAATATGTAGGTCACATTTTAAGATCATTTTACTCTCAGCTGAAGGTGCAGCAGTAATAAAACTTAAAGTACGACAATAAATTACGAGACTTTTTTTCATTTTAGAACGATTGTTACTTATGAAGTATTTTCTTTGCCACTTGTAAGACTTAAGTGAACCGCCGTCTCGGAACTTTTCTCATTTAAAAAATATTTATTATAGACTAAGTATTCTTCGCGTAAATTTTACTTTTATAAAAGTAATTTTTAATTTCACCATCTGCGTTCAGATCGTATCTTATTCCTGTAGATATTTTCAGCTAACATACCTGCTAAATAGTTACGAACAAATTTTCTTTAAAAAAATATAATAAACTACTTCATAAACACTTAGTGATTATAATTTATGCCTAACTAAAATTCTTGGAAACGTAAACAAAATACTAGTCTATACATTTTGAATAACACTTTCAAACTATTTTACTTTCAAAACCTAGCTTAAGTACTTTGTTGTAATTTATTGGAAATTTAACTGTGGAGGTCGTTTTACGTGGTATATAATTTCTACCACAATAGAAGAGTTACTAACAATATTTATTAACCTATACAAACAGAAATATTCTAATAAATCAATTGTTTATACTAATTGTATTATTTATTATTGATAGTGCATTCCAAATTTGTGTTTTATAGAGTTAATTTTTTTGGAACAAAATAAAAAAGTAAAGAATTATCGGAGAAAATTATTTAAAAAGTCAACCGTCACTATGGAAACAATAACTTAGAAATTAATTATTAAAAAAATTATTTGTGAAATCAGAATTAAAATGAAATATTTACTTGCTTATATTACGGTATTTTGATAATTAATATTCAACCACTTCGACTATAAAAGATATTAAACACTTTTTTTCTATATAAAAGGAAAACTTTTTTTGTTTTTTTCTACAGTTAACATTCTTCAGTAAATATTTGCACACAATTACAGTAAGTTATTGGCAAATTTTTATTGGAAAATAAGCTATTTGAGCAGTCGATATCGTAACATCCAGAAGCACGACCTTGAAATGAAAGCCGTTTATACACTTGGTATTAAAAATTGACTT
>CM040190.1:91092379-91129879 GCA_022606455.1 Callitettix versicolor
ATGTAAATTCATAATTTATTAACTAAACATTCGGAAAGTATTCTTCAGCATTTATTGAAATATCTTGTTTTAATCTTTTTCTTTTAATTATGAAACATATATAATTTTTGCGTACATTCTTTTTTGTATTTTGTGTTTTAGCAGTCATGCTTTTTACTTTTTTAAGTAATTATTTTTGTTTTGGTATTTTAGTTTTTTTCTCACAGATTATAAAATTAAAAATCTCAAGAGTCAAAATAGTATTATCTATTGAACTATTAAAGTCAACCAATAATTAGGTATTAAAAATCACTTATATTTATAAATTTATAATTCTACACTGCTATGCACATATGTCATTTTCTGTAACAATTAGTGTAAGTACCCTCTGTCGGCTAGCCTCTGACTGCCACGTGTTTTTTATATATTCCAAAAGATTTTCTCGCTTTTATCATTAATTATTTAAAAATATTTTCGTACAGCGTTTTTATTGTGTTTGCTAAAATCTTTTTGATAGTTCCTTTTGAACTATAAATTCCTTAAAAAAGTCATACAATTTACTGTGACTCGGAAACACTTAATTTTCAAATTCAAAATGATTCTGTTTTTTTAAACTACTCTCATTTAACCAAAAGCTGTGCAACCAAAGCTTTGTTAAAGCCCAAACTGTTTATTTAACGAAAATTCATAAAAAACTTTGATAAGTTTGCACAGAGCTTTGACGCATTTGCTACTGTATACAGCTGTTTTGCGGAGAAACTTTTGTTCGAAGCTCGTTTAAACAGAAAACATTGGGGTGGGAGAATGTGTTTTTATACAGTTTAAAAACTTTATTGTGTAGAATTGCTTTAAATTCAACGTTGGCGTTTAGCTGTAAAGATTAATTTTATTGTAGCACAATGATTCAGTAAGTAATACTTTCCTTAACATACTTAAAGATTTTAATTACTGTTAAGTTATTATTGTACGTAAAACAAGCTTTGTTACATACACAAATCGTATTTCTTTCTGTGTTCGTCCGATAATTGATATGTATCGATTTATCGTTATTGTAAAATAACGATTTTACAAACTCGCTGTTTTATATTTTAATCAGAATCGTATATTTTTTTCTTTTGAAATTTAAACTGTATATGTGGTTATTATTAGTAATTGGTTTACGTATAGGATGATTCTATAATACGCTGACGTAACTTAATAGTTGTTATAAGAATAAAAAAAAAATTGTTTCTATAATCATATGTTCAGAAAATTTTCATTTTTCTGCTTATGAGTTATGTCTCAAGAAAGACCTAACCTTATGTGTTTAAATTTTACACAGGACTCGTCAGCTTAAAGAAAATGATAAAACTAGTAGTTCAAAGAACAGAGGAACTTGCAGTATATTCTTAAATAATATACAGAGTGTTCCACGACAGTGCTATAAGGCGCTCGAAATCTTTCCTGCAAAATAAATGGCAAACAATATATACGAAAAATGATATTGCATATTTTACGCTCGTTCTTTACAAAACGGTCAAAATTATGGTAGGTCTTGCCGTTCAGCAAGATATACAAGAAATATCTAGCATATCTCTTCGTTAAATAAGAAGCTGCCATTTTGAAACGGAATTTAATGGGGAAAATTTCAAACATACGTCAATCAGGCTTTTCATAAAGTACCTTGGTATCAAATTTCAAAACAATCTGTCAAAACGACTAGCCAAATTTGAGTATAATCGTTACTGTTAAACAAGTGGCCGCCATATTGAAACTGAAGTGAGTAGGATAATGTCTTTAGCATAAGTCGTTTGGACTTTATACAAGGTGTTTTTGTAGCAAAATTTTGAAACCATAGGTCTATGCATTTGGGCTAAAGTGTGTAAAAAACCAACTTTTTTTGTTGTTTTTTAAGGCGAAAAGCACATTGAGGCTCCGTAAATGTAAGCGCGAGTGTAAAGTGTTAAAGTCGTAAGTGTGGTGTTGTAAGTGTAAGTGTTTTTTAGACTCGGGAACCGCGAGGAACGTTTAAAATCTTTCAATAGGTGCAGCTAGTCTATTGAATAGCAAACAAACAAATACACAACCAAATGTCGAACCGTCGAGGTGAAACAGGGTCCGCTTCTGTCAGTTTTTTACTAAAAAAAAGTAAATTTTATAAAGAGTTTCAATTTTATATCTCTTATAATTTTCTATCGAACTGTATGACTGCTAAAACTGTCGGAAAAATAACATTGAAACTGCGCTGAATAGTGTACACTACTTTGAGCGGTATTCCCTCTCATATTACATATAAGCTACGTATATTTATTTGTTTTACATTAAAAATTATCCCTGTTTTTAATCAACGTTAAAATCATTAAAATTTGTGATATTTTTTTTGAAAAACAAAAAAGTTTATTTTCGATTTTATTGGCGAATTTTTTTTAATTATAAATTATAGAGCTTTTAAGTAAATTCAGATTCTAAAAATTTCGTAGAGGAAACGATTGGGATTTTAAAGAGCTGCCATTTTGAAACGTATTTTGCTAGGTAAGAAATGTTCTAAAGGTACACTAAAGCGAACATCTTTTTCGAATCTTGTTTTTTCAGGAAATAAATATTAAATTTATATTGTTATTGTTTGGATATTTTAATTCGTAGCGCCAATTATGAATTCATATCGCCATAGATTTTGTAAAATTCATTTTCAATTGGTTAAATATGACCTGACCTTAAACAAATATTCCTCGTTAGAAGTTAATTTTATTAAAAACATATGGTTCGTCTCGATTCCATAATTTAAACTTTTTAGGTTATCTAAAATTTTAAACTATTCTGAAACCGTAACATAACTCGTAAAACTTGGCTAAACTGTTACTGTAGCGTTTCTACTCTACTCGTGAATATATTTCAAGTAATAAATACAAGCTAATGTTATACGTTTCTAATAGACATTGTTTAATGTTTTCAGTGTTACGCATTGTTTAACAGCAGTTGTTATATTGGCTGTTATACAACAATTCAACTGTGACTGCGATGAAGAGAATAACAACAACGTTGCCAACAAGGCAGAAGCAGTCAAGTACCTCGAGTACTTGGAGCAGAAAGTGTGCTATGAAGGTCGATTCCAACAAGTCACTGCTCAAGTCAATTATTTTAAAAACATGACAGATGACACCTTGAAGATATATGTAATTAAAATTACTTTGGTTAATTTATTTAAGTAAAGAAACGATATTTTAGACTATAATTATTGTTTATAATATATAAATTATTGGCTGTCAATGTGTATGTGGAACAATATACGACTTTTCTTTTAAAGGTATTGGACGCACGTAAGTTTTGTTTTTTGTAATTTTTGATCGCTCAGCGTTTAGTGTTTTTGTAAAGTTTTAATGACCTTAACACACAACCAAGTTTATTTTTTATTTTTGTGTTTGTTATTTTAAGGCTAAAAGCACATTGAGGCTATTATCGCCTCCCTAAGTGTAAGTGTGAGTGTAAGTCGTAAATGTAGTGTTGCAAGTGTAAGTGCTAGACTCGGGTACCGCGAGGGACGTCTAAATCCCCTCAATAGGTACAGCTAATCTGCACCCCCTTGCGGGGCGAACTAAGTTTTTGTTTTAAGTCATTTATTTCAGAACGAGACTAGATCCAACCTTCGATAAGTAGTGTACACATGACATGGAATAAAGCCACTCATAATCAGTGGTAATAACATAAATTTTTTACCCATAAATTTCAGTTGAAAAACAGAATATTTTGTCTAACTAAAAATTTAATTTTCTTTGTTATTTTTAATTATATTTCATAAAATTTGTGTGTGCATAAAAGTAAAATAGCAAATGAAACAATATCGTAATTCAAAATTTAATCGAAATCATAGCTTGAAGTACAACTATAACTACTGAGGTGTTATTTTTTCCATACTATGAAAATTCTTGACAAGTTTTTCAATACCCTCAATTTTATTAAAAATTTTTTTTCAGTTATTGTTACATTAACATAAATAATATTTCAGTTTTGTATTTATGTGTTGTTTTTTCATGCATTTTTTTTAAACGTATCTTGAGATTTGTGTCAATATTTTTCTGTTGCATTTTCTGCCAAAAACCATATAAAATATTTTTTAAATAAAGTTTTTTTATTAACTTAAGTATCTAGTGTGTTTACTCTATGTCCATTTAACATTTAAACGAAATTTGAAAACATTAAAATTATAACGATTAAAACTCGTTGTAGGATTACTATGTTCAGTATAATAATCTTCCCTACAGTATATAAAGAGTACAGATATAGTTTTTGAAGATGGAGGTTCTCCGAAACGCGTCAACGAAAGTAGAATTGACGAAGCTAGGGAAGGCAGATTATTATACTGAACATAGTGACAATAATCCTAGCAGAAAAGAAGAAGAATACAAAAAGAATTTCGTAATAGGATTCTTGATAACGGCTCTCTTTACTGAGGAAATTGGTCACTTGGTTTCTAATTTTTGATATATTTATATTATGATCACACCAGTGGAGCCACATAGCTTCCGAACATCAGTGGTAAAGATAATGTCGACTAATAGCTTAACATCGCTCAACAACTGCAGCTATTCAATTTTGTTTAAGAAATATTTATTTAAATTAATTTTATTTATTTAAGTTTTGCACTTCCATGTATTTTTTATTTATGTCTATTAATTGTACAATAATACTATTTATTCTAGCAATTATTTATACAAATTGCAAAAATCAGTCAATATCTTTCTTTACAGACTGAACAGATGGCGAAACCACCATTGTTTGATGCAGAGTACAAGTCATTTGACTGGGATTCTTTCAACGATCCTTACCTTAAACGTGAGGCCAAGTTGTATACATTATTGGACAAGAAAGTCGACCCTGAAATATACAAAGCTGTAAGTATTATTTTAATAATTTATTTGACTTCGCCAAAGTAATGTATAGCATATATGGTCGTCTCTAATCCTTGTTCCATTTCTCAACCATTACTATAAAAAAATTATAACAGTCATGTAAAATTAAATTAAATTAAAATTAATTTTACAGATTAAAATATTTTTCCTTTTAACTTGTTTTCCACAAGTTATAAACTTAATTTTGTTACTGTTATACAGTAGATTTTGACATTTGAATGTACCGAATATTTGTTTTAAATTTATCTGAGCTTAAAAAATATCTGAGCTATACATTTTATAACTACGTACATTAAAAATTTCTTAAAAGTGTTTGAAATTATATTGTTTATATCTAACCAAATACTGTAAAGAAATGCTTCAGGTACTACCGCGAAAATGAGTGAATTTCTTAAATTTAGTTTAAGTATAAACCAATATACATAAAGCAATATAAAAGTTATGCTCAAAAATAACAAGTTTGATTTTTTTCTTATCACCAATTTTACGTAATCATAAGTTCAAAATAAGAAAATTATATATCATATTTTGTTTTTATGCATATATATTTTTCACTGTAATATTATTCTATTATTTATCACAAGAGGTCGAGGGCTGTACTAATGTATCACAGTTATGAATCTTAAAATGATTTCTACAGGGGAGCCCACGTATTGGCCAACTGATAGAAGAAAGGTTCCTGATATAATTGTTTTTTGTATGGTGAAAGGAACGAATAACAATCTAAGTGCTGAATTTTAACTGGACTTACCGTCTGGTCATTCGTCAAGGATTGTAAAAACTAGTTACATTATTGTAAGAGAGCCTCCATCATTTTTCAGCAGTAGGAAAACAAATTGGGATTGATTCAGAGAAATACTTAATGAATCTCTCGACACAAACGTAGCCCTCAAAAACAAGGGAAGATGTCTCTGAAGCTGTAGAAGTTTTCAACAAGTACCTTTAAGAAGCGGCGTGGAATTCTTCTCCCGATTATGTTCCTGGACAGAGGCAAATTCTTTTCCCTGCGAAAGTTAAAGAACAAATTCTCAATAAACGAAGATTAAAAAAACACTGGCAAATTACAAAGGAACTTGAAATTAAAAAACAAAATTAAACAAATCAATAAAAGAAATATGAGAGCTGATGAAAATTGAAAAGGAACAATGTATTGAAAAATATTTTATAAACTTGAACGCAGCGGAAGCTACTGGCGTGTCTCTATGGAAAACGAAAAAATATTGAACTATCCACAGAAGACTGTATCTGCATTATGAAAAGATCATGGAAACTGGGCAAACAGCAACGAGCTATATTATTTTCTGCTCACTTTTAAAATGTTTTTTTACCTCATTCGTCTACTAATCATGTAGGCTTTGAAGAAGAGTTACAATTTATTGAACGTCCAGGTCAACTTGAATTGCCTATTATAAATAAGTCACGAATATTATTTTGAAAGGCTTTAATCCAAAAAAAGGGTCCAGGTTATGATTTGTTTAAGTTCTAAAAGATATGCCGAACAAGGGTTTTAAATATCTGACCCAGTTATTCAATGCCATTCTGAGAATAAACTTCTACCTTCCCCAATGGAAAATAGCTCCGATTATTACGATACATAAACCAGGTAAAAATGTCACCTTATACCGGCCTAGTAGTCTGCTCCCAATTACATCTAAGGACCTAGAGAAATTAATTCTTAACAGATTAAGACCAATTATTTCTTCTTCTAAAAATCTTAATTCCTGATCATAAATTCGGTTTCGGCCAACGTGGAACCATTGAGCAGGTTCATCGCATGGCTAAATCAACTCAACAAAGCTTTGAAGATAAAACTATTACTCAGCAGTGTTCCTGGATATAACTCAAACCTTTGATAAAAAGTATAACACATTGGCGTATTGTACAAAATAAAGAAAAATCTATCTTTAAGCTTTTATACTTTGTTAAAATCATATCTTGAAAAAATATATTTTCAGGTGAAACATCAGGGCTTAATGACAGACTTGTGTTAAAGCAGGTGTACCACAAGGTAGTGTATTGGGACTAGTTTTATATCTTATATTCACTGGGGATTTATCTACGACGCAAGATTCAATCACTGTCACCTTTGCAGCTGACAATGCTATAATGGCCTCCAGCCATGATCCTAAGACAGCTTCTCAAATATTGCAGAATAGTGTGTATGGATAAGTGGCCTTTGACACACTGTATAACGTGTGTCAAACATAAGTGTGTTAGCACTTAACGACGCTAAGTACTAACATATAACCTTTACAAAGGAAATATACACGTCCAGCACTAACCCTAAATGCAATTTTAACAGTTGGGGACAATTTTTAGAAGTCACAGAGAAATTACAGAATGCCACCAACGCAGTAAGTCAATGGACAAAAAAATGGAGAGTAAAGCTTAGTGAAGCAAAAACTGTACACATTAATTTTACGAATAGAAAATATGAACAATTACCAATAATATTAAATGAAAGGAGTATAACATATGCAAACAGTGCTAAATATCTTGGAATGACACTCGATGCAAAGCTCCGATGGAAGGTGCATGTAAAAAAGAAAAAAGAGGAGCTACAGCTCAAATTAAATAAAATGTTTTGGCTTATTTTAAGAAATTTAGAACTTTCGATAGCCAACAAGATACTGCTATACAAGTAAGTTATAAGACCAATATGGACCTATGGTGCACCACTCTAAGGATGTACAAAAAAAGCAATAGTAAAATTATTCAAGTTTTTAAAAATAAAGTATTGAGAACGATTGTCAACGCCCCTTGGTATGTGAGAAATGAAAACATACATAAGGACATAGGTGTTGAATCTGTTCAGGAAGTCATTAAAAAGCACTCGGTTAAGCATTATTGCAGGTTAGAACAGCATAAAAATACAGAGATTGTCCAACTACTATGCCGCAGTGACAACATCACAAGAAGGCTGAAGAGGACCAAGCCAATTGACCTCTCGAGGCCGTAAACACATTAGGACCAGCCGTCGGACTGCACCCCAGCACACAGTGAACACAATGATAAAAAAAAATTACTAGATGGGGCACGCCTCAGTTGTAATTAATATAAAATAAAAAAAAATAACTAACCCTAAACAAAATTGTACCACAGACTTTAAAAGTGAAATACTTGGGAATCCATTTGGACAGACGATTAACATACGTTTATACCAAACGTAAACAACTTGGTATTAAACTCAGAAATATGTACTGGCTGATTGGACATAAATTAAAACTTTCAATCAATAAAAACTATTACTCTATAAGTTAATACTGATCCCAATATGAAGATGTGGAATTCAACAACAAATCAAATATTGTAATTTTACAAGCGTCGAATCGAAGGTTTTATAATTAATTCGAATCGACAAGCTCCTAATATAATTACTAATGAAATTATCCACAGACAGCTGAAAATGCCTACTATCGCTGAAGAAATTAAAACATGCAATAACAATTACAGACATCGAATATCTGCCCATCTTAATGTTTTATTAAATTTAATGTAAATGATAATTTAATTTCATTATTGTAACATAGCCACCGGACCACATATTCAAATGATTAGGATTATGACTTACTCTCTCCGTCAGTGGTCTATCAACTCACCTCATAAAGGCTACCGCGGTTTCGAAACTCTATAGTTTCATCTTCAGGCCGTGATACAGAATGTTAAATCCCTCTGTCGAGTCGTTACAAAGTCAAACATTAAAACATACATAACAAACACTGAGCACAATTACACGTTTAAAATATTCATCATGAAATTCGGCTTGGCTAAGCAACACAAGCGACTCGTACGTCGTTACATTCCGGATAATTTAATGATGAAGTCAACAACAAGAAGACCTAAGAGAACACCTAGCGACCTGGCTATGAAATAGAACGACAGTTTGATAAGTGGGCAATGTGACATTTATGTATGTCTTGTTTTTTACTTGTATGTAACAATGGATGTATGCTTCTAATGTTGCAGCAGTATAATTTACTTAATGTCTTATTGACAGATTGTACATTACTCTAGAAAAAAAAAATATTTGTCGTATGATTCATATTTTAGTGCTTATTCATTACAGTACGGTGAAGCAGTTACAGCATTGGTCGCTGTTGACACAGTAGAAGTCAAAACTTGTGTTTACAAATCTGACGTCTGCGGGGAAGAAGGTAAGTTTTGTTTAAAGCAAGTTAATAAATGTAACATTATTCTGTACCTGTAAATGTATCGTTAAACTGTATTTGTAAATGTATTATTAATAATTTTTGTCACAGAACCCTATACACGAAATTTAAACGGTGCTAAATTGTCCTTGTTTATTAGCGTATTCCCGTTGGGAAATTAAACATTAAATCGTTAATTACGGTAAAACCACGAACGGAAGCTCAAAATAAACTAATAAATAAATTAATTAACCTTTTAATGATAAAATTTGATTTAGGCCTACTAGTTAGCTCTTGTGCTGATAATAACCATAGGCCTATGGTTATTATCATGATCATGAAAGGACAGAAAAATTAATACAGAACGCTCAAATCCATAATAAACTATATTAAGCTTTGCATTTCCAACACTAGATTTCGCCATTGTAGCAGTATAGCGAGCATTATTGCCAAGTCGTCTTCTCTACATTTCCAAAGGTTCTTTTACACTGGTCAAGTACATTGATCACTTTGCAAGAATCATTCGAAGTGAACAGTGTAAGCATGTGTGTGTGTGTGTGTGTGTGTGTGTGTGTGTGTGTGTGTGTGTGTGTGTGTGTGTGTGTGTGTGTGTGTGTGTGTGTGTGTGTGTGTGTGTGTGTGTGTGTGTGTGTGTGTGTGTGTGTGTGTGTGTGTGTGTGTGTGTGTGTGTGTGTGTGTGTGTGTGTGTGTGTGTGTGTGTGTGTGTGTGTGTGTGTGTGTGTGTGTGTGTGTGTGTGTGGTGGCCTTAACTACAATTTCTAAAAGTCGTAACTTTTCTATCTACAACTTTTTCGAAAACCTATGCGATAATAAAATTTGCATAAATTGTAGTTTTAAATTTTGAAAAACTTCGAAAAGACAAAAGCTTATTTCAACAAAGCGTGAATTATAATTAATATCCTGGGCCCAAAGTTTGTTTATATATACATTTTTTAAAATTTTAATTTTTTTCAAGTTTTATATATATATATATATATATATATATATATATATATATATATATATATATATGTGTGTGTGTGTGTGTGTGTGTGTGTGTGTGTGTGTGTGTGTGTGTGTGTGTGTGTGTATGTACATGTATTGCATTTTTTCTAGATTAAAAAAAAAGGATTATCGCTTATGTTCTTTTTTACTGGTCGTTTCCAAGTAGGGTCTTCAGAAAAGGAGGGACGATTTATGTAACTTAAAACATATGTTTTATTAATAAAATATTTTTAAATATTATTTGCAATATAATATGCATACATTTTTACAGCGTCGAATAACATATCAAACGCACTTTATAATTCTAAAGACCCCAAAGAGCTTGAATTCTACTGGAAGCAGTACCGAGAAGGCTCTCCGCGTGCTGCCAGGCCTTTGTATAAAGCCTTCGTCGACGCCTGTAACAAGGTTGCCCTGTCCAAAGGTAAGAGCTCGAAGTCTCGTTGTTAAAGCACAAATAAATCTACTTTTTAACTGGTCTTTAAATGTCTTTTAACTTGCGCCTCTCAAAAACACAGATTCAATGCTCGCGTTTCTGCTTTTAAAACATATTGCCGTACATTTAATTGTGTTATTCCCAAAGTTAAATTTTATTTACACCTGACTAGCCTTGAACTTTCAAATTATTACAGAACGTTATTATTTTTTAAAATAACAAATGGACTATGAAACGCAGTAATTTTAAAGTTTTTTAAGACGAACTTAATAATTATAACGTACCTGGAAACAGTAACCTGTCATAAAATACAAAAGAAAAACTCGTATCAGACGCTCAAACCTAATAGATTGAGCGGCGAAAAACTCAAAAAATTGTCATGCTATTAGTGATTCGCAAGTTATCAAGAAAACAAAAAAAACACCTGACATCAATCACAACAGCTGAGATCATAACAGTTGACAAAACTTGGATATTTAATCATAAAAAAAATCTTGTTTTAGATTATATTTTATGCAACGTTGATATCTAGATTGTTTTATTAAAATTGTTTTTTAAACTCAAAACGATTTGTATTGTTTGCTTATACGCAAATTGTAGTAAATGTCCGAAAAAACCATAATACAAATATATACTGTTTATAGGTTACGCAAACCGAGCAGAACAAATAATGGGCGACTATGAAGATCCCCCGATCAAAGAATTTAAGAAAGTAATGTTGGAGTTGTATGAACAAATTAAGCCTTTCTACCAACAAATGTTTTCCTACGCCAGAGGTCGACTTCGTGACAGATTCGGTCCAGAGGTTGTGTCGGAAAAAGGACCGATACCAATTCACTTATTCAGTAAGTATCAGTGTACAAAATGAAAAGATTTAGTAGCTAAACTCAAGCGGTCAGTTTTACAAAAGTCGGCTGTATAATATATATACATTGGTATAACATATTTCAATAAATAAGTATAACTTTTAACCACTTCACAGGACTGAGTACGAATGGGAATGTCACGCTAATAGAAACTCGCTAAGCAGCTGCCAACATTATCCGATTTTTTGTTTGTGTGTACGCAATGAAAGTTGTAACTATTAGTGAGCTTCTGTTAAGCGGCCATCATCGTAAAGTCACAACCCGAGACCTTAAAATAACTTCGATTCTGATCTGTAGATCACTTTTTGAAAATTGTAATATATATATATATATATATATATATATATATATATATATATATATATATATATTAGGACATGACGCAGGAATAGACTCAACAGATGTTGAAGATAGACACGTATACAGGAGAAAGATGCTCGGTTGGCAGGTCCCAGAAAATGAAATCCCAAAGAGAGCAGGGGTAAAATGGACGGAGAAGCGAAAGAGGATCCATGGGGACTGGATGAGGGAGGTGTGGAGGATTAGAAGGAACAAGACATGAGTCGGAGTGCTTTGCGTTGATCCAACAGGGTCTATGCGCAAATAGTAATAATAATAATAATAATAATAATAATATATATATATATATGTGTGTGTGTGTGTGTGTGTGTGTGTGTGTGTGTGTGTGTGTGTGTGTGTGTGTGTGTGTATGTGTGTGTGTGTGTGTGTGTGTGTGTGTGTGTGTGTGTGTGTGTGTGTGTGTGTGTGTGTGTGTGTGTGTGTGTGTGTGTGTGTGTGTGTGTGTGTGTGTGTGTGTGTGTGTGTGTGTGTGTGTGTGTGTGTGTGTGTGTGTGTGTGTGTGTGTGTGTGTGTCGTGGTGTGTGTGTGTGTGTGTGTGTGTGTGTGATGTGTGTGTGTGTGTGTGTGTGTGTGTGTGTGTGTATCCGTTGGTCTTGATGCATGCAAACCTGCCTCTTCTCTTGTTTTGAATCGCGTGGCGATCGTTCCTTAAAGTCTTACAGTAACGATCGGCATTGATTGTTGTGCCGGTATCCATGATTTCGCACAACAATAACCCCTTCCTGTCCCAAAACACGCTAGCCATGACTTTGCCGGTAGACAGTGTTTGTATGAACTTCCGTGGCTACGGCGAATCTGGATGTTTCCACTGACGTGATTGTTCTTTCGTTTCCGGTGTCGTATAGTGTACCCAGGTCTCGTCCCCAGTGACAATGGAGTCCAAGAATTTCTTGCCAACGGTTTCGTGGATCTGAAGAAATTCGCGGACCGCATCAATCCGTTGCCGTTTGTGGACTGCTTGGGACCTATTTTGCACAAATCTTTCTATACCATAAATGGATCGGTCAAAATTTTATCAATGCAGGTCTTGCTGATATCAGGGATCATCTCGGTGAGCTCCCGAACAGTCACCATTCGATCGATCAGCATTGCTTTTTCCACTTTCGTATTCGTTTCGTCCGAAACAGATGAACGTCCGGAACGCTGTTCATCATGAACGTCCGCCTTTGAATTCTCTGCACCATTTGCGCACGTGTTCTATACTCATACATTTTTCTCCGTAGACTTCACACAGTTGGATATGATTGTCCATCGGCGCAGTGTTTCTTGCACACAAAAAACGAATCACAGAGCGTAATTCACACCTGGCGGGAGACAGAAGAGGCAACTCCATTATTAACAGATATTAATACCAAGGCAAGACTGAGCGTCGCAGACCGATCGCGGAGTGGGGATTGGGAGTGGAGGAACCAAGCTGCAAGCCAAGGTCACCGGATCCCGCGTAACAACGTTCGCAGCGACTATAGTGCCTAGGGACCCTTACTTTACGGACAACCCTCGTAGTTTGAACATTTTAAGTCTTTATATATGTTTTGGAAATCGCTTGTATCACGAAAGCGGGAAAACTATTTACTACAATTGTAAATACCATTACTCAGCAAAAAGGTTACTCTACTTAAAATAATGTCTTTTTGTTTTCTCGCAGGTAATTGGAAGGGTGGTGATGTTGCCACATCGGCAAAAGCAATGCTACCTTACCCTGACAAGCAAGAAATTGATGTCGCAGATGAAATGGTAAAACAGGTAAGTACAATTAATTATAAGCCTGAAACAATTACAGAAGGACATTAAATAGCCGAATCAATTGAGGCCGGACCACAGTTGGATAGTTGGATTTGTTTAGAAAAGTTTCTTTTATTATTTTAAGGTGAAAAGCACATTGAGGCTATTATCGCCTCCCTGTTGTAAGTGTGAGTGTAAAGTCGTAAGTGTAGTGTTGTAAGTTGAAATGTTTGTTAGACTCGGGTACCGCGAGGGACGTCTAAATCCTCTCAATAGGTGCAGCTAGTCAGCACCCCAGCTGGGATAGTGTTAGGTGTTTAGAAAATGGGTATATATGTATGTGTACAGTACATATATATTTGAAAGAGAAATAGCTTATTTTCCGTGCTGTATGCATTTTTAATTAGTAATTAGTAATTGAACGAAGTTGCAACACTTAGTCGTTACATACATACATATGGTACATATACATTTTGCATAGTATACATATGTACTGTACATACTTTTAATTAATTATTTAACTATAAACATTGTCAACATGATTGATACTATTATATTTTATTGGTCGGATGGTAATGCTAAGTTATTAATGGACTGTACCTAAACAAAGTTCGACATATTTTTTTTCCCAAAAGCAATTCAGTAAATCAGCGATTTGGATAGTCGGAGTTCAGATAATTAGAGTTTTATTCTACGAATTTTTGTATATTTTTTAGAAAAATTATATTTGTTCTTTTCTTATCACTAATATGATATCACTAATAAAGGCATGATAATATCTTATCACTAATGACGACGATGTTGATAAAAACAACCCAAGGATTTTTTAGTAAGTAATTATACTTAAAAACTTTATATTTTTATATTTTTCAAAACCATTTTAAAAGAATTCTGGATTTTCAAAATTAATAAAAGGATTTTGCTTTTAGGATTAAATATTACCATAATATTCTCTTTATTTCTTTCACTCAACTTTGGGGTACACTAAATCAATCACTTTTTAATGTTCTGTGCCTTCCTCGTAGCCCAGTATTGCTTCATTCGTTGTGATCTTGCTTTTCTTTCTTTGTCAGAGATTTGGATCCTTCGCTTGGATTTGACTTTGCCTTGGAACCGTTGTTTTTTGTCCTTGGTTATTGTTTTGTTTGTATGTATATCTGTATATATGTGTTTACAACTGTACCTAAATACAAATATATCTGAATTACCACCAATTAAGCTGAGATTTAAGAGCAATCAGTGGCTAAAATTGAAAACAACGCCATTTTTATTAAAATAACTCACTGCAATAATGTTGTTTTTCAAAGGAAATAAAAGAGAAATTTCCTTTTTTGTTTAACTATTCTGCAATATATATGTACAGAATGTAAGTAATAACTTATTTACATAATTTTATATATATATTTTATTTTAATAATATACGTTTTTCAAATACAGTTATAGTTTAATTTCTATTTTCAAATGTGCAATGATAAATGAGGCAACAATAATGTTGATAATAATGGTGGAATCAGTTTTCAAATGATTGTAAGATCAAATTAAATGTTATGTATTCGTTTCCATCACATCTGCAAAACAGCTGCGTGCGGCGTTTATTTATAGAAAAAATAGGTATTGAAAATTATTCTTGTTTTGTTTAGAATTATACAGTGATGAAAATGGTGCACCTAGTTGAAGATTTTTATTTGTCTTTGGGTATGGAGCCTTTACCCGAGAGCTTTTGGAAAAGATCAATGTTTGAATACCCAACCGATGGCACAAACGCCGACTGTGGTACTGCCTGGGACTATTTTAACAGAAAGGACTACTGGTAATACAATTTTACTGTACAGGTATCTTAAAATGTTCGGACGAATTAGATTAGTTCTGAATGGGTAGTGAAATATTTACGTGAATAACTTATATAAATTCTCAAATTTGACTTTTTGGTCTGATTTTGATAAAAACTTGGGAGAAAAGTCGATTTCGGTTAAAGTTTGAACGAGTGTATTAGTTAAAAAATACGTTCAGCAGTTTCTACTACCGGACATCATCAAATCTTTACGAACTTACAACTACTTTATCTTACAAATTTTTGAAAGTGCTATTTCACTATTCCAATAATCAACGTTGAAATTTACATAAATCAGGATATAAACAATTTAATACAACAGTGACATTCATGTTAATATTTTCAAACTAATTTAAAACTTTTAAGTGTTACTTTGTGTAGATATTAACATTATTTGTAGGAATGGTAGACACGAAAAACTGTACCGTAAATATTTGTAATATATTATTGCTAAAATATATTAAGTACAAAAATAACGTAATATAAATATAAATAAGCAAAATTTGATAATTTAATACATTTATTTATGAATTCTCAATTATTTATTAACGACAAATCCTTTAACAACAAATTCCTAGTTGTTTGTTGATGAAAAATTGTATGATAAGAAATCCCCAAATGTTTTTTGTTGATAATTTTTCTTTTAGAAAATTGCATAATGTTTGTTTATAAAAAAATTAGTGATAACATATTCCCAACACACACACACACACACACACACACACACACATATATATATATATATATATATATGTGTGTGTGTGTGTGTGTGTGTGTGTGTGTGTGTCATGTAGGTCTATTCTGACTTGTGCGATCCACGACGTTGTTGATTTTACATCTTGTATATACTTAAGGATTCTGTTGGCAAGTCTCGTTGTTGGCACACACACACACACACACACACACACACACACACACACACACACACACACACACACACACACACACACACACACACACACACACACACACACACACACACACACATACATACATATATATATATATATATATATATATATATATATATATATATATATGTGTGTGTGTGTGTGTGTGTGTGTGTGTGTGTGTATACAAACAACGAGACTTGCCAACAGAATCCTTAAGTATATACAAGGTGTATATACAAGGTGTAAAATCAACAACGTCGTGGATCGCACAAGTCAGAATAGACATGACGCAGAAATAGACTCAACGGATGTTGAAGACAGGAACGCATACAGGAGAAAGATGCTCGGTTGGAAGGTCCCGGAGAATGAAATCCTAAAGAGAGCAGGGGTATAATGGACGGAGGAGCGGAAGAGGATCCATGGGGACAGGATGAGGGAGGTGTGGAGGATTAGAAGGAGGAAGACATGAGTCGGAGTGCTTTGCGTGATCCAACAGGGTCTATACGCAGATAATAATAATAACATATATATATATATAATAATATATTATATATATATATATATATATATATATATATATATATGTGTGTGTGTGTGTGTGTGTGTGTGTGTGTGTGTGTGTGTGTGTGTGTGTGTGTATGTATGTATGTATGTATGCGTGCGTGCGTGTTTGTGTGTGTGTGTGTGTGTGTGTGTGTAATGTAAAGAAAATTATTTTATTTTTCTTCTCCACGATGCGAGTGTCAGGTTTTCATTGGTTTTAGACAATTGTTTGTTTCTAACCGGTACAAAACGATATACCAATAATGTACGATTAATAAAGGTTTTAAGAAATAACACCTGGTCGTATTTTTCTTTTTTTAGTATTCTGGTTTGTTCTTCGATTTCGTATGGATCCATTAAAACTTTAGTGCACGAGATGGGCCATGTGCATAACTTTGTAGCGTACAAGGACCAGCCGTGCCCTTTCAGAAATACATTTGCACCAGGTAATGAGCTGATTTGTTATTATTTAGTGATAGTTAATGCAAACGTGCACCAAAAACGAATTATCTTGACAGCTGAAACAAATTTGTTATCCAAAAATATTAACAACTCATTGCAAAGCTAAAAATTCCTAACTTTTTATTTTAAGCATTTTTGTCACTCATGTTATACCGATGTAATCAAATGGTATATTTTTTGTTTTCTTATCATACTTTTAAAGTTTGAAATGGTAATCTATGCAGACAATAAAGCCAATTATGACCGTAAAATCAGATTGTCAAATAAGATTAAAATAAAATATGTAATAATAGAACATTACTATCATCAAGTAAGCGAGACAGATATTGACTCAGTGTTAATATTGTGATTTCTCTTTTAGGTCTCGACGAAGCTGTAGCAGAAACGTTGGTATTGTCCTTCTCGTCTTACAAGTCTAAGCAAAGATTAGGTCTGATATTAGACGAGTGTGAACAAGACACAGAGTCAGAAATTAACAGTTTGTACAGGACGTATGAGGAAAATTTAGGCAACTTACCAATAACAATTCTCGATGAACTTTGGCGTTGGGGTGCGTTCACTGGTGAAATACCAGAAAAAGATTATAACAAAGCCTACTGGGATTTGAGGTGTGTATAATAATACCTATAAAGCAGTGTCCGTGTAACAGAGGTGTCTCTGAACTTGCGCACAACAATGTCGCAGGTTTAACACTTCAGTTACTGTGTAAATTCTTAGTAATTCATTCAATTGAGACCAGCTCGTCGTTCTATTGGTGTAACTGACAAACATATTGTTTTATACGAGGTGTGGCTATTAAATAACAAGACTGTCGCTGCAGCGGAACAAGTACGCATGCGCCAACCGCCATTGACCAGACAGCTGTTTAGTGTGAAGCTTTCTCCTCAGAATGCAGTTAGTCTCGTTTGTGTAACCAACACCGTTTAGTCATATCCTTCATTTCCGTTAGTATTGTTATTTTGTTTTGCCGGAAAAAAATGGTTAGTGTAATAATAGAGCAACGAATTGTTATTAAATTTCATTTCAAACTTGGAAAAACCGATCCTGAAACTTATAATTTACTGAAGGAAGTGTATGGCAGTGAATGTTTATCGCGGGCACGTGTTTTTGAATGGTTTAAGCGTTTTCAAGATGCCGACAAGACGTTGAAGATGATTCGCGGCTAGGTCGCCCTTCAACGTCAAAAACGGATGACAATGTCAAAAAATTGCTAAATTATTTCTGTCTGACCGTCGATTAAGTATTAGTGCAATTAGTGAAACTGTAGGCATTGATAAAGAATGTGTACGGCAAATTTTACGTGACACTTTGAACATGCGAAAAGTGTGTGCCAAAATGTTGCCAAAAATTCTCACGTTTGAACAACAAGCAGTTCACAAAAATGTTTGTACTGACACAGTAGATGCCATTGAAAATGACGGATAATAACATATGTTTTTTACGTATGATCCGGAAACAAAGCGCCAATCCATGCATTAGAAGACCCCAACTTCACCGAGAGCCAAAAAAGCAAGAATCAGAAAGTCAAAATTTAAAGCAATGATGATTGATATTCATTGGTTCACTGAAGGTCAAACAATTAATTAATATTACTACCTTTAGTTACTTGGTAAACTACGTGAAAGAGTAAGGAAAAAACGACCCGAAATGTGGAAAGACCAATCATAGGTTTTCCACTAAGACAATGCTTCAGGTCATTCCGCGTTATCTGTCAAGAGGTTCCTGGCCAACTACAGCATCCCAGTGTTAGAACATCTACCTTACTCACCAGACCTTGCACCATGTGACTTCTAACTGTTCCCTAAGGTGAAATCTGCATTAAAAAGGACGAGATTTGAGTCCGTGGCAGCTGTAAAAGTGAAAGCGGCAAGAGTCCTGAAGGAGTTGACAGAAGATGACTTCCAGCACTGTTTTCAACAATGAAAAATTCTCATGGAGCGTTGTAGGGATTGAGAAGGGGTGTATATTGAAGGTGATAATAATTAATTATGTATAAAATGAAAATAATTTTTTTTGCAACTTCAGTCTCTTTATTTAATAGCCACAATTCGTATATAGGCATACATAGTGTTACATAAATAAATTTAAGTATTTTACAACAGCTGTTAAAGATTATACTGTTTCTCTAATGTTTTTGGTTACATAGTGAGACTTGTCACTGATATTTTTATCACTAATTTATTTCACAGTGAATTTCGTCACTAACGAGTGGCTCAGTTTTGTCACTAGTATTTTATGACTAAAATGTTTGTCAGTTAATTTTGTAAGTAATGTGTTAGTGAGTGCTGTAACTAATTTGTGCCACGTACTTGTTTGTCAATCAATTTAACTGCTACGTTTGTAGTGATATTTGTCACTAATATTCTTATAATTCCTTTCATTGTCATTGAATTTAATCACTTTATTTGTCAGTGACTCTTGTCACTGTTCTGTCAAGTATTTATCACTAACTTGTTTTTCAGACGTTGTGTTACTAATTGTCAGTCAGCTGACCAGTGTCACTAATGTATACTTGTGTATTAACATTGGGTGTGTTGTACCATTAGGTTCGTCAGTGAATGAGTCTTAGTGTAACTTCGTACCAGCAGTAATAGAGTGTAACAAAACTTTCTTTTTTGTTTTTTAGGAGATTTAATACATCGTTTTTGTAAAATTCGTTACAGATTAAAATACCAAGGGGTTATCCTATCTAACAAAACAGATATTGAAAATTACTTAGACCCAGCTATGAGTATTCTATTACTGGATGACACTGGATTTATCGGGTAAGTTTTATATGCAGAACAAATATTTATAAATTTACTTTATTTTAAAGTCTTTATACTTTTGTGTTAAATTAAATTTTATAACTTTGAAATAAATCTTTTACTATCATCACATGCGCCTTTTAGTGAATTATTTATTTAAATAAATTGATCTTGAATCACATTGTGTCATGTATTTGTACAGTTCTAATTTAAAATATGTTTTATTTCACGTTATATTTTACAGATATTTTATAGCTTTTATTATTGAATTTCAATTCTTCGAGAGTCTTTGCATAGCTGCTGGGGAATACAACCCAAATGACCCAGACACTAACCCACTGTATAACTGTGACCTGTACGGAAGTAAAAAGGCCGGAAAGCTTTGGCAGTAAGTTACAATTTTCAGTATGCTTAGCAATGATGAAGTTATATTTGTATTAATATTGGAAGGAAATATTCTTAATTGATCGTTTTTTCATTATGTAAATTTTTATGAACAAAATAGTTGTATATAAATAATGCCATAGAAATTTTAACACACACAAAGCTCACGTCTGTAGCAATCACATTGGCGAAGCTTGCTACATCTACAGCTAGGTTGTGAAGGGGAAGTCGTGCATTCACAAGTTGGCACCACTGCTATAACAACTGCATATTTTTTGTTTTAAATCGTAACAAAGAACGGTTTTTGTGCAATTCACAATACCGATGAACACCCTGTATATATTATTTCTTCTGTGATAATACCAATACAAAATACTAAAATAGTATTTAAAAATATATGTTGTCCAGATTATTAGTAAATTTCATTTAAAATATTACATTTTAACAGCCACTATCTTAACAACTTACCGTAAAGCTATGAAATATTTTCTGATTCTGGTCTCTAGATGGCATTACGAATTTAAGGAGTTCTTGTGTTGTTGGTTCCTTCACAAGGTTGTCTCCGCAGTGGTGTAGACTAGCTGCATATATTGACAAAATTTAGACGTACCTCGCGGTACCCGAGTCTAACACACACACTTACAACACTATACTTACGATTTTAACACTTTACGACTCATACTTACATTTAGGGAGGCGATAATAGCCTCAATGTGCTTTTCGCCTTAACATAACAACAACAACAAATCCACAAGGTTGTGCAGTGTAGGTTGATTTCGCTTAGTACGAAAGGGGGTTTTGGTTGTTTGAGTGAGGGTATGTATAAAAGTAACTCTTGTTTTGCTTACAAGCCTATACGGTGTGGATTTAAAAAAATTTTTCATTGTTTTTATTTAATGTATTTTTCATTGTATTTTACAATTAGTTTTTTAATTTTTTTATTTAATTGTAATAATTGTAATTTTATAATAATTGTAGTTTTTATGTATTGTGGAAGATAGTACGATTTCTAAATTCGAATCTGTAAAAAAGATTAATTAATATCAATAAATACTGAATAAACTAAACCACCTTTTAAAATATATGCCTGCACATTACAGAAACAATAATAATAAAATTGCCAATAATTTTTTTTTCATACTAACAATGCTATCTGAAGGGGTGAAAATTGATAACTTGAAAAAGTGATAACTTTTGATAATTATTTTTTCCTTTACGCAGTGACGTGTTACAACTGGGCGCTTCTAAACCCTGGACCGTGGCCCTAGAAATGTTAACTGGGAAAGCCAAAATTGACGCTTCATCTGTGCTGAGATATTACGATCCGTTGTACAAGTGGCTGGTAGCGGAAAATAAAAGGAGAGGGGAATATATTGGCTGGGAATAAACTAAGGGTAGGTAAGCTAATAATAACTTAAGAAATATTTGGTATTACTTTAATCATAATTTTTGTTTACATAAATTATTTATTTATAAAGCATTTTATTACAGGTAAAAATATTTTTAATTATTGTATAATTAAATATTAATTAATTGTATTAATGCATTCTATTAAGTATTAGATTTTTAAAGTTTTTTATTTTTATTTGTGTTAATAACAAGGAACCTTAAAGAGAATATTCTGAGAAAGATTTGCAACTGTTGAAGTTTAAAATATGTGTGTACAGCTAGGAAAACAATATAAACTGTAGAGTTTATAAAAGTAAAAGTTTTTTGTAGGAAGTGGTAGAGCTAGAAGGCTGTGGTAGTACCGTCACATAAAGGCAATGAAAGATAGAGAAGTGTCTAATAGTGTCCTAATGGAAACGTTCCATAATACTTTCTAGAATAGGCCATAGTAGAAGAGGAAGTTATTGCATAGCAGAGTGTAAGAAATTGAGACTCTGGACAGTAATTATTATATTCATTTTGAAGTAAATATTCAATCTTCGAAAATATGAAAGCTTAAGTGTGTTCATGTATTCTAATTTTGTAGTAAGTTTTATTCCGAAAGTGTTATGGTGTAGTCAGAACATCTGGTATGTAGACACCTTCTAGGTCTATTCATTATTATGGATCTCCAATTGGTTACGCTATGGGTTCAAGGGAATGAGCGATTCTAGCGATGTGATTTGTCCTTTTCCATTTAACTTTCATATTATTTCGACTGTGTCAGTTATCATTGACTTCCTTAAAGTTTTTCGTTTTAAGGTCAGTGCAGAAGAATATTGATCCTCTGGACAGTACGTGTGATCAATGTCGATATTATAAAAAAGAAGGAAGAAAAAAATCTAGAAGTAATCATCAAATATCGAAAAAGTAACACTTTGAGCACACAATGTGAAATGAAACCAGATACACTTAGCTACACTCCATCCTAAGAGAAGTCCAGGAAGAAGAATACCCTGGTTGAAAAACTCAGGACTTGGAACAGCTCCGTACTGGTGCCGCCAAAGACAAATTTACCACGATAATCGCCAACATTGTAGCATATAGGAACACTAAGTTGTATGGCTGTCTTTTAGTGATGCTTCCAACATTCCCCTTTCAAAGCTCTGAGTAAAGTTCAAAGTTACATAAAATGAAATTACGCTATGTTAAAGTTCTACATATGATGTATCATCAAGGCGTAAAAAGTAAAAGTATTATTGTTGCATTTGTGTATGTTTAGTGTACTAAGTTTATCTACTACTAAAGTGCATAAATACTGGAAGTTTAGTAAACACTTTAAACTAGAATTGCATATAAACTTTAAAAATATGTAAATCTTAAAGCTTAAACTACATTTAAATTTATTAACGGTCTGAAGATATGTGCCTTTTTGTTGTACCAAGGAGTCTCTGTATAAATAAGTTCTAATTTTTGTTTGTTTTAACCTACTCCTGTAGTTACTTTACTTTATTTTTCTTCTTTTAACCATAACTTTTCTTTTTTGCAGTGTTGCATCCTTCATGGAATGATTTTCAATCATTTGAATAGTGTGACATTTTTATTCATGGGTTACTACTGAGCACAACTTAAAAGATTTTATTGAATTGCTGTAAATAATAATTAATTAAAAAATATCAAACTGAAATTTGTAAACTTATATTTTGTTGGACAAACCTTTTTCAATTACTTCTGTAAAGTAACACTGAATAGTCATAAAACGTATACAGCGTTCATGAAGTAGAAACGCATTCAAACTTCAAATTATAGTATTAAAAATCAGGCGGAGGCAGTTGAAGTGAAATGAACAGCTGATGGGCTTAGCAATCCCACCTTACCTATAACTCATACTACTCTAACTCATGTACTCAAGACACACACACAAACACCCACACACACAAAGCAAATTTAAACTCGAATGTAAGCTATTAGACCGGCCATCATGGTAAGAGAAAGACTCAAAACTATAGATTTTGCGTTGATCGTAATGTCGTGTACATATTTTTTTGAATGGTTAAGAACAATAAGTTTGTCTGTGTGCTCGTTCAATAAAAATTACTTTTTTACTTTTTTTAATTCCAGTTTTTAACGGTTTATGCTGAAATTTACAAAGAAACGTTATCGCCTTCCGTAGTAATTAATTACTTACAAATTATTAATTATTTAATTAAATAATATATATTAATATTATTTATAATAATAAATTTTATTAATGCGTCCCTTTTTAAATTTCTGTTTATTTATCAAAATAATCATCTAATACTATTCACACTAATTATCTACTACTTAAAGTCTATCTCAAATTAAAAATTGTTAATTAGGAATAAAGTGAAACCCTAATAGCCTTAATAACTATAAATCTCTCTATTGCTTAACATATTAAGTCATTTAAAGTTATTCAACTTAGTTCAATTATTTTTGAAGTTTTGGAAACAGGTACTAGCTCCACCATTTTTGGTGTTTATAAAAACATAGTTTTGTAGTAAATTAGTGGGTGGAATTTCTGTCTGTACATCATAATAATCTTTAATGCTGATTTAAATCTTAATTTCGTGTTATCTCGCCTGTACAGCTTTATATAGGCAACATCGTGTCTCTACGTGTACTGGTTGCGGTGTAATATATTGCAGGCGATCACATCACTTATTATATGACTATAACTGTGCCACATACAGTATTTGCGTCAGAACAATAATAAAGGTCTTGTTTAAATTATTTCTTAAATGCCCCGCAGGGGTGCAGACTAGCTGCACTTATTGAGAAGATTTAGACGTCCCTCACGGTACCCGAGACTAACATACACTTATACTTACAACACTACACTTACGACTTTAACACTTTACACTCACACTTACAGTTAGGTGGCTACCTCGGTGGCCTTGTTGATAGCGTACTGGGCTTTCACCCCGAGGACCCGGGTTCGATTCCCGGTCAGGGCTTGGCATTTTCATACGCTATAAATCATCCCATCGTCTGCCAAGTGTGCATAATAGTCGGACGTTAAAAAAAAAAAAAAAAAAAAAAAAAAAAAAAATTAGGGAGACGATAATAGCCTCAATGTGCTTTTCGCCTTAACAATATATATATATATATATATATATATATATATATATATATATATATACAATATATATATATTAATGTAAATTTTAATTAATACAGTCTGACATAATATATACCCAACATAACCCTCCACGTAACCCCTGAATTACCCATACACCAAAATGTATTATTACGATTTTTCATGAGGTTTTAAAATGAATTTACTTTTTTAATGTTATATCGTATTTATGTCACTGGTTTTGTAGACATTTAATCTATTTTATCGCTTATGACTTGATTTACTAAGGTCCTATACTCATAACTCAATCTTAGGAGCTTACACTAAAATTAGTATATAAAAACACAACACATATTACATTCTTCCCCATAGCTCTGAATTAGTCCGATAAGTGTTCGAATCGGTAACGAAATGGAAAACAAAAAAACATTTCACTATTGAACCAAAATTTGCTGAGCCGTATTCATTTTGAATTGTAGCTTATTTTCAAAGTTCTGGTGTAATAAGCAATATTAAAATGTAAACCTTAATATCTTGGCGAAACGACAAATATTATAAATTAAGATATTTCACATTTTTCTCCTTTCATTACAAAACAACGGATAGTCCAATGTGTTTAAAATAGTGAAAGCACGGATCATTTTTCAGTGCCTTTCAACTCGCGTGCTTCTTACTAAAGGTTGAGCAGTTAGTGCCTTTAGCTTTTCCTTTGCAATTTTGCGCCTAATGCAGATATTTCTCCCTCAATAGTCTTACTTAAACTATTGAAAAAAAATTAAAACTAATGAATGAAATATTTTTCCTTTTTTTAAAATCTGCTAAAAAGGAAAACTGTACAATAATTTCAGTTTAAGAGGAAATGTAAAAATAGAATTCATTTTTGTTAGGTTATGAAAACAAAGACTGTACACGCAATCGAATCAAATTTGTTGTTTTTTTACAATTAAATAGCGAATTGTGAATTTGTTTTTAATTCAAACTTTATTCTTTGTTACTTTACGCCAGTTAAACTAATGAGGACGAGGTTTTAACGGTAAAGGAAAAGCTTCCCACAGTAACTCGGTTGTCGATCCTACTATCTTGAGATGTGTGAATTCGAAACCGCAGCAGACTAGTCGGTGCTTTAACGATCTTGAACTTGTCAGTTATTTTCTAATCGAATTTTTTGGGGGAATCTATTTAATATAAAGAGTTTTAATAATGTTTATAGCTTTATTGGAGCATTTAAGCCTTGCTTTCGTTTAATAAAAATAAACAAAGTAAAATAAGAATGTAGAAATTCTGAAATGAACGCTGAGGTTTCTATAACTATCGATTTTATATCACTTCAACGTATTATGTTGTCAGGTTTACATCAAGGTCGTTGATTACGCTAATTGGAATTATTGATATAAGAATTCTCTTTGTATTTGATAGCAAATAATTTATGGTACAAAAACAACTGAATCAATTATAATTTGCAAAACACTTGTGACTGGAATGCTGATCAAAATTAAGAACATTTTTTTAAAACAGTTCTCAAAAATAGAAAAACAGTTCAATTACTCAGGTATTGGTCACATTAGAAGACATTCATTCGTAGGATATTCTGTATTTATGAGAAATCATAACTGTTACTTTAGCCTTCACGATACCAGTTCAGGAAACAATTATTACAAATGAAAAATGTATATTAATACGTTTGTCAAAAATAAGTGTAAAATTAATACGAAATCAATAAAATATAATATAATTCTTTTAAAACTTTGTAATTTCAAATTAATAAACTGAGTAATACCAAGCAATAAGAACTCAGTAAAATTAAAATCTAGGAGGCAAACCATCCACTGTAGCTGCCGCAGTGTATGGGGTATATTCGGTAAGGATGTGTTTCGGTTTTAGACATCCGATACTTAAAAAACGAAAGGTCCTACAGATTTATTAGTACCATTGAGTTAAAGATAAGGACGAAATGGTAAAAGTTAAAACAATCGACGCACGCACCTGTTTCGTTGCCGTGATGGAAGGAAATTTCCAAAAAGTATTTTTCTTTCTCCTATCATTTTGAAATTTTGATTTCACTATTACAATCAGCATTAATATATATTTCAGAATTTAAACGATTCGAATTACAATGAATTACGAAAAAGTACCCTTCAAAAAATTTTCTAATTTATCGGATTTTGGTAATTCAAAATATTAATTATGTAGTCTTTTTAACGCTGGTTATGATGGTGAAATTAGATTTTCAAAACAGTTAAATTAAAAAAATATGATTTGAAATCTTTGTTATTTTGAAACTGTTGAATATTTTGCTGGTGAATGAACTTATTCAAGCTAACATAATCGATTATTGTGCCCAGTTTAAACCAAATTGGACTAAAATTCTAACGCGAGCGTGCACACACACACGCGCGCACACACACACACACACATTTATATATATATATATATATATATATATATATATATATATATATATATATATATATGTCATTTATCCAATGAAAATTCGCAAAAAAATTCGTTTTGGGAATCGGTATAGAAAAAGGATTCTAAAGTGTCACGTTTAAAAACTGTTTTCTTTATCCTTCTTCTTCTTCAAAACGAACTCTACTGCCTAAGCTACTAAACTGATTCTCATCAAGGAATATTTTAGGAATAAGTTCGATTAAATTATAAAATTGGAAAAAACTATTTTTGGGGGACATTTAATTTTATACATTGACTCGCCTACAACATAAATTACAAAACCAATTTTGATCATTGATGACGTGTAATTATTACAGTATGTGCATTTTTGCAAGTAAATAAATTAACGGTTATTAAATTGCAAAACCTGCTACGAAATAAAAATAATGATTAAAGTTGGAAAAATAACGCTCATAAAGACTAAACTACATAACCAAATTTTTTTTTTTGATGATGATGATGATAATTATAACAATAATAATTATATTTTTAATAATATTATTATTATTATTATTATTATTATTATTATTATTATTATTATTATTATTATTATTATTATTATTATTATTATTATTATTATTATTATTATTATTATTATTATTATTATTATTATTATTATTGTTATTATTATTATTATTATTATTATTGTTATTATTATTATTATTATTATTATTATTATTATTATTATTATTATTATTATTATTATTATCATCATCATCATCATCATCATCGTATTATTTGTATTTTGTATGATAATTCAAAAAATAATTATAAAATTTCAATGAATTGCAAAAACATTTACTGATTTCGGTATTTTGTTCTTTATAGCAATATTAATAATATTAGAAAATACCTTATTTATTAGACAATATTAATTTTACCAATAGTTGGTAATTATAATAATTATAATTATTATCATGATCACCTTTGACAAGGTTTGGTAACAATGAAACGCGTACAAAAACGATCCACTGCAAAAAATAACACTAAGTATTAAGAAATTTTCCGAGAATTATACAATTACAAAAAGGTGTTAAATCACCTTTGCATTCTGCCAAGAACCAGTCAGCTGATTTTCCAGTTTGCTGCACGATATCAATCTTCGCTTTTCGCAGCGCAGTACCTTCATTCGCCAAAATAGTTACCTATTTTCAGTCGAGGATACATTTGATAAATACGTAAGTGTAAAATATTTCAGTGTGCTTGGATCAATTAAGCTCTTGCTTTAAAAAAATTATGTTAATTATTACTTTTTAATTATTGTTAATTATTAATTGATAAAAAGTTTATGGGCGAATATGTCATTACAGTGTCGCCTTAAATATGTCTCCTTAAATAACACGGTTATGGTTTCGGAGTGCATTGTGTAGTTTCAACTCAAATAAGGGCGCGGTTAAAGTTTAATATTTTGATGATTTTACATATGCATAAATACCTTTGCCGATACGCTGCCCTATATGGAACACCACAGTTACTATTAACGTGAGTATGAGGGGTAACATGGAAGGCACGCCGCCGCCAAGTGAAGATTGATACTGTTCAGGGATCAGTGGCACCTGTCAGTCTGCTGTGCGTACCTAAAGTTTCTTAGTTCGAGCGCCAGTTACACCCGTTCCATTCGTTTACTGTTACTGTTAACGCTGATCCATCGTTCCCATTAGCCGCCTCGGTGGCCTAGTTGATAGCGTACTAGGCTTTCACCCCGAGAACCCGGGTACGATTCCCGGTCAGGGCTTGGAATTTTTATACGCTATAAATCATCCCATCGTCTGCATTAACCCAAGTGTGCACAATAGTCGGACGTTCAAAATAATAATAATAATAAAAAAAAAAACGTTTCCATTAGTCTAATTGTCATAAAGAAATGAACTTTGTAAAAGAGGTGACGTGTTCTTGCGGAACGTCAAGGTGATTTAACCCTAATAGTGTAATGTGGAACACAGTGAAGTGTAAGCAGTGTTCCTTGTACTGTGCATGGTAATGTTTGAAATTCAAATAAAAATATAATTTCTGTTTATACTTAAAGAGTTGTATATCATTTTTTTCTGAAATAATTATATAATTTAGTGATGTTTCCAGTGAAAATTCAAAAAAAAATTTGAAAGGTAGCTATTACCGTTGGAACATATATATACTTTTTTGTGAAATAAAACAATCAACTTAGAGCCCCATTTAAAAATAAAAATATTTTTTTGTAATTTTTTCAAAATATACAAAAGTTTCCAAATGTATTTGTAAATAAAACAGTATACACAAACATATGTTTGTTTTATAAGTTTTAATGTTTGAAAAGTAAAAAAACTCTGAGTACCAATTTTTGAAAATCGCCAAGTAACATTTAGCTGTCTAAAACACTATGTAAACTGAAACAAATACACATATCTTGTATACTTTCTTGAAGAAAAAGAACCACTGATTAATAACGTATATCATAACTATAACAATTTTCACTTTTAAAAAAATTACAAAAATTACAAAATTGAAATTTTGAAAAAGGGTTTAGTTTGCGTTTAAACATAACCCTAAAATTCTTTAGTTTAGCCGTTAAGTCACTTTTATCACATATATTTAAATAAAAACAATTTCTAATTTCACAATATATATTTGTTATTGTCTAATAAGAAATATTTACGCAATTATAGACACTAAACAACAACAAAAACAACACAATTATCAAAATTATGACGAGAAATAACACACTTTCATGCACGGCACACGATGGCGAACTGATGCTTGCTCGGACGAAAAATTACCAACATTTAAGGACAAAAAAAGGCTTGGCCTTTCGGTTTAGTCTATGGCCAATATATCACTCTATAGTGAAACTTTCACATTACTATTGTGAAAAGAATAGTTGATCTATGACAAGAAACATACTAGAAATCGAAATCTTGGACCTCTGTAATTTCATCGTTTTTTACTTCGTTTGTAGACCACAGTTTAAAAAATCACAGATACAGAACTATATTTCGTATTTCGTAGGTAAAATATTCAACAGATGAATTAAAGAGAAAGGATCAATCTTTCAAACGATACCAACCGCAATTCTATTTAAAATTATATACTAGGTCAAATATTAGTTTGAAAACAAGCAAAATGGAGGACGCCTAGAAGCAAAGGCAAGTACTAGAAATTAGTGTGTTTACTTATGAATTTATAGTAATAAATTATATAAAAATTTCATAAATATAAAACATGCTAAATAAATCTTAGAATCTCTGCTTTCTAATGGTATTTATTTTATTAAGATTCCAACAGGATAAATGTGTTAAAACAGTGTGTTAACATAACGGTGTTTTCAAACGGCTTGTAAGTCGCTTATCACTTAGAGGTAGGATTTTAAACGACTTATAAGTCGTTCAGAGGTTCTAGGCTTAACATTTGTTTATCTTTAAACATATAGTTGAACACGTAGTTTTAATTGATTTAGATAAAAACCTTACTAAACTGATCAGTTATGTAAAATAGTTTCAATTTTATAAAATAAGCCATGTGTGGAGAAGAGAGTCAGATTCTCTGTAACTATGAGCAAGCGTTGAAAACTGTGAGTCAGTGAATCTGAACCAAGAACTGTTAGGATGGTTCATTGCGTGATTAGAACGGTAGATCACGTGATTATGAGCATTGTTTTTGATAGAGTGAGAAACAGTCGTGAGTTGGAACCAGTGGAATGGCGCGGTGGGTTAGACTGCCACGACCCTGAGAAATTTCAGCAGGATGAACTAGTCCAGTGGTCGGCAAACCACGGCTCGCGAGCCGTATGCGGCTCTTCCACGAAATGTTTAGTGCAGGCACGGAATATTATTTATTAAATTGCCTTGTAAGAGACGAGTAAACGTTTTGAAACGCAAGCCTACAGAAAAGTAGCACATTTTTATTTCGGTCTGCATGTTTATGCGAACAATCATTTTCAAGCATGGACTTTATCAAGAGTAAATTAATAAATTTTACTATGAGAACTTTATCTTTGAGAAATTGGAATCGTGCCAACAATTAAAAATAACAAAACACAAAGCTGACTTACCCTTACTTTACAAGGAAATGCAAGGCCATTGTTCACAATAGTGGAGTATTTGTAGTTTTCTTAAGGATACCTTTTATATTATTTAACTAGTTATATTTTTAATAAATACTATCTTTTATATATATATATATATATATATATATATATATATATGTGTGTATATATATATATGGGGTTTAATGTCCGACTATTGTGCACACTTGGGCTAATGCAGACGATGGGATGATTTATAGCGTATGAAAATTCCAAGCCCTGGCCGGGAATCGAACCCAAGTTCTTGAGGAGAAAGCCCGGTACGCTATCAACTAGGCCACCGAGGCGGTTACCACTATTATCTTTATATAAGTATGGGACCACGTTTTATTTAATGTACCGTTAGTTAAACTAAGACTTATTTAGCAAAGTCAAGCCCGTGAGTGTACTTTTAATTTAATTATTTCCATAAAAATGTCACTACTAAAGCAAAGCTTAAGTTTAAAAAGAAATGGCTCTTAGAATAATCTTCAATTAAGTATTGTTTATATTTGGCTCTTTTGGATGACGAGTTTGCCGACCACTGCTAGTCAGTGGGTGATTGAAGGCACTCATTGAAGGCATCAGTCTACTGAACTATGAGAATCAAAAAGGTTTACTTGTACAATAGGTCCATGGAAACTACCAAACCGTTTATTTTGACAAAAAATTAATCTAATATAACTTTTAATAAACCCACAAATTATATTTTTACATTTATTTAGGAACTGTGAATTCATCGTTAAATTCTGCATAAAATAAAAGCGTTAAAACTATTATTTAAAATTATAAATGCTAATATATGCAGGTTTTACTGCTTTCGAATGTAAGCATTATTATTGATTAAACAAACAATTTAATTAGTAATTCAACAGTACACCTAACGGTATATTCTTAAATAAAATACAGATTACAAAACGCCAGCACTGTAAAGCCTTCGTGACCTCTTCGACCAATTTAAAACGATAATTATAATATTTACGAAAAATGATACTTGTTCAATTTTATTGGAAATGTTATGACCTTTCTACACTAAGATATCAATATTGATGTATTTTAACAAACGCTCAGCCACTATATTCACTAAAAAAGATGCCGCCATTTTGAAACGGAATTGAATGGAACTAATTGTGAACATAAACCGTTCTGAATTTATATAAGGTACCTTCATAATAAATTTCAAAAAAATATTGTAGTGCGTTTGGCCAAACGTGCTTTAATACTTTGGCACCATTCATCGTAAATCAGAGGCCGCCATATTGAATAGTTCCGAAAGTTAATAAAGAAAACATTTAAACATGCCTTGTTCGGGCGTTGTACAAGGTACCTTACAGTGCAATGTTTGGCCAAAATCTATGCACAATAATTACAGTAAATTAGAGGCCCCCATCTTCAAACTGAAGTGAATGGAAAAAATGTTATACATACTTCGTTTTGATTTTATAAACGGTAAATTCATACCAAATTTGAAAACAATTGGTCAATGCTATAACTGGCTAAAACTGCGTACAATATTTATTGTAAATCAGAGGCAACCATTTTGAAACAAAAAGTGAATGGGAAAAAATCTTACACACAGTTAGTTTAGACTTCGTAAAAGGTAACGAATTTCAAAAAAGTCGTTCAAAGCGTTTGACCTAATCTGAGTACGATTGTTACTACGTCAGAGATCGTTATCTAAACGAAAGCGAACAGGGAAATATCGTCAATGCGTTCGACTATAACTGCGTAACAAAAAAAAATAGAAATCATAAACCAAATGCTGAACGGTCGAGGTGAAACATAGACCTAGTTTAGTTTGGTATTTATTTGGAGCCGTCTCGGTGGCCTAGTTGATAGCGTACTGAGCTTTCATCCCGACGACCCGGGTTTGATTCCCGGCCAGGGTTTGGCATTTTCATACGCTATAAATCATTCCATCGCCTTCATCAGCCCAAATGTGCACAATAGTCGGACGTTAAACACAAAAAAAATATTCGGTATTTTACTAAAAAAGAGTAAGTTTTATAAAGATTTAAAGTGTATAGTTTTGTAGTTTTCTGTCGAATTGTATAAGTATCAAAACTATCTAAGGAAGTAGGATTAAAACAGCGTTTAATATTGTACATTTCTATGAGCGGTATGCTACGTCATATGACATCTGTGGATATTTAGCTAGCTTTATTTGTTTTACATTGTTAATATCAGTATATTTTATGAGCGTTAAAATCATTAAAATTTGTAGTTTAAATTTTTTTGAAAACAAAAATGTTCGCAATGATGGTAAAGGTTATTTTATATATTTCCGGCATATTATATATTTTTTTAAATGATAAATTACAGATATTTTACCTAAATTTAGATACACTACCTTTGTTAGTGGAAACGATTAGCATCTTTAAGATTTTAAATGGCTGCCATTTTGAAGCGTATTTTGCTGTATAACAACTGTACAATAATGCAAAAATATTTTGCAAAGTTTTTTTTTACGGAAACCGAATATTAATTTATTTGTTAGGGTATTGATATGTTTAATTGTAGCGAAGGAATAAATTTGGCTATAATTTATAATAAATAAATAATTTAATAATAATAATAATAATAATAATAATAAGAATAAGAATAAGAATAAGAATAAATAATTTATAATGAACGTATCCATGTAAAATTCCCTTAAATTTTTTAATTTATTGGAATTTAATTTTAAATTGGTTTAATTTAAATCTAAATTAAAAAAAAATATTCCTCATTATAAGTTTATTTTGTTGTAACACATGGCTGGACTTGCATTTATGTTTTTTTTTAAATCTCTAAAATTCTATTTTGAAACTGTAACAATTAAATCGTGAATACATTTCACTAAATAAATATGAACTAATGTCATTCGTTTATAATAGATATTGTTTAACGTTTTTAGTGTTACGCGTTGTTTAACAGCTGTTGTTATATTGGCTGTTATACAACAATGCAACTGTGACTGCAGTGGAGAGAATAGCGGCAAAAGTACCGACAAAGCAGAAGCAATCAAGTTAGAATATTTGGAACAGAAAGTGTGCTATGAAGGTTCCAACAGGTTCCAACTCGAGACAATCTATAGTTTTCATTTACTTAAGTAAAAAACGATATTTTAGGACATTGTTATTGTTTAAATACAGGTACTAATGGTTACTACTGTGTATGTTCAACAATATACGATATTTCCTTTGAAGGTATTAGACGAATGTAAGTCTTGTTTTTTTTAGTTTTTGAACGTTCGTAGTTTTAATATTTTAACACAAACAAAAATAAGTTTATTTATTTTTTTTAAGGCGAAAAGCGCATTGAGGCTATTATAGCCTCCCTAAATGTAAGTGTGAGTGTAAAGTGTTAAAGTCGTAAGTGTAGTGTTGTAAGTGTAAGTGTGTGTTTACCTCGGGTACCGCGAGGGACGTCTAAATCCTCTAAATAGGCGCAGCTAGTCTGCACCCCCTGCGTGAAGTTTTTTTTTAATTTTTAAGTTTACTTTTTAAGTTAGGCGTTTGAGAACAAGACTTGGTCCAATCTTTCGAAAAGTCGTGTTTACACGTCGTGAATAATTATGTTAATTAATATGAATTTTTTATCATTAAGTGTCAGGTGTAGAAACAGAATACTTTGGCTAATTAAAAATTATATTTTTTTATTTTATGATTTTTTTACTTTACTATATTTTTGAAAAGCATTGTGTGAATAAAAGCAAAATTCCTAATGTTAAAATAACAAAATTGAGTTTAAAATCGAAATCATAATTATTTAGGTGCAATTCTAATAAAACTGTAACAATTCAGCATTCACCTTAATTTGCGAATTCCAGACGAGTTTGAAATATCCTCGTCTTTTTAATTTTCACCTTTTAATTTGTTTTCAGTTATGCTTCACTGATACAAATCGTTATTGGCATGTTCAACGTTTTGGAATCAAGTATTTTTTTGCAATCGTAATTGTGGATTAATAGGCTATGATTTCTGTTAATATTGTCATGCAAACTGTTGTGCAAACAAACACAATCCTGTTTGTATACAGTTCTATTTTATTACCAAATACGTATTCAGTGTGTTTACTATGTTTATCTACTATTCATTCATTACGTTTTTTGTACATTTATCCGGCTATAATTCTTAATGACAACATTTCATATTTGCAGATTTTCAGTCGTCAGAATACGCAAATCTGTCTAAAACACGAGTGTCATTTATATACCTATTAATTGTTTGATAGATATATGTGTTTTAAAGATATAAATTGAAGATAATGTGTTCATTTTTTTATTTATTTTCAATTATTGTTTATTTTATTCAGCTCTGTAACCCATCCATTTGCTCAACAAGCCAATTTTTGTGGCTTTCATTATATTAGCGGTTGGAAGATATGAAAAATATTAATAATGGTTCAAGAGATTCTCGTATTTGTTTCCAAATTGTCTCTACTTCTAATTGCACGTAATTAAAATGTCATTAATTAAAACAATTACAAAAGAAATGTGAAAAGCTTACAAAATAGGACAATTATTAACCTGCTAACGATTATGACTCATTGTACGATCCTTGATTATTGCTTTATTTACTAAATATATTGATCACGAGTTCTTATTGATCAAGAACATATAAATATTCTTGATATATTTATATTATAATTGTACCAGTGAAACCGGATAACTTCCTAACACCAGTGGTTAAGAAAAATTCGACAAATAACATTACATGTGGTTATCGTTTAATAACAGCACCATTCTAAATTTGTATAAGTAATATTTATTTAAATTAATTTTATTTATTTTAATTTTGCACTTACATTGTGTTTTACTTATTGCATGAACACAATAAATTGCACAATGAAGTATTTGTTGTAGCAATCATTTATAAAAATTACAAAAATCAGACAAAATCTTTCGTCATAGACTGTTGTTTTTGTTATTTTAAGGTGAAAAGCACATCGAGGCTATTATCGCCTCCGTAAATGTAAGTGTGACTGAAAAGTGTTAAAGTCGTAAGTGTAGAGTTTGTTAGACTCGGGTACCGCGAGGAACGTCTAAATCCCCTCAGTAGGTACAGTCAGTCTGCACCCCTGCGGGGTCTTCACAGTCTGAACAGATGGCGAAACCACCTTTGTTTGAAGCTGAGTAAAAGTCATTTAACTGGGATTCTTTCAACGATCATTACCTTAATCGTGAGGCCAAGTTGTACATTATTGGACAAGAAAGTCGATCCTGCCATATACAAAGCTGTAAGTATTATTTTACTAATTTATTTGACTTAGGTGTTGGCGATGTATGGTCCACAAGTATGAATCTAATACTTGTTCCATTTCTCAGCCATAAAAGAACTTATTACTATAAAAAGAGAAACTAACTGCAAAGTAAAAGTAAATCAAACAAAATTCATTTTACAGGTTAAAATATTTTCCTTAATTTTCTATTTACTACACAAAATCTAAACTCAATTTGATTATTGTTATAAGATCGATTTTGAGATTTCAAAGTACTTATTTGGTATAATTTTCATTGTATTTAAAAAGTCGTGTTTGTTACAGCCAACAAACATTTGTTCTTACTGTTTCCATTTACACTTGTATTTTTTGGACAACAATCGGATTTTCCTCAAATATTTTTACAATTTCTTATTTGAAAATTTTACTGAGCTATCAGAACTAATATGTTTATAATTCTGGAAAAAATCATAAACGCCGGAGCATTGGGAAAATCTGCCGAACCGTTTCGGCAGAAATAGACAAATATGTAACTGTATCTTAGAAAAACCAGAAAATTAGTTTTCTCGAAAGTAAGACCTTGATCAATGAGTTGTACTGGAACCATCACCAACATTTCTAGAAACTCTCTGAAACTTTCTTGAAAAAAACTAACAAAAAACAATTATTTTCGGGAAAATAGGTAAAATTATATTTTCCTGAAAATAAGATTTTCGTCAAGAATTTCGCATGTAGAAAAGTTTCTCCCAATGCCAAAGTTTGAATAAAATCGTTAGAGACCTATACAAATAAGTAGCCTGCAAGGGATATAGATATCGGAGCATGATGGTGGCTGCCTTTTCTCGCTAGTGCGCATGCGTTGCCGGTGTATTCCTAATCTGTAAATATTTTACCTTCTGAGAAGTGCTATCAGGATGGGTATAGTCGCAGCGTGGTAGGTCCAATAATTTTAGGAAAGTGCGTAGAGCTCGGTTTGACACTTCTCAGTCAGTGCTCAATTCCTGTGCTGAACTCTAATGTTCACTCAATGTTGAGCATGTACAGTGCTAAACTTCAAGTGAAACTATAATTTGTTATAAAA
>CM040190.1:91134879-91159879 GCA_022606455.1 Callitettix versicolor
TTTCGAACAGCAATTGTTATAAAAATATCGATTAATATTATTACTTATGGATATTGTTCATTAACCGCACCTAGTAAATTTCGTATAAGACATGTTTATTAAATATAATTTTAATAAATAAATTAAAATTTTAATTTTTTGGTTTTGCATTTTGACGTATTTTTATGTCTACAAATTGTACAATTAAGTATTTGTTCCAGCAAATATTTATAAACAATTAAAACAAACGGTCAAAATATTTTTTCACAGACTGAACAGATGGCGAAACCACCTTTGTTTGACGCAGAGTACAAGTCGTTTGACTGGGATTCTTTCAACGATCCTTACCTTAAACGTCAGGCCAAGTTGTATACATTATTGGACAAGAAAGTTGATCCTGCCATATACGAAGCTGTAAGTATTATTTTACTAATTTATTTCACTTCGGGAAAGCGTAATATAGACCACACAGTCCTGTTTTATTACTTAACTTCCATTTCTCAAACATAAAAAACTATTTCTATAAAAAGAAAGCATGACGTAAAAGAATATGTCAATCAAATTAATATTGATTTTACAGGTTTTGATATTTTCCCCTTATTTAACGTTTTACAACGAAATTTAAAACGTAATTTAGTTATTGCTATAAAGTCGACTTTAAGATTTCAAAGCATATATTTGTTATAAATTTCAATGAATTTAAAAACTGGTCTCTGCTACACTTTTACTCAATACGTTCTTTAAAAATTTTCTCAAAATTGTTTGATATTATTTTTGTTTATATCTAAACAAAAATATGGCTTATGAACTACCGCAAATTGGGTTCATTTTTCAAATTTGGTTTGAGTGCCCGCCAATACACATATATAATATATGTATAAATATAATATAATGTATATATATATATATATATATATATATATATATATATATATATATATAGGTCAACATTACAATATATTTTTCACTATAATTTTACTTTCCATTAATTTCCGTATCATTCAGGTTTTAGTGCTGAAAATTTATTGTTTATCAATTACAGTACGGTGATGCGCTTTCAGCATTGGTTGATGTTTACTCAACAAAAACCGAAACTTGTGTTTACAACTCCACTATCTGCGGAAAGGAAGGTAATTTTTGTTTAAAACAAATTATTAATTATATCATTAATCATTTGTGTGACAGAATTCTATACACGAAATTCAAGTTATTCTGACATTAACAATAGGCCTGATCAAGATCCTGAAAGGAGAGAAAAATAAATATATGTAGAGAACGTTCAAATCCAAAGTAAGATATGTTAAGCTTTGCATTTCCAACGCTAGGCTTCGTCACTGTAGCAGCAAATCGAGCAGTGTTGCCAAGTCGTCTAATCTACACATTTAAGGTTCGTTTTTTTTTGTGTTAACGTCCGACTATTGTGCACAATTGGGCTAATGCAGACGATGGGATAATTTATAGCGTATGAAAATGCCAAGCCCTCGCCGGGAATCGAACCCGGGTCCTCGGGGTGAAAGCCTAGTACGCTATCCACTAGACCACAGAGGCGGCTATCTAAAGGTTCATTTACACTGATCAAACGCGTTGTTCAATTAGGACGACTCAGTTGAAGTGAACTGTGTAAGCATGTCTTTTAAACTATACTGTACGCGCTTGTGTGCTTGCGTGTGTTTGCGCGCGCGCGCGTGTGTGTGTAGCACTCTTAAGTTTTTATGCGATTTAATTCGAACTTGGTTAATTTTAGTTTTTCTTAATAATTGGAAAAGTTCAATGCCCAGCGAAATCCACACAGCAGATTCGAAATGGCGGTCTTTACTACAATTTCAAAAAACGTTATCTACAATTTTTTGAAAAGCTAATTGCGCGATGATAACATTTGCATGAATTAGTGTTGAAAATTTTGAAAATTCACTGAAAATACAAAAACTAATGCAAATGAAGTGAGAATTTATTTTCGTCTTCCGGAAGTTTTTAACATATTTTATTTTTATTTTCGAAAATTTTCAAGTGACTCATAAATTTTCAACAAATTTATAAAACTGAACTTTATATATATCCCTATAAAATAGTACTGAAAGTTTCCGAAACGGGTGTTTGTAGTGAGGGGGCATTGAATATGACAGAATTTATGTAACCTAAAACATATGTTTTATTAATGAAATATTTTTAAATATATTCGTAATACAATGCACACATACTTTTACAGGTAAAAATATCATATTACATTCAATTGAAAATTCTAAAGACCCCAAAGAGCTTGAATTTTACTGGAAGCAATACCGAGAAGGCTCTCCGCGTGCTGCCAGGCCTTTGTATAAGCCCTTCGTCGACGCCTGTAACAAGGTTGCCCTGTCCAAAGGTAAGAGCTCGAAGTGTCGTAGTTAAAGCACAAATCAATCTGCAGCGTCTTTTAACTTGCGCACCTCAAGAGCATAGGTTTAATACTCGAGTTAATGCTGTGAAACATATCCAAGTACGTTTATTGGTTTTATTCCCAAATTTAAAATTAATTCCACCCCACTGGCTTTATAATAAACTCTGAAGTTATTGCAGAATTATTTTGAAATGAATTCTTCTTATGATAGGGTATGGATGTATGTTTTGTACCGGAAAAAAAATCAGTTTGCCGTCACGCATCACGCTCTTATATATATATTTTTGTTTTAAAATGTATTTTTGAAGTGAAAACTTGTATGTTCGCGCAATTATATTACTTACCCAGTCTAACTTAATTATATAGATTTGTGTCAAGTAGGCTATTAACTGTGTAACAGTGACATTTTAAACGTTAATTATATATTGGTAGGTGTGAATAATAAATATTTAAATTATTTTAAACGCCATTATACTACTTACCCAGTCCAACTTTATTTAGTATTTAGTTTTATAACAAGTATTAACTGTGTAACAGTGACGTTTTATACGTTATTATATATTGGTAGGTGTGAATAATAAATATTTAAATGCCATTACTACTTACCCAGTGCAACAGAATTATTTAGTATTTAGTTTTGTGATATGTGTTAACTATAGGCGACAACAGTGATGTTTTAATAATATTTTATACTTCCTAATATAATATTTTAAATTTGAAAGTTTACGTGTGTGTTTTTCTTTGTTTAAAGTAACAATTTGACAACGATATACTATGCCTTTGTCTTCACAGAGTCTTAATATCTTGTCTTAAAGATATTTTTTAAACTCGAAACGGTTTGCATTGTTCGCATATACACAAATTGTAATAAATGTCTGAAAAACATTAACACAAATATAAAATGTTTATAGGCTTCGCAAACCGAGCAGAACAAATAATGGGCGACTATGAAGATCCCCCGATCAAAGAATTTAAGAAAGTAATGTTGGATTTGTACGAACAAATTAAGCCTTTCTACCTACAAATGTTTTCCTACGCTAGAGGTCGACTTCGCGACAGATTCGGTCCAGACGTTGTGTCGGAAAAAGGACCGATACCAGTTCACTTATTCAGTGAGTATCAGTGTGTAAAATGTAAAGCTTTAGTAGCTGACAAGCGGTCAGTTTTATAAAAGTCGGCTGTATAAATATATATTCGTATAACCTATTTCAATAAAATAAATATAACTTTTAACCACTTCACAGGACTGAGTACGAATAGGAATGTCACGCTAATAGAAACTCGCTAAGCAGCTGCCAACATTATCCGATTTTCTTGTTTGTGTGTACGCAATGAAAGTTGTAACTATTAGTGAGCGACCATCATGGTAAAGTCACAACCCTAGACCTTGAAATAACTTCGATTTTGGACTCTAGATCACTTTTTTAAAATTATAATTTTTATTAAAATTATTTTCACATTCAAAATGTATATATATATATATATATATATATATATATATATATATATATATATATATATATATATATATATATATATGTGTGTGTGTGTATATTATTATTATTATTATTATTACTATTATTATTATTTGCGTATAGATCCTGTTGGATCACGCAAAGCACTCCGACTCATGTCTTGTTTCTTGTAATCCTCCTCATCCTGTCCCCATGGATCCTCTTCCGCTCTTCCGTCCATTTTACCCCTGCTCTCTTTGTGATTTCATTCTCTGGGATCTTCCAACCGAGCATCTTTCTCCTGTATGCGTTCCTGTCTTCAATGCCTGTTGAGTCTATTTTTGCGTCATGTAGGTCTATTCTGACTTGTGTGATCCACGACGTTGTTGATTTGACTCTTTGTATATACTTAAGGATTCTGTTGGCAAGTCTCGTTGTTGGGAGTCTACTGATGTGTCCATAGAACCGAAGCCTCCTTCTTCTGATATGTGCTGCCAGGTTCGATATCTTATCTGTGGTCTTGCGGGTGTGCAACCTGTATCCATCTTCTGTTAATCTCGGGCCAAGGATCTTCCTCAAGATTTTGCGTTCTTCCTTCAAAATGTCTTCCATGGTAGCTTTTTGTGTGGAGTACTAGCGTCTCGCTTGCATACAATACCTCCGGTTTTATGACTTTGTTGTAGTGTCTGATTTTTGTGTGCGTCGACATACATCTCTTATTGTAGATATCATGCTTTATACCAAGAGCCCTCTTCATTCTCAGTAGCCGAACCTTTTTTGCAGCCTTCTCGCCACCTATATATATATATATATATATATATATATATATATATATATATATATATATATATATATATATATATATATATGTGTGTGTGTGTGTGAGAGAGAGAGAGAGAGAGAGAGAGAGAGAGAGAGAGAGAGAGCAAATTTGTCTTTTAATGCTATACATTTTTGTCCGATGCATTTCAAAATTGGAACAAAAATCAATATTGTATATAAATTGTAACAGTAGTTATCAAACATAATCCGTTTTTAACAACAATGAATTTCAATCCTTAGTTTTTTCACTTAACACTTTATACAAAATATTTTTCACTATAGCAAACAGCGTTTAAATAAGAATAAATTAGCATTTAAAATTTTCTAAATCGAATCAACACGAAAATTACTTTGATTCAGCAATGCAAATAGTAAGTACTTTTATACGTTTCGTAAAGTTGTTTGCATTACGAAAGCCGGAAAACAGTTTATTAGGGTCTGCTGTTAAAAGTAAAATTTGTTAGAATCTATCTAAAATAATTCCGTATTTTATCGCAGGTAATAGGAAGGGTAATAATGTTGCGTTACTGACGAAAGCAATGCTTCCTTACCCTGAAAAGCAAGAAGTTGATGTCGTAAACGAAATGAAAAAACAGGTAACTATAATTAATGCTTAAGAAAATTAATAATTTTCTAAATTTTTTTGGAAAACGTTATATTCGTATTTTTCTTTATTTAATAAGTCCATGTTATTTAATCATAGCCATAGAATTTTTAGGTGTCTAACTATATTTAAAAAATAATTATTTTTATTATATTTTTGAAAACCATTTTAAAAGAAATACTTCTGAATTTTAAAAACTAGTAAAAGACTTCAATGGTAGTACTATAATATTAATAGTATTTATAATACGAGGTACGTCCAGAAAATAAGTTCCGTTTCAATTTCTCTACGCTGCAGCGCTGCGATCGTAATTCCGCACATGCGCGGTAGACGCTCTGTATCAAGGAGAAAAAACGTGCGCCATTTTGAGATCGCTGTCAGCCACGTACGCTTTGTTGTGCTTGTTTACAAAGTCGGTGTTGATTGAAAAGCCCGCCGCTTGTGAAATCAGATCTGTGATTCGTTTTCTGAATGATAGGAAAGTGAAACCAATTGAAATTTATCAGCAAATTTGCGAAGTTTACAGACAAAATGCGATGAGTGATTCAATGTTGAGAAGATGGGTCCGACAGTTCAATGAAGGACGTAGTGAAGTGCACGATGAAGAACGAAGTGGGCGTCCATCTTTGGTTACAGAAGAACTGGTTCACACGATTGATGACAAGATCCAGGAAACCGCAAGTTTACAATTAGTGATCTCGCTATGGAATTTAGCCAAATCTCACGATCCCTAATTCATGAAATTGTTACCGAAAAACAAACTGAAATTTCGTAAACGTTGCTCACATTGGGTACCAAAGATTCTTACTGAGCAACACAAAACAAACCGGATGGGTAATGCACTTCAGTTTTTGACCCGTTATGATGAAGGCGGCGAAGAATTTCTGACACAGATAGTCACAGGAGATGAAACTTGGGTTTCTTACGACACCCCTGAAAGTAAGCGGCAATCAATGGAATGGAGGCACACTTCATCCCCAGCAAAGGTTAAGCCGAAACAAATCTTGACACCTCGAAAAATGATGTGCACAGTGTTCTGGGACTGTAAAGGCATCTTACTCATTGATTTCTTACCGCGTGGTCAAACAATCAATGCAGATGTTTATTGCGAGACACTTAGGAAATTGAGCCGCGCAATACAGAATAAGCGCCGAGGATTGCTGTCAAAAGGTGTTGTTTTTCTTCACAACGCACGAACACACACTGCTAATGTGACGAAAAACCTCCTACAGGGATTTGGCTGGGACGTGTTTGACCATCCTCCGTACAGCTCTAACCTCGCTCCTAGCGACTTTCATCTGTTCTTACATCTCAAGTCTTTCCTTGGCGGGCAACACTTCAACAATGACGAAGAGCTGAAAGAAAATGTTTCCAACTGGTTGAAGACACAAGCGGCAAACTTCTATGAAGAAGGTATACAAAAACTTGTGCCACGCTATGACAAATGCCTGCAAAATTTCGGCAGTTATGTGGAAAAGTAGTTTAAGAGTTGTAGAATTTTGTGCAATAAATAATTTTTCTGTATCTGTACACAATTTAATTTTATTACCAAACGGAACTTACTTTCTGTACGTACCTCGTAGATAATTGTAATTTATATTTTAATAATATATAATAATTATTATAAAATATAATATACTATAATAATAAAACATTAATAGATTAGATAGACTGATAGATTAGATTAATGGATAAAAGTTATAAAAAGTTGTTTATTTTGTTTAAAATATAAAATAATAGAAGATATAGGTCAACAAAACACTCCAAAAATTTAAGAAGATTAAGTATTTAATACGTGATATGATTATTGTAAACAAGTAAATTATAATAAGTATTTTGGTTACGATAACTAAAATAATGACGATAATAGCTGATTAATGAATGGAATTGATAATTTATATCAATTAAGTATGTACCACAGGTAGACTACAACTGTGATTTTTGAAAAGAGTAATTAACACACTTTGTCTTTATATTGCCTTTATATTGTAACAATAAAAAAATACAGTTATTGCTATAGGATAATTTAATTGCGTTTGAAATAGACTACAAATCGATTAAAAGAAAAATATAAAGTACGAGATGAATTTTTATTGTTTATAGCCAATAAATATAATACTTGAATAAATATGAATACATTCTAACTTGAAGAATATATATATATTGAAAATACAATTTCAATTTGAGAATAATAAAAATTATTTAACTAACTGTAACTTAAAATTAACGGAATTTGAATAGAATGTAATATGAATCGAATAATTTAATTGTGATTTTATCTGAGGCGAATATTTCGATAGATCTTTTCCAAATTATTTACACAATAAATTTCAGATTAATAACAAAATAACTGTTTCTACAAAAGAACTATAATTTGTTATAACATTTAAAAAGTTAGACATACATTAATAAAGCGTGATAATATACATTTTTAAATACTAGTTTCAAGGTATTATACCTTTGGAAATTTTATACATATAAACTGTATGAGGGATTATAACTGTTGATAGATTCAAGTATATCTGACTTTTCAGCCAGTAATAGGAGACAGAAAAGCAGTCATAACAAGTAGATGCTAAAACTGAAAATAAAACCTACTTGCATTAAAAGAACTCACTGTGGTAATGTAAATGTTTCGCGAAAAGGTTGTGAAGTAAATACAAGAGAAATGTTTACATAATTTTATTTTTATTGTATACATAAATACACACACACACACACACACACACACACACATATATATATATATATATATATATATATATATATATATATATATATGCAGATAAGTTCCGTACAGCCCTTCGATACCTTGGTGTGTGGGTTGACGCATTACTCTGCTTCAGGGAACAGAGTTTCTCAACGCAGTTAGTGAAAAGGCAGCGAACGTGGAAGGAGCATTGTGCAGGCTCATGCCGAATCTGGGAGGTCCAAGACAAGCACGCCGTCGACTCCTGGCTGGGGTAGTAAGCTCAGTGCTCCTTTTCAGAGCGCCGATTTGGAGCCAGGCTATGATGGTCGCGAGCTATGCGCGCAAGGTTAATGCGGTGCACCGCCGTGCGTTGCTGCGTGTCGTGAGTGGTTACCGAACAGTTTCCTACGACGCTGCATGCGTAGTGACGAGCGAACTGCCAAATGGAGCTGATGACTGATGAAAGATCGAGGCTATACTGGCGCAAGCGAAGTGTTGATCTGCGGTATAGTCATACAATGGCAATTACAGAAGAGCGAAATCGGATCCTGGGGACATGGCAGCGACTGTGGGACGAATCAACAAATGGACGATGGGCATACCAACTCATAGGTAAAATCCAGGATTGGTGCAACAGGGAGTATAGGGAGTTGGATTTCTATCTCACACAGATTCTCACTGGGCACGATTGCTTCCAAGCTTACTTGTTCCGTTTCAGGCTGGAAACAGACTCGGCTTGTCCCCTCTGTCTGCCAGCAGTGAAAGAAGATGCGGAGCATGTGTTTTTCTGGTGTCGGAGATTCGACGAGGAAAGAGTGAGGCTGCAAACATATCTGCGAGGCAGCATTGTACCGGAAACTCTGGTTGCGACAATGATGGCTTCAGAGGCCAACTGGAGGGTCAATGCGGGATTGCAGTGGTCATGAAGAGGTTGATGGCTGAGGATCGAGAAAGGAGAGTCAACGTTGTAGAAGAGTAGGCGGTCAGCCAATCCACCTTCCCACAAAGTAATTCCTGGCGGCGGTTCTGTGGTGGTGGGGGGGTTTACAGAAGAGGAATGCTTTTTGTGGTTTTTTAGTGGGTAATAATATATCTTAACTTGGTTTGAACTTAATTTGAGTCCCATACTGGGGTAGTGCGTACCCTACCCCATGTAGTCTATAAAAGATTTTTCCACCTTTTTTGGCATCGAAAAATATATATATATATATATATATATATATATATATATATATATACGGGTGTGTGCGTTAACACTTACACTTTGTCAGTTGGTAGTATTTCAAAAAATGGTGGCCGTATAAAATCTTAAAAAATTATATTCTTAAAGTACTCTATTTATCATAAGTAATTTCAAAACCTCATTTCATTATCGTAAAAATCTTCATAAATTACAATTTTAAAAATCAATTTATTTTAATAATATACATTTTTCAAAAACATTCATAATTTAATTTCTATTTTCAAATGTGAATTGCAGGTTTGAAATAATAAATGAGGCAGCATTAATATTGATAATAATAGTGGAATCAGTTTGTCAAATGATTTTAAGATAAAATTAATTGTTGTGTATTCGTTTCCATCACATCAGCGCATCAGCTGCGTGCAGCGTTCCTTATATATTTATAGAAAAAAAAGTAATACGAAATCGTTTTTGTTTTGTTTAGAATTATACAGTTAAAAAAATGGTGGATCTGGTAGAAGACTTTTACGAATCTTTGGGTTTGGAGCCTTTACCCGAGAGCTTTTGGGAAAGATCAATGTTTGAATATCCAGACGATGGCAGAGAGGTCGACTGCGGCACTGCCTGGGACTTTTGTAACAGAAAGGACTACTGGTAATATAATTACGTTCACTGTTTTGATCTTATAGACGGGGAACAGGGATCTTGAAATGTTCCGTAAACTTCCTTCTGAATGGGTTATAAAGTATTTACGTAAATGACATATACGTGTTTTCAAGTTTGCATTTTTGATCTAGTGTGATGAGAACTTAGGAGAAAAGTCGATTTTGGCTATAGTTTGAACGAGTGTATTAGTTGCAAAAACCTTTAAGCAGTTACTACTACCAGGCATCATCAAATCTTTAAGCACCTACAACGTTTTTAATTTACAAGTTTTTGGAAATCATATTTAAATAATTAGCGTTAAAATTTACATAAATCAAGATTTGAAATGTTAATATTCCAATAAAAATAAGAAAGTAACAGCGGCTTATATATATATATATATATATATATATATATATATATATATATATATATATATATATATATAATTATTATTAATATTATTTGCGTATAGACCCTGTTGGATCACGCAAAGCACTCCGACTCATATCTTATTCCTTCTAATCCTCCACACCTCCCTCTCTCTCTCTCTCTCTCTCTCTCTCTCTCTCTCTATATATATATATATATATATATATATATATATAGATAGATAGATAGATAGATAAAAAAAGTGTTATTTGTGCACACAATTGACTTATTTTCAAAGAATGGTGAAAACGGGAAACTGGATCGCAATTATTTGTAATAGACAACGTACAGTTAACACATATTCAATTTAAAACAATGTGATATAAATGTAAACATACAAAACTTGATATATTAGTTAATATATTAATTTGTTCCTCAATTATATTTTCCCAATTGTTTGTTAATGACAATTTTTTTATAACGAATTTACAATTGCTTTTATGATGACAAATTGTTTGATAGCAAATTCCCAATTGTTTTGTTAATGACAAACTGTTTGATAACAAATTCCCAATTGTTTTGTTAATGACAAACTGTTTGATAACAATATCCCAATTGTTTTGTTAATGACAAACTGTTTGATAACAAAATCCCAATTGTTTCTTAATTACAAATTGTTTGAAAAGAAATTCACAATTTTTGTTGATTAAAAATTGTTTGACGACAAATTCTCGCTCAATAATTTCCTAATGGCAAATAGTTTGATAACAAATTCCACAAAACTAATTTATATATATATATATATATATATATTGCGTGGTAGTACGATATCGGCAAGATGACAAAGAAAATAATGTGAGAGAAGTTGTCGGCGAAAAGAAAAAGACGACGCCCTAGGAGACGATGGCTGACGACCTAGAGGAGGATCTGGCAATGGATAGAAGCAGCTAGCTCTGAATTGTACGGGAGGCTGAAGTCCACCTCGGACTGTAGTGTCGGCGAAAGAAGAACGAATATAAAGCGAAATTAATTGTTTTTCTGGTTTTTATTGGTTTCAGACAATTTTTCGTTTTACCATTTTAAAACAATATATCAATAACATAATGGTTTTAAGAATTAATATGCGTTTGTTATTTCAGTATTCTGGTATGTTTGTTCGTGTCTTTTGGGTCCATGAAAACGTTAGTGCACGAAATGGGTCACGTGCATAACTTTATAGCGTACAAGGACCAGCCGTGTCCTTTCAGAAATACGTTTGCACCAGGTAATGGCTGATTTGTTATCATTTAGTGATAATTAATGTAAACTTGGCACAAAATGGATTTCCGCAACAGCTTGAAAAATGTCGTTACACGGAACAGTTCAAGACATTTTAAAAGCTAAGAAATCCTAACTTTTTACCTTAAGCATTTTTGTTATTCAGATTATTCCGATGTGATTAGCGTTAAAATCTCTACTGAGAGTGGCATTTTAAGTTTTCAAAATCAATAGAATTTAGAAATTTTAACTTGACGTCGACTAAAGTTCATTTTCATTTTTTTCAATCTTAAATAATTAAGCAGTTTAGCACGCTTAATTATTGCTGATTTTATTAAAAATTTGCAAAAAAATGATTGTGATAATAGTTTTGACTGTACCAGTTTAAGAGTTTCAAAATGGAGGGAATTCCATACCTTAAGAAACTAATGTTCTATTTTAAAACAGTTTTCTGAAAAGATTACTTCACCACCCCAATAACCTTATTACCGACATAAATTAACATTAAACCTTTTTTTAATAATTCAAATTTAGAAAATTAATTTTTACAGCTGACATTATTTCTATTTTTCAATTATTTTCGTTACATACTTTTAAATTTGAAATGATAATTTAGGCAGACTGTAAAGCCAATCATAATGGTGTAATCAGATTTTCAAATAAGTTTAAAATAAAGTAAATAATGATAGAGCATTCCTTTCATCACGTAAGCGAAACAGATGCGTGCAACGTTTTACTCAGTTAATATTGTTATTTTCTCCTTTAGGTCTCGACGAAGCTGTAGCAGAAACGTTGGTATTGTCCTTCTCCTCTTACAAGTCTAAGCAAAGATTAGGTCTGATATTAGACGAGTGTGAACAAGACCGAGAATCAGAAATTAACAGTTTGTACAGAACGCATTGGGATAATTTAGGCAATTTACCAATGACAATTCTCGATGAACTTTGGCGATGGAGTCTCTTCACTGGTGAGATACCAGAAAAAGACTATAACAAAGCCTATTGGGACTTGAGGTGTGTATAATAATTCTATAAAGCAGTGTCCGTATAACAGTGGTGTCTCTGAACTTGCGCACAACAATGTCGTAGGTTTAACACTTCAGTTACTGTGTAAAGGTTTACTGTTTCATTTGATACTAACTCGTAGAGTACTATTGATACTAACTATTAGAGTAACTGATAAACATATTGTTTTATTTTTTATATACGAGGTGTATTCATAAAGTAACGAGAATTTTAATTTTTTGAACAAAATGATTATTTATTCTTCTACATTGATGTTGTCGCCTTGAAAATAGTCTTCATTGGAGATTATGCACTTGTGCCCAGCACTTCTTCCAATCCTCGAAACACTTCTCAAACTCGATCTTTGAGATAGCCTTTAGTTCTTTCAGCGATGCGCTTTTAATGTCATCTGCGGCTGTAAAACGACGGCCCTTTAAGGTTCTCTTTATTTTTGGAAGTAGGAAAAAGTCACACGGAGCCATGTCTGGCGAATATGGAGGCTGGGGCATCGTCACAGTACTGTTTATGGCCAAAAATTCACGAACAAGCAATGAAGTGTGAGCTGGTGCATTATCGTGGTGCAAAAGCCATGAATGGTTTTTCCACAGATCCGGGCGTTTATTCCGGATTGCTTCACGCAAACGGCGTTGAACTTGTACATAGTACTCCTTATTGACCGTTTCACCTGGTGGTAGGAATTCATGATGCACTATGCCATTAATATCGAAGAACACAGTGAGCATAACCTTCACGTTCGACTGCACTTGTCGAGCCTTTTTCGGCCTTGGCGAGCCAGAATGCCTCCACAGATCCGGGCGTTTTTTTTTTGGATTGCTTCACGCAAACGGTGTTGAACTTGTAGGTTGTTTCACCTGGTGAAATTTTATTGAAAGTTTCACCTGGTGGCAGAAATTCACGATGCACTATGCCATTAATATCGAAGAACACAGTGAACATAACCTTCACGTTTGACCGCACTTGTCGAACCTTTTTCGGTCCACTGGGATGATTGAGCCTTACTTTCAACGTCATATCCGTAAACCAATGTTTCATCACCTGTTATAATACGTTTCCGTAATTCTGTATCGTTGTTGACTTCATTTAGTAGCTCCTGAGCAACTTTCATTCGCCGCTGTTTTTGTTCAAAATTCAACAATTTTGGAACGAATTTTGCTGCCACGCGTTTCATACACAAAACATTGGAAACAATGTCATGACATGATCCAGTCGATATGCCATCATTATCAGCGACCTTTCTAATTGTGATTCGGCGATTGTTCATAACCATTTCTTTCACTCTCTCCACGTTGTTATAGGTTATTAAAGTGCTGGGGCGTACAGGGCATTCGTCATCTTCAACGTCTTCACAGCCTTCATGGAAACGCTTATACCACTCGTAAACTTTTGCTTTACTACTAGCAGACGCACCATAGTCCTTTGTTAACATTTCACACACTTTGTTTCACTTTATTCCATTTTGTACGCAAAATTTGATACAAATTCTTTGATCAATTTTTTTTAACAAACGAAAATCGCCGAGCTCATAAAAACACGTCTAACCTTAGTGGTTGTCACATACAAAGTTAACAATGAAAACAGCTGAAAGTGTTATCATACTTCAAGGGCATATATACCAACATAACAAAAAAAACTTTTGACAATCGGACTCTCCAAGCCAGAGAAATTCTAAAATTCTCGTTACTTTCTGAACACACCTGGTATACTTAGAGTTGTATAACTGAATTTAAATATTTAACAACACCAATAATAGATCAAATTGTTTCATTTTTTGGGTTACATAGTGAAATTTGTCAATAATATTTATATCGGTGATTTTACAGGGAATATAATCATTTTATTCGCCAGTGACTCATGTCACTAATATTTTGATAATTTATTTGTTTCACAGTGAATTTATTCACTTTAATTACAAGTAACTCATGGTGTTAATATTTTTATCACTAATTAGTATCACTAATTATCAGTGAACATAATCACTTTATTCGCAAATGACTCATGCCACTAGTAAAGTCATTTATTTTTTTGTCAGTGAATTTAATCACTAGAATTTTCAGTGATGTTTATCACTAATATTGGTATTCTTGGCAGTGTATTAATTCACTTTATTTTTCAATGACTCTTATCACTAATATTTTTATCATTAATGTATTTACCAGTGAAATATTTCCACAATATATTTAGCCATTTAATCTTGTCATTGGTGTGCTAATCAGTTTAGTCTTCTTACGAATATTTTTATCATTAATGTATTTATCAGTGAAATGTTTCCACAATGTGTTTATTCATTGAATCTTGTCATTGGTGTGCTAATCAGTTTAGTCTTCTTAAGAATATTTTTATCATTAATGTATTTATCAGTGAAATGTTTCCACAATGTGTTTATTCATTGAATCTTGTCATTGGTGTGCTAATCAGTTTAGTCTTCTTAAGAATATTTTTATCATTAATGTATTTATCAGTGAAATGTTTCCACAATGTGTTTATTCATTAAATCTTGTCATTGGTGTGCTAATCAGTTTAGTCTCCTTAAGAATATTTTTATCATTAATGTATTTATCAGTGAAATGTTTCCACAATGTGTTTATTCATTGAATCTTGTCATTGGTGTGCTAATCAGTTTAGTCTTCTTAAGAATATTTTTATCATTAATGTATTTATCAGTGAAATGTTTCCACTGTGTTTCGCCACTGAATCTTGTTATTGGTGTGTTTAGTCTTTTTACGATCAGTAAATTGTGATCAGTTTAGTCTTTTTACGAATGTTTTTATCATTAATATGTTTATCAATGATATTGTTCCAATAATATATCATTGATCGTGGAATCGTGCCATTGGTTTGTTAATCAGTGACTCTTTTCACTAATATTTTTATCACCAATATGTTTCTTAGTGAATTATTCCAATAATGTGTTTAACCATTGAATCTTGGCATTGATGGGTTAATCGGTGAACATTTTTCCAAATACTTTTCTACTAATCTGTTTATCAGTGAGTTTTGTCGCATATTTATCACTTAACTGTTTGTCAGAACGTTTTATCAGTTATTTGTTAATCAGTGAATAGTTGTGTTTACCACTAATGGTACTTCAGTGAATACTTTGTCATTAATGTGTTTTCTTCAATGAGTTTTAGTGTAATTTAGTGCCTACCATAGTGTATACAGTGTAACAAAACTTTATTTGTATTGTTGAGTGAAGTAAGTGCATTTTTTTGTAAAAATCGTTACAGATTAGAATACCAAGGGGTTATCGTATCCAACACAACGAATACTGAAGATTATTTAGACGCCGCTGCGAGTATTCTATTACTGGATGACACTGGAACTATCTGGTAAGTGTTATATATATATATCGTAACGAGTCGTATATATATATATATATATATATATATATATATATATATATATATATATGGTAACGAGTCGTATATATATATATATATATATATATATATATATATATATACGAGATGTGGCTATTAAATAACGAGACTGACGCTGTGGCAGAACAAGTGCGCATGCGCCAACCGCCATTGACCGACAGCTGTTTAGTGTGAAGCTTTCTCTTCAGAATGCAGTTAGTCTCGTTTGTGTAACCAACACCGTTTAGTCATAACCTTAATTTCCGTTAGTGTTGTTATTTTGTTTTGCAGGAAAAAATGGTTAGTGTAATAACAGAGCTTCGAATTGTTGTTAAATTTCACTTCAAACTTGGAAAAACCGCTACTGAAACTTATAATTTACTGAAAGAAGTGTATGGCAGTGAATGTGTATCGCAGGAACGTGTTTTTGAATGGTTTAAGCGTTTTCCAGATGGCCGACAAGACGTTGAAGATGATTCGCGGCCAGGTCGCCCTTCAACGTCAAAAACGGATGACAATGTCGAAAAAGTTGCTAATTTGATTCGGCCTGACCATGATTAAGTATTCGTGCAATTGATGAAACTGTAGGCATTGATAAAGAATGTGTACGGCAAATTTTACGTGACAATTTGAACATGCGAAAAGTGAGTGCGAAAATGGTGCCAAAAATTCTCACGTTTGAACAACAAACAGCTCGCAAAAATATTTGTACTGACACTTTGGATGCTATTGAAAATTACCCAAATTTATTGGAAATGACCCACAAATTATTGGACAATAACACGTGATGAATCGTGGTTTTTTTAGGTATGATCCGGAAACAAAGCGCCAATCCATGCATTGGAAGACCCCATCTTCACCGAGAGCCAAAAAAGCAAGAATCAACAAGTCAAAATTTAAAGCAATGATGATTGTTTTTTCCGATATTCATGGGATTGTGTACCTTCACTCTGTTCCTGAAGGCCAAACAATTAATCAAAATTACTACCTTGGGGTACTTGGTATACTACGTGAAAGAGTCAAGGAAAACGACCCGAAATGTGGAAGGACAAATCATAGGTTTTCCACCAAGACAATGCGCCAGCTCATTCCGCTTTATCTGTCAAGAGGTTCCAGGGCCAAGTACATCATCCCAGTGTTAGCACATCCACCTTACTCACCAGACCTTGCACCATGTGACTTCTATCTGTTCCCTAAGGTGAAATCTGCATTAAAAGGGACGAGATTTGAGTCCGTGGAAGCTGTAAAAGTGGAAGCGGCAAGAGTCCTGAAGTTGTTGACAGAAGATGACTTCCAGCATTGTTTCCAAAAATTGAAAATTCGCATAGAGCGTTGTAGGAATATAGAAGGGGTGTATATTGAAGATGATAATAATTAATTTTGTATAAAATAAAAATAATTTTTTTTACAATGTCAGTCTCGTTATTTAATAGCCACACCTCATATATATATATATATATATATATATATATATATATATATATATATATATATATATATATATATATATTTGTCATTTTACTTTTGTGTTAAATTTAGGTTTTTATCGATAAATAAAAACAAAATAATTTAATATCAACACTTTCATTTTTTAGTGCTTTATATATTTAAATAACATTTAATTAACTTTTAAATAAATTAATTGAACTTGAGTCATTTTGTGCAATGCATATGTACAGTTCTAATTTACAATATATTTTATTTCGTGTTTTATTTTACAGCTATTTTATATCTTTTATTGTTGAATTCCAATTCTTCGAGAGCCTTTGCATTGCTGCTGGGGAATACAACCCAAATGACCCAGACACTAACCCACTGTATAACTGTGACTTATACGGAAGTAAAAAGGCTGGGAAACTTTGGCAGTAAGTTACAGTTTCGTTTAAGTTTAATAAGTAGCAACAATGATGAAATTATGTTTGTGAAAATATTAGAAAAAATATTCTTAATTGATCGTTTTTAATTATGTGAATTTTTATAAAGAAAATGGATGTATATAAGTAATACAATAAAATCTATAATATACACAGATCACTTCTGCGGTGATATGATTAACAAATTTTTCCACTTACATCCGCTAGGCTGCGCCACTGTAACAACTAGGGATGGGCACTTCTGCTATTTTTACAAAATATCAACGAACAGTTTGTTGGAAAAAAATAACTGTTTGGAAAAACAGTTTGAAAAAAACAGGTTTAGAAAAATGAAACTCGAAGTTGTATTGGCAGCTAAAACATAAAGCACAAACGTTCAGTTTTCTAAGACTACTTTTTCATTCCCATTACCACCATGTCCTTAACTGTTTTTGGGTGTAAAACATTAAAAAAAATAATCCTTATAAGTGTAGTAATAATGAAATTACATTCTCAAAACGTAATTTATATGTATGTCATTTTATATTTACAAAATGCAATGAATTTCTAATAAAATAATTCTTTTTTTTACTTAAAAATTTAATAGCCTTTGCATATTTGCTGAAATGCAAACAATTTAGAATATTTTTAGTTGATTAAAAAATATTGATGATTGATAATAAATATAAAAAATACGTAAAAATAAAATTAGGTTATGTATTTACAAAATGGGAGATGTTACTGTCATATTTTTATTTGGGAGAAAGCAGGTTTTCATTTTTCAACACTGAAAAAAGTAACCTTAATAAGTAAAATATAGTAATAAGAACATAGGCCAAATATGTTTAAATAAAATTAGCTCTATATAGTTACAAAATTATAGGTTATTATAGGTTAATGATAGGTTATTAACATTAGCATTAGCAAAAAAATAAGTTTTCCATTTTACAATCCAGCACAGAAAAAATATAAAGTTTAATGTAATAACATATTTAACAAAACAAATGTTTTTAAAGAAAATTAGGCTCCGTATAAAAGTAAAATGTAAAATGTTTGTAATATTTTCTAAAAAGTTGTAAAATAATCTAAAATTATTCAAGATATATACAAGAGTAGATATTGTGAATTTTAAGAAGTCCGCACATCCAATAAATAATTAAAAACTCTGCACTTAATTCTAAAAACATAAAAAAAGTAAAAGAACACTTTCAAAATTGTCCATTAAATATTTTTAAATTTCTAAACACAAAGTAAACTACGGAGAAAAACTAATATATAACACAATTATGGCTGTTTTTACAGTTTAAAAAAATGTTTGAACAACAAATTTTACATTTAAAACTTTTAAACAACTCGCAACAAAATAGAGATAAACTTTGACAACGCCCAAACAGTTCTTACTTCACTACGTTGCAACAAGAATCTTTGAAATAGAGGGAAAAAGTATAGCAGCTTAAAGAAAAGGTGTTTGCACTGTTTGCAAGAAAACAGTTTAGCAGGAAAATAGCAGGAAAAAAGTTTTAGCGCTTGCGGCAACGTTCGAATATAACGTAGGTGGTGGGGAAGTCCAAACTGTTGTTCCTTGTTTAACAAATCACGATCCAGTCCAATTCAAACTGCTTGTTTCCTTTTGGCTAAGCAGTTTGTTTTTCGTATATAGAAAAACAGTTTGTTTTAACAGTTTGGAGTTTTCTTACCCATCTCTGGTAACACATTCGTCTATTCTTCGTTGCTAATAGTAGTTGAAGGGGAAGAATAGCATCCACAAGTTGGCACCACTGCTATAACAATTAGTCGTTTCTTCTCAATCCTTTTTTTACGTCGTAACAAATAACCCATTGATAATACCGATTATCATCCTGTATATATTCTTTCTACAATAATAATACCAATACAGAATACTGAAATTATGTGTGTTCAGTTTATCAGTAAATTACGTTTTAAAAATTGCTATTTTAATTGCCGCTATGTTTACAACTTTTCTGATTCTGGTCTCTAGATGACGTCATGAAATTAAGAAGTTTTTGTGTTGGTTTCTGCAGAAGGATGTGCAGTTCTTGGTTGTCTTGCGCTTAGTGCGGAGGTGGTTTTAAATGTTTGTGTGTAGAGAGAGAGAGAGAGAGAGAGAGAGAGAGAGAGAGAGAGAGAGAGAGAGAGAGAGAGAGAGAGAGAGAGAGAGAGAGAGAGAGAGAGAGAGAGAGAGAGAGAGAGAGAGAGAGAGAGAGAGAGAGAGAGAGGAGAGAGAGAGAGAGAGAGAGAGAGAGAGAGAGAGAGAGAGAGAGAGAGAGAGAGAGAGAGAGAGAGAGAGAGAGAGAGAGAGAGAGAGAGAGAGAGAGAGAGAGAGAGAGAGAGAGAGAGAGAGAGAGAGAGAGAGAGAGAGAGAGAGAGAGAGAGAGAGAGAGAGAGAGAGAGAGAGAGAGAGAGAGAGAGAGAGAGAGAGAGAGAGAGAGAGAGAGAGAGAGAGAGAGAGAGAGAGAGAGAGAGAGAGAGAGAGAGAGAGAGAGAGAGAGAGAGAGAGTATATTTATTATTTTTAATAATGTATGATTACTTTATTTCATTTTTAATTTGTATTGATTGTTTGATTGTAATAATTGCAATTTTATATTATTTTTAATTTTTATATAATGTGGAAGAGAGTATGATTACTGTATGATTACTAAATTTACACCTACAAATGAAATTAATTAATGTCAATAAACAATGTATAAATTAAAACCAACTCTTAAAATATATGCCTGTAAATTACAAATGAGAAAATAAGAAATAGAAATCCATACTAACGATTCTATCACTGCTCCTAACTATTTCTTACTTTACGCAGTGACGTGTTACAATTGGGCTCTTCTAAACCCTGGACCGTTGCCCTAGAAATGTTAACTGGGAAAGCCAAAATTGACGCTTCATCTGTGCTGAAATATTTTGATCCGTTGTACAAATGGCTGGTAGCGGAAAATAAAAGGAGAGGGGAATATATTGGCTGGGAATAAACCAGGAGAAGTTAAGCTAATAATAACTGAGTAATGTCATGATACATTAAGAAATATTAGCTATTACTTTAATCATAATTTTCGTTAACAATAATTGTTTATAAAGAATTTTATGACACGTAAAATATTTTTATAATTAATGTAAAACTAATTGTATTATAATTAATAATAAATTTATTTATGTGTTCTACTAAGTATTACATTTTTAATATTTATGATTTGTTATTTATGAAAATAATAAGAAACCTTAAAGGGAACATTCTGAGAAAGATATACAAAGGTGAAAGTGTAGAATATAAGAGGACAGTTTGGGAAAAATCAGAAACTTTATATTTTAAAAAAGTAAAACATTTTTTGTAGGAAGTGGTAGAACCAGAAGGCGGTGGTAATTGTGTCACATGAAGGCAGTGAAAGATGGGGGAGTGTCAAAAAGTGTCCTGTAGTAAACGTTAAGGAATACGTTTTAGAAGAGGAAATTGTTTAATAACAGAATGTAAGAAATTGTAGACAGTAGGCAGTCATCCTCATTGTAATCATAATTTTTTAACTAAATAGTCCCTTGTCGGATGTAAGACACACTATATGTTTCATGTACAATCCGATTATACTGTGTGTTCACAAGTAATCAATTATTATTTTTCAGTAATTAGGATTATGATCTATTCTTTCCGTCAGTGGTCTATCTACTCACCTCGTAAAGGCTACCGCTGTTTCGAAACTCTATCGTTTATTCTTCAGGCCGTGATGTAAAATGTTAAATCTCTCTGTAAAATTAAAATATGTAATAAAATTTGGTTTGGTCAAACGATACGTGCGACTGGTATGTAGTTACATTTCAAACTTCACGTATCGTTTGGCCAAACCAAATTTTATCGTACATATTTTAATCGTGTAATTGTGCTCAGTGTTTGTGACGTATGTTTTTAATGTTTTGTCTGACTTTGTGATGACCTCGACAGAGGGGTTTAACATTTTGTATCACGGCCTGAAGATGAAACGATAGAGTTTCGAAACCGCGGTAGCCTTTACGAGGTAAGTAGATAGACCTCTGACGGGAAGAATAGTTCATAATCCTAATTACTTAAATATGTAGTCCGGTGGCTATGTTGCAATAATGAAATTATTTTTGATTTGACACATTCCACTTCATTTAACATTGGCTACATGAGTTATCGTGGTCCTTCTTTACATATCCTCGTTTGTACGTCTGTATGTAAAAATCTGGTACATCCCCTGGAAAGCACGCGTGACCGACGTTCAAGTCTAAAGCAAAATGAAGAAAAATCTAGAAGTAATCATCAAATACCAAAACCACAAACGTATTGAGCACACCACGTGACATAAAATAAGAATAAATAAATAAGAATAAATAAGGAATAAGAATAAGAACCTTGTTTGAAGAAACTCAGAACTTACAGAATTTCTTATTAGTGTTGCCAAAGACATAATTACCACAATAAACGCCAACATTCTTAACAAATGAACATATTACAGACGACAATCTCTTATCAATGCCTCCAAAATTTACCATTTTTTTGAGTTATTTCATTTCAAAGATACATAAACAAAAATTCTGTTATGTAAAAATTACATATTTAAAATGGCGGCATGGAGTAAGTGATAAAAGTAGTATTATTATAATTACGTTAAAGTGTCCTAATTTTATCGATTACTAAAGTAGATACGTATTGGAGGTTTCATAATTGGAATTAAATATATGGGGTAAACTTAAAGAAATGTAAAACACTAGCTTAAATTATATTTCATTTTGTGAACTATCTGGAACGATGTTTCTTTGGTTAAACTTAGGAGTTTGTATAGATATGTTTTTATTTTTATTTGTCTTACTTATTCCTGAAACTATTTTACTCTTAAAAAATGTTTCTTCTTTCAAATATACCTTTTTTTTGCATTTTCTCTTTCATTGAACAATTTGTATTCGTTTTGATGTGATATTATTATTATGAATGGGTTACTACTGGATACAACTTAATAAATAATATTGAATTGCTGTAAATAATAATTAATTAAACAAAATAAACTGAGCTTTTTAAACTTATATATTGTTGGACAAACCTTATTCAATTCTTTCCATAAAGTAACATTTCAGTCATAAAACGTATACAGCGTGCGTGAAGTTGAAACGCACTCAAACTTCAAACTATAGTATTAACAATCAGGCGGAGGCAGTTGAAGTGAACAGTGGATGAGCTTAGCAATCCCTTACCTCTAGCTCCACTCTCCCCTCTCCCCTCTCTCTCTAATGGAATGGATGGTTATATGAATGGTGTATTAATCGTAACCCTTGGAGTCCTGGCGACCTCCTAGTGTACCCAGCCTTACCCATGAATGTATAGCACTGTACGGGCGAACCTCATATCCTTAGGTTGGCGAAATGGAGCATACCCTCAATGATAAGGGTCAAAAGATAGAACAATTGAAAGTAAATTAGCAGATGAAGCCTTTGCAAGCACCTTAATAAGGAACTGGGAAGTCACCAATAAGAATTTGGGGAAGCTACCCACCTTACATGTTCTCAAAATCCAAATTTTATAAAGAGATTAAGATTGGGGTATAAGCCTTAAATGAACTTTTCAGGAATATTGAATGGTGACCAAATAGATCTACAAATGTCACAGTGTAATAGTAATCATCAAAGGTCATTAAAATACAATTTATTCGTCGTATTTAAAAGAAAATAAAGTACATCCAAGATCTAATTGTCGCAAACAATTACCGAAATAGTCAATTAGTAGCTGAGGAATGGAACTGAGAAAAGATTTGCATACTATATTGTAATGTGTGATAAATAAAAGAACCTCAAAGCAGACGTGTACCAATTATGCCAAACATTGTACAAATATGTCTATGTGCTCACACACACACACACACACACACACACACACACACACACACACACACACACACACACACACACACACACACACACACACACACACATCAATAAATATATATATTATGAATTGTAAAAGCATGTGAGACATTTTAAAATACATTAAACAAGAGTATGTAAATACGTTGTATATAAATATCGAAAAGGTTGCAAATACAGCAAAATTCTGTGTCAAAAAGTGAAGCAAAATGGAAAATTTAAAAATCGTTAGAGGCACTTTTTAAAAAAAAGAATATACCAACAAAAATAGCTAGTATATTATTAAGGATTATTTGTTTACAGTTTACTTTCATTTAACACAATATTTAATGGAGGGGAACAAACGGGAACAAATTAATAACCAGCTGGATGAAATTGTGCACAGTCAAATTTCTTTGTGTCTTGTGTAATGATCTGTGTGTGCCTTCCCCCCCCCAACAATGTGCGATTATTTAATTCAGATTAATCAGCTGATAATCAGCGTCTATTAGTACCGACGTACTGATTAATTGCTGGTCAGCTGTTAATTACACTGTTATCAGTCAATAGTGTTGTGAATGAAATTTGGGGGATGGATAATTTGTTTCCAAAGATTAATTTATAAAATTTAAGTTTTATTTTGTTAATAACAGAAATAAATCTTTCAATTATTAGCAAATATACGTTCGAATGTAAGCTATTGGATCGGCCATCATGATAAGAACAATACTCAGAACTATTACCTTGACAGTGTATACATGTTTTTCTTTAATTTAAGGCGAAATGCATGTTGAGGCTATTATCACCTCCCTAAATGTAAGTGTGAGTGTAAAATGTTAAAGTCTTAAGTGTAAGTGTGTGTTAGACTCGGGTACCGCGAGGGACGTCTAAATCCTCTCAATATGCGCAGCTAGTCTGCACCCCTTTGCGGGGTACATGTTTTTAAAATAGTTAGGCTTGTCAATATACTCGTTAACCAGAAAGTAATTTATGCTCATATTTACATAGAAATAAGCTGCCTAAATTAATACCGTAAATAGAAATATTAAATTTTGTTACATCTCCTGCCTTTTACATGCCTTAGACCTCGGCATTGAAATCAACAACAAAATATCGCTCTGTCGAGATAAGGTGGACACGTAAATCTCTTTCTTAAGTACATCCTGAGTTACGTTTAAGTAAAAATAATTTTAAAATCATGATAATAGTAACGGAAATCAATTGTCTCTGTAAGCCAAGTGCTCCTTTCTAAGAGAACTTAGGACCATTGTGCCCATTAGTCTGCCGCGCCTTTGAACTTCGCATACCTCAAGGTCATAGGTTAGAGATTAGAGTTACTGCCGTAAGTTTCTCCCTTACCACCATTAATTCGTTCTGACGTAAATAAAACAAAAATTAAAATTAAATATAAACCATGGCCGATAAGTGATTCTATCATGGGCGTTTTATTTATTAAACTCAACAAAATTATTGCCTTTCTTTAAAGTTTGTTTCTCTAGTAAACAAAACTATGAAAAATA
>CM040190.1:91169879-91177379 GCA_022606455.1 Callitettix versicolor
TTTATTTTACTTCCTTGCATTGCACACAGTATTACAAAATAAAAACTCTAAAAATGGCGCATTAATATTTCGAAACTACTTCGAGGTACGTTTTTTGTATCAATGATTTTGAAATAGGTTTTACATTTTTTTTCTGGTTTCTAAAATTTTTTACTGTCATTCAGTAATTTTATCCCACCTTGTCTAGATAACAAATTTATTATCTTTAAATTTGTACGAGTATTATATACTATATACTAGTACTATATACATATATATCTATTTTTCTCTCTCTCCCTTTAGGTGTGTTCAGAAAGCTCCGAGAATTTTAATTGTTTGAACAAAATATTTATTTATTCTTCTACATTGATGTTGTCACCTTCAAAATAGTCCCCATTGGAGATTATGCACTTGTGCCAGCGCTTCTTCCGATCCTCGAAACACTTCTCAAACTCGATCTTTGAGATAGCCTTTAGTTCTTTCAGCGATGTGCTTTTAATGTCTCTACGGCTGTAAAACGACGGCCCTTTAAGGTTCTATTTATTTTTGGAAATACGAAAAAGTCACACGGAGCCATGTCTGGCGAATATGGAGGCTCGGGCATCGTTACAGTACTGTTTGGCCAAAAATTCACGAACAAGTGTGAGCTGTTATCGTGGTGCAAAAGCCATGAATTATTTTTCCACAGATCCGGGCGTTTATTCCGGATTGCTTAAAGTAAACGGCGTTGAACTTGTAGATAGTACTTCTTATTGACCGTTTCACCTATTGGCAGGAATTCATGATGCACTATGACATTAATATCGAAGAACACAGTGAGCATAACCTTCACGTTCGACCGCACTTATCTAGCCTTTTTCGGTCCACTGTGATGATTGAGCCTTACTTTCGACGTCATATCCGTAAACCAATGTTTCGTCACCTGTTATAATACGTTTCAGTAATTCTGCATCGCCGTTGACTTCATTTAGTGACTCCTGAGCAACTTCCATTCTCCGCTGTTTTTGTTCAAAATTCAACAATTTTGGAACGAAATTTGCTGCCACGCGTTTCATACACAAAACACTGGAAACAATATCATGACATGATTCAATCGATATGCGAACATCATCAGCGACTTCTCTAATTGTGATTAGGCGATTGTTCATAACCATTTCTTTCACTTTTTCCACTTTTTCATCGGTTGTTGAAGTGCTTGGGCGTCCAGTACTTCAAAGTCTTCACGGCCTTCTTGGAAACGCTTATTACCACTCGTAAGCTCTTGCTTTACTCATATCAGACTAACCATAGTCCTTTTGTAACATTTCACACACTTTGTTATACTGTATTCCATTTTTTACGAAAAATTTGATACAAATTCTTTGATCCATTTCTTTTAATAAACGAAAATCGCCGAGCTCATAAAAACACGTCTAACCTTAGTGGCTGTCACAGACAAAGTCAACAATGAAAACAGCTGAAAGTTTTATAATACTTTAAGGGCATGTATACCACCATAATAAAAAAATATTTGACAATCGGACTCTCGAAGCCCGCGAAATTTAAAAATTCTCGTTATTTTCTGAACACACCTCGTATATATATATATATATATATATATATATATATATATATATATATATATATATATATATATATATATATATATATATATACAGTATATATAGTGTGTGTGTGTGTGTTGTGTGTGCGCGTGTGCGTGTGTGTGTTCTAGAACGCTCACATTCCCAATATTGTTCCGACTTAATACAAATTTACTACAACAATCGCGTTTGGAAATTGCTTGGATAAACCCATTCAACCGTTTCCAAATGGCGACCATTAAAGAAATCTTTAAATATCTTAACGTTTTGTCTTAAATTATTTTCAAAAATTTAATACAGCCCACGCAACCAGCTTTTAAACTGTATAAATTAACGTTTTGAGTTTTCAAAATCTTTTTTTATTGGAAAATTGAATTTTACTGCAATCACAAAATTGTATGAATTGTTAAGCAGATTTTAAGTAGTGAAATTAGAATTTCGAAAAAACGATGAAAAAATTACTTTTTGAAATTTGTTTCCATTAAGTGAACGAAGTAGCTGTATGTTCTGATTTGTAAATACCCAGTAAATTATTGCTCCTAACGCTTTTCTCCAATTATAGCGTCTGTTTAGATCAAATTTTAATTTAAATTAAATTTTCAAGGTTCTCCTTGAAACGTTGCATTCATACTTAATCTACGGTATTATTCAATATTTTTAATGTACTTTCCAATGACTTTTCACTTTCTTTTAATGACTTTTTAGCAAATTTCCATTAAAAAAATGAACTATTAGCGCGGTCATCATGGTAAGAACAATACCAAAAAACGTGAAATTAGTCCAGATCTGATCTGTTAAAAAAAATTTTTTTTAACAATTGTGATCAATGTTAAAAACTGCATAAATTATCATTATTAATTCTCAAAATCGTTTTTAAACTAAGAATTTTTATGGTTTATTTTCGTATTTGAAATTTAGTTTGAAATTTATGATGCTAATATACGGAGATTTTAATGCAGATTATAATACCAGTATAAAATCAAAAAGGGATAAAATTTGTGAAATTAACTTCTATCGTGTAATAGAGACAGCTGCTTGCCGCGATTATTTTATTTTCAGGAAATGTACCAACATTCTTTACTTAAAACGTACAATTTTTTAAAACGTTAAAATTAAATATTGACCTAAAAAAATGCTTTCATTAGCGAGGCTCGGATAACGAAAATTTTAAAAAAATTTTACCGTAATCAAAATAGATATTACATTATTGAATAAATACAATTTTCTAATAGGAGTGTAGTAAGACAAGTTAGTATGGATTTGAAAAATTAATAATTTCTCTAATTATATTGGCAATATAAACTTTTGTTGTAGTCTATAAAAAATACTTTTTTATATGGTATCTCCTATATTGGTTTAAGAACAAAGCTGCATTCCATTGGTACGAAAACTTTTCCAATTTACCGCGGTATCCATTACAGATGGGTTTTCTTCTTTTTCTGTAAGAAATATTTCCACCTGATGCCCGGATTTTACGGTACTCGTTTATAACATAGAAAAACAGATGAACAGATTTTCATGAAACTGTTTTCTGAACGTACTAATTGTAATTGAGTAAATTGTCCAAAAAAAAACAATATTTAAATTACTTTAATCATTTGGCTTTCAAAAATGTTAAACATTAAGAGTTTTCAAAAGAAAATGAAAAAAATAATAATTTGATAATTAATATCATAAAAAGTATTTAGGGTATTCAGTCTTTTTATAAAATTAGTTGTAAGGATTTTTTTATAAAATTATATGTCATAAAATGTTTCTTACATCATTGACGGATAATAAGAAACAACTTGACTGATAATCAAAAAATTAGGATTTTACAAAGCATGCAATTACAGACAACTAACTAAATTAATAATGTAATTAACTCGGCACGCGGCTGTCTCGCTTACATGACGGAAGCTAGTCTGGAATCCCCGCAGGGGGGGTGCAGACATTTAGACGCCTGGAGGGGGACGTGGGTTTAGACGTCCCTCGCGGTACCCGAGTGGAACACACACTTACACTTACGACTTTAACACTTTACACTCACTCTTACATTTACAAAAAACATGACGGAAGTAAATTCCACAGGGGTTCTTTTCTTTGTTTGAATTTAAAAAAGTTTACATACATATGGATCTGTAAATTTGAACAAAATCGGTCATAGTGAATTGATCAGATCTGCTTAGCAAACAATGAGAGAACCAAATACGAAACGGTTGAATTTGGAGACCTCACTCGCTTGGTCAAATATTTGTTACTACTTTTTGTATATCTATGAGACAAATATGAATGCATGTAATCAAGGCTAACTAATAATATGATATTTTTAATACGTATCTTTAATTTTTTTAAATAATGTAAATTGATAACGTCACGCTAAAATGCATTTTACGCAGAAGCTTTGTAACACTAAAAGCGAATGAGATAACCAAGGGTGTTGGAACAGTGAAACATCTGAACTATTTTGTGACCCAGGAATGCAAGAATGCCGAGGATTGTTGAGGGAAACTTTATTATGCCTTCCATTTGCTATTGAGGTTTCCGACAATTTAAAAGCTACGTCGGTGAGTTTCCCAAAGTGCTGTTTTTAGTACGGCCAAATTTGGTAGTAAAGAAAATTGAAATTGTTTTCTTGAAAATTAAAAGCTTTTCCTAGTATTGAATTAGTTTTTAACAGAACAAAATAAAATAACGCTGTATTGGTTGGACTCCAATAAACAAAACATCAATTTTAAATTGATGTTTATCAATTTTAGGTTTGATGTTTGTAAATCTAATGTCATATCGAATATATATATAATTTTCCACAATATTTTTTTTTCTTCTAGAGAGCGGAGATAACTTTTTCGTGTTTTTAATTTAAATGTTCCATATTGTTGAGGAACCATATTGTTCCACCGATTGTACAGAGATTAATATAAATCGTAGTTCATTTTATCTCCTTTTAATGTGTTCCAAGCTCGAAAATAAATGTACTGTAATCGGCCAATGGTTTGTGTAATGCAGCCAATGCCTCATCGATTTGGCCGCACGCCATGCTTTCTCATGCCATCTAAATACCTTATGCTTAATAAATTTTACCAACTAATTACACACCTTATGTTTTTAATTGATATAAAATACTTGGAGTGTTTCCTGGGAAGTTACGTAAACTATATAAACAAGCGCTATTTTAATACAGTTATTAATTTCGGTTCGAAGTTCAGTTTTCAAAAGCTACATTGTTTACCCTCCGTTGTGACAAAATAGGGTGAAAAATAGATAAATTACATGCTGAGAATTTAATGCTTTTTCCACTTATTTTTAAAGCTGTAAAAAGAATCTGAAGATAAAATAACTTAGTACTAACAACACTTTACCCAATCACGAAACCGTCAGGAAATGTTTTGTTTTTTTCTGAGTTGTTGATGTTTGAAGTTATACAACAATAAGCGAAATGAAAAAAGTATTTTGCATTGTACCAAAGGATAAAAACGGTTATTACACGCATTTAAATTCTGATTACATTTATTTAACTTGTTTAGCTTAGCTTATTTATATTATATTATTCTTTTGGAACAAATATATTTCATCTTAAAATTATCAGTCAAAATAACGAAAATCAAAACTGTTAAAATTTTACTTTCCAAATACTTTTGAACTTCTAAACATATTTATTTTACGTAAATAATTAAAAACTGTTTCATATATTAGGAATAAAATTTAAAAAAGTTATATAGCTTACGACTCAAATATTCGTTCAGTTAGGAATCATTATTATTACATTTGTAGATATATAAACACTCAAATGACTTACACGTAAACGCGTTTTTTCTAAAATAAATATTTTTTTATTATTAGATTAGCTTCTGAGAAAAAAATGTATACATATATAAAAAATAGGTAGTTTAATAATATAGGATAGGATACGATTTTTTGGTAGATAATTATGAAAGCAGTTATAAAACTGCTTCATAAGATAAAAAACGAATTCCCCCAAAAGTGAGACTCTCATATTAATTGTTTGAGTCATGAATTGGTGAATTTAAACATTGTATCAAAATCACTGTTTAATCTCAAAAAGTTTTGAATTGCAAATTATCATAGGCTACTATTTGAATTATCTGCCAATACAAATTGTGTAAATAAAAAACAGTCTTTCCGTTTTGTACTGCAAATTATTATAGGCTACTATTTGAATTATCTGCCAATACAAATTGTGAAAATAAAAACAAATCTCCGTTTTGTACTGCAAATTATTATAGGCTACTATTTGAATTATCTGCCAATACAAATTGTGAAAATAAAACAAATCTCCGTTTCGTACTGCAAATTATTATAGGCTACTATTTGAATTATCTGCCAATACAAATTGTGTAAATAAAAAACAGTCTTTCCGTTTTGTACTGCAAATTATTATAGGCTACTATTTGAATTATCTGCCAATACAAATTGTGAAAATAAAAAACAGTCTTTCCGTTTTGTACTGCAAATTATTATAGGCTACTATTTGAATTATCTGCCAATACAAATTGTGAAAATAAAAAACAGTCTTTCCGTTTTGTACTGCAAATTATTATAGGCTACTATTTGAATTATCTGCCAATACAAATTGTGAAAATAAAAAAATGCAAAAAACACTATTTGAATTATCTGCCAATTACTTAGGCTACTATTTGAATTATCTGCCAATATAAATTGTGAAAATAAAAAACAGTCTCCGTTTTGTACTGCAAATTATTATAGGCTACTATTTGAATTATCTGCCAATACAAATTGTGAAAATAAAAAACAGTCTTTCCGTTTTGTACTGCAAATTATTATAGGCTACTATTTGAATTATCTGCCAATACAAATTGTGAAAATAAAAAACAGTCTTTCCGTTTTGTACTGCAAATTATTATAGGCTACTATTTGAATTATCTGACAATACAAATTGTGTAAATAAAAAAAATCTCTGTTTTGTACTGCAAATTATTATAGGCTACTATTTGAATTATCTGCCAATATAAATTGTGAAAATAAAAAACAGTCTCCGTTTTGTACTGCAAATTATTATAGGCTACTATTTGAATTATCTGCCAATACAAATTGTGTAAATAAAAAACAGTCTCCGTTTTGTACTGCAAATTATTATAGGCTATTATTTGAATTATCTGCCAATACAAATTGTGAAAATAAAAAAACAGTCTTTCCGTTTTGTACTGCAAATTATTATAAGCTACTATTTGAATTATCTGCCAATACAAATTGTGAAAATAAAAACAGTCTTTCCGTTTTGTACAAATTGCTACTATTTGAATTATCTGCCAATACAAATTGTGAAAATAAAAACAGTCTTTCCGTTTTGTACTGCAAATTATTATAGGCTACTATTTGAATTATCTGCCAATACAAATTGTGAAAATAAAAAACAGTCTTTCGTTTTTTCCGTTTTGTACTATTTGAATTATCTGCCAATACAAATTATTATAGGTTACTATTTGAATTATCTGCCAATAAAAATTGTGTAAATAAAAAAACAGTCTTTCCGTTTTGTACTGCAAATTATTATAGGCTACTATTTGAATTATCTGCCAATACAAATTGTGAAAATAAAAAACAGTCTTTCTGTTTTGTACTGCAAATTATTATAGGCTACTATTTGAATTATCTGCCAATACAAATTGTATAAATAAAAAACAGACTTTCCTAAGTACTTTTTAGGAAATTGCGTTTTCCAAACCACAAAATCCGTTCACCTAACGAAAGGGAAAGATGAAAAAATTGCTTTTGAAAATTTGCTTCCATCACGACAGCTAGAGACAGCTTAGTTACGCGATTATTGTATTTTCATTGTATTATGAGGAAAAAGACGAAGTATAAGGAAAATCTGGTGAACAAATTTTGTGAGAAAAAAAATCTATGCTTATTCTGGTAGCCTGCTTTCAAAGAAGGTAAAAATTCGAAATTGGTTTTTTTAAATAGCAATAAATTA
>CM040190.1:91182379-91184879 GCA_022606455.1 Callitettix versicolor
TTAATTACGAAACACTTGTCCAACTTTGATGGTTTTCCAGCTGTAACGGCGGAGAAGAATAATTAACAATCATTGTTCGAAGTTTATTTTTAGTCAGTGTTTTAATTAAAAATAAAATGTGAAATATTTGCGGCTCAATGATTTCATAAGGAAACATTTCATTGTACACTTACTGAAAAAATATTTCCAATACTTACTTCAATTACAAATAATTATCCACTTTATATTTGCTCATGACTGAAAATCGAAAAATCTTTTTTGTACACACAAGTACAGGAGTTGTGTGTAATAATTAAAGAAAACATTCAAAAATAATTTTATAGATCTTACGCCCTTACAACACGGTTTCCAGATTTGGCGGAATATTGAATAAGTTTTATTTTATTTGAGGTGGACAAATAACTCAATCATTTTTTATATGTTTTTTTTAAAATGTATTTACAACTTTTTAATATCTGTAAAATAATTCCACGTATTTTACTTTTATAAATATGACAGTGATTTAGCTTTATATTCTATAAAGTTATGATAAACGAATATTTTGATGTTATTTAATAACAATATGGAAACACAACGCATGAATCCTTTGAAAAATGTATTAAAAATATTTTCCAAATGACCGACATCTAAAACCAGTCTTACTTGGCCTGTATGAAATTAATAAAGAAAATATTTTAAAATATCACTGTACGAATTATGTAATAGTACACATTATAGCTGTGAAAAAGTAAACCAATTTTACGGTTATTTTTACAAGGTTAGTACTGGGCTACGTAAAAAATAGAACTTTGTCCAACTTGATTCTGTTTTAACCAGTTTGTCCTTAATCTAAATTAGGATCCTTGAATCACAAAAATCTTCGTTTTAAGAGCTATCCAAAAACCTGACTGCCTAATTTACAGGTTTACTTGGAGAAAGTATTGATTGTTGCTAGATTATGTACATTTTAACGCCAATTACGATGGTGAAAACAGATTTTCGAAAAAGTGTACGATTAAAATGTCATAACATATTTTAGCAAAAAAGTGGCCGCCATTTTGAAACAGTTAAATGGATTTTGTTGGATAACAGATTTGTACAAGCGTCTGTATTACCGAAATCGATTTTGGTATCAAGTTCATACCAATCGTACTAAATTGCCAACACCGGATTGTATACACACACAAATATATTTTAAAATATTTTAAATGCCCCTTATAAACGTAGTTGAAAGATTAAATATAGTTTAAGATCCCGACCTTACTATGATGGCTGCTCCAGTAATCCACTTTTCAATTAAATGTTTTAAGAAATAATAATATTTTAACGAACAATGCAAATAAAATATTTGTTAAAAGGAAACATTTAAAATGATAGAACTCTGTACAATAAATAAAATGCCAAAATTCTTGTAGTAAAATAAAACATCTGTGTCTATAAATGTCAATATTAATTTACAGTCAATAATTACTTACAGTCAATATTAATTTACAGTCAATATTAATTTACAGTCAATATTAATTTACAGTCAATAATTACATACAGTCAATATTAATTTACAGTCAATATTAATTTACAGTCAATATTAATTTACAGTCAATATTAACTTACAGTCAATATTAATTTACAGTCAATATTAATTTACAGTCAATATTAATTTACAGTCAATATTAATTTACAGTCAGTATTAATTAAGAGTCAATATTAATTTACAGTCAATATTAATTAACAGTCAATATTAATTTACAGTCAGTATTAATTAACAGTCAATATTAATTTACAGTCAGTATTAATTTACAGTCAATATTAATTTACAGTCAGTATTAATTTACAGTCAATATTAATTTACAGTCAATATTAATTTACAGTCAGTATTAATTTAGAGTCAATATTAATTTACAGTCATTATTAATTTACAGTCAATATTAATTTACAGTCAATATTAATTTACATTCAATATTAATTAACAGTCAATATTAATTTACAGTCAATATTAATTAACAGTCAATATTAATTAACAGTCAATATTAATTTACAGTCAATATTAATTAACAGTCAATATTAATTTACAGTCAGTATTAATTTATAGTCAATATTAATTTACAGTCAATATTAATTCACCGAACAACTCCCAACACTGTAAAATATTAACAGTTTCTTCTTTAATATTTTGCCAAGTATTTGTTAAAATTCATTAAACTTTCAGCAATGCAAAACATTTCCGCAAATATGCATCAGTTAAATAATCAGATAGATTTCGTGTAAACAGCCGAGGAACTAAATGCAATTTCACTGCCTGGCGACAAGTGCTTAAAGTGTATTTCAGTTTTACGACGACCTGTTTAATAGTGGGCGTCAGGTGAAAAGTCTAAAAGTACCCATAGACGTAACACTTTCAAGACGTCTGTGATAAATTCTTCGGAAAATGGGAAAAGTTTTGACGTCATCGTTGGGAGGCGCTTTTTTCAGTCCTTTAAGGAGATAATGGAGGTGCTTTTACGGGACGATTTCTTTTCATTAC
>CM040190.1:91189879-91287379 GCA_022606455.1 Callitettix versicolor
TTAATGTCGGCAGGACGTTATTTTGTTGATAATTTCAATGCCGAGGTCAAATTTTAAAACAAGACAATTTTAGTTATTCGGTACTAGATAATTTTAAGAAGCTCTTCAGTCAATATTTTAAAGTCAACAAAAATTTACTTCAAAAACTAAGCTAGCTTTTTGTTAGCATAAATTATTTACATTCTAATGCTTATGATAAAGTCAACATTTATATGAAGGTTTTATTTCTTTGTACTTAAGAATTTTAGTTTTTATATCATATTTCTATATAAAGGTGTTAACGTTACTTTATAAATTTGAGCATAAACTTCCCGAAAAAAATGAATTTAAGAAAAATAACAGAACTAATTTTAGAAGTGAATACTTCTTATGGCGGGGTATTGATGTATGTTTTGCAAGGGAAAAAAATTCAGTTTATTATCATGCATCACGCTCTTATATATACTTTGTTTTAAAAAGTATTTTTCAAGTGAAATCTTTTATGTTCGCGCCATTATATTACTTACCCTGTCCAACTTAATTATTTAGTTTTGTGTAAAGTGTTAAAACTGTGTAACAGTGACGATTTATACGTTTATTATATATTGGTAGGTGTGGATAATAAATATTTAAATTATTTTAAACACTATTATACTACTTACCCTTTCCAACTTTATTTAGTATTCAGTTTTATGACAAGTGTTAACTGTGTAACAGTGACGTTTTATACGTTAATATATATTGGTAGGTGTGAATAATTTAAATTCCATTATACTACTTACCCAGTGCAATTGAATTATTTAGTATTCAGTTTTGTGATATGTGTTAACTGTAGGCTATAACAGTGACGTTTTAATAATATTTTATACTTCTTAATATAATATTTTAAATTTGAAAGTTTATGTGTTTGTTTTTGTTTGCTATTCAACCACACATTAACTACTGGACCGATTGAGATGAAATTTAAAATAACATAGTTTAGGTACCTGAGATGGACATAGATTTTTCCCTTTTTAAAAATCTGAATCCCTGTAATTATTTATTATACAATTATTGTTTATATGCGTACATTTGCAATGAAATAATCTTATACATCCAAACAAACTGTCTTTCCAAATTAAAATATTGCAGTTTCCATTGAAGTTGGCATATGTTCGACACTATTGTAGGATTGGTAACATATTTATATAAAGTTTAACATGTTTATTTCAATATTTTGATCTATTTCATGAATTTTTGATATATTTATTTAACGTTTTGACATTTCTGTACAATGTTTGTGCAATATAGGCTATTGATATATTTGCACAATATTTTACATACTTTACATACGTTTGATATCTGGTTATTTAAAATATCATGTATTACAGTTTCCAATGTTTAGCAATCGAATGTTTTAATTTTATAAACAGGCTACTGCATTAATTCTCTATATCAGCAACTAAATTGACAGTTTGTAGTTTGGATGCATGTCAACATAATGCACTCAATGAAATGGTACTTTATTGAAAAACTGAAAAAGAGGTTCAGTGTACAAAGAGTAAGTTTGAAAAATCGTAGTTTATTATCTTATTTATTCAATGGTTGTTTACAACAATTCATTATTATGCATGCAGTTGTGTCTAGTAGTGTTCCATTTACAATAATATCACAGTATTCAAATTAATAAACATTTTCCCATGAAGGCAGAACTGCAAAAACGAAAAGTCATAGTTAAAAGTAGAACATTTTATAGTCACAGGTGTAAGTACAAGGCATACAATAAAATGTAATTATACAAGCTCGTAAGTTTAACCAAAGACAAATTTCTCCAGACTGTTCTTAGAATGAAATTTAATTTACGGTGGTGTTTTGCATTTGTAAACGTTTATATGAAATTCTAGTTTAATGTATTTATTAAACTACCAGCTTTTACTCACTGTTGTATTTAAAAACTTATTACATTTAAAAATCATAAATACAATAATTCTATTGCCCTTACGCGTTGACAGTACTTTATATGTATAACTTGTACAAAACCCCACTATCACTTTAAGTATCTTTGAATCGAAATAACTCAAAGAACTATTGAAAGGAGGATGTTGGGAGTATTAAAAAGAAATAGACTGAGATGTCTGCACTATGTCCATCTGTTAGGGATGTTGGCGATTATCGTGGTAATTTTGTTTTTGACAGAACCAGTAAGGAGTTCTCCAGGTTCCGAATTTCTTCAAGCAAGGTATTCTTCTTCTTCCTAGATCTCTGTTTTCAAGTGATTTTCCTTGCAGGATGGTTAATAGCAAAGTGTATCTGCTACGGTGTGCTCAATGTGTTTCTGTTTTCGATAGTTGATGATTACTTCTAACAATTTTTATTCACCTTTAGAACTTCAACGTTGGCCTCGAGTGCTTTTCAGTGAACATAAAAGATTGTCACGTATATATTGACAAACAAGAATATGTTAATATCCATGGTAACTGATACAGCCGAAAGATTACAAAAGTTAAATGAAGCTGATGGGACATAGCGAAAGAATCTTTGATGATCGATGAATCCATAACATAATAAGATAACAAGTGAATATATTTAAGTGTGTCTTATGTCTGTCGAGGAAATATTTGGTTGAAAATGATGATTGTAATGAGGCTAACTGTAAAATGACTTTCTTACATTCTGTTGCAAAACAATTTTCTATTCTATTACGTTTTCCCTAAGAAGTAACGTTTCCAATAGGACACTCTGACACTCCTACGTCTTTCATTGTCTTCGTGTGACATAGCCACCACTAACTTCTCATTTTAACACTTTCTACAAGAATGTTTTTATTATAAAATCTTCACTTTCGGATTTGTCCTATTTCTCCTCTTCTAACCTTCTTTGAGCTAGTAAATCTACAAGAATGTTTTTGTTATAAAATCTTCATTTTCGGATTTGTCCTATTTCTCCTCTTCTAACATTCTTTGAGCTAGTAAATCTACAAGAATGTTTTTGTTATAAAATTTTCACTTTCAGATTTGTCCTATTTCTCCTCTTCTAACATTCTTTGAGCTAGTAAATCTACAAGAATGTTTTTGTTATAAAATCTTCATTTTCGGATTTGTCCTATTTCTCCTCTTCTAACCTTATTTGAGCTAGTAAATCTACAAGAATGTTTTTGTTATAAAATCTTCACTTTCGGATTTGTCCTATTTCTCCTCTTCTAACATTCTTTGAGCTAGTAAATCTACAAGAATGTTTTTGTTATAAAATCTTCATTTTCGGATTTGTCCTATTTCTCCTCTTCTAACCTTATTTGAGCTAGTAAATCTACAAGAATGTTTTTGTTATAAAATCTTCACTTTCGGATTTGTCCTATTTCTCCTCTTCTAACATTCTTTGAGCTAGTAAATCTACAAGAATGTTTTTGTTATAAAATCTTCACTTTCGGATTTGTCCTATTTCTCCTCTTCTAACCTTCTTTGAGCTAGTAAATCTACAAGAATGTTTTTGTTATAAAATCTTCACTTTCGGATTTGTCCTATTTCTCCTCTTCTAACATTCTTTGAGCTAGTAAATCTACAAGAATGTTTTTGTTATAAAATCTTCACTTTCGGATTTGTCCTATTTCTCCTCTTCTAACCTTCTTTGAGCTAGTAAATCTACAAGAATGTTTTTGTTATAAAATCTTCACTTTCGGATTTGTCCTATTTCTCCTCTTGTAACCTTCTTTGAGCTAGTAAATCTACAAGAATGTTTTTGTTATAAAATCTTCACTTTCGGATTTGTCCTATTTCTCCTCTTCTAACCTTCTTTGAGCTAGTAAATCTACAAGAATGTTTTTGTTATAAAATCTTCACTTTCGGATTTCTCCTCTTCTAACATTCTTTGAGCTAGTAAATCTACAAGAATGTTTTTGTTATAAAATCTTCACTTTCGGATTTGTCCTATTTCTCCTCTTCTAACATTCTTTGAGCTAGTAAATCTACAAGAATGTTTTTGTTATAAAATTTTCACTTTCGGATTTGTCCTATTTCTCCTCTTCTAACATTCTTTGAGCTAGTAAATCTACAAGAATGTTTTTGTTATACAATTTTAACTTTCGGATTTGTCCTATTTCTCCTCTTCTAACCTTCTTTGAGCTAGTAAATCTACAAGAATGTTTTTGTTATAAAATTTTCACTTTCGGATTTGTCCTATTTCTCCTCTTATAACCTTCTTTGAGCTAGTAAATCTTTCTAAGACCATCTATCTAAGACTCCCAGTCCATATCACAGTATATAAACATCTATTATTACTATTAAAAATTTAATACTTTGTATAAAACATTAATATTTTATTTAATTACACGAGTATTCATTAATGTTTTTGAAATGCTTTACAAATAGTTAATGTCTTTAAAACAATAATGATACTAAAAGAAAATGTAATATTTCTTAATGTGATATAACATTACTAAGTTATTATTAGCTTACCTACCCTTAGTTTATTCCCAGCCAATATATTCCCCTCTTCTTTTATTTTCCGCTACCAGCCACTTGTACAGCGGATCGTAATATCTCAGCAAAGATGAAGCGTCAATTTTAGGTTTCCCAGTTAACAGTTTTAGAGAAACCGTCCACGGTTCAGAAGAGCCCACTTTCAACACGTCACTGTGTAACGTAAAAAAAGAGTTAGAAATATTAAAAATATTTAAATAAAAAAAAAATGAATTTCTAATGTTATTAGTTGTATTTCTAACGGTGGTTTTATTTTATTTATTTATCAACAGATATTATAAAATTACAATAAGTGCGATGAAACAAAAATATTGTTTAATATAAAACGATGTAAAAATATTCATAAAAGAAATAAAAAATATACATTTATAAAAATACACACACAATATTATAAACATACATTCCACTCACACAACTAAACTAACCTCTCTGCTCCACCGCAAGACAAAACAAAATAATAAAATAAAAAAACAATATAACTTCCTGATAGAAGCAACTCGACAACGACTATATTATTTCATAACTATCTAGAGGTCACAATCAAACAATATTTCACAGTATCATTTGATTTTGTTAAGCTAACATTTGGTAAAATAGCTTTCTTATAACGTGTAATTTTGTATTACATCATTTTAAATATTATTTTAGTTTTCTATACAGGTATTTATGAACAGTAAAAACAATACAAACAGAATGCGCACTTGTTTTTGTGGGTTTAAAACTGTTTATAGTTAATATTTAGTCACAATATTGAGCATTGTACTTCCTATGACGATTTGTTACAGCTGTTGCCAATTTGTGCATGCTACTTCCCCTCACCTATTGTTACAGATGGAGAGTAAACGATTTGACACTATTGCCAAATGTATTGCTACAGTGGAACAGCCTAGCGGAGAAAGATCAAAGCTTTGCCGATCTGATTACTAAATTCGTGATCGTTCTCTCTATGTTATTGTTTCGATGGTATTATTTATATGCAAATATTTTATTTATAAAATCCTTATAATGACAAAAACGATAACTTATTTCCTTCTAATATTATTACAAATTTAACTTCTACAGTGTAGCTTCTCGTTAAACGTAAGTGATACTGTAACTTACTGCCAAAGCTTCCCAGCCTTTTTATTTCCGTACAGGTCACAGTTATACAGTGGATTAGTGTCTGGGTCATTTGGATTGTATTCTCCAGCAGCAATGCAAAGGCTCTCGAAGAATTGAAATTCAACAATAAAAGATAGAAAATATCTGTAAAATAAAATATGAAATACACAAATATATTTAACTGAAACTGTCCAATATTGTTACACAATATTTTACAAGTTATATTGTTATTTAAAAAATTATAAAAATGTTATTTAAAGAATTGAAATACTACAAAAAATATAAAAAAATATAAAGTTGGTTTTTGATATAAAATCCTTTTCTTAAATTTAATGATACAAAATTATAATTAAAAGAAATTAAAATGATTATAAAAATGAAATTTAGTTAACTTTTTATGAATTTTATTTTATAAAAGAAACACTCACCCAATATTTCCAGTGTCGTCCAGGTTTAGAATATTTTCAGCAGCATCTAAATAATCTTCAATATTATCTGCGTTAGGTATTATAACGCCTTGATATTTTAATCTGTAACAATTTTTTGTAAAAACAGCACTTAATATTTTAAATAACACAAATAACATTTTCTTACGTGTCATAATTAGTGCAATTGAAATACTAAACTAAGTCTCGATGATAAAAAAAATAAGTGATAAATATAACCAGACTCACTGACAACAAATAAATGACAAAGTTCACAGACTAACAAGTTAATGATAAAATATTAGTGACAAATATAATAATTAGCGACCAGACTCACTGACAACAAATACATGACAAAGTTCACAGACTAACAAGTTAATGACAAAATGTTAGTGACAAATATAATAATTAGCGACCAGACTCACTGACAACAAATACAGGACAAAGTTCACAGACTAACAAGTTAATGACAAAATGTTAGTGACAAATATAATAATTAGCGACCTGACTCACTGACAACAAATAAGTGACACAGTTCACAGACTAACACGTTAATGATAAAATATTAGTGACAAATATAATAATTAGCGACCGGACTAACTGACAACAAATAAGTTCACAGACTAACAAGTTAATGATAAAATATTAGTGACAAATATAACAATTAGCGACCAGACTCACTGACATATATTAGTGACACAAATATTAGAGGACACACTGAGTAACACATTAGTGACAAATTTGTTAAAAAATTATTGGCGTAAAGAATGACTGACCAAAATATTAGTGGCAAATCACTTAAAAACAAATTAATTAAGCAAATATTAATTAATTAGTGACATATTAATATTAATTAAATGATTAGTGACAAGGCTCACTGACCAACATATTGGTGACAAATCACTTACATGTAAACATTGTTACAAATAATAGTGACAAGACACTTGTGTACAGAGTCTTTGTATTTTTGTATTTTTAACACAGCACTTGCACACAAATTAGTAATAAAAATAGTGAAAAGGCACACTGATCAAAAGTATAGTGACAAATCCTTTACAAGCCAATAGTGATACAAATATTATTGATAAAACACACTGTGTAATCCATAACGATGGAGAAGAATGATGATATATAAGTATCATTTAAATTTACTTGTACAACTATCAGTATGCATAAAATGTTTATCAGTTACACCAATAAGAACGATGGATAGGCTTTAACTGATTAGTAAATATTTACACAGTAACTGCAGTCTCAAACCTATGACCTTGTTCCAAACTTCAAAGATACAGCCGAGTGACACCTCTTGTACACCAACACTACTTTATAGTAGTGTTGTTAAACCCACCTTAAGTCCCAGTAGGCTTTGTTGTAGTCTTCTTCTTTTATTTCACCAGCGAAGATTCCCCATCGCCAAAGATCTTCAAGGAGTGTTATTGGTAAATTACCAAAATTAATGTTATAAGTCTTGTACAAATTATTAATTACTGATTCTTGGTCTTGATCGCACTCGTCTATTAGACCTAACCTTATCTTAGCTTTGTAGGACGTGAAAGACAATACCATCGTTTCTGCTATAGTTTCACCGAAACCTAAGGGAAAAATGACAATAACACTAAGTCAAATAAAGGCAGCATATAGTTGTTTTGCTTAAAAGCAATGTTCTATTATTATTTTATTTTTAAAATAAAAGAAAACCCGGCTCTACAATCATAATTGGCTTACAATAAATTAAAGATTTAAACTTTAAAAGTATATTGAAAATTGTAAAATAAAACCTAACAGTGACCGAATAATTTTTACAATTTTTTAATAATTTCTTCTGATGAAGATAGTGAATCACGTATTATTGTTTTTCAATTTGGAATAGCCAAAATCTTTAAACTGTTAAACGTCTGTATTCTAAATATTTCCATAGTATTGTGCCAAGTTTGAATCAAATCAGCAATAATTATCGTATAAAACAGTAAACATATTATTAAATTAATGTGATCCAGATTCACAAATTCAATTGTTTTAAATTTCAATACATATTTGAAACTCAAATTGCTGATTCATGTACACTTTAACGCAGCTCACATCGGCGAAATCCAATTTTTTCGATCACCAAAATCCATATTTATACCAGTTTACGTTTACTGTCATTAAATGGTGACAAAAGATGTTTTTTACCTGGCGCATATCCACTTCTGAAGCAACACGGTTGGTCTTTGTACGCTACAAAGTTATGCACGTGACCCATTTCGTGCACTAACGTACCCATGGATGAATACGACACCGAAGAGCAAACCAGAATACTAAAATAACAAATACAATTGTATTAAAATTATTTCTTAAATAGTTTTTTTAATGATGTATTATTATTAAAATGGGCAAACAGAAAAATTCACTGAAAACATTTATAATAAGTGTTTTGCTGAGATAATTAATAATATATTTTTTGTTTTTTTAAGGCGAAAAGCACATTGTGGCTGTTATCGCCTCCCTAAATGTAAGTGTGAAAGTAAAGTCTTAAAGTCGTAAGTGAAGTGTTGCAAGTGTAAGTGGTATTAGACTCGGATACCGCGAGGGACGACTAAATCCTCTCAATAGGTGCAGCTAGTCCGCACCCCTCCACGGATAATAATAATAATAATAAACGTGGCCGTCAGAGAACTAGCCGACAAAAGCTTTGCTTGCACTAGTTGTTTCAGAAAGTAACATATATCCTCATAACATTATATATATATATATATATATATATATATATATATTTAAAAGTTTTATTTTAGTACCTAATTATGAGTTTACAAACATTAATAGTTCAATAGATAATACTATTTTGACTCTACTATAGATTTTTCACTTTATAATCTGCAAGAAAAAACCAGAATAACAAAATATATACTCAAGTATAGATATAGTTTTTGAAGATGGACGTTCTCCGAAACGCGTTGACGGTAGTAGAACTGACGAAGATAGGGAAGGCAGATCATTATACTGAACATAGTGACAATAATCCTAGCAGAAAAGAAGAAGAATATAAAAAGAATTTCATCTGAACTGGTTTAAATGTGTGTGTGTGTGTTTTTATGGAATTTTCACCCACAAAAGAACCCCTCAATCTGTCGAAAGATAAAATAGAGAACATTTTCATCTTACTCATTACTGACAGTATCTATTTAATTTTTATACGACTGCTAAAAAAGCATTTTAATGTTTTTAGTGCCTGGGATATTATGTGTGTGTGTGTGTGTGTGTGTGTGTGTGTGTGTGTGTGTGTGTGTGTGTGTGTGTGTGTGTGTGTGTGTGAGTGAGTGTGTATGTTTGCTTGTTTGTTCCGTCATAACGCTTTAACGGCTAAACCAATTTTTATCTACCTTAGCTCGTTGGCTTCCTCACTTCACCACACAGAGCAATTCTTCAGAATTTTAAAGTCATACCTTTGTGAGAGACATTTTCGAGTTAGATACGAACTCGAATACTCACAAATTAAAACAATTAATGCAGGAGTACCTCAGGGAAGTGTTCTTGGCCCTGTACTGTACCTTCTGTACACTTGAGACATACCAGTTACTGGGAACTCCACAGTAGCAACGTTTGCCGATGACACAGCAATTTTAACAGTTGGGGAAAATATTTTAGAAGTCACAGAGAAATTACAGAATGCCACCAACGCAGTAAGTCAATGGACAAAAATATGGAGAGTAAAGCTTAATGAAGCAAAAACTGTACACATTAATTTTACGAATAGAAAATATGAACCATTACCAATAATATTAAACGAAAGGAGTATAACATATGCAAACAGTGCTAAATATCTAGGAATGACACTCGATGCAAAGCTCCGATGGAAGGTGCATGTAAAAAAGAAAAAAGAGGAGCTACAGCTCAAATTCAATAAAATGTTTTGGCTTATTGGAAGAAATTCAGAACTTTCGATAGACAACAAGATACTGCTATACAAGCAAGTTCTAAGACCAATATGGACCTATGGTGTACCGCTCTGGGGATGTACAAGAAAAAGCAATAGTAAAATTATTCAAGTTTTTCAAAATAAAGTATTGAGAACGATTGTCAACGCCCCTTGGTATGTGAGAAATGAAAACATACATAAGGACCTAGGTGTTGAATCTGTTCAGGAAGTGATTAAAAAGCTCTCGGTTAAGCATAATAATACAGAGATTGTCCAACTACTATGCCGCAGTGACAACATCACAAGAAGGCTGAAGAGGACCAAGCCAATTGACCTCTCCAGGCCGTAAACACATTGGGACCAGCCGTCGGACTGCACCCCGGCACACAGTGAACACAATGATAAAGAAAAATTACTATATGGGGCACGCCTCAGTTGTAATAATAAATAAAAAAAAAAAAAAAAAAAAAAAAAAAAAAAAAAAAAAAAAACTTCACCACAAGTGTCACAGTGGGGTAAAATATGGGTAAATTAGTTGCCCAATATATATATATATATATATATATATATATATATGTGTGTGTGTGTGTGTGTGTGTGTAATTGCTGAATTTATTGCATTTTTTATCTTTACTTAAATTTGAAATTCAAATATGTTTTTCCTATCTTCTAATTTGCGCTATGTAAATCATGAGAATTATATTAGTTAATTTAGTAGTATTTAAAGCATTACTTAGAATTATTATGGTTTCGAGGTTCTTAAAACGAAGTCGAAAATTTAAATACGCATAGAATGAAAAATATTCATACTTATACAAACTAAAGCTTTTGTTTTATAAAACTAAAAAGTATAAAAACTTTTGCAAAAATAGTCAGACACATAAAAATGATTAAATAATTTTTATTTTTTAGAACTTATGTTAAAACAAATGTTTGTATAAAACGTTTCTTAATACCAGTGGTTAATTCAATAAAACAGAAAATGATTTTTTCACACTCAAACGCGCCATTTTTGAGAAAGTCAACATCGAAATTATTTCTTCAAGGTCTAATAAAGAGACTGTGACTACTTTCGTCACCAATTAATCCAAGGAACTCTTTAATTGTACACGCGACAGGGATTTAAAAAAAAATTGTAAGTCTGAAATGGGCTGCAAGTATTTTGTATAAACTTTTAATAAATTGGAACCTAAATTGTGAACTTATATATATATATATATATATATATATATATATATATATATATATATATATATATATATATATATATATATATATATATATATATATATATATATATATATATATATATATATATATATATATATATATATATGTATGTATATTATACGACTTCTCTAAAACAGGTTATGGTTCACGAATTATATTAAGGTCACTGTTACCAGTTTTTCTTAGTTAGGAACCGTAAAATTAATTATATTACCAGTAGTCCTTTCGGTTATAAAAGTCCCAGGCAGTGCCGCAGTCGACCTCTCTGCCATCGTTTGGCCTTTCAAACATTGATCTTTTATAAAAGCTCTCTGGTAAAGGCTCCAAACCCAAAGATTCGTAAAAGTCTTCTACTACGTCCACCATTTTCTTCACTGTGTAATTCTAAACAAAATATGTACACAGCTTGAATTATCGTTTTGTGTTAATTAAATTATATTGAACGATTAAAAAATCGTTCCAATAAGCTTAAATAATCGTTAAATAAGCTTAAATTATCGTTCCAAAAACATTCAAACTAATTTATTTAATAACAATTAAACATTATACCAGTGATGTTTATATTTCAATGAATTTTTAAAAGATAATTTATCCAAATTTTTCTCCTCGTAACAATGATGAAATCGTGTTTTTAAATAACGTAAAAAACGAGATTTTTTTAAAATTGAATTTTTTACGGTTTTAGACGGCCGCCATTTTTTAAACTGTAAAATGATTTTCTGGGGTAAAGATATTGACCAAACTATTAACTAAAACGATTTTTGGTCATAAATAACATGGCATACATACATACATACATACATACATACAAACATACATATATATATATATATATATATATATATATATATATGTGTGTGTGTGTGTGTGTGTGTGTGTGTGTGTGTGTGTGTGTGTGTGTGTGTGTGTGTGTGTGTGTGTGTGTGTGTGTGTGTGTGTGTGTGTGTGTGTGTGTGTGTGTGTGTGTGTGTGTGTGTGTGTGTGTGTGTGTGTGTGTGTGTGTGTGTGTGTGTGTGTGTGTGTGTGTGTGTGTGTGTGTGTGTGTGTGTGTGTGTGTGTGTGTGTGTGTGTGTGTGTGTGTGTGTGTAGCCACTCAACAAAAGTGTACTAGAGATCAGGTTTGGCGTTTAATTCAAGGTCTCCGATCTGACTTTTATTAAGATGACCTTTCCAACAGTTTTTTTCAAAGGAAATTACTAAAAACTAATCGTTTTAAGTGGAAGGGAAACATTTTAACGCATGTGGAAAACATTAAACGTATGGTAAGTTAATTTTGTGTTTTATGAATTTAAAAAAAATGTTAAAATAAATCTTTCAAATTTTATTCCATTAACACAAAAATATAATACAACAATTAGAAAAATTTACATATAATTCCATAAGCACCTAGGTCTGACTTAAATGTAATAGGCAATAGAAACTGATATATATATATATATATATATATATATATATATATATATATATATATTATTTATTTTTAGAAGACATATAAGTAGGGTTATAGTTACCTGTTTTACCATTTCCTCTGAGGCATCAGTTTCTTGTTTATGAGGGTAAGGATAGAATCCTACATTCATTGTGGAAATATCATTGCCCCTAAAAATGCCTATAAGAAAATAAAGAGACATTGTTTTATGTACTGTAAAAATCAATTGAATACAAAATGTCTTATAATCACTGCACACAGATTTTTACTGTCGTTACACCAGCCATTTTTGCAACAATAATTTATATAATTTTAAAATTATATTTTAAAATTTAAAAATCATTTTAAAAAAAGAAAATGAAATATAATCGCCCTCAAATTAATTTTCGTATTTTCATTTAATTTATAATTTTAACATATATATATATATATATATATATATATATATATCCATAAATTATGCCAGTACCGTCTCGAACCTATGACATTGAGTTCAACAGTTGAGGGAATTATCAAGCTGACCGGTGCCATATTTCAACCACCGAGCTCTAAATTGTATTTTTTTTTAATGGGCCGCTTTTTCAGCTGATATATATTATATTTACATTAATACTCACTGAATAAGTGCATTGGTATCGGTCCTTTCTTGGATACAACTTGTGGACCGAATCTGTCACGAAGTCGACCTCTAATATAAGAAAACATTTGTAGGTAGAAAGGCTTTATTTGTTCGTACAAACCCAACATTCCTTTCTTGAAGTCTTTGATCGGGGGATCTTCGTAACCATCCATTATTTCTTCTACTCGGTTAGCATAACCTGCAAGAAAAGTTATTTTTAATTGTTATTTATTTATACTTTTGTGAACTTATCACAATTTCTTTTTTATGAAAAAAGGAAAATGTGCATTAAATTCGAGCTTTTCAATTGAAAACTGAACTAATCCGTCTTATCAGTAAATTTAAAAACATACTGAAATCTTTTGAAATTAAATTCATTGTTAAATATTTTGAATGACTTGACGGATAAACATGACAGAGCCAATATATTGAAGGCCAGAAATCCAAATTCTATTTTGTCGTGGAATATGACAATACTTAAAACTTTGTTTACTAATACGTAGATGAATCCGTCCAACCTCTTCTTAGCTAGTTTGACAAAGAAAACATAACAGCAAACAGAAACAACTAGAAATTTTAAATTCATAAAGTGTCGTATGCAAAACGTATTAACGAAGTCGAATTTTAATGTTCAAAAATACTCTAGCTTTCGATCTTATCACAATTGAAGTTCTAAAAGAATTGGAAAATGATTTACTGAACTTTTTTTTTACTAAATTCTGCTTCTTTCTGGCTAAATATACCCTGACAGTGTGACGTTGTTGAGGTGATTAAGATTTCTAGATTGAGAAAAGATCGCAGTGATAAATCCTCACACCGACCAATCCTACCGTCGCCAAAAATTTCAAAGATTTTTGAGAAGTTGTTCATGAGACGTCCTAAACCAGTTATTTTGGAAAAAAAAGTGATTCAACGTTAACAGTTTGTGTTTAGTGACAAAGATTCTACAACTGATCGCGTTTAATACAAAACCACTGGGTTACGCAAAATATGTTCAGGTATATTTTTAGATTTTGCGAGAGCAATAGAGATCTCGCACAAAGTATTGACCTAAAAAATCCAGTTCGATCTTCTAGAACAGAATAATCAGATTATGAACATTTACTTATTAAAGAGATGTTCATATATATTCTGAATTAAGGACTATATCAACAGGAGTAACATACGTGAGTATCCTTGGACAGGATACTCTGTTATGTCTCTTGCGGGGATTTCTCCCTGAAGTCGATGTTATTAGGGCGCCACGGTCGGCGGTCTGGTCAGTGGGACGCGACGGTTTTTTAAAAAAGGTAGGATAACGACAATGTATGGTTTTTATATTAAATAACTTTTTATATGATTGTCTATTTCGAGGATAAACACATTGTGTTATTAATAAGGAAGGACATATTGTTTTTCACTGATAATGTGAACCACGCTCGGCTACCAAATAAATTTTCCCCGCTCTAACACGTATTGAATTCAGATGAAGTGTGCTGGAAGTACAGGACAGTTACGGAAATAATGCTGACACAAAACAATACCTAACTAAACGCGACAAAGTGAAAGTTTATATGAAAAAATAACCAAAGCAAATTAAAAGCAACATCATTGTCAATGCAGAAACAATTCACTACGTTTCGACAGCGTGGATCAACTCTCCTACAGAATCAAACTCAAAACACAAACTTAGCAACTAGAACATAAGCGCTTAGTTGTCTAGTCCAATGTGGAACACAAACTTAGCAACTAGAACATAAGCGCTTAGTTGTCTAGTCCAATGTGGAACACAAACTTAGCAACTAGAACATAAGCGCTTCGTTGTCTAGTACAATGTGGAACACAAACTTAGCAACTAGAACATAAGCGCTTAGTTGTCTAGTCCAATGTGGAACACAAACTTAGCAACTAGAACATAAGCGCTTAGTTGTCTAGTCCAATGTGGAACACAAACTTAGCAACTAGAACATAAGCGCTTAGTTGTCTAGTCCAATGTGGAACACAAACTTAGCAACTAGAACATAAGCGCTTAGTTGTCTAGTCCAATGTGGAACATAAACTTAGCAACTAGAACATAAGCGCTTAGTTGTCTAGTCCAATGTGGAACACAAACTTAGCAACTAGAACATAAGCGCTTAGTTGTCTAGTCCAATGTGGAATACAAACTTAGCAACTAGAACATAAGCGCTTAGTTGTCTAGTCCAATGTGGAACCCAAACTTAGCAACTAGAACATAAGCGCTTAGTTGTCTAGTCCAATGTCGAACACAAACTATAAATATCTTAAGTAATTTGTTTACTTTTGACCAGTTATCATTACTCTTTTATCAGCTATTGTTTACAATTTTTTATTCTTTTTGACTTGTGGTTCTCTGATTACAAGAAAATGATTAAAAAAAATTTTGTTGTATACCTTTCAGCGTCTGTTCTTTTAGTTTGTATTGACGAAATGCCTTACGCATTTAGGCTTACATTCTTGTTCCTAAGTTTGGAGCGTTGAAGAAATTTTAAATTTATAAATTTTTTTTCATTTGGTAGTCTTAGAGTAGTATACATACTTAATTAATTAATTAATATTGCATTGCCAATAAATCCAATATTATTTCATTATTGAAACATAATCTCCGGAATGACTTATTTTTCCATCTTTACTCACCTCGTAAAGGAGACCGCGGTTTCAAAACCTTAGTGTTTCATCTTCAGACCGTAATACAAAAAGTCGTATCCCTCTGTCGAGGTCGTCACAGAGTTAAACAAAATATTGAAAATACACTTACAAAAACTAAACACAATTACATGATTGAAATACACATGTGAAAAATTGGTTTTGCCAAACGATACGTGCAACTCGTACGTCGTTACATTTTGGACTCGTCAACATACGACACAGTTCGGAATGTAACGACACACGAGTTGCACATATCGTTTGACCAAATTAAATTCTATCGTGTGTATTTTAATCGTATAAATGTGTTTAGTGTTTGTGACGTGTGTTTTCAATATTTTGTTTTACTCAGTGACGACGTCGATAGAGTGACGACATTTTTTTATTACTGACTGAAGAAACAGCGAGGTGTCGAAATAGCGGTAACTTTTACAAGACGAGTAAGTAGGCCACTAATGGAAAAATAGGTCATATTATTTAAATATTCTTTTTCTTGAAGTCCACACTTTACTTTATGCTAGATATTAAACTCCTGTTTCGAACCTACGTACTTGAAGTACGCAAATTAGATATAGCAGACTGATCCGTGTATTACCGGCGTTACGGCAGTATCTCCAGTGCCACATATACAACTTTCATGTGGGAAAGTAGCAACCAGAAGGATACTTAACTACCTTGGTAAGCTGATCCTTCAATAACTTTCAATAACTTACCGTAGGCCTTGGCAACATTGTTGCAGGCATCGACGAAGGCTTTATACAAAGGCCTGGCAGCTCGCGCAGCACCTTCGCGGGATTCCGCCCAATAAAACTCAAGCTCTTTGGGGTTTTTAGAATTATCAATTGCATCTAATATCACGCGTCTTCCTGTAAAAATAAATGTGAATTACAATCAACATATATTCATATTACATATATATATATATATATATATATATATATATATATATATATATATATATATAATATTTTACTGTATATAAACCCTCACATTAATTTCCCCGCCCAGAACTGTTTCGCAACAAATAAATAAAAATCACAGAAATGTGTCTAATTATTCACTCTTGCAGCCTTAGGAACTTTTTTAAAACTTTGGTACACATATAAAGCAAATGTAACAAACATATTTAACGAAAATATTTTTTTTCATAAATAATTTAACACATATAATTTAAGCAAGTGTTTCAGTTTCTTAAACAAACCCTTTCATTTAGAGGATGTAAAGCAAATTACTTTTGCTTAAATACATGTTGCAATGTTTGCAATTTTTTTATCAAAATTAAAATTCAATTTTAGTAATTTTTTATTAAAAATTGTTTGAAAAATAATTGAAAATTAAAAACCGAGATTCTTAGTAATGTGATTGCTCCCTAATTAATGGGATTCGTCTAATAATCAAATATATTTTTAGTACATTCAGTATTTCAGTGTATAATGAAAAATAAAATAAATTTACTAATATATTTTAAATATAACTTACCCTCTTCGCCACAGATAGTAGAGTTGTAAACACAAAATTTGGATCTCAGTGAGTCAAGGTCAATCAATGCTGAACTAGTCTCAGCGTACTGCAAGTGATAAATAATTTTTATATACTGAAATCTACATTAATAAGACACATATTAATACAAAAATAATATAATATAAACTAGAAATTATCGTAAAACGCGAATTTGTATGTATTACATATCACTATTTACCCAAGTTTTTTTTCAAACGGAACACAAACAAAAATATTCTTATATTATTTATAAATAGTTTCTTCATTTTTAAGACGTGACCCAACACAATAAACATAATTGAAATTAATACGTAAATCAATTTTTAAATTTATCACTTTTCGAAATATGCAAAAATTATGGCAATCATAAACAAATCAATTTTGTGCTTCATAATGTAGTCTATATTTTTTTTATTTACATTACAAAACAATGGAGCCAAAAAAGTGATTTCTCATTTGGATACTTGGTAGTAATTTTTCATGTATTTGCACGTGCATGTAAAAGAAATAGAGCTTTTCTTTTTTTGAAATATCTGTCCAAAAAAAACTGAACATTTGCAAAAAACCGGTATTGCAGATGTTAACTTGGTTTAGCCTGTACTTAACGAAGCACGCAGTGTACTTCATACACTAATTTGTTGCAGCTGTGTTACAAATTGGTGCATACTATTTTCCACCGCAATTACTCCACTGTTATAGTGTATGTACTGCCGACGTTTGAGGAGCAGTTGCTTGTTTGAAGGAAAGAAGTTAAATGTAAGAAAGGTCCTTATAGTAATAACTTTGTTGCTTCTCTTACTACTTACTGCTTTATTTAAGGCAGGATCGATCTGCTTGTCCAATAATGTGTAATACGCAGCTTGACGTATAAGGTAAGGATCGTTGAAAGAATCCCAGTCAAAGTATTTGTATTCCGCGTCGAACAAGGGTGGTTGCCCCATTGCTTCGGTCTGTAAAGAAAGATTTTTTTATTGAATAATGTAATTTTAATAATGATCACAACAAGAAATACTTTTACGATAAAATTTATAGATATAAATAAATAATGTAGCAAACAGCTCACCATCCACATTCACTATAAGCTTATCTGCCATTACTCAACAATGAACATATAAAGAATCTTAACTTAAATAAGAAAAATATTTTGTAAAGACACAGATATGATTTGTAATAGTTATTAGGATAATTAGTGTACTAACCATTCTGTAAACGTTTCATAAATTGTTTTCAAATGAAAAATTAAAATTAGTTACGTAAAATTAAAAGTAGGAAAAAACATTGATACCAAAACTGAGAAACTTTGAACTTTCTCCATTTAACACTATTAAAAATATTTACCGATGATTTCCAAACCGGTAATATTATAAAAATTATTTAATCTGTGTTATTGAAATTTACATTTGAGACAATTTAGGAGTAACAGACTTATATAGAATAAACTATAATCAGGAAAATATAAATAACAATAAAAATATACACACAATATCTAAAGCACATTAAATATATCTTGTACACAATAAATATATAAATTATATTTAGGCACATATACATATTCAGACAACTGCAATTATATCTGAACAAATATACGACAAAGTAGTGGAAAAATATTATAGGAACAAAATAAACATTAGATACCAGTTTGTTATTAAATTTACCATGTCAAAATTGATGTATAACAACGAAATTTAAATATGAAATTATATATGCAAAAATTTTAAAAGAAAGCGAGAATACTGCTGGTAGGAAATTTTAAATTTAAATATGAAACTATACATGCAAAAATTTTAAAAGTAAAGGCGTTGATACTGCATCCGGTAGGAAATTTTTAATTTAAATATGAAACTATGCATGCAAAAATTTCAAAAGTAAAGGCGAGGATACTGCATCCGGTAGGAAATTTTAAATTTAAATATGAAACTATACATGCAAAAATTTCAAAAGTAAAGGCGAGGATACTGCATCCGGTAGGAAATTTTTAATTTAAATATGAAATTATACATGCAAAAATTTGAAAAGTAAAGGCGAGGATACTGCATCCGGTAGGAAATTTTAAATTTAAATATGAAACTATACATGCTAAAATTTGAAAAGTAAAGGCGAGGATACTGCATCCGGTAGGAAATTTTTAATTTAAATATGAAGCTATACATGCAAAAATTTGAAAAGTAAAAGCGAGGATACTGCATCCGGTAGGATATTTTAAATTTAAATATGAAACTATACATTGCACAAATTTGAAAAGTAAAGGCGAGGGTACTGCATCCGGTAGGAAATTTTAAATTTAAATTTGAAACTATACATGCAAAAATTTGTACAATAACATCAAGGATACTGAATTGAATAGAACATTTTAAATTTAAATAATCTATTTTAAATTTAACCTTATAGATAGAAAATTCATTTCACTTCCATTCTTTTTTACTGTCATATATTTCTTTCTTTTCACGAGTATAGATAAATTTACTTTCTAAACTACCTAACTTAAAATATATATTTTGCAAATATAACATAATCTTAGATGCCTAATCCTAGATTAAATTAATAAAACATATATCACAAACTCAAGGCTGTTACCCTGACTAAACAAAAAATTAAAAGAAAGTCCTACTCGTGTCTGATACCATTAAAGCAATCGTCGTATATTGTTTTATCATAAGCAGTATTAATAACATACAAGGCCTATATTATAAACAATAATAATAACTAAAAATATCTTTTCTTAGTTGAATAATAATGATTAAATAATTTTAATTACAAATATTTTGAGGGTTTCATCAGTCATGTTTGAAAAATAATTCACTTGAGCAACGGTTTGCTTGTATTGGCCTTCAAAGCACACTTTCTGCTCCAGATATTCTAAGTACTTGATCGCTTCTGCTTTGTTTTTGCTTGTGTCGTTGTTTGCTGTACTGCAGTCACAGTTGCATTGTTGTATAACAGCAAATATTGCAATTGCTGTTAAACAATACGTGACACTGAAAACAATACAAAATATAAATTAAAAACATTTTAATATGAGCACTGACGGATTGGTAATAACAAAAATAATAATAAAAATAAAAGCATATGACTCTATAGATAGGGAATCCTTATTCTCGGTTCTGAAAGAACTAGACCTTGATAACAAAACCACAAATCTTATCAGGGAAACATCAATTAATACGTTCTCCAAAGTTCAATACATGGGAGAACTCTCCACTCCTTTTGAGATTAAAACAGGAGTCCGACAAGGAGATGGAGTCTCTCCATTGTTATTTAATTGTGCTCTAGAAAAAGTAGTTAGAGAGTGGAACGTGAATACGCATAGTGGAATCAGACTAGGAACTAAGAACAAAGGCATTAAGGTAAATTGTTTGGTTTTTGCAGATGACATGATCTTACAAGACATTGACCTTACATCTGAGACATTGGAAGAAGCTAAGGAACAGACTCTTGAACTCCAGAAGCAAGCGTTAAAAATGGGTCTCAAAGTTTCATTTGAAAAGACTAAAATATTGACAAACATACAAAAACCACCAAAAAAGCTTCAAGTTGGAGAACAATACATTGAAATAGTCAAAGAATTCAAATATCTTGAGGAATGGATCAGCTGCAACGCCCTAGAGAAAAAAGCTATGGAATCTAGGAGAAATAAAGTTGAATTAGCCTTCCAACTTACCAAAGACAAACATAACAAGAAGTCCCTCTCCTGGAATAAAAAGATAAGGCATTATCATAAGGTAATTAAACCAGAAGCCTTATATGTAGCTGAAACATTATCTCTCACAACCCAGGGCCCACTTGAAAGGATGGAGATCAAAGAAAGAAAGATATTACGAAAAATATTAGGCCCAAAATTTTGTAACAACCAATTACTCCACATCAGTAACGAAACTCTTTACCAAAAAACTGAAACACTATCAGACACAATCAGAAAAAAAATTGATTTTTATGGGCACATCCTCCGAATGGATAAAAATAGATTAACCAAAAAAATATTTGACTACTTTCGCAGTAGAAGAGCCAAACCACTTCGGTTTAGAGAAACGGAGAAAGACATAACAGAACTAAAAATCACTGACACTATGCTCATGGACAGAACAGCCAAAACAATAACCAAGGACAAAAAACAACGGTTCCAAGGCAAAGTCAAATCCAAGCGAACGATCCAAATCTCTGACGAAGAAAGAAAAGCAAGATCACAACGAATGAATCAATACTGGGCTACGAGGAAGGCACAGAACATTAAAAAGTGATTGATTTAGTGTACCCCAAAGTTGGGTGAAACAAATAAAGATAATAATATTAGTAATGAGCACTGACGGAGTATTTTTGTTTGGGGGTGCTGATGGTTGAATGATTCAGAAGAGGGCCTCCTACGTACGGGATAACACTTTTTGAATTACCTTCAAAAACTAGCACTATTAAGCTGTTTTGAGATTTAAAACATATATAAAATAGTGTCAAATTTTAATTAATTTTAGACCAAAAATAATCACTAAATTTTCTTATATTCATAATTTATAAAACTTTTGCAATACTGGCTTTGTTTACAAAACTTTTCCTCTTCTTAATATACCTATAGCCTATATATATATATATATATATATATATATATATATATATATATATATATATATATAGTTACTCCAGTTGCTTTACCCTTACCGTTAACGCTGATCCCTCGTCCTAATTAGCCTAAGCAAGTCCAGTTAAGCGTCACAACAGTCTCTAAACCAAGTTTTGATAAATTTTAGAACCAATAATGATAACTGTTGATCCAGTTAACACGTGAAAAGAAGAGAGAACCAACATAAATTATCTAATTGATTAACCCTCATTTCACATTCAGTGCAGACATTTCAATGTGACACTATTCCATAAAACATATACTTTTCTAGAGGTTTTTAATTTATTAAAAATACTTAGAAAACCAAACTCTTTAAACGTGTTTGGAAAGAAACAAAAATATTTTGGAAAATATTAAGAAATATTTAGAAATAGTACCCAGGAAAATGCGTTACAAAATTACAGGTAATGAAATTTTTAACTTTTTTTAGGTTTTATCAAAAATATTGTGAATATAACTCTAATTGTAGGTTAATTTAAGTATTTTTAAAAAATAGCTGAATTTATGGAAAACGAACCTTCGACGTTAGATACATTTTCATTTTTTATAACATTTCCAATGAAAATTTATGTACCCTTTCACGCTGGTTATGATCGTGACCTTTTTCAGAAAATTATAAAAGACATAACAATACATACATGCACATATATTATTGCGCACGTTATTTTACATCATTAATAAAATCTGTTTACCTGCGCACTTCTATCGATTAATTTCACAATTATACCATTGTGTAAGACATTAAACGAGCTCAAAAAATTTTCCCTCACGTTTTTTTCATAAAAATTACTTTTCTAAGTAATTTAATTTAATTTCTTTTAATAGGGCTATTTTGAAAAAAGATTATTTCAACGAGTTGATTGTTTTCTATAAATTAGGTCTTCACGTTGGTAAATACTGTGCAAGATTTAAATTCAGTCTGTTAAGCTTTTCTTGAGACAACTTATTTATCAGATAAGGGAAGCGTTTCGTAACATGATTATATAAAAGTTTTCCCTTACTTTAACCCATATAACACCCTTGCAAATAATATCAGCATATTGCAGATACACCGTGCTTAAGAAACAATTACCAACATGAACGATATACAATGTTTAATTATTACAATTACAATTACAATTACAATTGCAATAGGAATTCTGTACGATTGTAAAATTGTAATAAATCACTTATTGTATGGATACACAACCATAAACTTATTCTAAGTCCTGTATTTAACAATGTTTATTCTGAATACCATAATAACTTAACGATAATTAAATTCTTTTATTTAGTAAATCATTAAACATATTACTTACTGAAACATTGTGCGAGAGTCAAACGAAACTCGCCGTTAAACTTTCAACGTTGGGTTAAAACTGAACAATGTATACTAAAATTTCTAAACCATATTTAAATACACTTCTCCCCCCCATTGTTTTTATCTTAAACACGCTTAGTACAAAACACTTCTTTATAAAACACCTGTGCATAATGTCAATATGTGCAAACATGTCAAACATATGATATTTCGCCATTTGTATAGTTTGAAATTTTGACATGTTTCTGATTACACAGCTTTTCCGTTTGTGAAGTTGGCAGCACTAATTTAATATTTTTTGTTCATGCATTGTTTACCGATTTCTTTGCGTTAATTGTCGTTTGATCTCTTACAAAAATGGTTTGTTCCGTAACACCAACAGCTCAGGAGCGAATTTAATTTGTTACCGCTAACTTCTCGTTAGAAGCTTTCATTTTCATTTTTTTTAAAACAAATACTTTAATCCTTTATCACATGTATAATAAAACTAACAGGTCAGGAGCAATTTTAAAGTGTTTACCGCTAATGTCTCACTAGAAACATCAATTTTCATTTTTTTCTTAAACAACTACTTTAATCCTTTATCACATGTATAATAAAACTAACAGATCAGGAGCAAGTTTAATGTTTTTAGCGTTAACTTTTCACTAGAAGCATCAATTTTCATTTTTTTAAACAATTACGTTATTTCTTTGTTTTCTAAAACCAACAGATCTGGAGCAAGTTTAAAGTTGTTACCGCTAACTTCTCACTAAAACCATCAATTTTCATTTTTTTTAGAACAACTACTTTAATCCTTTATCACATATATAAAACTAACAGATCAGGAGCAAGTTTGAAGTTGTTACCGCTAACTTCTCACTAAAACCAATAAATTTCATTTTTTTAGAACAACTACTTTAATCCTTTATCAAATATATAAAACTAACAGATCAGGAGCAAGTTTGAAGTTGTTACCGCTAACTTCTCACTAAAACCATCAATTTTCATTTTTTTAGAACAACTACTTTAATCCTTTATCAAATATATATAACTAACAGATCAGGAGCAAGTTTAAAGTTGTTACCGCTAACTTCTCACTAAAACCAATAAATTTCATTTTTTTAGAACAACTACTTTAATCCTTTATCAAATATATAAAACTAACAGATCAGGAGCAAGTTTGAAGTTGTTACCGCTAACTTCTCACTAAAACCATCAATTTTCATTTTTTTAGAACAACTACTTTAATCCTTTATCACATATATAAAACTAACAGATCAGGAGCAAGTTTGAAGTTGTTACCGCTAACTTCTCACTAAAACCATCAATTTTCATTTTTTTAGAACAACTACTTTAAGCCTTTATCACATATATAAAACTAACAGATCAGGAGCAAGTTTGAAGTTGTTACCGCTAACTTCTCACTAAAACCATCAATTTTCATTTTTTTAGAACAACTACTTTAATCCTTTATCACATATATAAAACTAACAGATCAGGAGCAAGTTTGAAGTTGTTACCGCTAACTTCTCACTAAAACCATCAATTTTCATTTTTTAAAACAACTATTTTAAGCCTTTATCACATATATAAAACTAACAGATCAGGAGCAAGTTTAAAGTTGTTACCGCTAACTTCTCACTAAAACCATCAATTTTCATTTTTTAGAACAACTACTTTAATCCTTTATCACATATATAAAACTAACAGATCAGGAGCAAGTTTAAAGTTGTTACCGCTAACTTCTCACTAAAACCATCAATTTTCATTTTTTTAGAACAACTACTTTAATCCTTTATCACATATATAAAACTAACAGATCAGGAGCAAGTTTGAAGTTGTTACCGCTAACTTCTCACTAAAACCATCAATTTTCATTTTTTTAGAACAACTACTTTAATCCTTTATCACATATATAAAACTAACAGATCAGGAGCAAGTTTGAAGTTGTTACCGCTAACTTCTCACTAAATCCATCAATTTTCATTTTTTTTAGAACAACTACTTTAAACCTTTATCTCATACATAAAACTAACAGATCAGGAGCAAGTTTGAAGTTGTTACCGCTAACTTCTCACTAAAACCATCAATTTTCATTTTTTTAGAACAACTACTTTAATCCTTTATCACATATATAAAACTAACAGATCAGGAGCAAGTTTGAAGTTGTTACCGCTAACTTCTCACTAAAACCATCAATTTTCATTTTTTTAGAACAACTACTTTAAGCCTTTATCACATATATAAAACTAACAGATCAGGAGCAAGTTTGAAGTTGTTACCGCTAACTTCTCACTAAAACCATCAATTTTCATTTTTTAGAACAACTACTTTAATCCTTTATCACATATATAAAACTAACAGATCAGGAGCAAGTTTGAAGTTGTTACCGCTAACTTCTCACTAAAACCATCAATTTTCATTTTTTTAAAACAACTATTTTAAGCCTTTATCACATATATAAAACTAACAGATCAGGAGCAAGTTTAAAGTTGTTACCGCTAACTTCTCACTAAAACCATCAATTTTCATTTTTTTAGAACAACTACTTTAATCCTTTATCACATATATAAAACTAACAGATCAGGAGCAAGTTTAAAGTTGTTACCGCTAACTTCTCACTAAAACCATCAATTTTCATTTTTTTAGAACAACTACTTTAATCCTTTATCACATATATAAAACTAACAGATCAGGAGCAAGTTTGAAGTTGTTACCGCTAACTTCTCACTAAAACCATCAATTTTCATTTTTTTAGAACAACTACTTTAATCCTTTATCACATATATAAAACTAACAGATCAGGAGCAAGTTTGAAGTTGTTACCGCTAACTTCTCACTAAATCCATCAATTTTCATTTTTTTTAGAACAACTACTTTAAACCTTTATCTCATACATAAAACTAACAGATCAGGAGCAAGTTTGAAGTTGTTACCGCTAACTTCTCACTAAAACCATCAATTTTCATTTTTTTAGAACAACTACTTTAAGCCTTTATCACATATATAAAACTAACAGATCAGGAGCAAGTTTGAAGTTGTTACCGCTAACTTCTCACTAAAACCATCAATTTTCATTTTTTTAGAACAACTACTTTAATCCTTTATCACATATATAAAACTAACAGATCAGGAGCAAGTTTGAAGTTGTTACCGCTAACTTCTCACTAAAACCATCAATTTTCATTTTTTTAAAACAACTATTTTAAGCCTTTATCACATATATAAAACTAACAGATCAGGAGCAAGTTTAAAGTTGTTACCGCTAACTTCTCACTAAAACCATCAATTTTCATTTTTTTAGAACAACTACTTTAATCCTTTATCACATATATAAAACTAACAGATCAGGAGCAAGTTTAAAGTTGTTACCGCTAACTTCTCACTAAAACCATCAATTTTCATTTTTTTAGAACAACTGCTTTAATCCTTTATCACATATATAAAACTAACAGATCAGGAGCAAGTTTGAAGTTGTTACCGCTAACTTCTCACTAAAACCATCAATTTTCATTTTTTTAGAACAACTACTTTAATCCTTTATCACATATATAAAACTAACAGATCAGGAGCAAGTTTGAAGTTGTTACCGCTAACTTCTCACTAAATCCATCAATTTTCATTTTTTTTAGAACAACTACTTTAAACCTTTATCTCATACATAAAACTAACAGATCAGGAGCAAGTTTGAAGTTGTTACCGCTAACTTCTCACTAAAACCATCAATTTTCATTTTTTTAGAACAACTACTTTAATCCTTTATCACATATATAAAACTAACAGATCAGGAGCAAGTTTGAAGTTGTTACCGCTAACTTCTCACTAAAACCATCAATTTTCATTTTTTTAAAACAACTACTTTAATCCTTTATCACATATATAAAACTAACAGATCAGGAGCAAGTTTGAAGTTGTTACCGCTAACTTCTCACTAAAACCATCAATTTTCATTTTTTTAAAACAACTACTTTAATCCTTTATCACATATATAAAACTAACAGATCAGGAGCAAGTTTGAAGTTGTTACCGCTAACTTCTCACTAAAACCATCAATTTTCATTTTTTTAAAACAACTACTTTAAGCCTTTATCACATATATAAAACTAACAGATCAGGAGCAAGTTTAAAGTTGTTACCGCTAACTTCTCACTAAAACCATCAATTTTCATTTTTTTAGAACAACTACTTTAATCCTTTATCTCATGTATAAAACTAACAGATCAGGAGCAAGTTTGAAGTTGTTACCGCTAACTTCTCACTAAAACCATCAATTTTCATTTTTTTAGAACAACTACTTTAATCCTTTATCACATGTATAAAACTAACAGATCAGGAGCAAGTTTAAAGTTGTTACCGCTAACTTCTCACTAAAACCATCAATTTTCATTTTTTTAGAACAACTACTTTAATCCTTTATCACATATATAAAACTAACAGATCAGGAGCAAGTTTAAAGTTGTTACCGCTAACTTCTCACAAAAACCATCAATTTTCATTTTTTTTAGAACAACTACTTGAATCCTTTATCACATATATAAAACTAATAGATCAGGAGCAAGTTTAAAGTTGTTACCGCTAACTTCTCACTAGAAGCATTAATTTTCATTTTTTTAAAAAACAATTAGTGTAATCCTTTATTCTATGAAACTAACAGATCATGAGCCAGTTTAAACTTTTTACAGCTTCTTCTCACTAGAAGCAGTTTTTTTAACATCTTATTTAATCATTTATTCTGCGTTATGTCTCGTTTGTCCTGTCAAAAAAAATCTAATTTAACTATAACAATTAACGTTACAAATGTTATATATTAACGTTTAAACTGTAATTACTTTTGGTTAATTAATGTACATTTTAACGCTATTATTGCAAAAAAAATAATATTTTCAACAAGAAGTGTAACATACTCAATTTTATAATTTCTTTTAAAATGTAGATAGTCTTTTAAACTTTTAAACGGATTTTGTTTATTAATGAAATATTGAGCTCGATGTAAATCCTTAATTAATTTTCGAGCCAAATTTGAATCGAACCTACAAAAAGTGATCTTTAGGTCAGAATAATTCCTCATTTTACGATTCCAGCTCTAAATTTTAACAAGATGTTGTTTCACTGGAAATTTTTACTACACTTATGCTTTGAGATCAGATTTACAAATAATCGTTCCACCTTTTGTCCGTCATTCGTCAAAATAAAGTCAGAACGGTTTTGTTAATAGAGTTTTGTAAATAGAGATCAATTAATTAGGCATGGACGGTTTTTACATTCTTCTTACACAAACGACGTACGCTCTAAAGAAAGAAAGTACGGTAATTATGAAAAAAAATATTTTGAAATTTTAATAATATATCTAGATTTTCTGAATTAAAAAAGTAGAGTTTATTGTGTTTGTACAACTATAAATGTATTTAATAACTTTTAATAATTAAAGTATATTCAAGTCTGTCTATGTAGTGTGACCACTTTTTAAAAAATAAAAAAAAACATACATTTGATAAGCTTTCATATTACTATAAAAAATCTACTAAAAACAAGTTCTTAATCAATTTTATGAATTTTGGCTTTAACGATTTTTAAAAAAACGTAATATTATTGGATCAACACAATAAAAAATTGTTCAGAAAAAGATTAGGGAAATTTCTTTTTTTTGACACACGAGTACCAATGCGTCAAAACTACAAGTTCTCAACTTTATTTATAAAAGTGAATCGAAAAATACACTGCTATTATATAAGCACATTTGACTTCCCTCTTGTATTTACCAGGCACAGAAATTTACTTTTACAAAAACAGAGAAAATTAGTGGTTTAAAAGTTTTGTACTTGGTTTTACGGAACAAACGACATTTTTACGGAATAAACGAAAGCTAATACGGGACAAAACGTAAGAGAAAATAGAAATATAAATAATCAAAATAGTGCCACCAAGTTTATACATTTTCAGGTTTTGGTTTAATGAGTGTAAAAAAAAAATAGGCGTAATTTACATTTTAAAATAAATGTTTTATACTTGTAGTGAATATTATCAGTTTTTAAAGGAGTCAAAAAGGAAAATATTGTAACGTTTAGATTTTAAAAACAGCGCGCGTTTGGACACAACTTGGCCAGGCTTTCAAAACGTAAGCTTTCTTTTTGCACCGCGGACAGCGCTGCTCTCTAATACGCCATAATTGCAACGTAGGCCCTTTGTTTTACATTCTGTAGCACGCCATATAACTTACATGCAAGTCATTCGGTGCTAAATAAGAAAAGTTAAATCAAGTGTAGTTTCACTTCGATAAATAAAATGCAGGCTTATATTAACCAGTTTATCTGGTCCAAGTATAAAATGAAAAATTAGGCTGAAGGCAACCTAACCTGTCAGTACAGCTCAGCATTAAATATCAGCTATAAAACAGAACCTGCAGTCTTTACATTGACTTTGTAAAGACATTGATATTGTCAAAAATGACTTGTGTGTTCTTGTAATTTTACAGCCAAACTAATAGGGTGGTGCATGCATGCTAATTTTAGGACATCTGTGCCCAAGGGACAATAACAAAATTCTAAGTTAATAATAAAATAAAGATAGTATCTTAGTTCAGACTAGGAACTAAGACAAAGGCATTAAGGCAAATTGTTTGGCTTTTGCGGATGACATGGTCTTACTAGCTGAGACATTGGAAGAAGCTAAGGAAAAGACTCTTGAACTCCAGAAGCAAGCGTTAAAAATGGGTCTCAAAGTTTCATTTGAAAGGATTAAATATTGACAAACATACAAAAACTACAAAAAAAGCTTCAAGTGGGAGAACAATACATTGAGGTAGTCAAAGAATTCAAATATCTTGGGGAATGGATCAGCTAGAACGCCCTATAGAAAAAAACCTATAGAATCTAGGAGAAAAAAAGTTGAATTAGCCTTTCAACTTACCAAGGACACATACGACAAGAAGTCCCTCTCCTGGAATACAAAGATAAAGCATTATCATACGGTAATTAAACCAGAAGCCTTATATGCAGCTGAAACATTTTCTCTCACAACCCAGGGCCTACTTGAAAGGCTGGAGATCAAAGAAAGAAAGATATTTCGAGAAATCTTAGGCCCCAAATTTCGTAACAACCAATTACTCCACATCAGTAATGAAACTCTTTACCAAAAAACTGAAACATTATCAGACATAATAAGAAAAAGGAGAATTGATTTTTATGGGCACATCCTCCGAATGGACAAAAATAGACTAACTAAAAAAATATTTGTCTACTTTCGCAATAGAAGAGCCAAACCACTTCGGTTTAGAGAAACAGAGAAAGACATAACAGAACTACAAATCACTGACACTATGCTCATGGACAGAACAGCCAAAACAATAACCAAGGACAAGAAGCAACGGTTCCAAGGCAAAGTCAAATCCAAGCGAACGATCTAAATCTCTGACGAAGAAAGAAAAGCAAGATCACAACGAATGAAGAAAGGCACAACTGGGCTACAAGGAAGGCACAGAACATTAAAAAGGTGATAGATTTAGTGTACCCCAAATTTGGGTGAAACAAATAAAGAAAGAGAAAAATAGCATCTGCTTGTACTCCTTTTTCAAAAAAAAACTTTTTTATACATTTTTATTAAAAATTAAAAGGAGAGCGAGACAGATGATAACCGGTTTGGCCAACCGTACAATAAAATAAAACAAATAAGAAAACCATGTAATAATTTTAAACAATAGCTGTTATTGATTTTTTTTTAATTTAATTTTTTGATTGTTTTTGTAAAAATTTATCAAGACATATACATGTTTATATAACTCTGAGTAATAACTTATTTCTTACAAATCCTTACTTGGGTGAAGAAAATATTTAAATGCTTGTATTTGTCTTTTGTATTGAGTTAATACTGTATCACGCACTGCCGGTAGCTACTCTATAAGGGCTACCAGTTTCCTAAAGCTAACTAGGGATCTCGAGCTCGGTTTTTCACGAACAGTGAAAATCATAATTAAATTATAACCAACTGTTAGTAATCCATTGTGGAAACAAAAGGTATCTCTTCCTAAATAAGCTTTGGTAGCAGAACTAGCTGTAGTTTTTTTCTTTCATACCTGGGGCCAAATTTACCATTACAATATCAAGTACATTATAATTAAAAAAACAATTTTAAACACACAGTAGATTTAATTAAAATGTTTTAATGAATTAACGGAAAAAAGCAAGAAAACCTTTTATAGTTTCAAAAAAAAGAACAAAAAAAAGGGAGGAACTTCTTTGTCTTGATGTACTCCTGCAGCAGTAATTGGTTATTATATTGTAATCAATAAAACCTGCATATACTGATTAAGCATTTAAAATTTTAAATATAATTTTTGCAGGTTTCAACTCACATTTCCAAAAACAACATGCTGGGAGAACTTATATCTTTGTTTAAACATTACACATTAAAAAAAATAAGCACATGACTGGTTTTTTGTGACTTCAATGATGATTTATTTATTTTTGTTTTTGTAATTGTAAACTTAACTGGGAACGTTTTACCACTTGGTGGTTTTTTCGATTGGGATAACTCTTGTAGGAGTGCCATTGGTACCAAATATTTTAGAAAGTTACCATGTTAAGTTACATCATCTAATAATGTATTATCAAATATTATGAATACTATTATTAAGTAATATTTAATATTTAAGAAATAAAATAATAAATAAATCAGTAAATGTTTTGGCGTTTTAGTGAAGTTTTTTAATTGTAAACCTACATATTTTTAGAACCTTAATTCAAAAGGCAACTACTATCTATCTATAATTCGGTCTACAACGTTCTACGACGTCTTCCGATCTCCAACCTCCACCGATCGCGGTCCCACCACAGGTCTTCTGTTAGATCCCTTTTTTTTATTTCCTTTTCGACTCCCTCTCTCCAGCTCAGTCTCGGCCTTCCTCGTTTTCTTCTTCCAGGTGTTCCTTTACAGTAATTGTAAAGGCAAGAACTTAAAAATTAAATAAAATCAATGATCGTTGATGAAAATTGGTTCATTAGTTTTATCGTGTAGGCTCATACCAATTTCAGATTCAATTTCCCCTTCCAATTGTTTTGCAATTTAATAATTTAAACTCACTTATTTTAGGAGTTCTTACGAAAAAGCACATACTTCAACCAGGACAAATAAAACGAACCTTGTTTGAACAAAATAGTTTCAGTGGTTTATGTTTAGGACGAGTAAATGTTGAACAGGAAGGAGACAGTTGTTAAATGTGCCATTTTCAAAATTGTTTTTCTCCAACTATTTTCAAATTCGATTTTTTCTTGGTTTTCACCACTTTGTCCTAATATTTTAAATAATCCTGTATTAAAAAATTGTAATATTTCTGAGTTCTTATTGCTTGTGATTATTCACTTTTTAAGTATTTGAAACTATAAACTTCTAAATAAACTACATTATATTTTATTAATTTCGTATTAATTTTATGCTCATTTCTAACACACGTGTGTTAATTAGAAATTGTGCAGGTGTAACAATTGTTTTTTCTTTTCTTTTTTGAGAGATGATTTTTTGTTTAAATTTTTTTACTTTTGATTGACGTTTTGACGTCATACGTTTTTTAATTTAAAATTGACTCAATTGTTTTCGCGCCCAGAATTATTTGTTATCAAATACAAACAGTATTTCTACATACCAACACTTCCAATGTACGTAATCAACGACCTTGACATAAACCTGACAACAACAATGCGTCAAGTGTTAAACAGTAGTCAGTGATTAGCTACAGAAACCACAGTTCGAGTGTTCATTTCATAATTTCTACAATGGTCTTGTGTTTTCAAGCGAAGCTTTTAATATTAGCATTTGCAAGAGGAGTGAATAGAATAAAAGTTTCCCGAAACTTGTTTAAAGTAACGGAAACGAGCAAACGAATTTCGTCTCTATTTCTGTCTTTTTCTATTTTTCGATAAGAGTACACGCGTATTATATGAAAACGTTGTGATGCTTTGGTTTCGGTATTTTTACTTAATTGAAGAACACGTGCACGTTGTAACCGTTTACAATAATTGTTGTTAATATTGCTAGTTTTTTTACAACATAACCTAAAAAATTTATAGCCTATCAGCTGTTCAATGAATCAGCTGATCGTTATGAATTAATATAAAACAGCTGATCTTTTACTGTAACTACAGTAATTAATATCTAAACTAGGTTCACGTATTTACTGTTATTCAAAACAAAACAAGATATTTGTGAACATACCTTCAAACTAATTATGGTTCAGAAAACTAAATTAGTGTAACATAATTCCGAACAAACTGAAATGAAATAATACTTTTTATTGATGTTTCAGGTGGTCATAGTGACGATTCAAGTTATATACAGTACGACCCAGTTCCTAACGAAATTAAAAGGTAATTAAACGTTATATATTATTACATACAATTATTGTATATATATATATATATATATATATATATATATATATATATATATATATAGTTATAAAATAATGTTTTAAAATCATATATAGTTATATCAACAAACATATTACACCTGCTTGATTTATCTAGGTTTTATCAATAGACATAGTCATACTAACACATATTGTATACGTAAAGAACTTTTAATAATATTTATTCATTCATCTAATAACAGATAAACCGTAATATTGCTAGTTTATTCAATAAAAATAAACAAAACAATGTTTTTTTGTTAATTTTAATTGAATAAACAACAAGGTTAAGGTTGAAAGTTTAAACGAGTAACTGAAAGCATAAACGAGTAAACCTTATCAAACTTCTTTACATTAAAAATATTACTCACAAATCTAAATTTAAGAATAATCGATATGAAGTAAAATCTGTTTGATATCTAAAAATCGGTATACTGGATTTCCTTTCACTTTTAGAAACCAATTACATCTCATAAATCAAGTCAGTTTTTGGTAGGCCTAATATCAATTTTAAGAAAATTGCAGTGAGGTTTTCAAATTAAAATATTATCAGTCTGGAAATCCGCTACAAAAGGTAATAAAATGTTTATTGCAATTCTAAAAAACATTTATTTCATTTTAATTATAAGCGGTAAGTAAAACTTCCCAATAAATCTAGTGGTTGATGTTTCTAAGCTTTTTTCCAAGGAATATAAACCTCTTGAATTTAACCCCCGCTATTGTATTTCCTCACAGGTACATTAGCACGTTCGGTAAGTAATTCTTCCCTTAAAGTTAATCACTGCAAATTAGGCAAATGTAATATATAAGTTAATATTTATTTTTAAACATTTTGTAGTGTTGGAACTTCATATAAAATTAAAAACTCGATCGAGTAAACTAAGCCAACAATATTAATCAAGGTGAAACCTTTAAATAGTAAATTCAATTTGCAACAGGAAACGACGTTTCTATTAAAGGTCATATATTAAAGCAGCAATAAATTAGGATAACCGTCGCCACCAACGTGATCACGTCACAGAACAATGGCCGCGAGTATCAGGCACAACAAAATAATACATAGTAAACCAAACAGATTTACTTCACTTAAATATTAATGTCATACTTGGTATTTATTAGATAATTTCCAATGAAACATTAGATATTTGATCAGACTTGATGCAAAATTGGATAAGAATTTACTTAGCAAAATCTTTTTAACACTTTCAAAATAACAGCTTTTCAAATCTTTAAAAGATCATAACTTTTTATTATTGTATTTTCAAAATCTGGTTTCACTTTTGTTTCAGCGTTTCAAGTTACATATATCAGTATTCCGAATTTTCAGAATTAGTTGAACTTATAAAATTGAATTTCGCATCAACGCCTTTCATTTTTCTTGTAAGAAATATCCGCCACTTTTCCAGGTGCACACTTAAATTAATGCAATTTATCTATCGGTCTTCCAAAATCGCTAAGATAAGCCTTCCTTTTCTGCGAAGATCAACACATCTGTTATTTTTGTAATTTTGAAATGTATTTATTGATCTATCTAGGATCCATGACTACGTGCCTATGATGATCCGATATAGAGAGCTTATTAGACACATCACCTTTTCATCACGGTGTAAACACCATTGCTCCCCAAAGTAAAGTGTAAAACCTTACTCATACACTTCGTTTTAAAGATGGTGATTTATTTTATTAAAAATATGAATTATTGCACCATCTGACAACATATTTAAATAATTAGAATTATAACCTATATTTACTCACCTAATAGAGAATACCGCGGTTTCGAAACCTTACTGTTTCATCTTCAGTCAATTTGCTACACCGAAGACAGTTCGGAATGTAACGACATACAAGTTGCACGTATCGTTTGGCCAAACCAAATTTTATCATGTGTATTTTAATCTTGTTTAGAGTTTGTGACAAGTGTTTTTAATGTTTTGTTTATCTTTGTGACGATCTCGACAGAGGGATTTAACGTTTTTTTAATAAGACCTGAAGATAAAACGATAGCGTTTGGAACCGCGGTAGCCTTTACGAGGTGAGTAAAATACCACTAGACGGACAAATAGGTCATAATCCTAATTACTAAAAAACATGAATTTTTGATGCTGCGATATATGAAAGTAAATGCTCAATTCTCTTGTTCGTATTACTATGTGAAACGCGTTAACATTCCCCCCCCATCACTGCAGTGCTCCACCAATCTCAGGACGCTGATGGGTAGGAAGGTGTCTGTGTTCAAGTGCGGGAAGAGTGTTCTCTTCCCATACGTAGGTCAGTCCTTTTACTGTGCAGAACCTGGAACATAAAGAATACAACAGAAGTACCACAATATTGTCCATTACAACTATGCAGGTCTTAGTGACCCATTTGTCGTAAGCCAACTTACCTCAACGTACTCTCCTATTATTCTACCTCCCGTCACCCAATATTCTTGTACTAGAGCGGCCTCTGCTACCCTTGCTTTGGTCGACAGACCACTTTACTGTGATTGAGGTAGAATTGAACTACTTTCATTCTTCTTTGAAGTGGAAATTACTTTAAAGACAACTTTAAATGACCAGATGCACCTTTCATCACAACTCCAACATTGTTATTATTCCTCTTTGATCAAAAGCACCAACATCATCCAAAACACTTGGTCAGTTGGGCGTTTGCTTAGAGAATTCCGTATCTAGAAACTCTTGACTCTAGAACAAGTCCCTCGCTAATATTATGTTTATTTCTAGGCTCTCCATCAATGTTATGCCGAGGGCCTTGCTCTCAAGCCACGTTTTTGTTCTATCATCTGTGCTGGTGATTAGAAAGCCATATTTCCTATTCCTTGTCCTTGTTAGACTAATTATACGGTGTGTGTGTGTGTGTGTGTGTTTTAGTACATAAAGTTTACAATTAAGTCACCTAATCACCTAATACACTTTACGTAACGTTATCCCGTCCTGCTATCCTGCCTCCCGTGCCCCAAGGCCGCAGTTGCCGCCTTACTGGTTGAGATTGACTTGAATTATTGTCATCTTTCATTGGAGTGGAAGTCACTCTGAAAACAACTTAAGAGACCCAATGCTCACCTTTTAGATCATCTCCTTTATTGCCCTCAGTAATTCCTCGTCGATCACCAGCAAAAGAGTTTTACCAAATTTTACTGCTTTATGGTCTACTGCCACTGCTGCGTCTTTAAAAGTTATCATTTGTTTGGGCCATCAACAACCACAACAATTGGTCAAGTTGAAATTTTTCCAGATGAATCGGTACCCAGACAATCACTGAAACCCTCTATAAAACAGCCTTAGCTAACATTATAACTAATGTTATGCCGGAAGGCTTGCTGTCAATCCACATCTTGGTTCAATCCACATATGCGCGGGTGATCAGAAAAGCCACATTACATAATCCTTGCCCTTGTTAGACTAATTATATGGTGTGTGTGTGTGTGTGTGGGTGTGGGTGGGAGGGTGGGTGTGTGTATTTAACACATCAAATTTACAATTAATGTTCTATTTTTTTAAAAACAAACCAAAACTTTAAAAAATAGATTCTTATTTTTGCTCGAATAAGCACATACAAAGCATAATCCGTTGAACAGTTTCAAAACGGTGGCCAATTATTTTTTTTATTTATTATATTTTAATTTACATTTTCCGAAATATCTGACTTGTCCTTTATAAGCAGCGTTGAAATCTCCATAAATAAGCCCTTAAAAATTTCAGATTTTATTGTAATTACGAAAATTATTCTGAGGGTTGTTTTAAATGTAACATCACTTGGTTGTTTTAAAGATGAACGCATATTTTGTTTTAAGAAACCCAGGTTATCAATATGCTTCACAGTGTATAACTCACTCCACACTTCTTTTAAAGTAAACCTTGTGGGATTCATAAGCTCCGTATCCCTTCCCACCTTATTTCCATACTTTGCAGTGCAATATATCTTTATACTTCTGCGGTCTTTTTATCGAAATGCATTTGTAATGGGTTCACCAATGGAAATTGAATATTGATTTCTCTATGTTTGCCCTGATATTTTACAAGAGTTTTTGAAACGATAACTAGTTTCATGATAATATAGTTTCAGTGATATATATATATATATATATATATATATATATATATATATATATATATATATATATATATATAAGTTATATAAACAATTATTGTAAACTTTGCTAGATGTAGTGTTAGACTTAGTGCTAGTGTTAGACTTAGCTATATTTAATGCTGACAGTTTAGCTTTTAACACAGTAAGCATTTTCATGTACCTAGAGAAGAAAGAGCAGGAGCTCAGTGTTAGCTATATTTAATGCTGACAGTTTGGCTTTTGTCACGGTAAGCATTTTCATGTACCTAGAGAAGAAAGAGCAGGAGCTCAGTGTGAATCGAGGTTTCACTCAGTTCGCATCTCAATGCATATGAGACGAACTTAAATAATTATAATAAGTTTTAAGTGAATATTAAAGTCTTATTGTAATTAATAAAAAGTTGTTTTTTTTAAAAAAGCGACATCCTCGAAACCATACCATAACTGGCGCAGTCGGTAGGACACTTCGGGAAAATTAGTGCATATAATTTTTCTTCAGTTTCAACTGTTAACCGAAGTGTCGAACAAAAGACCAACCGTTCAATTTAATAAGTGTATATTATTAAATTGAACACAACCAACCGGCAAAGTGAATATTTGCAACCGTAGAGTGAACATCTACATCCGAAGTGAAGTGAAGTGTTTGTGCGAATTTTTCGTGGCAAGTGCGCGTAAAATGAGCAAAGTATTTTGGATCTTATTGTAAGTAGATCCCACAAAATAGTTTTGTATACTATATACCTACGAATGTATGTTACATCAATTTTATTAAATAATTAACAAACAAAATAATTAAATATCAAAGATCAATTTGTTAATTGAATCAATTGAATATTTTTAAAGATAAACCAAACATAGGTTATCATAAATAATTTGTAGCATTATTTTATAAGTATTATATTTTATAATTTGATTTTTAATTTTAATTTTGATTTATTTTTGTGTGTAGTAATAACTAAATATTACAATGTCTATCCCAACACTGAAGAAAGAATACCTGGACATGATTCCAGAGTTTAGCGGAGAACCAACCATGCTTAATAGATTCATCACAATATGTGATAAAATGGTCAATAAATTCTTTGTAGCTGATAACTTAGAAGATTTCCAAAATTAATATTTGTTATCGTCCATATTATCAAAATTAAAGGGGCAAGCTCTTGAAATGGTAGTTAATTCTAATACTTATGCTTGGGCAGATGTAAAAATAATTTTGCTGACTAGTTATTTTGATAAGAGGGATTGTTTTACTTTGAATCTTGAAATGGCAGAATTAAAGCAAGAAAACGGGGAATCACCTTTCAAATTTTATGAAAAGATTCAAAAGCTATTAAAGTTACAGATAGCATTTTTTTTGTAAACAGAGAACCATCCGCTAGGGATGTTCTATGCAAGTATGAACAAAAATTAATTTAGACTTTGTACATAATCAGCTAATATTTTGCGGAGAAAAGATTCCTGTACATTATTTCAATACGGAAAAGGAAAACAATAACAAAAAAAAAACAATACATGCCAATCCGTAAACCAATACCTAATCATCAGTTTCAACAAAACTCTTACAAACAATTACACCAAATGTAAAATACTTGTTAGTATTTAGTTCTATAGTCTTTGGATTAAGTAACCATTGTAACAGTAGAGTAACAATTAAGTAACAGTTAAGTATCAATTGTAACAATAGAGTTAATTCCAAATACTTTTGCTCATTCTGTAATATCGCATTTACAATTTGACTTTGAGTTATCAATCCTTAAGGGGTAATAAAGCTCAACAATAATACTGTTCTTTACAATAATAAAGAAGCTAGAACTCGACAGGATCAACCTAGATACTGTCTCCAGAATTGATCGGAATTCACCCATCACACAGCACATCAGTGTTTGGACCATCGCCTTATTGGAGGACTACTATACTTGGCGTCTAAGAAGCTAACTGGAAGAACTTCGAGGGAAGTTGCTATTCAACCACCCCCGGAAGTTTTGTTTAGGGATGGAGGAGTTATATAAACAATTATTGTAAACTTTGCTAGATGTAGTGTTAGACTTAGTGCTAGTGTTAGACTTAGCTATTTTTAATGCTGACAGTTTAGCTTTTAACACAGTAAGCATTTTCATGTACCTAGAGAAGAAAGAGCAGAAGCTCAGTCTTAGCTATATTTAATGCTGACAGTTTGGCTTTTAACACAGTAAGCATTTTCATGTACCTAGAGAAGAAAGAGCAGAAGCTCAGTCTTAGCTATATTTAATGCTGACAGTTTGGCTTTTGTCACGGTAAGCATTTTCATGTACCTAGAGAAGAAAGAGCAGGAGCTCAGTGTGAATCGAGGTTTCACTCAGTTCACATCTCAATGCATATGAGACGAACTTAAATAATTATAATAAGTTTTAAGTGAATATTAAAGTCTTATTGTAATTAATAAAAAGTTGTTTTTTTTAAAAAAGCGACATCCTCGAAACCATACCATAACTTATATATATATATATATATATATATATATATATATATATATATATATATATATATATACATATGATAATATATTTTCATGAAATTATTCCGTCTGTTTTTCAAAGTTTGAATAAAATCTGAAATAGTTTTCGCATGGTTATTTTTGAGGTATTAATGAAAAAAGCACAACCTGCAACTAAGACAGATAAAACGAGTCACCGTTTCTTTAAACTTGGTTGTGTAATTTAGTTTGTGGACGCGTCAATGTTGAAGAAGAAGAAGAAAAGAAGAACAAGAAGAAGAGGAACAAGAAGAACAACAAGAAGAAGAGGAAAAAGAAGAAGAAAAGAAGAACAAGAAGAAGAGGAAGAAGAAGAAGAACAAGAAGAAGAGAAAGAAGAAGAAAAGAAGAACAAGAAGAAAAGAAGAACAAGATGAAGAGGAAGAACAAGAAAAAAAGAAGAACAAGATGAAGAGGAAGAAGAAGAAGAAAAGAAGAACAAGAAGAAGAGGAAGAAGAAGAAGAAAAGAAGAAGACAAAAAGAAGAAAGAGAAGAATAAAAAGAGGGAAAGAGAAAATTGTTTTCGGTGCCATGATCAAATTGACTTTTTCTACTCTTTAATTCTACCGATAGGCTTTAAGGTACTGTAAACTCTATAGGTTTTTGTTTTTAAGTTATAAATACTTGAACACCGTTATTTATTACTTCTCATGTAAAAACTGCTACAGCTTGTGTGACCTAACAGCTCGGAACGCTGCAGCACTTCTTTTGAAAAGTGAAGTTTATTATTTAAAGTAATACGTATTCATTAAAAAAAACGATTCTTTATAACTTTTTGACAATATTTTCAAAACAAGGTGTATGTATTAAGGTGGACAAAATTTATCTCATATACAATAAAAATTACAAATATTTGTAATTCTCTTTTCTCGAAGTGTTGTATTTACGATTATTTACTTCGGTTAAGCTATTTAGCTCTTACAAAGTAGATATTAAAATTAAATACTACACGCTTCAGTTGAGTTAAATGTGGTTACTATAATATTAAATTTAAAAAGAGGATACTCAATTGATGGAAAAAAGGAAATAAAAGTGTACAGTTTAGTTTGATGTATGAGTGAACTAGTTTTATATATTTAAAATCTATGAAATATATGAACAAAAATAAAAAAGTGTCATTGAAGTTGTGAAGTTAAAGGTTAATCAATTTTCACTTGACATGACTGGACGGTTAATGGCTGATGTGCAGTAATTAATTTTTGGAGTTTAACCGTTACTGAAGTTCCATAAATGAATAATTAGTTTGCAGTACAGTTTATCTATATAAGTAGTTATATAGTTACGATTAATTCCTTCTGTTCAATAGTTATATGATGGATGGTTGATTGAAACTTGTATTAAATTTAGTGCTTAATTCATTTAGATATATCTGCATACAAAATTTAATTGTTTATTCTTGTAAGCAGAGATATTGTTGTCTTTTCTTCTTTTATATATTTCCATCAAACATTATTTTTTTCTGTTTTGCCCAAATATGTTAACCAGTTTTCTTTTTCTTACATTTTCCTTATTTTGTTGATATAAAGTACGTTGATCTATAAAGGTTTTAATAGTTTTAATTAATATGTATGGCACTGGGTTGAAATGAATGAACTGCATGGATATGTTATTACGATCATGGGTTCTTTGAAATTTCAATTATTGCAAATTCATCATCGTTAAAAATATTTAGTTAAATTTCTAATTTTTATTTATATGAAATTAATTTATTTTTCATCACTAATCAAATTATTTAGAAATAAGTATTTTAACTTTTTCTTAACGTCGTTGTTTTATGCCAGTTAGACTGATGAGGACGATGGATCAGCATTAACGGCAAGGGAAAAGCAACGGGAGTAACTGCGGCTAGAACTTTAGGCACATCGACTACCGTGTCCCCATATGCATGTTCATACGACTGCGATCAAATAGTAAGTATGAATAATTATCAGTAACAGTTATATGTGAAGAAATATACGATAAGTACAGACAAGATAGACAAATGAACTAGATAATATTTTGTTATTTAAAAAAATACAGACCTGTCGAAATAATGTATAACAATGAAAACACGTTAAATATGAAACAATATATACAAGTTGAATAGTAAAGACTCGAAAACTCGAAAAGTCGAAAACTCGTAAACTCGAAAATCTCAAACTCGAAAACTCAAAAACTCGAAAAGTCGAAAACTCGAAAAGTAAAAAACTCGATAACTCGAAAACTCGATAACTCAAAAACTCGAAAACTCAAAAACTCGAAAAGTTGAAAACTCGAAAAGTTGAAAACTCGAAAAGTCGAAAACTCAAAAACTCAAAAAATTGAAAACTCAAAAACTCAAAAACACGAAAACTCAAAAAGTCGAAAACTCAAAAAATCGAAAACTCAAAAACTCGAAAAATCGATAACTCGAGAACTTATAAACTCGAAAACTTGTAAACTCGAAAAGTCGAAAACTCGAAAAGTCGAATATTCAAAAAGTCGAAAACTCGAAAAGTCGAAAACTCGAAATATTCATATGAAAATTGTAAAAGTACAAATTGGGATGGCACTTTGAATGTATTTTTAGAAAGGAGTTGAGTTGTAGAATAGAACTGCAAACATCTCTTAAGACTCCTGATCAATTGGAAGACGAAGTAGAGGCTTACATCCATAATATCCAAAAATCAGCTTGGAATAGTACACCTTGGTTATCCAAACCTAAGAGTAATATCACATACCCGATAGAAGTACGGGATTTGATTCAGAAGAAAAGGAAAATCCGTAAAAAGTGGCAGAAAACTCGAGTGCCTCAATATAAATCTGAGTTAAATGAACTGAACAATAAACTTAAGAGATTATTGAAACAAATTAAAAGCGAATCCATTTCTAGATATCTTGAAGGGCTATCGTCAGATAAGGATAGTGACTACAAAATATGGCAAGCCACTAAAAGCATCAAGAGACCTAGAAACCATATTCCACCAATTAGGAAGGTTGACAATACTTGGGCAAGAAGTAATAAGGAAAAAGCTGATTTGTTTGCTGCTCACCTAGAGAACACATTCAAACCATTTGAGGCGCAAGCAGCAGGTGAAACATTAATACCAATAGAAAAGAACGACCTAGTGGATATTGGTAAAGTAACATACAACGAGCTTGTAAAGGTAATAACAGGTTTAAAAGCTAATAAAGCTCCTGGTTATGAATTAATAACTGGAAAAATTGTTAAGGAATTACCAGAAAAGGCTGTTCGAAAATTATTACATTTGATAAACGCCTCTTTTAGGCTAAGATATGTCCCAAGACAGTGGAAAATAGCAGAGGTTATAATGATACCTAAGCCAGGAAAAGATCACAGGGAGAAAGCATCTTACCGTCCCATCTCTCTTTTGCCAATTATCTCAAAAGTCTTTGAAAAACTCTTGGTAAAACGCCTCAAACCTATTATTGAAGAGAGGAACCTAATCCCACATCATCAGTTTGGGTTTAGAAGTCAACATTCGACGATTGACCAAATACATCGGATTACCAATGTTGTTGAAAGAGTACTTGAAGAGCGTAAAATCTGCTCATCACTGTTTCTGGATATGGCACAGGCTTTTGACAAAGTCTGGCATGAAGGCTTATTATATAAGTTACAAAGAGATCTTCCAAACCAATTTTATGAATTACTGAAGTCATACATGTCAGAAAGATGCTTTAGGGTCAAATGTGATGGTGAATATTCTAGAATAAAGGATATAGCTGCAGGAGTTCCTCAAGGAAGCGTATTAGGACCTATTTTGTTTCTGTTATATACAAGAGACATACCTCAAGATTCCGATACAGTAATTGCTACTTTTGCAGATGATACTGCAATTTTGGCCGTTGGGGATAATGTAGAGGAAGCAAAACTGAAAATTCAAAAATCTATTGATAAAGTCAGTATCTGGATAAGGAAATGGAGATTAAAATTAAATGAATCTAAATCAAACTACATAAACTTTACCAATAGAAAGATAAACCCAACCAATATTGAACTAAATGGTCACTCATTAGCTCCTGTTAATACAGCAAAATACCTTGGGATGACGCTTGACGCAAAACTTCATTGGAAAGAGCATGTCAAGAAGAAAATAGGGGATTAAATATTAAATTCAAGAAAATGAATTGGCTGCTTGGTAGGAGATCTACACTAGACCTACACAATAAACTTTTAATTTATAAGCAATTACTCAAACCTGTTTGGACTTATGGAATACAGCTGTGGGGGTGCACGAAGAAAACAAATGCTAAAGCCGTTCAAGTATTCCAGAACAAGGTTCTGCGTAGTATTGTTAATGCACCATGGTTCGTGCGTAATGATGACCTGCATCGTGACCTCAGGATGAATATGGTTTCAGAAGAAATAATGAAATACGCAATCATGCATAAAAACAGACTACAAAAACATGTCAATCCTGAAGTGTTGTGCTTGTTGAATAACACAGATGATGTTCGCCGTCTTAATAGAACAAAGCCCTTGGATATTAGTGGACGATAATAAATAAAACAAGAGTAACACATGAACATTGTGTTTAAAATTTATGGGACTCCATTACTGAATGGTGATCCAAACAAAGTGACATCGTAATATCAAATGTAAATTACTTGTTAAGTGTAAATTCTTAGTTGTAATTGTTATATAATAAAAAAAAAAAAAAAAAAAAAAAAAAACTTTGAATGTATAGGCCCTAATTTGAATTTAAACCACAGTTGTGAAAATGTTCACATATAATTTTATTCTTATTTATTTAACCGTTTTAAAAATAGAATACGTTATTACAAAACAAAATTTCTTGTTAAATATTTGTTAAAAATTTCTTATTAAATATTTTGTTTTTAAAATTGAACCTAATTTTGTTTTTTCATCACTAATCAAATTATTTAGAAATAAGTATTTTAACTTTTTCTTAACGTCGTTGTTTTATGCCAGTTAGACTGATGAGGACGATGGATCAGCATTAAACGGTAAGGGAAAAGCAACGGGAGTAACTGCGGCTAGAACTAAGAACCTTAAAATGCGCAGTTAAGAGATGCAGCAGACTAATCTGTGCTTTATCCACATCAATCACCGAGTTCAGAAAGGTATTAAGTGATTCATTTTTTAATTCGAAAATTGTATCTCGTAACTGACTTGAGATTTTGTTAAAAAGCGTTTTGTCCTGAAGCAATTTTGACTGTGGTCATTTTCTACGTAATCTTTGATTACTTGTAATAAAATGTTTAATCTGGGGAGGATAAATAATATTTCCAATTATAAAAAACATCATTATAAATAAATATTTGAGGAAATTCAATACCACAACTTTTGCAAGACTGCTGCGTCAAAATTATTTAATTTTAAAATAAAATGTGAAAACAAAGCGTTATTTTTTTTAACTAATTAATTAAAAAAATATTTTATAAACTTTTTTTTAAAACATATTTTTATATTTGTATTTGCTTATCACAAACATAATATTATTCGAGTTAAATATTGTAGTCTTTCAAACATCTACAGCACTCCCTTATTATGACGAATATTCTGTATATTTTATTGCACTTTTAACTATTTTCAAACATTTTCCAACAATATTGATAAACGGTTTTACAGTTTGATTAAATATTTGGTATTTTGTTCATTAATTACTTATGTAATTTAAATATAAATATTTAAATATTTAACTTTTACAGTAAAAATGTGTGAAAACAAACAACACTGAACCGAATTATTAATAATTAGGTACGGACGGATGGACAGACAGGCAGACAGACAGACAGACAAACAGATTAATAGGTAGAATAGATAGATAAATAGATGGATGGATGGACGGATGGACAGACAGGCAGACAGACAGACAGACAAACAGATTAATAGGTAGATTAGATAGATAAATAGATGAATGGATGGACAGATGGACAGACAGGCAGACAGACAGACAGGCAGACAGACACACACAGACAGACAGACAGATAGATCGATAGATTAGATATATAGATAAATGGATAGATGGATGGATGGATGGATGGACGGTCGGATAGAAGGAAGTTGGACGGACAGATGGACAGACGGACAGACAAACAGATAGACAGACAGACAGATAGATTAGATATATAGATAAATGGATGGAAGGATGGATGGAAGGATGGATGGAAGGATGGATGGAAGGATGGATGGAAGGATGGACGGACGAACGGAGGAAGGACGGACGGAGGACGGACGGACGGACATACGGACAGACAGACAGACAAACAGATTAATAGGTAGATTAGATAGATAGATTTGATAGATAGATAAATGGATGGATGGAGGGAGGGTGGGAGGGAGAGAGAGAGAGAGATTTCCGTTTTCATCAGGGCAAGTCATTCAGATGGAGTGTCTCCGAAATAACCGCGAGCATTGGTACTGGTGTTAAATTCCATTTTGTAAGGCATAGAAATATGGTACTCTGGTTGGCAGTAAAACTATCCTGAGTAGTGGTATTGGTCAGTCCTGTAGGCGGATGGGACCCTTAAATATGTAAATGTAATTGTCAAATATTTTCAGTTCAATAGTTTACCCATCAGTAACAAAAATTGAATGAACCGTAAAAAAATTTAAAAGAAAAATTAAAATATGTTTTATATGATATCGTGAACTGTATCTGCATATTTTCGTAATCTAGAAAATACATTTACACTTCCTACGAACAAGTTAGTTAAAATTTGTGAACAAGTGTTCCCTTTTTGCACATCAAAAAAAGGAAAAAGGTCAAAGAACGGAGTTAAGCTTAAAATGGCAAGGGAATAGGTTACGGCAGTAACTGCAGTCTCAAACCTACGTTAAGAGAGGTGCGCAAGTTGAAATGCGCAGAAGGATTGCCGTGCCTCTACAATATTGAATCATTGAATATAAACAGACTAGAAGTTCAGCCACCATTATAAAAAGCGTGCTCAATATCAGAGGCTAAAATCCACGTAGTACACTAGTTGCCTTTACGAGCGCTGCAAGCTGCAAGGACAAGGGGAATACGTTTTGAGAAAATGTGTAGTACTATTATTTATTTTACTCTAGATACATTATTAATATTTGAGTTTTACAGATTGTACATGAAGAGAGTACATTATATCAGATGTATTCAGTTAAAAGTTAGATTTTAAAAAATGGTTTAAAAGAGACCTCCTTTATTATCTTCTTTAAAATAAACAGTTCGCCTGCAAAGTACTGAACCGCAACCCATAAAACACAGCGAGACAAATGTTGCCTATGTCAGTCAGTTCAGGCGTTACAACAAAAAATTAATATTTAACTCAGCATAAAAGATTAATTTTGATTAATAGATAGAAATTTAACAGTAAATTAAGACAAGATAATGTGTTTTTAAACAGTGAAAACCTAATTCCAGAATTTTAAAAATATTTCAACTAAGCTGAATAACTTTAAATGCTTCAATTTATTTCGCCTAAACAGTTGAAAGGATTTTAAATTAAAGCTCAAATATTAGGGATATTAAGTTTAAATTTGTTTCCAATTAACAGTTTTAAATTTAAGATAGTTTTTCGCCTTTAGGAATAGTTGTTATTTTTTTTTAATTTTTAAAAACTTGTTGAAATTTTTAATTACGTTTTCCAATATTTTTTAATAAACGAAATTTAGAATTTTTATTACAGTAGAATATAAATATATTCTAAATAAATAAAATATATAAAATATGTCAATTCCCAAACATTATAGAGCAAAATTGTGGGCTAATTTATTGTATATACTTCAACATTTTAATTGGTATGCCAAAAATTATTATCTCGAGACTATTATTTTTGGAAATTCGCTTTTATCAAAGATGTGAGGCAGTTGATTATAACTGTTACTTGAGATAATTTCTATGTGTTTATTTTTATGATTAAGTAAAATATTGAGAACTGTATTGTCGAGAAAAATTAAAGAACACAAAAGAAATTAAGAAATTAAAGTAGACAAAAATAATTGGCCGAAACATTGTATTCCAGGTTCGTTTACATAAACATGTTTGGACACTAACTCAAGTTGCTAATCAGTGGACAACACACACACACACACGCACGCACGTACACACACACACACACACACACACACACACACACACAAACAAATATATATATATATATATATATTTGTTTGTGTGTGTGTGTGTGTGTGTGTGTGTTTGTGTGTGTGTGTGTGTGTGTGTGTGTGTGTGTGTGTGTGTTTATAGATCAGTGAATACAACCGTACTAGAATGATAACCCTTAAGAACAATACGTGAGAGTTACTGCTGGTGTCATCTTGCGGCAGAATGTTCAACTACAGTTAAATATATATTATTACTGCCTATTTTCTCAAAGTCTGCAACCCATGTGCTTGCAACCTGCAGCGTTCGAAGCGGCATATAAACCAATTACTTGAGCTTTAACCATTGATAACGAGCACGCATTTTACAATGGTGGTTGTACTTTTACTCCTTTTTGAATTCAGTACTAGGTCTATCAGCTGCTCACATCAAATGCCTCAGCCAGAAACACGCTAATACAAACGCCTAAATAACTTTTGAAGGGATTAATAAAATAGAAACATGACTGCACATCTTATACTCGTACAATAAATATTTGAACGACACATTGTCAGGCTCGCGCACATTCTAATGTTCTGGGATTTACTATGATGGCGGCTCCAATGCCTGATTTTGAAATGAAAATTCTATAATAAATAATATTTGGTAATTACGTTCCTATACAATTTTCATAACATATACAATTTTTGTATATTGTACACTTTAAAATAAAATTTAAGACATTTATGATGTATGCTAGAATTTTATAAAAAATAGAAAACTCAAATTTTCATAAAACGTTTTCTAGTAACGTTGCGATTTTTCGAAATTTTAATTTTAGTTGCAAAAACTTTCGGAAAATAAAAATACAAATGTAAACGGAATCAACAATCAGCAGAGTTTAAGTAATTACGCAACCTGTAGCAGATGCTGCGAAACGTCGTTTACTTGATCGTCCCTTCACCCTTCAACCCTTAAATTAAGCGTGGATGACGTCCTTCTTAGTATTCAGGGGTAACATAAAAACTGGATTAATTAAATGAAATACGGCTGAAGTTATTAATTATATGCAAATGTAGATATTTTATTCGTACTTTGTTTACTAGGAAACACACTTTGAAGAAGGGCATTCATTTTGTTGTGTTTAAAAAATAAAAGGAGTTTACTATACTTGATAATATAATTATCGGAAACGGTTTATATTTTATATTTATTTTTTATTAATTTACTTCCATACTTTAATGGTCAGAAGACGCTTACTGATTATTCCTAATTTCGAGGTTATCTCTAACCTAAGAAGCAGCAAACTTAGCGGTGTTTTATTCACCACAGACACAATGTTCTAAGTTTTTTTTTATAAAGGAGTACACTTCTCTTACAGGAAAAATTGATTTACAGTTTCCGTTATTGAAGTGAATACTTCTTATGGCGCGGGGTATGGATGTATGTTTTGCACGGGAAAAAAATTCAGTTTGCCGTCATGCATCACGCTCTTATATATATAGCCTAACATATACTTATATACTACTTCTTATGGCGGGGTATGGATGTATGTTTTGCACGATAAAAAAATTCAGTTTGCCGTCATGCATCACGCTCTTATATATATAGCCTAACATATACTTATATACTACTTCTTATGGCGGGGTATGGATGTATGTTTTGCACGATAAAAAAATTCAGTTTGCCGTCACGCATCACGCTCTTATATATATTTTTGTTTTAAAAAGTATTTTTGAAGTGAAAACTTGTATCTTCGCGCCATTATATTACTTACCCAGTCCAATCTAATTATTTAGTTTTGTGTCAAGTGTTAACTGTGTAACAGTGACGTTTTATAAGTTTATTATATATTGTTAGGTGTGAATATTAAATATTTAAATTATTTTAAACGCCATTATACTACTTACCCAGTCCAACTTAATTATTTAGTTTTGCGTTAAGTGTTAACTGTGTAACAGTGACGTTTTATACGTTATTATATATTGGTAGGTGTGAATAATAAATATTTAAATGCCATTATACTACTTACTCAGTGCAACTGAATTAGTATTCAGTTTTGTGATATGTGTTAACTGTAGGCTACAACAGTGACGTTTTAATAATATTTTAAATTTGAAAGTTTATGTGTGTGTTTTTGTTTGTTATTCAATCACACATTAACTACTGGGCCGATTGAGATGAAATTTAAAATAACATGGTTTAGGTACCTGAGATGGACATAGATGTATTCCAGTTTTAAAAATCTGAATTCCTGTTATTATGTATTACAAAATTATTGTTTATAAGCTTACATTTGCAATGATTTTAACTGAAACAGTCTTATAATTCCAAACAACCTGCCTTTCCAAATTAAAACATTGCAGTTTCCATTGAAGTGGTCATTTATAATGACAATTAATAAGTCACAGGGTCAGATATTAAGAGTAGCAGGAATACATTTGGGACTCCGTGCTTCTCCCATGGTCAGCTATAGCCTACTTTAATGTCGAGTAGCAAAAATCTATGTCTTGGCAAAAAACCATTAAATCATATAATATTGTATTTAGAAATATATTAAACTGAAATGAACGTACTCATGATTTTGAAAATCGACTATAAATTTTATTTTGTGGTGTAAAATATATAGCCATAACCCGTGATAAGAAGTAGTCACTTCTGTCGGCAGTCATGCGACCGCCACCTTTTCATTATTATCATAATTTTAGAATTAAATTTATTTAAATTTAACGCAAATTCGTCTTAAGGAAGTCATTTACGATTCCAGTTAATGGCGGCAGATCGTTGTTTTGTTGTTCATTTCAATGCCAAGGTCAAATTTTGAAACAAAAAATTATAGTTTTTCGGTACTAGAAAATTGTAAGAAGCTTTTCAATGAAGGTGTTTTCTTAAAAACAACACAACGTTTTTTTGAAACAATAACCTAACTTTTTGTGTAACATAAATTATTTACATTCTAATGCTTGTCAAAAAGTCAACATTACACAAAGGCTAATATTTCTAAGTATTTACTATTTTAATTTGTATATCATATTTCTATAATGGAGTTAACGTTCCTTTGTAGATTGCAGCATAAAATGGAATTTAAAAAAGTAAAAAACTAATTATTATTGAACGAGCACACGGACATGCTTCTTAACTAAAAATCATTTAGACAATTTTAGGATCAACGCAAAATATAGTTCTGAGTCTTGCTCTTACCATGATGGCCGGTCTAATAGCTTACATTCGAGTGTAAATTTGCTAATCACTACAAAATATATTTCAGTTACTGGCAAAATACACCTTAAATTTGATAAATTAATTTTGAAAACAAATTGTTTTCCCCCGAATCCCGCTCACAATACACTATTGACTGATAACAGTGTAATTACAGCTGCCCAAACTTACTGACCATCAATTAATCAGTAAGGTCGGAACTAATAGACACTGATTATCAGCTGATTAATCTAATTGTAAATAATCGCACATTGTTGGGTGGGAGGCACAGATCGTTACACAAGACACAAAAATATTTGACTGTGCGCAATTTCATCCAGCTGGTTATTAATTTGTCCCCGTTTGTTCCCCTCCATTAAATATTGTGTTAAATGAAAATAAACTGAGAGCAAAATATTCCTCACATTAAACAAACTATTTTGTACGTATGTAATTTTTCGAAAGTGTCACTAACGATATTTAAATTTGAAATTTTTCTATATTTTTTGTAATCTTTGTAAAAAATTCGACGTATTTGCAAAGTTTTTGATATTTCTATAAACGTTTTTACATACTCTTGTCTAATGATGTGTAAAATGTTTTACATGTTTCTACGATTTGTGACAATATTTGACATACTTGATATATGCCTGTTTTGCGGTTATTTTAATTACCATACATTACAGTTATTGTAAGGGAATGTTTTCTCAAATCTCTTCATAAGCTACTACACTGACTATTTAGATAATTTATTTATGAAAATTAGATCTTTATAAAGTGTAGTATTTGGAGAGGTTTCAAGTTAGGTAGCTTCCCCACTTCTCCCTGGTGACTTCCTCGTTCCTTATTGAGCTGTTTGTAGCTTCTTAATCTGCTAATTCCCTCCATTTTCCCCTTTAACTCTCATCACAAAGGTTACGCTTCATTTGACCATCCTTCTTACTTGCGTTGAGATATTGCTCTTGTTGTATGATATTCTTACTTATTAAAACACCCGCAATTAGCTAAAGAAACTAGGTCCGCCCGTACAAATCCCTGCGTACATAGGTAAGGCTGGGAGGTCTCACGATCTCCGAGGGCTCCGTTTGATACACCATTCATATAACCACTATCGATCAACACAGGCTGCTTTACACTTTAAAGTTAGACAAGCAATGAATTATTTAAAGTTGTACAGTAATGAATGTGTATGAGTCTTAAATAGATAAGTGAGAGTAGAGGTACAGTGGGATTGCTAAGCCCATCAGCTGGTCATGCCAGCTGTCTCTGCAAGATTGTTCATACGTTTCTTTGACGTTTGAATGCGTTTCAACATCACATACTCTGTACACATTTTATGACTTTAGAATGTTACTTTATGGAATAATTTGAAGAGGTTTATTGAAGAAAAAATAAGTTTAAAAACCCAAGTTATTTTTCTTTAATTAATGATTATTTACAACAATTTAATATTATGTATTAAGTTGTGCGTTGTAATAGCATATTTCTTATAATAATAGCACACTATTTAAAAGAATAAAAACCGTTCCATGAAGAAAGAAACTGCAACAAAAAAAGTTATAGTTAAAAGAAGAAAAATAAAGTAAAATAGTTACAAGAGTAGGTAAAAACAAACAAAAATTAGAACATATTTACAGAGCATTTGTGGCTTGGTACAACAAAAAGGCACATATCTTCAGACCGTTAATAAATTTAAATGTAGTTTAAGCTAATGATTTATATTTCTTAAAGTTTATATGCAATTCTAGTTTAAAGTGTTTCCGAAAATTTGAGAGTTTATCCACTTTCGTAATAGATAAATATAGTACATAATAAAATATAAATTCAATAATACTATTTGACAGTACTTTACACGTAGAACTTTAACATAACGTGATTTCACTTTATGTATCTTTGAACCTAACTCAGAACTTTGAAAGGAGAATGTTGGAATATCACTAAAAGACAGACTGAATCTAGTATTTCTATGTGCTACAATGTTGGCAATTATAGTGTTTATTTTGTCTTTGGCGGCACCATTATGGAGGACTACCAAGTCCTGAGTTTTTCAACCAGGGTATTCTTCTTCCTGGACTTCTCTTAGGATGGAGTGTAGCTAAGTGTATCTGGTTTCATTTCACATTGTGTGCTCAAAGTGTTACGTTTTCGATATTTAATGATTACTTCTAGATTGTTTCTTCCTTATTTTTTATAATATCGACATTGATCACACGTACTGTCCAGAGGATCAAAATTCTTCTGCACTGACTTTAAAACGAAAAACTTAAAGGAAGTCAATGATAACTGACACAGTCGAAATAATATCAAAGTTAAATTGAAAAGGACAAATCATAACGCTAGAATCGCTCATGCCCTTGAACCCATAGCGTAACCAATTGGAGACCCATAACAATGAATAGACCTGGAAGGTGTCTCTACACACCCGATGTTCTGACTACACTATAAGATTTTCGGAATAAAACTTACTACAAAATTAGGATATATGAACACACTTAAGCTTTCAAATTTTCGAAGATGGACTATTTACGTCAAAATGATGATTATACTAAATACTGCCAGGAGTCTCCAACTCCTTACACTCTGCTATGCAACAACTTCCTCTTCTACTTTGGCCTATTCTAGAAAGTATTATGGAACGTTTCCATTAGGACACTATTAGACACTTCTCTATCTTTCATTGCCTTTATGTGACAGTAACTACCACAGCCTTCTAGCTCTACCACTTTCTACAAAAAAAGTTTTACTTTTATAAACTCTAGTTTATAATGTTTTCCTGGCTGTATGTACACACATATTTTAAACTTTCACATTTGCAAATCTTTCTCGGAACTTTCTCTTTAAGGTTCCTTGTCTTTATCACAAATAAAAAATAATAAACATTAAAAATCTAATACTTTGTGGAATACATTAATACGATTAATTAATATTTAATTGTACAATAATTAACAATATTTTTACGTGTAATGAAATGCTTTATAAAATTAAACATTATAAAACAGTGATCAAGCCGGAAGCACTGTACGCAGCAGAAACATTAACCATGAATCGCATAGGCCAGATAGAAAAGCTTGAAATAACGGAAAGGAAAATCTTAAGAAAAATTATAGGAACAAAATTTCAGGAAAATAAGGTAGTATATATAAGAAATGAAGCTCTCTATAAGAAAATTGAAAAACTGTCAGATACTATAAGAAAAAAGAGAATAAATTTTTACGGCCATCTTCTTAGAATGAACTCCAATAGGTTGACGAAACAGGTGTTTGATTTTTTCCATAATCGTAAAACAAAACCGAACTGGTTTAAGTTCCATTAGGTCGAAAAGGACCTAATGGAATTAAAAATTATAGAAAATTCACTGCTTGACCAAACTGCTAAGATAAGTACCAAGTACGAAAGAATAAGATTTCAAGATAAAACCAAAATAAGACCTAAACCTGTCATTTCGGAAGATGAGAGGAAAAGAAGATCGGAAAGAATGAAGAGCTACTGGGAACAAAGAAAAGTACAGCGCGCAAGAAATGATTGATTCAGCGTACCCCAAAAAGGGTGAAACGAAGAGAAGAAAGAAATGCTTTATAAATAAATAATTTATGTAAACAAAAATTGTGATTAAAATGTGATATAACATTACTCAGTTATTATTGGCTTACCTACCCTTTGTTTATTCCCAGCCAATATATTCCCCTCTCCTTTTATTTTCCGCTACCAGCCACTTGTACAACGGATCGTAATATCTCAGCACAGATGAAGCGTCAATTTTGGCTTTCCCAGTTAGTATTTCTAGTGCAACGGTCCAAGGTTTAGAAGAGCCCAATTGTAACACGTCACTGCGTAAAGGAAAAAATAGTGATAGAATAATTAATATGAAGAAAATTTGTACGATATATTTGTAATTTTTTTCTTTGTGTTTCTATAGTGTACAGTCATATTATAAGAGTTGATTTTATTGTAATACTGTATTTGCTCATAATAATTAATCTTTTTTTCACAAACGCAATTTAGTAAACAGTACTTTCTTCCATTTTACACTAAAACTAAAATAATATAAATTAACAATTAATAAAAACAAACGAAAAAATTAAAAATACAAAATTTGTAATTCAATGAAATATATATGAAGAAAAATCAATTAAAAAGTGTAAGTATTTAAAATTCACACCAAATAATAAGGAAAACATGAATTACTTTTAGACACACACACTTACACAAGCAAAACCACCTCCGCACTAACCTAGAACTGCACAACCTTCTCAAGTAATAATATTATAATAAACAGCAAGGTAATAATATAATATAATAAACAACAAGGTTTCCTGATTTCATAACGTCAGAGACCAGGATCAGAAAAAAATTCACAGCTTTACAATAAGCTGTTAATATAGTGGCTGTTAAAATATCGTTTTTATAACGGAAATTTACTAATAAACTGGACAACATAATTTTAAATATTATTTTAGTATTCTGTGTCGGTTTTATCACAGAAGAAAGAATATACACAGGATGCTCATCGTTATTGTGAATTGTATATGGGTTCTTAATTACGATTAAAGCATGCAGTTGTTATAGCAGTGGTGGATGCTACTTTCCCCTTCATCCACTGTAAGAGACGAAGAATAGAAGAATGTGTTGCTACAGTGGCGCAGCCCAGCGGTCGGAAGAGGAAGGCTTCGCCAATATGATTACTGCAGTCCGTGAGCTTTCTGTGTGTTACATTTCCTATGGTATTATTTATACACAACTATTTTTTTTTCTAAAAATTCTTATAATGAAAAAAACTATTAATTTTCTAATATTTTTAAAAATATTATTGTTGCTATTTATTAAGCTTAAACGATACTGTAACTTACTGCCAAAGCTTTCCGGCCTTTTTATTTCCGTACAGGTCACAGTTATACAGTGGTTTAGTGTCTGGATCATTTGGGTTGTATTCCCCAGCAGCAATGCAAAGACTCTCGAAGAATTGAAATTCAACAATAAATGCTATAAAATAGCTGTAAAATATAACACGAAATAAAACATATTGTAAATTAAAACTCTGCATATACATTGCACAACGTTACTCAAGTTCAATTAAGTTACTTAAAAGATAATATAAAAAGGTATTTCAATATAAAAGTTGTAAAAAGTGCAGGTGTTTATATTAATTTTTTTAAATTTATCGATACAAAACTAAATTTAACACAAAAGTAAAATGACTTAAATTCGAAATAAAATAAATTTATAAATATTTTATTTTATTCTTTATATATATAATGTAAAACTATTACCTGATACTTCCAGTGTCATCCAGTAACAGAATACTGGTAGCGGCGTCTAAATAATCTTCAGTATTCGTTGTGTTGGATACGATAACCCCTTGGTATTTTAGTCTGAAACGATTTTTACAAAAAAATTGCACTTACTTCACTCAACAATACAATACAAATAAAGTTTCGTTACACTGTATACACTATGGCAGGCACTAAATGACACTAAGACGCATTGAAGAAAACACATTAATGACAAAATATTCACTGAAGAACCCTTAGTGGTAATCGTAACTATTCACTGATTAACAAATTAGTGATAAAACGTACTGACAAATATGTTAGTGATAAATATGCGACAAAACTCATTGATAAACAGATTAGTAGGTAAATATTAGGGAAAATGTTCACCGATTAACCCATCAATGCCAAGATTCAATGGTTAAACACATTATTGGAATAATTCACTGAGAAACATATTAGTGATAAAAATATTATACGAGTGTAGTGAAAATGATTAAAGTCATTTGATAAAAAATAAAGTAAATAAATAGTGATCACTGACAAACAAATAAGTGATAAAAATGTTAGTAACATGAGTCACTGACAAACAGTGATAAATAACAATAAGTGATAAGAATGTTAGTAACATGAGTCACTGGCAAACAGTGATTAACAATGATAAGAATGTTAAAATGATTGATAAATAACAATAAGTGATAAAAATGTTAGTAACATGAGTCACTGACAAACAGTGATAAATAACAATAAGTGATAAGAATGTTAGTAACATGAGTCACTGACAAACAGTGATAAATAACAATAAGTGATAAGAATGTTAGTAACATGAGTCACTGACAAACAGTGATAAATAACAATAAATAAGATAGTAAATTCAAACAGTTGACAAATATAATGATAAATAACAATAAGTGATAAGAATGTTGAGTGATAAATAACAATAAGTGAAAGAATGTTAGTAACATGAGTCACTGGCAAACAGTGATAAATAACAATAAGTGATAAGAATGTTAGTAACATGAGTCACTGGCAAACAGTGATAAATAACAATAAGTGATAAGAATGTTAGTAACATGAGTCACTGACAAACAGTGATAAATAATAAGTGATAAGATGTTAGTAACTGTCACTGACAAACAGTGATAAATAACAATAAGTGATAAGAATGTTAGTAACATGAGTCACTGACAAACAGTGATAAATAACAATAAGTGATAAGAATGTTAGTAACATGAGTTACTGGCAAACAGTGATAAATAACAATAAGTGATAAGAATGTTAGTAACATGAGTCACTGACAAACAGTGATAAATAACAATAAGTGATAAGAATGTTAGTAACATGAGTCACTGACAAACAGTGATAAATAACAATAAGTGATAAGAATGTTAGTAACATGAGTCACTGACAAACAGTGATAAATAACAATAAGTGATAAGAATGTTAGTAACATGAGTTACTGACAAACAGTGATAAATAACAATAAGTGATAAGAATGTTAGTAACATGAGTTACTGGCAAACAGTGATAAATAACAATAAGTGATAAGAATGTTAGTAACATGAGTCACTGGCAAACAGTGATAAATAACAATAAGTGATAAGAATGTTAGTAACATGAGTTACTGGCAAACAGTGATAAATAACAATAAGTGATAAGAATGTTAGTAACATGAGTCACTGGCAAACAGTGATAAATAACAATAAGTGATAAGAATATTAGTAACATGAGTCACTGACAAACAGTGATAAATAACAATAAGTGATAAGAATGTTAGTAACATGAGTTACAGGCAAACAGTGATAAATAACAATAAGTGATAAGAATGTTAGTAACATGAGTTACTGGCAAACAGTGATAAATAACAATAAGTGATAAGAATGTTAGTAACATGAGTCACTGACAAACAGTGATAAATAACAATAAGTGATAAGAATGTTAGTAACATGAGTCACTGACAAACAGTGATAAATAACAATAAGTGATAAGAATGTTAGTAACATGAGTCACTGACAAACAGTGATAAATAACAATAAGTGATAAGAATGTTAGTAACATGAGTTACAGGCAAACAGTGATAAATAACAATAAGTGATAAGAATGTTAGTAACATGAGTCACTGGCAAACAGTGATAAATAACAATAAGTTATAAGAATGTTAGTAACATGAGTTACTGACAAACAGTGATAAATAACAATAAGTGATAAGAATGTTAGTAACATGAGTCACTGGCAAACAGTGATAAATAACAATAAGTGATAAGAATGTTATTAACATGAGTCACTGGCAAACAGTGATAAATAACAATAAGTGATAAGAATGTTAGTAACATGAGACACTGGCAAACAGTGATAAATAACAATAAGTGATAAGAATGTTAGTAACATGAGTTACAGGCAAACAGTGATAAATAACAATAAGTGATAAGAATGTTAGTAACATGAGTTACTGGCAAACAGTGATAAATAACAATAAGTGATAAGAATGTTAGTAACATGAGTTACTGGCAAACAGTGATAAATAACAATAAGTGATAAGAATGTTAGTAACATGAGTCACTGACAAACAGTGATAAATAACAATAAGTGATAAGAATGTTAGTAACATGAGTCACTGGCAAACAGTGATAAATAACAATAAGTGATAAGAATGTTAGTAACATGAGTTACAGGCAAACAGTGATAAATAACAATAAGTGATAAGAATGTTAGTAACATGAGTTACTGGCAAACAGTGATAAATAACAATAAGTGATAAGAATGTTAATAACATGAGTCACTGGCAAACAGTGATAAATAACAATAAGTGATAAGAATGTTAGTAACATGAGTTACTGGCAAACAGTGATAAATAACAATAAGTGATAAGAATGTTAGTAACATGAGTCACTGACAAACAGTGATAAATAACAATAAGTGATAAGAATGTTAGTAACATGAGTCACTGGCAAACAGTGATAAATAACAATAAGTGATAAGAATGTTAGTAACATGAGTTACAGGCAAACAGTGATAAATAACAATAAGTGATAAGAATGTTAGTAACATGAGTTACTGGCAAACAGTGATAAATAACAATAAGTGATAAGAATGTTAGTAACATGAGTCACTGACAAACAGTGATAAATAACAATAAGTGATAAGAATGTTAGTAACGTGAGTTACAGGCAAAAAAGGTAATTATATTCACTGACAAATAAATTAGTGATAAAATATATATAATAAAACTCACTGATAAACAGAATAGTGACAAACTATTATCGAAGACGCCAATGATAAGATTAGAACTGTTTTGTAATGATAAGGTAATATTCACTGGCAAAAAAACTTTATTGAAACAATTCACTGATAACACATTAACTTTAAAAATATTAGTGTAATAAAGATTTTATTGTATATTTAGAGACAGGAAAAATAAACTGTATGATGATCACATGTTTTTGTATACATTTTGTTTGCACATTGGGTTTGTTCAAAAAGTTCTGCGTTTGAAGGACCGCCGGTTGCCTAGGCTATTGGCAGAAAAGATCGTTTTGGTTTAAAAGAAGTATTTTAGTTTAAAGACTTTAAACGTTTGTGTGGAAAACATAATGTAGATTTGTATAAATATTTGGGACAGTAACGAAATAAAGTTGAACATAGAAAGATTACAAGATTGTATTAAAAGAGTTTTTAGGAATAACTTAATACTAAAGGCACAAAATACAAGATTTCGCAGTTTTTATAAAGAATTAAATTTTAATTTCTTTTTATATTCTTCTTCTTTTCTGCTGGGATTATTATCACTATGTTCATTATAATGATAATGTATAATGTATAATGTTCATGTATAATGTTCAGTAGCCTTCTCTAGCTTCATCAATTGTGTATCTATTGTGACTTCTAAAATATTTTCCCCAACTGTTAAAATATCTATAATATTGATATAGTTTTTGAAGATGGAAGTTCTCCGAAACGCGTCAAGGAAATTAGAATTGACGAAGCTAGGAAAAGCAGATCATTATACTAAACATAGTGATTAAATTCTAATTTAATAGAAAATCATTACACATGTGATAGTTATAGTTTTGAATTCATTTATTGTATTTTTAAGTTAAGATGAGAGTGTTCAATATGCAATAAGTTAAAAATAGAGAATACTATTACAGTTTCAGCGCATCGCAGTAAACGTAGCTTTTGAAACTGTTTATAAAAGTGATTTTCGTTCTAACTATACAATGCCCATGTTTTCAAAACCTAAGCCTTCGAGTTCAAAAAAGGAGAGAAACGAAAACACGTAACACTGACCCTCAATCAGAAACTAGAAATCATCAAACGGCTACAAAAAGGCGGGAATAGAAATGTTTTAATGAATGAGTTTAATATTGGCTCATCGACTATTTATGACATTAAAAAACAAAAAGATGAACTAATGAAGTTTGCTTCTCAATCGTTAACAACTGAAAAATTGGCTTCTAGACAAACATTAAAAAAGCCAAAACTGGAACAGCTAGATAGTGTATTGTTCAAGTGGTTTAGTGCAGTACGTTCTGAAGGGAAGCCGGTAACAGGGCCAATGATTGTTGAAAAGGTAAAGAAATTCGGCCAAGATTTAGGACTTGCTGAAAGTGAATGTAATTTTTCTGATGGTTGGCTCAGAAACTTTAAATTTCGGCATGGAATTAGAAGACTTGATGTAACTGGAGAAACACTTTCAGCAAACCAAAACTCTGCTGAAAACTACAAAGACGAGTTTGAGCAAATCGTGGCTGATAATGATTTAACACCTGAACAGATTTACAATGCTGACGAAACAGGGCTATTGTGGCGATGTTTACCAACATCTACACTAGCTGGGGGAGAAGAAAAAGCAGCCAAGGGTTTTAAAAAAAACAAAGACAGATTAACCGTTTTGCTGTGTGCTAATGCGTCTGGAAACCACCGAGTGACCCTTTTTGTGATAGGTAAATCTGCAAAACCCAGAGCTTTTAAGAATGTTAAACACTTGCCTGTCCAATACGTTGCTCAATCAAATGCTTGGATGACTGCCGACCTCTTTAAAGACTGGTTTTTTCACCACTTTGTGCCTCAGGTCAAGGAATCCTTTAAAAGCCTTGGTGTACCAGAAGATACCAAAGCCATCCTTCTTTTGGACAATTGCAAAGCCCACCTCCACACTAGCTTATTTGGTGGTTTTTCCGGCATTACAAGAGTTTAGAGGGAAATGGTTTGATTCTGAAATATTGAGTAAGAAAGGGCGTATCGAGTATTTAAATGGGAAGAATTAGACAAAATTGTTCATATGACAGCCTATAAATATATAAAATCATTGATGTATATAATTTTTAATATATGAGTTATTGTATTGATTAGAAATTTTGAATGGTCAACGTTACTTGTATTTTGAGAATATTAAAGTAGGGGTGGATAACATCAATTCATCTGAGTTTTTCTGTATTTAATTAACAAATGTATTTATGGATTTTATAATAAATGAACTCATGAATAATAATAATAAATAGTAATATTAGTGAACCATTGAAAAATAAAATGATTAAAATCATTGACAGAGAGATTTGTGATACAAATATTAGTGACACCAGTTCAGTTGAATAAAGTGATTAAAATTCATTGAAAAACTAATTAGTGATACAAAATATTAGTGGTAAGTGATATAACCAAAAACTTTACAGAAATAGTATCTTTAACCTGTATTGTTAGACATTTCCACTTAATTATAGAAATGACGTATATACTTACACAATACACACTCACATATATACTTTACGTTTTAAGTTTATACAACAAAAAAGGGACACGGTGAACGATGTGACTAAACCACCGGTCAGTCTGCTGCATTTTTGAACTATTAGGCTAACTAGTACAAAGTATGATGTACAATAAATAAAATAAAAATTAAAAAAATAAAAATTTTTTTGCCAATTTACATTAACAGAAAAAACAGTTGGTCTCAACTAAATTAATTACTGAAAGTTTACACGGTATCAGAAGTGTTAAACCTACGAACTTGTTGTGCGCAATTTCAGAGACGCAGCCCAGCAACACCTCTGTTACATCGATACTAGTTTATTGAATTATACACACCTAAAGTCCCAGTAGGCTTTGTTATAGTGTTCTTCCGGTGTTTCACCAGTGAAGAGACTCCATCGCCAAAGTTCATCGAGAATAGTTATTGGTAAATTGCCTAAATTATCTCTATGCGTTCTGTACAAATTGTTAATTACTGATTCAGGGTCTTCTTCACACTCGTCTAATATTAGACCTAGTCTTTGCTTAGACTTGTAAGACGAGAAGGACAATACCGACGTTTCTGCTACAGCTTCATCGAGGCCTAAAAAAATTATATATTAACACTGAGTCAAACGTGGCACGCATCTGTTTCGCTTACGTGAGGAAAGTAATGTTCTATTATTATTTAAGTTTATTTCACTATTTCAAAATCTGATTTTACAATCTGCTTAGATTATCATTTCAAACTTTAAAAGTACAACAAAATTAAACATTTTCTAATTTGAATTATTTTTAAATGAATATAAACGTAATTTATACAGATACAAAGCTCATTGGGACGGTGAAATGATGTTTTAATAAAAGCGTAAAATACGAAGTTTTTTTTCGATACGAAATCACCTCTTTTTTGACACTGTTAGACTTGTACAGTCCAAGCTATTGTCATAATCGATTTTTGTGTAAAATTAATTAAAATCAGCAATAATTAAGCTTAATAAGCTGTTTAATTGTTGTCAATTGAAAACACGAAAATGAACCCTGACCGTCGTCAAATTATAATTGTAAATTCAATTTATTTTAAAAATTTAAAGTCCTATTTTTGCACATATTTCAACACCGATTGTATCGGTAAAATCTGAGTGATAAAATAGTTTAAGTTAAAAAGTTAGTATTTTCTAGCTTTTAAAAATTTGTTTAATTGTTCTGGGCAACGACAATGTCCAGGCCGTCAGGAAAATCTATTTTTTTGCCAAGATTACACTAACTATCACTAAATAATAACAAGTCAGCTGCATTACCTGGTGCAAATGTATTTCTGAAAGGGCACGGCTGGTCCTTGTACGCTAAAAAGTTGTGCACGTGACCCATTTCGTGCACTAAAGTTTTCAGGGATCCAAAATTCACGAACAAACAAACCAGAATACTAAAATAACAAATACAAGCTCAGATTATTTCTGAAAAAACATTATTAATTGGTGCATTATTTTAACTTGGTAAAAACAAAAAACTGTATGAAACTAATAAAAATCTTAATTTTTCAACTTTAAAAGGAAAAATAAAAGTTAATTTTTACTATATATATATATATATATATATATATATATATATATATATATATATATATATGTGTGTGTGTGTGTGTGTGTGTGTGTTTGTGTGTATTTGGTTATTTTAAGGCGAAAAGCACATAGAAGCTATTATCACATTCCTAAATGTAAGTGTGAGTGTAAACTGTTAAAGTCGTAAGTGTAGTGTTGTAAGTGTAAGTGTGTGTTAGACTCGGGTACCACGAGGGTCGTCCAAATCCTATTAATAGCTAGCCTGCTCCCCCTGCGGGTGCATATATATATATATATATATATATATATATATATATATATATATATTTGTTGTTGGGTAAGTTGTTTTCATATAATTTGTCATCAACAAACAATGCGGAATTTGTTACCAAATACTTTGTCATCAACAAACAATTCGGAATTTTGTTACAAAATACTTTGTCATCAACAAACAATTTGGAATTTGTTACCAAATACTTTGTCATCAACAAACAATTCAAAATTTGTTACCAAATAATTTGTCATCAACAAATAATCGGGAATTTGTTATATAACAATTCGTCATCAACAAACAATTCGGAATTTGTTACCAAATATTTTGTCATCAACAAACAATTCGGAATTTGTTACCAAATAATTTGTCATCAACAAATAATCAGGAATTTGTTATCTAACAATTTGTCATCAACAAGAAATTCGGAATTTGTTACCAAATAATTTGTCATCAACAAACAATCGGGAATTTGTTATATAACAGTTTGTCATCAACAAACAATTCGGAATTTGTTACCAAATAATTTGTACTTAACAAATAATTTGGAATTCTGTCAAATAATTTGTCATTAACTACAACAATTAACGATTGGATATTGTGACTACCCAATTGTTGTGACACCAATTATTGATTGGGGTTGGTGTTGATTGGGTATTTGTTATCAAACAATGTGTAATCAACAAACAGTTGAGAATCTAACTTTTCGCAATCAACGGTTGATAACTTGTAATTCAAAAATTATAAATGAGAACATATTTAATTACAGTTAATTATTTAACCTAATTGGTTAATTAATTAAATTGAATTTAATTTTTGGAACTAATTTAACTATGTTTTGATTATTTACATTTACGTCATATTACTTTTGAGTTTAATATATGTTGACTGTAAGCTGTCTATTACAAATAACTGCAGTGCAGGTTTCCGTTTCAATATTCTTTGAAATAAAATTAATATCTGCACAAAATAATACTTAACGGTTTTAATTATATATAAAGTATAAACATGAATGCTGGACGCTTCAAAATCTTGTAAGTTAAAAACGTTGTAGGTGCTTAAAGATTTCATGATGTCTGATAGTAGTACCTGCTTAAAGGATTTTGCAACTAATGCACTCGTTCAAACTTTAACCTAATCGACTTTTCTCCCAAGTTCTTACCAAATCGGATCAAAAATTCAAACGTTCAGAATACATACATTTACGTAAATATTTTATGACCCTTTGAAATGAAAGTTTATTTCAATATCCCTGTTCCCCGTCTATAAGATCAAAAACAGTGATCGTAATTATATTACCAGTAGTCCTTTCTGTTATAAAAGTCCCAGGCAGTGTCACAGTCGACCTCTCTGCCATCGTCTGGATATTCAAACATTGATCTTTCCCAAAAGCTCTCGGGTAAAGTCTCCAAACCCAAAGATTCGTAAAAGTCTTCTACCAGATCCACCATTTTTTTAACTGTATAATTCTAAACAAAACAAGAACAATTTCGTATTACATTTTTTCTATAAATATATAATGAACGCCGCACGCAGCTGTTTCGTGATGCGATGACATCGAATACATAACGATTAATTTTGTCTTAAAATTATTTGAAAATCTGATTTTACCATTACAATAAACATTAAAACTGCCTAAATTATCGTTTCAAACTTGCAGCTCACATTTTAAAATAGAAATTAAAACCTAACAGGCTTAAAAATGTAAATATTCTTAACAAAATTGATTTAGAAAATCAGTTTAATTTATTATTATTTTTACGATAATGAAATCAGGTTTTGAAATAACTGAGGATAAATAAGGTTCTTTAAAAAATATTTTTTTATTTTTGAAACGACACACACACACTCATATATATACATACATATATATATAATAAAAATAAAATAATAATAACCTTTCTTTTACGTACTAATTTTTCATTCGTTTTAAATTTGAGTGGGCGAAAAACTAGAAGATTTTTACCGTCCAACACAGAACGGAAATTAAAATATTACCTAAGACATTACTGATATACGTATAACATGAACAGAATTTTGCGAAAAGAAAAAAAATTGGAATAGCTAATACTGAACAAGTAATAAATGTAATAAAAGTAATAAAATAACTATTAATTTACAGGCAAAAAACTATAAAAAAATACAAAGATAAATTTGTTTTGAATTTTCTTTTTATTTAAGTCAGTACACTTCTTGGAATTTTTATATTAACACAACTTCTTTTAATACAAGTTGTGTTGTTTTAAATTTTAGCCTCTACTTGCTTTTATTGCTCTTAAATCTCGGGTTACTGACTGTATGATCAGATATTTGTATTTATATACAAGTATAATACACAAATAATACATACAATATATATAATTTCCAAATATATACTATCTTTAAAACTAATATTTACATTTTTTTACATTATAACTGTTTATTATTTTGTGTCAATCGTTTGAAATTTCGCAACAAATTATATTTATTTTATACAATTTATTGTTTTGTTATTAATTTCGAATTTGATATTTATAATTTATAAAAATGATATTTAAATATTCCCTTCAGATAAACTGACATTTATAAAATATGGTTACTAATTATTATTGTTCTTCTTTATTTGTTTCACCCAACTTTGGGGTACTCAAATCAATCACTTTTTAATGTTCTGTGCCTTCCTCGTAGCTCAGTATTGCTTCATTCGTTGTGATCTTGCTTTTCTTTCTTCGTCAGAGATTTGGATCGTTCGCTTGGATTTGACTTTACCTTGGAACCGTTGCTCCTTGTCCTTGGTTATTGTTTTGGCTGTTCTGTCCATGAGCATAGTGTCAGTGATTTGTAGTTCTGTTATGTCTTTCTCCGTTTCTCTAAACCAAAGTGGTTTGTCTCTTCTACTGCGAAAGTAGTCATTTTTTTTTTTGTTAGTCTATTTTTGTCCATTCGGAGGATATGCCCATAAAAATCAATTCTCCTTTTTCTTATTGTGTCCGATAGTGTTTCAGTTTTTTGGTAAAGAGTTTCATTATTGATATGGAGTAACTGCTTGTTACGGAATTTGGGGCCTAAGATTTTTCGTAATATCTTTCTTTCTTTGATCTCCAGCCTTTCAAGTGGGCCCTGGGTTGTGAGAGATAATGTTTCAGCTGCATATAAGGCTTCTGGTTTAATTACCGTATGATAATGCCTTACCTTTGTATTCCAGGAGAGGGAATTCTTGTTGTATGTGTCCTTGGTAAGTTGGAAGGCTAATTCAACTTTATTTTTACTAGATTCCATACCTCTTTTTCTCTAGGGCGTTCCAGCTGATCCATTCCTCAAGATATTTGAATTCTTTGAATATCTCAATGTATTGTTCTCCCACTTGAAGCTTTTTTGGTGGTTTTTGTATGTTTGTCAATATTTTAGTCTTTTCAAATGTAACTTTGAGACCCATTTTTAACGTTTGCTTCTGCAGTTCAAGAGTCTGTTCCTTAGCTTCCTCCAATGTTTCAGCTAGTATGACCGTGTCATCCGCAAAAGCCAAACAATTTATTATTGTTCTTATAATGAATTTTAATTATTTTTTTCATGTAAAATATTTAATTTTATCTTATTTATTCAAAAATTAAATTTTCTGGATCTAATCAAATTCTTTTTAAATACTATTATGTATCTTGTCAATCGTTTTCTAGTACATTTCAGACTCGGTTAAATTATTCGATAGCAATATTTGTATTTCATTGATTGTGACAATATATCGATCTTCTGTGTTCATTGCTCTTGTGAAATCACAATTTCAGTGGTCTACTTAAGACTTATACTTAACTAATGTATAAGCTGTTATTGTCGTAAGTTTAGATACGGTAGCCAAACTAGGCTATTACAATTTTTGTGCTCACCCTAATTACATCATGTATTAAATAGTTAAACTTAAAAAAGTATGAAGTAAATGTTTAAAAATAAATTCCAAAATTTGTTATTAACATTTATCTTTTATTATTTTATATTTTAAACAAAGTAATCAAACAACTTTCTACAACTTTTGTCTATTATTCTAATCTATCTGTTTATATAAATATATAAAGATATTTTTACACATATTAACTATTAATAATAGTAATATTTTATCTAGTTAGTATTTAAAAACAACTAGAATATATATATATATATATATATATATATATATATATATATATATATATAATTCATATTATATTTCTGAAAGTTTGTGTGTTTGTTTGTTTGTTTGTTATTCAATCACGCTTTAACCACTGGACCAATTGAGATAAAATTTGGTACGTATATGGTTTAAGTATCAGAGATACATATAGGCCTATTCCCGTTTTACAAAACGTCATTATACTACTTAACCAGCCCAAAATAATTATCAGTTTTTAGTTTTGTAACATCTGTTAACTATAGTTAGGTTTAATTACTGTTTACTGAACATGAGCTTTAGGCACCTGAGATGGACATAGATCTAATCCCATATATATATATATATATATATATATATATATATATATATATATATATATATATATATGAGACTACCACTATCTATCGTTCATTTCAAGATTACAATTGTCTCATGATAAGATGGCCTTTCTAATATTGCATGTTCAAAAAAAAATCGCAAAAATCATAATGTTTAAAATGCCATTAATAAATATAATTTCGTTACAACATTGAATATACATGGACTAAAAGTACAACTGCTATTGTATAAAGCAATTTCCACATTAGCAGCTATGGTCCAAGTAAGTATACTAACTGCTGCTACAAACTCTGCAACGCTGCAAGACTGGATGAGTTTGGAAAGTATGCAGTACTATTATCAATTTAAATGTATGTGAACACTCGTTTATATTGATTTTTTTGTGTTTAACGTCCGGCTATTGTGCACACTTGGGCTAATTCAGACGATGGGATGATTTATAGCGTATGAAAATGACAAGCCCTGTCCGGGAATCGAACCCGGGTCCTCGGTGTGAAAATGGATATAGTGCTGTTGTGTGAAAATAATGTCCACCTAAATAGCTGATTGTACTCTACAGCTGTTCATTCGTTAAGGCTATTTAAAGTGAGGATTTTATTGATATTTTTTAAATAATTAGGATTATGACCTGTTCTTCCCGTCAGTGGTCTATCCACTCACCCCGTAAAGGCTACCGCGGTTTCGAAACTCTATCGTTTCATCTTCAGGCCGTGATACAAAATGTTAAATCCCTCTGTCGAGGTCGTCACAAATTCAAACAAGACATTAAAAACGTACATCACAAACACTGAGCACAATTACATGATAAAATATTTACAATGAAATTCGGCTTGGCCAAGCGACAAGCGCGACTTGTACGTCGTTACATTCCGGACTGCGGAGTCTTCATCAGTAGCAGCGCGTCAGTGTTATCAGTTACGGTGCGTCTGTTGGTTTATGTTATTTATTCAAATCACTTATCCTTATAGCCATGTCATATATTAAAATTTGATTTAAATTAAAGTTTTTCATTCATTGAGGATGTTGTGGGGGTCTTATATTCTGCTCTTGTAAATTTCAAACTCTTCAACCGCATCCATATAACTGCTTTTATGATATAAGTGTAATATTTCCATGTTGGTATGGATATCTTCAAATTTATGGTTTTTGTCCATAAGATGTTCTGCGAAAGCTGCGTTTGTCGATAATGCACTTCTGTGTATGTACTCTTTGAATCTTTTCTTAAAAGAGCGAGATGTCTGACCGATATAGAAGCTTAGGCAATCACTACATTTCATTTTGTATATGCCAATTTTTTCAGTTACCTCCACTTGTATTTGCAACTGGCATTTTTAATAATGTTGATAACTTATTAGTTGATCTGAAAGTGACATAATAAGACAATTTTCTTTGCCTAATTATCTTTTTAAGGTGTGGCTTAAGTTGAACCATATTCCGTAGAGATGAACTTTTGTTCATCAAGATCGATTTTTTAATTTTTGTTTTTGTGTTTGGCAATAATCCTATCAACAATAGAGCTTTTGTATCCTTCAGAAACAGCTATGCACTTAATGAAGTCATTTCCATAGCTTCGTTTGTCCATAGGGAGTGAAAGTAACCTGTGTACCAAACAATTGTAAGCTGCCATTTTGATATTATATGGATGGTGGCCATATAATGCATTTTGTATCACGGCCTGGAGATGATACGATAGAGTTTCGAAACCGCGGTAGCCTTTACGAGTTGAGTGGATAGACCACTGACGGGAAGAATAGGTCGTAATCCTAATTACTTAAATATGTGGTCCGGTGGCTATGTTACAATAACGATATTTTTTACTATAAATCGTTTATGTTGAGGTTATTTTTTTGTCACATTTTCTGCGAATATAATTAATAACAAGTAAATAGCTATTAGATATATTTTAGTGTAAAATATTAACAATACAAATAACTGTAGTTCAGTCACCTAGTAAACGGCCATTGAACGAATTTCTCGCGAACGTAGGAGAATCTCCCCTTCAGCTCCTTCAACAGTCCAGTGACACAAAGGTCTGCCAATCACTGATACCACGAATTATTTATCACTGAGAAATAATCCATCTGTCTACACTGATATTACTCAGCAATAGTGAAAAACAAAAGGAGGGATTGTGAGAGATTTGAAACTCGACATCTAACTCGCACATTTTTGTCTCTATCCCACCGCTGGTCTTAGAAGGTCATTTTCTAAGTGGTTGACCTACACCGTCAATAATATTTATATTTTTTCTATTTATATGTGCAAGTCTTATAGTTAAAAACATGTAACTATACATGTTCACACATAGATAGCGTTTTGAGTCTTTCTACATCTAAGCACAGTAGAACTTCAATGGAAGAATTGTTTTTTAACAAATTACATACTTCATTGATTTCACAAATTAACTGTTATTTAAATTATTAATATATTATTTTTATAGACAATTGTATTTACCTGTTTTATCATTTCGTCTGAGACATCAACTTCTTGCTTGTCAGGGTAAGGAAGCATTGCTTTGTACAATGTGGCCACATCAGCACCCTTCCAACTACCTGCAAGAAACAAGTAACTATTTTAGGTAGTAAAATTAAGTTTAGTTGAATAACTGAACTCACGGTAGTAGTAAACAGTTTACTCGCTTTCTTTATACAAACGATTTAGGAAAATGTATATAACAATTTCAAATTTTCAAACAACACTGCACACATAAAAATAAACTTTCAAATTAATCTTCGTCTTTTTAATTGATTTTGAAAATTTTTAAATACCACTTTATACATACTTAAACGCTGTATTACGAGAGTGAAATCTAGTTTTGTATAAGGGGTGTTGGATGAAAAAACTTAAAGAGTGAAAATCATAAACGGATTTTGTTTGGAAACTACTGTTAAAACTTATTTTAGAAACTTAATTCTGTTCCAATTTGAAAATGTATCCGAAAAATATTGAAAACGTTAAAAGACACACACCCACACACACACACATATATATATATATATATATATATATATATATATATACGTGTGTGTGTGTGTGTTTCTTTTAACGTTTTCAACATTTTTCGGATACATTTTAAAATTGGAACAGAAATAAGTTTCTAAAATAAGTTGTAATATATATATATATATATATATATATATATATATATATATATATATATATATATATATATATATATATATATATATAACATATATAATATATATTCATTTATATTTATATATTATATGTCGTATTATGTAATACTTTACACATGTAAATAAATTTTTAAAAATTACAATTTTCAAAATGGTATCTAGAAATCAAATTCGAAGTTATTTCAAGGTCTCGGGTTGTGACTATACCATGATGGCAAATCCAACTGAAGCTCACTGATAGTTACAACTTTCATTGCGTACACACAAACAAGAAAATCGGAAAATATTGACAGCTGCTTAGCGAGTTTCCATTAGCGTGACATTCGTATTCATACTCAGTCCTGTGAACTGCTTAAAAGTTATATTTTTTATTGAAATATGCTACATACGAATATATATTTATACAATCGAATTTTGTAAAACGCTTGTCAGCTACTAAATATTTTCATTTTGATACTCACTGAATAAGTGAATTGGTATCGGTCCTTTTTCCGACACCACTTGTGGACCGAATCTGTCACGAAGTCGACCTCTGGCGTAGGAAAACATTTGTAGGTAGAAAGGCTTAATTTGTTCATACAAATCCAACATTACTTTCTTGAAGTCTTCGATCGGGGGATCTTCGTATTCGCCCATTATTTGTTCTGCTCGGTTTGCGTAACCTATAAACAGTATATATTTGTATTATTGTTTTTCTGACATTCTACAATTCGTGTATAAGCGAACAATATAAATTGTTTTGAGTTTAAAAAATAACTATAATATTAGATATCAAAATTTGCGTAAAATACAAACTAAGTAAGTTATTTATTTTGATTATTAAACATCCCAGTTTTGTCAGCTGTTTTCATGGATGTCAGCTGTTGTGGCTAATGTCAGCTGATTTTTGTTTTCTTAATGACTTGCAATTATCTGACCTCATAAACTTAACTCTGTCCACAGCTAGAGTTATCAGTTTTGAGTGTCTGTTCCAAGTTTTTAGTTCGTATTTTAGAATAAGTCATTGTTTCTAAGCTACGTTCTAGTCGTTAAGTTTATGTTAAAAAAAAATTGAACATTACAGCATTTCTTTATCAAATTGTTACTTTCAAAACACTTTCTCTACTAACTTGAATAAAGGCAAGATGGATGGAATTAATATTGTATTTCGAAATAAAACTAATAAACGTACTTGGATATGTTTCACAGCATTAACTCGAGTATTAAACCTATGCTCTTGAGGTGCGCAAGTTAAAAGACGCTGCAGATTGATTTGTGCTTTAACTACTTTATTACTTATGGAACCTTATTACTAATCATTTTATCAAAATCGTAAGATATATTGTCTTCTGCCAGATATACCAAATCGATTTGGTTAATTCTTTTAGTCTCCAGTGGTATGTAAATATACCCAATTAAGTTTTTCTATTTAGGGAACCTTATTACTAATCATTTTATCAAAATCGTAAGATTTATTGTCTTCTGCCAGATATACCAAATCGATTTGGTTAATTCTTTTAGTCTCCAGTGGTATGTAAATATACCCAATTACGTTTTTCTACTTAGGGAACCTTATTACTAATCATTTTATCAAAATCGTAAGATTTATTGTCTTCTGCCAGATATACCAAATCGATTTGGTTAATTCTTTTAGTCTCCAGTGGTATGTAAATATACCCAATTAAGTTTTTCTATTTAGGGAACCTTATTACTAATCATTTTATCAAAATCGTAAGTTTTGTTGTCTTCTGCCAGATATACCAAATCGATTTGGTTAATTCTTTTAGTCTCTAGTGGTATGTAAATATACCCAATTACGTTTTTCTACTTAGGGAACCTTATTACTAATCATTTTATCAAAATCGTAAGATTTATTGTCTTCTGCCAGATATACCAAATCGATTTGGATAATTCTTTTAGTCTCCAGTGGTATGTAAGATTACCCAATTACGTTTGTCTACTTAGGGAACCTTATTACTAATCATTTTATCGAAATCGTAAGATTGATTGTCTTCTGCCAGATATACCAAATCGATTTGGTTAATTCTTTTAGTCTCCAGTGGTATGTAAATATACCCAATTACGTTTTTCTACTTAGGGAACCTTATTACTAATCTTTTTATCAAAATCGTAAGATTTATTGTCTTCTGCCATATATACCAAATCGATTCGGTTAATTCTTTTAGTCTCTAGTGGTGTGTAATTATACCCAATTACGTTTTTCAAGCAACTACTTACCTTTGGACTGGGCAACCTTGTTACTGGCGTCGACGAAGGGCTTATACAAAGGCCTGGCAGCACGCGGTGCGCCTTCTCGGAATTGCTTCCAGTAGAATTCGAGCTCTTTGGGGTCTTTAGAATTTTCAAGTGCGTTTGATATGATTTTTTGTGCTGTAAAAGTATATAAAAATATTTCGTTAGTAAAACATATGTTTTAGGTTACATAAATTCTGTCACATTCAGTCTCCCTTCGGAAAGGATCAGTAAAAAAAAAAAAAACACAAGGGAGAATCAGACTTTTTAATAGATCAAATATATATATATATATATATATATATATATATATATATATATATATATATATAGGTTAGTTTTAAGAAATTTAAAAATAATTACTAGAAAAAATATTTAAAAATTTAAAGAAATTACGTACTAATAGACTTTGGAAACACGGAAATAAATTCACACTTCATTTAAATTGTTTTTTTATTTTCAAAATTTAAAACTAATTTGTGAATAATGATTAATTGTTAGTATTAATGACTAATTTGTGCAAATTTTATCATCATGCAATTGGGGTTTTCTATAAGTTGTAGATGGAAACGTTATGACTTTTTTTAGAAATTGTATAAAAAGGCAGCCATTTTGCATCTCTTGTGTGGTATTGAACCAAATTATTACCAAAATTAAATTTTCTCCAAATATGAATCAAATCGTGTAAAAATTGCGAACGTTAAAATGTTCTCTCTCTCTCTCTCTCTCTCTCTCTCTCTCACACACACACACACACACACACAAATGCGCATTCGCACCGTTTCGTCACTTCGTCCAAAGTAAACAATATGGTTGACCACTGTAAACGAACCTTTAGGTACGTTGAGTGGACGAGTTGGCAACACTGCTCGATATGCTGCTACAGTGACGAAGCCTAGCTTTGGAAATGCAAAGCTTAATATAGTTCATTATGGATTTGAGTATTCTATATACATAAATAGTTCTTCTGTCCTTTCAGGTTCATGATCAAGTCTCAGCATAAGAACTTACTAATAAGCCCAAATCCTGTGTTCTTATTAAAAGACTAATTAATATATATTAGTTTATTTTGAGTTTCCGGTCTGGATCTTACCTTCATTGCCGCTCCACTGTGAATATGCTAATAATCAAGAACAATTTTAGCACAGATTGAAATCGTGTATAGGATTTTGTGACACAAATTATTAATGACACATTTACAGGTACAGATTAATTATATCTTGCTTTAAACAAAACTTACCTTCCTGTCCGCATACAGTGGACTGGTACACACAAATTTTGACTTCTGTATAGGCAATATCAACCAATGCTGCAACCGCTTCACCGTACTGTAATAAATAATTAAACATTTTCTGCACTGTAATCTGACTGATACGGAAAATAATGAAAATTAATATTATAGTGACAAAGACATTTCAAAATATATATTACGATATAAAACAAAAATGATTTATCATTTATATTTTTTATTTTAAAACTTGTTGTAACTTAATACACATCATTAACAAATCCATTTTCAACTTTTACAAAATATATACATAATATTGGTGATTATAAACAAATCAAACTTGATCTTTTGATGGCGTATAAGTTTTATATATATATATATATATATATATATATATATATATATATATATATATATAATATAATGTATAAAACTTCTTAAGCATTAGAAAATTTGTGACTAAAAATCTCAAAAGAATCAAAAAAGCTCAGGATGAACAATTACTTATGCAGATTAATGAAGACTTCTCCAAAAACAATGTAAGAAATTGTTATAAGAATTTTAAGAAGAAATTTACTAAGTACAATCCACCAACTCTACAATTTCAGGACAGAGATGGGAATGTTGCCCACAACAACAGGGATATTTGTAGAATATTAGCAGAATATTTCAGAAATCTTTTTAATTGTGAGGAACCATCAGTAAAGATGGACTTTCATATATCTCCATCAACTAAATATGACTCAGAACCTCCAATAAGAACCTCAAATGAAGCAATACTGGGCTACGAGGAAGGCACAGAACATTAAAAAGTGATTGAATTAGTGTATCCCAAGGTTGTGTGAAACAAATAAAGAGATAATAATATATATAAATATTTATATGTATATATATATATATATATATATATATATATATACATTAAAAAAATACATTAGTATCATGGCTAAATTTATATATTATGTATAAAGTTTCTGTATTATGCTAAGAAAAGTAGTATTCAAAACTTTGTAATATGTCAGTTGTGCCTAAAGTCTGGTGTGAGACATAAACCATTCATTATACAATAGGAATGGAATGAAATGGAATTTTAGTTTTCCAAGAAAGATCTTTTGTCATGAGAATCGCCAATTAAGAAAGTCAAAAATTCAATTGGAATATTTAAAAATAAACAGTGTTTTTGAAAACGTAAATAAAATTAAAATGTTCAAGGAATTACAAAACGGCATTGTAACTGTATTTCTGAATGACATGCTTTATGTTGCTTATACTTGTATCAATGATATCGTGTCAGTTTAAGTTGATTAAAGGGGAGTGAAGCCAAGGGTTTGCGGTTTTTGTACCAGTTATGTGACCGGGAAAGGTCTTTAGTATTAATAGTTTTTTAACTAAGTTAAATTATACACATACTGTGTATAAGTCAAGAGTTTATTAAATGTTTTGATAATTAAATAATGATTTTGTATAAGTAGAAAGTGCTTTATTTAAGTTAGAAATTTGTTATGGGCTGGATTTATGTTTATTTTGTGTTAACTATAGTCACTTGAAGTTTTTTTTTATCATCGATTACTTCAGATTCATCGAGATAAGGATCTACAGCGACATCAAACAACGTATTCGAGAATAGTGAAAGGCTGGTAAGATTAAAAGAAGTGAACGTTACTACCAGGAAAATAGAAATAACTCAAATTAATTTAGATTTTAATCAAATACTCCGATTATTGAAACGTTGAACAAAATTTTATAAATTAAAAGAAATTACAGGTATCTTAAAACGTAATTTCAATTAAAAAAATTTGGCAATTTAAAAAACAAATTTATTACGTAGTAGTGTAATTATCAAAAGTGTTATTAGTGGATTGTAGTGGTCTCACTAACTTTAAGTACCTTTAATTCAGTTAATAATATTTAGTTTGCGTTCAAATAAATTAATAAATGTTCGTTACCAAAAAGACCAAAAATATTTACTGAGTAAATTTTTTATTTATAACATTTTTTATTGTATATTGGTATAAAGTTACGTTAAACGTTAAAGTTTTTAAAATAAATTTAACTGATATTTTTATAACAAAATTTGTTATATATTGGCGTCCAAAGTATTTAAAATTAAAGATTAAAAAAATGAGTAAGAATCTATATTTAATAACTAATATAATATGTGTGTGTGTGTGTGTGTGTGTGTGTGTGTGTGTGTGTGTGTGTGTGTGTGTGTGTGTGTGTGTGTGTGTGTGTGTGTGTGAGCGTGTGCGTGTGAGTGCGTGTGTGTGTATATATGTGTGTATTTGTGTGTGTGTGTGTGTGTGTGTGTGTGTGTGTGTGTGTGTGTGTGTGTGTGTGTGTGTGTGTGTGTGTGTGTGTGTGTGTGTGTGTGTGTGTGTGTGTGTGTGTGTGTGTGTGTGTGTGTGTGTGTGTGTGTGTGTGTGTGTGTGTATTGATTTGGATGTGGTTGTGAATATTGTTTGCGACAAAAGAATTTTACCGTTTTGAAGAAATTTGTCATTTATTTGTATTTGGTTTGAAATCAAAACCTGTTTTTATAATTAAGCCTAATTTTGCGGTAGTTGCTAAACCATTATATTTGAAGATATATTTAGTTATTAACAAAAATTTTGAGAAAAATTTTAAAGAACTGTTGACAAAAAGTGTTGTAAACACCGTTTTTTTTTAAATTCAGAAAAATTGTAAACAATTATATACTTTGAATTCTCAAAATCGATTATATAACAATAGTGAAATACAGTTTATACTTTTTGTGGAAAAAGTTAAATTAGGAAAAATATTTGAACCTGTAAAATCAATTTTAATTTGATTTAATTTTACATGTACGTTATGCCTTCTCTTTATAGTAATCGTTTTTTATGAATGAGTAATGGAGCTAAGTACAATACATCATGTATGGCTGTCCAATACATCATTTTTCCGAAGTCAAGTAAATTAGTAAAATAATACTTACAGCTTTGTATACGGCAGGATCGACTTTCTTGTCCAATAATGTATACAACTTGGCCTGACGTTTAAGGTAAGGATCGTTGAAAGAATCCCAGTCAAATGACTTGTACTCTGCATCAAACAATGGAGGTTTTGCCATTTCTTCAGTCTGTAAAGAAAAATATTGACAGATTGTTTTAATTGTTTATAAATAATTGCTAGAAAAAAATACTATTATTGTACAATTACTAGACATAAATAAAAAATACATCGAAGTGCAAAATTTAACTATTATAATTTATATAATTTTAATTTAATTAGTTAATTAAAATAAATATACCTTATATAAAATTTAATGAATGCAGTTATTAAACCATAACCATAAATAATACTATTAATCGATATTTTCTTAACCAATGCTGTTCGGTCGTTATCGGGTGTCACTGGTATGATCATAATAAAAATACATCAAGCATTAGAACTCAAATGGACAATTTTCTTAGCAAAGAAAACCACTACAAGAATTCTACAAAGTACTCGATAGTAGATTAATATTTTAGTGACGTCTTAAACTTTTGACATTTCCTTTGAAATAGTTTTAATTCGTGAAATTTTTATTATGTAAAATTACAAGCAGATAAAATCGAAACAGAAACGAGAATGTCTTGAACCGTTGGCGATCTTTAATATTTTTGATATTTTCCAGCCTTTAATATAATGAAAGTCACAAACATTTGGCCTGTTGAGATTTACATTTGAGCTAATTTAGAGGTTACAGAGCTGAATAAAATAAAAACCATAATTCAAAAAAAGGAAAACAAACATATTATTACTAGAATATATTATTTACTAGTGACACATTTTTTTTTCTTAACAATTGTCATGAACTTTCCAAAAAGAGTAATTATAAGTATTATAGTGACTTGCCTTATATTATATAGCTTATAATAACAATATTATTATTATTTTTTTAATAATTAAAGTAATAAAAAAATATACCAAAAGAATATTCTATACTCAAATATATATAATGTGCAATTTATATTTTTAAAAAACATAACCCTAGCAAACTATTAATCGGTATAAAAATTACACTCCTGTTTCAGACAAAGTTGCATATATTGTCAACCGCAGTAAAATAACAAATATGAAGTGTTGTCAGTAAGACTTACAGCTGAAGAAATGTACAAAAAGTAAAGGAAAGATGGACGTTGAAGTGTATCAGTAAGACTTACAACTGAAGAAATGTACAAAAAGTAAAGGAAAGATGGACGTTGAAGTGTTATCAGTAAGACTTACAGCTGAAGAAATGTACAAAAAGTAAAGGAAAGATGGACGTTGAAGTGTTATCAGTAAGACTTACAGCTGAAGAAATGTACAAAATGTAAAGAAAAGATGGACGTTGAAGTGTTATCAGTAAGACTTACAGCTGAAGAAATTTACAAAAAGTAAAGGTAAGATGGACGTTGAAGTGTTATCAGTAAGACTGACAGCTGAAGAAATGTACAAAAAGTAAAGGAAAGATGGACGTTGAAGTGTTATCAGTAAGACTTACAGCTGAAGAAATGTACAAAAAGTAAAGGAAAGATGGACGTTGAAGTGTTATCAGTAATACTTACAGCTGAAGAAATGTACAAAATGTAAAGGAAAGATGGACGTTGAAGTGTTATCAGTAATACTTACAGCTGAAGAAATGTACAAAAAGTAAAGGAAAGATGGACGTTGAAGTGTTATCAGTAAGACTTACAGCTGAAGAAATGTACAAAAAGTAAAGGAAAGATGGACGTTGAAGTATTATCAGTAAGACTTACAGCTGAAGAAATGTACAAAAAGTAAAGGAAAGATGGACGTTGAAGTGTTATCAGTAAGACTTACAGCTGAAGAAATGTACAAAAAGTAAAGGAAAGATGGACGTTGAAGTGTTATCAGTAAGACTTACAGCTGAAGAAATGTATAAAAAGTAAAGGAAAGATGGACGTTGAAGTGTTATCAGTAAGACTTACAGCTGAAGAAATGTACAAAAAGTAAAGGAAAGATGGACGTTGAAGTGTTATCAGTAAGACTTACAGCTGAAGAAATGTACAAAAAGTAAAGGAAAGATGGACGTTGAAGTATTATCAGTAAGACTTACAGCTGAAGAAATGTACAAAAAGTAAGGAAAATATGGACGTTGAAGTGTTATCAGTTATATGTACAGCTGCAAAATGTAAACAAGGTAGGGAAAAGATGGACATAGTAAATACTTGATATGTATTAGTTTATAAAATAAAGCTTTATAAAAATTAATTGTTTGTTTTCAGAAAATGCAACATTTGCATAACATTTGCAGATATATGACCTATACATAATCTTATAGTTGTGTTTGGACTAAAAAATTACATGATTCCAAAAATACGAATATGCCAATAATTAGTTATATCAGTGAAACTATTTCCGGAAAGCAAGTTATATAAGTAAACGCCAAGGATATTTAAAACTTAAATATGTCACTTGAAGCTATGATTTCGATTTATAACCCAATTATATCTTTTTATTTGTTATTTCGCTTCTACTCGCACAATGTTTTTCAAAAATATAATATAAAATATAATTAAAAACATTACAAATTAAAAATTTAATTTTGAATTAACCTAAGTATTCTGCTTTTAAAACTGAAACTTATAGAGACAAAATTAATGTTATTACCGTTTTTTACGCGTAGTGCATTCATGTCTTATGTAAACCACTTTCGAGAGTTTGGATCAAGTGTCGTTCTCAAATGCCTAACTTAAAATATAACCTTAGGTATGTGTTGAAACATTAAAATTATGAACAAATACACAACCATGAACAATCAAACATTAAAACTGTGACTAATCCCTTCAAAAGAAATGTGTATTGTTTCACCTACAAAATAATAGTATCCAATAATACGTATATTCATAACTATAATAATAGCCTAAAAATATCTTTTTTTACTTAAATAAATGAACACATTAAAGAAGTTTTAATTACATATATCTTCAAGGTGTCATCTGTCATGTTTTTAAAATAATTGACTTGAGCAGTGACTTGTTGGAATAGACCTTCATAGCACACTTTCTGTTCCAAATAATCTAAATACTGGATTGCTTCTGCTTTGTTGGTACTTTTGCCGCTATTCTCTCCGCCGCAGTCACAGTTGCATTGTTGTATAACAGCAAATATAACAACAGCTGTTAAACAACGCGTAACACTGAAAGCATTGAACAATATCTATTAGAAACTTGTAACATTAGTTCGTGAATTTATTTAGTGAAAAGTGTTCAAGAATAAATTGTTCAAAATTGCCGAGTGGAAACGTTGCAGATATTTTTGTAAATTTCCTGTTCTCGCAACAGCTTAGCCAAGTTTTTAGACATTCGTTACAGTTTCGAAACAGATCTTTAGATAATTTAAAAAAAAATTAAATTATGAATTCGAGACCAGCCGTATGTTACAAAAAAATAAGCTTTTAATAAGGAATATTTTTTTCAGTTTAAGTCTAATTTTAAACCAATTAAAAAAAATTACACACACACACACATATATATATATATATATATATATATATATATATATATATATCACTATGTTCAGTATAATGATCTGACTTCCCTAGCTTGGTCAATTCTACTTTCGTTGACGCATTTCGGAGAACCTCCATCTTCAAAAACTCTATCTATACTCTTAAGTATAGTTTTCAAGTTACACAATCTTATGAATTTTTTAAGGAAATTATTTTTAAAGGGATTAATCAAACAGATTTTAACAAACACACAGTAAAAAACTGTAAACAAAATATGTTTAAGGAAATAAAGATAAAAGCAAAGAAAATCGTGGAATTTCAAAAATATCGCCGCACGCTGATATCTTGTTGCGTAAATTTCCAACAATAATCGATTGTTGAATGCTTACATTCTAAAACAGTAAAACCTGCATAGATATAGTTTTTAAAGATGGAGGTTCTCCGAAACGCGTCAACGAAAGTAGAATTGACAAAGCTAGGGAAGGCAGATCATTTTACTGAACATGTTGACAATAATCCTAGCAGAAAAGAATAATAATATAAATATATATATATATATATATATATATATATATATTATAAATTATTGTTTATTATTATTAGTGTTATTATTATTATTATTATTATTATGTATTGTTATTATTTATTTATAATAAATTATGACCAAAATTTATTCATAATTTGCACTACAATTAAAAATATCCAAACACTAACAATATAAACTAATACTCGGTTTCCGAAGAAAACATACTTCGCAAAACCTTTTTCATTAATGTACTTTTAGAACGTTGGTCCAGAAAAATTCGCTTCAATTTAAATGGCAGAAAATGGCAGCAATTTAAAATCTTATAAATCCTAAACGAAGGTCGTGGATGTGAATTTAGGTAAAATCTCTATAACGTATCATTTTCTTAAAATAATTCGCTGGAATTACATATAATAATCTTTACTATCATTGTTAACATTTTTGTTTTTCAAACAAATTCAAAACTACAAATTTTAATTATTTAAACGCTGGTTGCGACAGTGATCTTTTTCAATGTAAAACAAATAAAGCTACTTAAATATCCACAAATATATGACATAGCATAACGTTCACAGTAACGCACAATATTAAACTCTTGTTTATTGTTATTTTCTTAGCACGTTTTTGTTAGTTGTACAGTTCGATGGAAAACTACAAAAATTTACCCTTGAAATTATTTAAAAAACTTACTCTTTTTTAGCAAAAAACTGAACAAAGGTCAATGTTGCAACTCGACCGTTTGGCATTTGGTTTATGTATTTTTTAAAATTTGTATTGAGGCACTTTGTATATTTATGTAAGATTTTTCCCTATTCACTTTCGTTTAGATTCACCTTTGATTCAACAGTAAAAACTGTACGCATATTAGACCAAACGCTTTGACCGATTGCTTTTAAATTTAGTAATTTAGGTACCGTTTATAAAGCCCAAACGAAGTATATGTAAAATTTGTTTCCCGTTCAATTACGTTTCAAGATGGCGACCTTTAATTTATAATCCTCTAATTTAACATTAACAATGTTACGTAGTTTTGGTCAAACACAATGACCGCTTGTTGTTTTAAATATTTATTACGAAGGTACCTTGTATAAAGCCCGAACGAAGCAGGTGTCCCTATTCACTTCTGTAACTATTCAATATGGCGGCCTCTGATTTACGATGAAGAGTGTACGCACATTTTGCCAAATTCTTTTGAAATTTGTTACGAAGCTACCTTATATAATGCCTAAACGATTTATGTCTAAGATTCTATTCGAGTCCATTTAAAAATTGCATTTTATAAAAACGAAGTGAATGTAGTTGCTGGTTATTTCTTGACGTACTTCAATTTTGATCGTTTAATGGAGAAAGATCAAATTTCTATTAAAATTGGACCAGTAACGTTTTTCGTAAACATTATAGGTTCTGGTTAAATTGGCAGATCTTTAGAGCGCTGACATGGAGCACACTCTGTATGTTTCTTAAAAATATATTGCGAGGTCTATTGTTCTTTGAAATACTAGTTTTATTATTTTCTTAAATAACTGTTTAACTTACTATTTGAACTAATCGATTATTTTCTTAAATAACTGTTATACTTACTATTTGAACTAGTTGATTATTTTCTTAAATAACTGTTTAAACTTACTATTTGAACTAGCGGATTATTATATTAAATAACTGTTTAAACTACTATTTGAACTAGCGGATTATTATATTAAATAACTGTTTAAATTACTATTTGAACTAGCGGATTATTATCTTAAATAACTATTTAAATTACTATTTGAACTAGTTGATTATTTTCTTAAATAACTGTTTAAACTTACTATTTGAACTAGCGGATTATTATCTTAAATAACTGTTTAAATTACTATTTGAACTAGCGGATTATTTTCTTAAATAACTGTTTAAACTTACTATTTGAACTAGCGGATTATTATCTTAAATAACTATTTAAATTACTATTTGAACTAGCGGATTATTATCTTAAATAACTGTTTAAATTACTATTTGAACTAGCGGATTATTTTCTTAAATAACTGTTTAAACTTACTATTTGAACTAGCGGATTATTATATTATATAACTGTTTAAATTACTATTTGAACTAGTTGATTATTTTCTTAAATAACTGTTTTAACTTACTATTTCAACTAGTGGATTATTTTATTAAATAACTGTTTAAACTTACTATTTGAACTAGTGGATTATTTTCTTAAATAACTGTTTAAATTTACTATTTGAACTAGTGGATTATTTTCTTAAATAACTGTTTAAATTTACTATTTAAACTAGTGGATTATTTTCTTAAATAACTGTTTAAACTTACTATTTGAACTAGCGGATTATTATCTTAAATAACTATTTAAATTACTGTTTGAACTAGTTGATTATTTTCTTAAATAACTGTTTAAACTTACTATTTGAAGTAGCGGATTATTACATTAAATAACTGTTTAAATTACTATTTGAACTAGCGGATTATTATCTTAAATAACTGTTTAAATTACTATTTGAAGTAGCGGATTATTATATTAAATAACTGTTTACATTACTATTTGAACTAGCGGATTATTATCTTAAATAACGGTTTAAATTACTATTTGAACTACTGAATTATTTTCTTAAATAACTGTTTAACTTACTATTTGAACTAGTGAATTATTTTCTGTACATTGACGAGTGTTGTGTAACAATTTAAAGTCAATCGGTTAAGCCTTTCTTGAGACATAACTCATTCGTATGACAGGTAAACGAAGCATTTACAAACAAAAAAACTTTTTTTCTTATAACAACTATGAAATTGTGTCAGTTTATTGTAGAATCACTTTGTACATAAGGCAGTTACTAATAGGAACCAGTTATACAGTTTGAATTTCAAAAAAAATATTCGATTCCGAATCGAATAAAGAATAGCGTTAAGTTGTTAATTTATCGAAAGTACACAGAAAAAAATTTCTTCGAGTTGCGTATATAATAGTGTTTGTTCTATATACGATAATAATTTAGTAGTAATTAAAATCTTTTATTAAAGTAAATCATGGAAAGTATTACTTACTGAATCATTCTGCGAGAACTGAACAGAACTTTGCTAAACTGACAACGTTGGGTTAACGCAATACGACACAAAAATTGTCTAAACTGTATAAAAACACATCCCCCCCATCCAAACGTTTTCTGCTTAAACACGCTTAAAACGTTTCTCCACAAAACAGCTGCAAATATGTCAAAAATCTGTGCAAACATATCAGATATTTTTAGGACATTTCGCTAAGTAAATAGTATTAGACATTAACGCAGCATGATGCAGCTTTGATTGCACAGCTTTTGGTTAAATGAGAATAACAAAAAACCATGATCATTTTAAGTTTGGAAAATAGTGTTTCCAAGTTACATAATCTTATGAATTTTTTGTTAAGGAGATTAATCAAAAAGTTTTTAACAAACGCACAGTAAAAAATCTGCAATAAAAATATGTTTATAGAAATAATGATAAAAGCAATAAAATCGTGGAATTCCAAAAATATCGCCGCACGCAGATGTTGCGTAAATTTCCAACAATAATCGATTGTTGAATGCTTGCATTCGAAAGCAGTAAAACCTGCATATATTAGCATTTTAAAATGTAAACAATGGTTATAACATTTTTTATTTTATGCAGGATTTAACGATGATTACGATAATAAATTCACAGTTGCAAAATAACTGTGAAAAGAAAAAGAATCTGATTTTCTTAACAGTTAAATTAGATGGCTTTTTGTGAGAATGAGTGGATATTGTGCAAGTAAACCTTATTTGATTCGTGTGCCCTCAATGAGTTATAAGGGTTCTGCTAGAGGTTCTCAGGATCCTGGAAGCCCAACCCACAGCCCCATTCCACTGGCATACCCCACACCTGTTTCTCAAGTCTATCAAAAATAATGCACATAATCTCCTACCAATCTAATCACGCAATGGGCCATCCTAACAGTTCTTGGTTCAGAATAACTGACTCACAGATTTCAACTCTTGCTCGGATTGAGTAGACGCCCAGCTGCACAGACGGCTTGTTTTGTAAAATGTAAACAAATTTATGTAACTCATCAGTTTCGTAATGTTTCTTTATCGAAAACAATTGGGGATAAAACTTAGGGATAAAAATTCAACCAAGAATTAACTTAAAATTCTGCCAAGAACCAAGACGAGATATTTCTTGTAATAATGGCTGAACGGCAAGACCTACCATAATTTTTATCGTTTTGTAGAGAAAAAGCGTAAAATGTGCAATATAATTGGTCCGGTATCATTTTTCGTAAATATTACGGTTGCCATTTAAATTTTGCAGGTAAGGTTACGAGTGCCTTATAGCACTGTTGGGAACACTCTGTATATTATTTAAGAATATACTGGGAGGTCCACTATTCTTTGAACTAGTTTTATCATTTTCTTAAAGTGAAGAGTCCTGTGTAAAATTTAAACACAATCTGTTAAGCCTTTCTTGAGACATAACTCATCCAGCAGATAAACGAAACGTTTCTGAACATATGATTATAGAAATTATTTTTTTTATTCTTATAACAACTATTAAGTTATGTCAGTCTACTATAGAATCACTCTGTACGTAAACCAATTACTACTGTTTTTATAGAAGAAAAAAATATACGATTCTGAATAAAATATAAAATAGCAAGTTTGTAAAATAGTTAAAATCAATTATGGGACGAACACAGAAAGAAATACGATTTGTGTATGTAACAAAGCTTGTTTTACGTACGATAATAACTTAACAGTAATTAAAATCTTTAAGTATGTTAAGGAAAGTATTACTTACAGAATCGTTGTGCTACAATAAAATTAATCTTTACAGCTAAACGCCAACACAATACGTTGAAGTTAAAGCAATGCAACACAATAAAGTTTTTAAACTGTATAAAAACACATTCCCCCACCCCAATGTTTTCTGTTTAAACGAGCTTAGAACAAAAGTTTCTCCACAAAACAGCTGCATACAATAGCAAACGTGTCAAAACTCTGTGCAAACTTATCAAAGTTTTTTTTATGAATTTTTGCTAAATAAACAGTTTAGGCTTTTTGGGTACACAGCTTTTGGTGAAATGAGAGTAGTAAAAAAACAGGATAATTTTAAATTTGAAAATTAAGTGTTTCCAAGTTACAGTGAATTGTATGAATTTACAATTTTAACATAGTTAAAAATATATTAAAATATATTTTAACATTAAAAAAAATATTTAAAATATTTAAAAATATTTAATATTTTATTAAAGAGAACTTATTTATTTTTTAAAATTATAGCTCAAAGAGAACTATCAAAAAGATTTCAACTATCGCACAATAAAAATTGTAAGAAAAATATTTTTCAAGAGATATTGAAAAAAGCGAGAAAACCTTTTGGAATATGTAAAAAAACGTAGCAATCAGGGGAATAGAAGATAGAAGCTTAGCTTACACTAATTGTTAGAGATTCTAAATGTACGCGCATGGAATTGTATAATTATTGATTTATAAAGTTAAGTCTTCAGTAGTTCGTAGATAATGCTATATTGACTTGGCTAGAGATTTTTCATTTTATAATCTGTGAGAACCAAAATACAAAAATAAAAACCTTTTCATTAATTTTAAAATAAGAGGCTTTAATTTTATTAAACCTTAGAAAATACTAGCATGTAAACATTAACTCTGCAGTAAATAGTATGTGCGTTTGGTTTTTATATTTCACTATAAAATTAATTGTAATATCAAAACTAAAAATTTGATAAATTGTAAATTAAAATCAATAACAATAGTTTTAATATCTATCGGCACACGTGACCCCCAAAAATGATTATTAAAGTAAAGTTAAGTTGTCATAAGCACGTCATAAATAGTCATACATTTACATTTTGTATTTGTATAGATTTTTATAAACGATAATTCATTGTATACAGCTCGAGCGTGACGCGAAGTTTTTCTTACTCGTACAAAAAATGCTATAACGCGCCTAAAGAAAAAAAGCTTCATAAAATCGCGGAACGCACCTGTCTCGCTGCGCAAGTTTTAAAAAATATTCGCTTTTAAATTTGAGAGCAGTAAAATCTGTTTATATTAGCATTTTAAAATTAAATAGTTTTATTTTCATTTTATACAGAATTTAACGTAGATAAAATTATGAAAGTTTATCTTTCTCTTATAATGTTATAATCTGTACATCAATTAATATATATATATATATATATATATATATATATATATATATATATATGTATGTATGTATATAACGCAGAAATAGACTCAACAGACGTTGAAGACAGGCACGCATACAGGACAAAGATGCTCGGTTGCAAGGTCTCAGAGAATGAAATCCCAAAGAGAGCAGGGGTAAAATGAACGGAGGAGCAGAAGAGAATCCATGGGGACAGGATGAGGGAGGTGTGGAGGATTAGAAGGAACAAGATATGAGTCGGAGTGCTTTGCGTGATCCAACAGGGTCTATACGCAAATAATAATATATATAAATATAAATATAATTTATAAATAATTATATATATATAATTTATATATAATATATATATATATATATATATATATATATATATTATTTATATACAGCCACCTCGGTGGCGTAGTTGATAGCGTACTGGGCTTTCACCCCGAGGATCCGGGTTCGATTCCCGACCAGGGCTTGGCATTTTCATACGCTATAAATCATCCCATCGTCTGCATTAGCCCAAGTGTGCACAATAGTCGGACGTTAAACACAAAAAAAAATACATATTTATATACATTTGTATAAAGGATAATTCATAGTATACAGTTCGAATGTAATTGGAAGTCAATGTTTTTTATCCATCCAAAAAGTGCTATGTATTTCGCGCATGATCTATACGAGTATATTATGACTCACAGTATACAAAGAAACAATCACCTTCACAAAAGTAAGAACTTTTTTTTAAAACCAGTTAGACTAATAAGGACAGGGGATCAGCGTTAACAGTAACAGTAAAAGAAACGGAACGGGGGTGTAACTGCGGCTCGAACTAAAAACTTTTAGTTACTCAGCTCAGAGGCACATCAGACTGACGTGTGGCATTGATTCCTGGACAATGACAATCTACACTTGGCGGAGGCGTGCCTTCCATGTTACCCCTCATACTCATTGTAATGATAATTGTGTTTTTCAATGTTACCCCTCATACTCACTGCAATGATAATTGTGTTGTTCCATGTTAACCTCATAATCATTGTAATGATAATTGTGTTGTTCCATGTTACCCTCATAATAACTGTAATGACAATTGTGTTGTTTCATGTTACCCCGCATACTCACTACAATGATAATTGTGTTGTTCCATGTTATCCTCATAATAACTGTAATGATAATTGTGTTGTTTCATGTTACCCCGCATACTCACTACAATGATAATTGTGTTGTTCCATGTTACCACTCATACTCACTGTAATGATAATTGTGTTGTTCCATGTTACCCCTCATACTCACTGTAATGATAATTGTGTTGTTCCATGTTACCCCTCGTATTCACTGTAATGACAATCGTGTTGTTCCATATTGCGCAGCGTATTGGCAAAGATATTTGTGCAGATGTAAAATCATCAGAATATTAAACTTTAACCGCGCCCTTATTTGAGTTCAAACTACACAATTCACTCCGAAACCAAAGCCATGTTATTTAAGGAGACCACTTACACTGTAATGACATATCCGCCCCTTAATAATTAACATAAACTTTTTAAACCAAGAGACTAATTGATCCAAGCATATCAAAATATTTTACACCTACCTATTTATTAAATTTATCTCCTAATGAAATTAGGCAACTATTTTGGCGGATGAAGACACTGCGCTGCCGAAAGAGAATATTGATATCGTGCAGCAAACTGCAAAAGCAGCTGACTGGTTCTTGGCGGACTTCGAACGTGATTTAACATTTTTGTAATTGTAGACTTAGCGGAAATCTTCTTACTACTAAGTGGATCATTTTTTTTACGATTGTCATTGGTACCAGATATTGTGAAATGTGATCATAATAAATTATCTAATATTTGTGAAATTAATGTTGACTAATAAATAAGGTATTTTCTAATATTGTTAATATTTCTATACGGAAACAAATACCGAAATTATCAAGTATTTTTGCAGTACATTGAAATTTTATAATTAAAATCATATTAATTTTTAGAATTGCATAGTAGAGGCAAATAATACGATATTAATAATAAGAAGAAGAAGAAAAATAAGAAGAAGAATAAGAATAAGAATAAAATTGAGATAGTCAAAGAATTCAAATATCTTGGGGAATAGATCAGCTGGAACGGCCTAGAGAAAAAAGCTATGGAATCTAGGAGAAATAAAGTTGAATTAGCCTTCCAACTTACCAAAGACACAACAAGAAGTCCCTCTCCTGGAATATAAAGATAAGGCATTATCATACGGTAATTAAACCAGAAGCCTTATATGCGGCTGAAACATTATCTCTCACAACCCAGGGCCTACTTGAAAGGCTGGAGATCAAAGAAAGAAAGATATTAGGAAAAATTTTAGGCCCCAAATTCCGTAACAACCAATTACTCCACATCAGTAATGAAACTCTTTACCAAAAAACTGAAACACTATCAGACACAATAAGAAAAAGGAGAATTGATTTTTATGATCACATCCTCCGAATGGACAAAAATAGACTAACCAAAACAATTATTTGACTACTTTCGCAATAACCACTTTGGTTTAGAGAAACAGAGAAAGACATAACAGAACTACAAATATCTGACACTATGCTCATGGACAGAAGAGCCAAAACAATAACCAAGGACAAGAAGCAACGGTTCCAAGGCAAAGTCAAATCCAAGTGAACGATCCAAATCTCTGTCGAAGAAAGAAAAGCAAGATCACAACGAATGAAGCAATACTGGGCTACGAGGAAGGCACAGAACTTTAAAAAGTGATTGATTTGGTGTACCCTAAAGTTGGGTGAAACAAATAAAGAGAATAATAATAATAATATAGCAATTAAAAATGACAAACACGATGATAATAATGAAAAAAGATTTGTACTTTAGTTTCTAAGAGCGTCAATCTTTCCCAAATTTAATCATTTTTTTATTTTGTAGCGGTTTTGTAATTTAATAATATTTAACACTTTTTCTTGCAAAAATGCACATACTGTAACAATGAGGTATCACCAATGATCAAAACTGGTTGTGTAGCTTATGTTGCAGGCGACGCAATGTATGAAATTCACTTTTACCATGAACTTTTTCTTCAATTTTATAATTTAAAGATGCTTATTTCAAAAGAGTTTATAAAAAAGCAAATCCTACAACTTGAATGGATAAAACGAGTCAGCCTTGATTAGAATCTGTTCGGGAGTTTAGGCAGTAAATGATTACACGTTGAAGAAGAAGGAGAAGAAGAAGAAAGAAAAAGAAGAAATATGACCGTTTTTAAACGTGAAACTTTCAAATCCTTTTTCTATACTGATTTTCAAAAAAATATTGTTTCCGTTGCAAAAAAATTTTCCATTGGAAAACAAATATTGAAGCTGCCATGGTGATAAAACCCAGACTCACGATCTTGAAGTAAGCACAGATTCTGACCTGTCACTTTTAATAAGACGTTAAAATTTATATATAGCCTATATATATATATATATATATATATATATATATATATATATATATATATATATATATATATATACTTTAATTCGAAAAGCACAATGAGGCTATTATCGCCTCCCTAAATTTAAGTTTGAGTGTAAAGTGTTAAAGTCGTAAGTGTAGTGTTGTAAGTGTGTGTTAGACTCGGGTACCATGAAGGACTTCTAAACCCTCTCAATAGGTGCAGCTTGTCTGCATCCCTGCTGTGTGTGTGTGTGTGTGTGTGTGTATATATATATATATATATATATATATATATATATATATATATATATATATATATATCACCCCGAGGATCCGGGTTCGATTCCCGGTCAGGGCTTGGCATTTTCATACGCTATAAATCATCACATCGTCTGCATTAGCCCAAGTCTGCACAATAGTCGGACGTTAAACGCCAAAAAAAAAAATAAATAAAAATAAAATATATATATATATATATATATATATCCATTTAGTGTTTCAGGATGCTCCGACACACCCACCTTCGCACATTACACTAAAAAACAGATTACTCAAACTTGAAAAAGCGTACTTTTTCTCGAAAAACATATACAACAAAAAACCCCTATCCCAAACTGTAGTTAGGCCAGCAGTCCTCTACGCGGTGGAAACACCTAAACTGCATACAGCTCAGGACATAGAGAAAATAGGAAAGATGGAGAGGAGGATTTTACGGAAAATATTGGATCCAAAGTGTAACACAGGGTCAGAATATACACAGAGGTCAAATGGAGAGCTTTATTCCAAAATAGAAAAAATAACAGACGTATTCAGGAAAAGAAGACTTCAATTCTACGGACACATATACAGAATGGAGAACACCCGACTAACTAAAAAGATCTTCACAATATTAAACAAGCACAGGAACAAGATAACCTGGTTCACAGAGATAGACAACACCTGGCAAACAATGCAATAGAATCAGAAATTATAGGAGACAGAGCAATATTCAGAAGTACAATACGGCAACTTGAGTTGCGGGAGAGTAAAAGACCCACGTGCAGGAGAGGAAGAGAATGGACGCAGGAGGACAGAGAAAACCAATCAAGGAAAATGAAGGAAGCATGGGCTAAGAAGTTGATTAAGCGTGCCCTCTAAATGGGCTATTCGAAAAAAAATATATATCCATTACATATTACAACTTTTCACATGTAATGTAGCTGAAATATTACAGGTAAATATTATTATAATATTTAGCTTGGTGACAAATAATATTAATACAATAGTACAATATTATTGTTTTAATATATAATAATAATTAATAATTAATAATATTATTATTATTATTGGGGCAAAAGCGGAATAAATCTAAAACAGTAAATTAATATGGAAGTTTGTTACATAGTTATAATAAACTCGATATTGTCAATTCAGGATCCAATTTGACCGTTTAGTCACTTATTAAACTGATAACTGAATGTGTTAACTAATGTCAAAGATAACACAGGGTGACTACCTCCCGTAGCCCTTGGATAACGAAAGATATATTGACGTCATATACGAGTATATTTGTCATTAAAGTGATGTTACATTCCAAATGGAACCAAGTAACTTGCAACTAAAACATTTAAAAAAATATGTTAAAATTTAAGATAAGCTAATAAAAGAAGCTAAGATGATAAGAAAATTGTTGAAATAGATAGTAATAATTCCAAAAATGTACGGTTATTCATAAATGAAAAACTTGTTAAAAATACTCAAGATAATGAATATATTAACTATATTTTTGATGATAAAAAAACCCAAATTAAGGATTCATTACGAATTACTAAGTGTTTTAATTAATATTTTAGTAATTTTGGCAACCAGCTCAGTAACAAGGTACAACCACCAAATTCTCACATTAAACTACCCGTTATTAACCCTAATAATATATTTTTAACAAAAACAAATATACATATGAAGATTGAAATATCAAAAATATTAAAATCAAAATTAGTGGTGTTGATGACATTAATGCTAGAACTGTAATATCAATAGTTAATTTTATTGCAGAGCCATTGGTCCAAATAAGAAATGTATTCGTAGAAAGAGCAATATCTACATTAGAATTTAAAAAACCTGATATAAAACCTATTCGTAAAGCTAAACATAAACATAATATGTCCAATTATATACCGATATTAATATCCAACTTGGACAAGATTTTTGAAAAAATTATCTACTATAAAATTTTGGAATTTACAAAAAAACGAAATATATGAAAACGACAGTTTTGATTTACGGAAAAATTAGGTTCTACGATTTTCTAGATTATTTAACCAATTTATTACACGAAAAACGTGACAAAAGTGCTCCTGTAGCGATAATAATTTTGGACTTAGCAAAAGCATTTCATACCGTTAATCATAAAATTTTGCAAAAACATATTATTTAATTATAGAATTAGAGGTGTGCACATCAACGTATTTCATATTATTTATCAAATAGATGTCGTTGTGTTAAAGTTATAAGTGAGTACTGTGAAGTAAATATGGGTGTTCCACAAGGAACTGTTTTCGGATCACTGTTATTTGTACTATAAGTTAATTATTTGCTAAATACTATGCCATAAGATGAATTATTTCTTTTGTTGACGTTACGGCTATTATATCGACTAGTAAAAATTGAAATAAAGTTGGAGACAATATGAAGAATATCTTAATGATGTAAGAAACTGGTTAGCTTTGAACAAACAGAAAAAATGTACTTTTTTTTATTTTAAGACAAAATCACATTGATGCTATTATCGCTTCCCTAAATGTAAAAGACTGTAAAGTGTTAAAGTCGTAAGTGTAGTGTTATAAGTGTAAGTGTGTGTTAGACTCGGGTACCGCGAGGGACGTCTAAATCCTCTCAATATGTGCAGCTAGTCTACACCCCCTGCGGGGTAGATAAAACTGTATACATGACATTTGGAAGTTATTATAATAGTATTCCTGAATTTTAAAATATTTTTATAAGTGGAAAATGAATAACTCATGTAGAATCATGTAGGTAATTAGAAATTATCTTTCATAATAAAATTAAATGGGACAAACACGTTGAATTTATACTAAATAAAACGGAATAAACTTTCAAATATAATAAACACTGAAATACTCACGATACCTTATTATTCACTTGTTCGTAGTATTACAAATTACGCAATTATTGCATGACAAGGAGCGTACTCTAATTGAGGAACCATCAGAACAAAACTTTAAAAAATAATAAATAAAAATAAATTTTATGTACAAAAATATTCTTTAACTTTGGAACAGCTGTTCTCCCTCGAATCACCGAATTATTACAATAGATTGAAAGACAAATTCCTAAATTCGAACATTATCACGAGAAATATATTTAGACAGTTATAAAAATAGTCAGTAATAAAAATAGTAAGTCAGTAATAATATAATAAAATAGACAGTCAGTAATAAAAATAGTAAGAGTAAATAGTAAGTCAGTAATAGTAGTAAGAGCGATTAATATCTTCAATTTACTTTCAAATAAATTAAAAACTTTAAACAATGAGTTTTCAAGAAAAACTAGTTAAACAATTGTTTGCATCAAATTTATAGCAACTCTCCAGATTATATATTACTATATTGTATATATATATATATATATATATATATATATATATATATATTATAAAACAAAATAGATATATATATATATATATATATATATATATATATATATATATAAAACAAAATTCATAGGATGTTTACTTTATTATTTCTTATGTATTAGTAAATTTAAATTGTTATACTTATATAATATTTAGTTTAGATTTAAGTGATATACCAAGATGCGAACAGGTAAGTTGATTACCTCTGAGAGATGCTTGGGATTGCTTGTAACTAATTACTTGAAATTTTTATGTATTATTCTTGGTTTATATATATATATATATATATATATATATATATATATATATAGAGAGAGAGAGAGAGAGAGAGAGAGAGAGAGATTAGATTGGATATTAGAGGAAGGGATAGTACATCCCAGGCACTGCGATCGACTAACCTATTGTGCAGCTAAACCTCTTAAAATGCCTAGTTATATATATATATATATATATATATATATATATATATATATATGCGTGTGTTTATATGTGCATGTTTTACCACCCTTACGTTTGCAATTTTAATCCGTTTTGATTCAAACTGGGCACAAAAATCGATTATGTTATCATTAATCGATTATTATTAATCGATTGTGTTAACTTTATTAAGTTCTTTAACCACTCCATTCACAAAATATTATAATTTACTTTATAATATTTTTTTATATTATTTATATATATATATATATATATATATATATATATATATATATATATACGTTTAAAGTACGTGAGTACTTTAAATAGCGACCATTGTGCAACTAAACCTCTTAAAATGCCTAGTTCATCAAATTGGTGCCCCAATGAGTTCCAGCCACCCACTGACTAGCTTACTCTGCTGAAGATCCCTAGGGTCTTCGAAACCAAAAACCACTAGCCTCAATCCGTTTCCACTCTGTACCGCTTGGAGGCGCTTAAATCCGCTCTTGAGACTAGACACGTCTCCCATTCCAACCATTACTGAAGAATGTATGGTATGAGACATTATGTAAAGACTCATTCGCAGAGCATATATATATATATATGCGTGTGTGTGTATGTGCATGTTTTAACACACTTACGTTTGCAATTTTAGTCCGTTTTGATTCAAACTGCGCACAAAAATCGATTATGTTATCATTAATCGATTATTATTAATCGATTGTGTTAACTTTATTAAGTTCTTTAACCATTCAAGTACTTTAAATAGTGACCATTTCAAATTAAACGTCTTTTATTGAATCGTTTAGAAATCTAATTTCACCATTATAATCAGCTTTGAAAAACTGCGTAATTATTATTTTGAATTACCAAAATCTGACAAATTAGATAATTTGTTTGACAGTATCTTTTTCGTAATTCAATGTAATTTGAATAATTTAAATTTTAAATTATGTTTAATGCTGATTATTTAAGTGAAATTAGAATTTCTTAAGGATAAGATAAAGAAAAATAATTTTGGAAAATTGCTTCTATCACGTCAGCGAGATTATTTTAATTTTTACCACTTAGTCCTTCTCTTTAAACCAGTAGGTACTACCAAGTCTGTAGGAGTTTTCGTTTTTACGTGGCGGATATATAAAAACCGAAATCATCCCCTCCCGTATATACCGCATACACTGCACAGCTACAGAGGGTGACCTGTGTACCTTGATTTTAATTTTACTGAGTTCTTATTGCATGTTATTATTCAGTTTAAGTACTCGCAATTGTAAACTTTTAAATGAACTATTTCGTATTTTATTGGTTTCGTATTAATAAAATTCTTATTTCTTACAAACGTAATAGTACAAAATGCGTAGCTGTAAAATGTTTTTCATAAACCTGTTTCGTAGGAATATAGCAGCGGGTGTTCCACAAGGAAGTGTTCTTGGACCACTTCTGTACCTGTTGTATACAAGAGATATACCTCACGACCCTGATACAGTCATTGCCACATTTGCGGATGACACTGCAATTATGGCAGTCGGGAATAGTGGGGAAGAAACAAAACATAAAATTCAGAATGCTATTGATGGAGTTAGTATCTGGTTGCATAAGTGGAGAATAAAGTTGAATGAATCTAAGTCAAGCTATGTA